>CANNZV010000020.1:356439-1096843 GCA_947561585.1 Caprella mutica
ATACCACATGCGTCTGCTGCGTCAGTTACTAAAGCAACTAAATCAGGTATGACACCATTACATGATGTTACAGTTTGTGGGTCTGGGCAAGTGAATTCTGGTGCTTGATTATCTTCAACTGTTACGTTAAAGTTACAAGTCACTACATATCCATCCGTATCAGTGTAAGTATGCGTTACCAATGTTGTACCCAATGCATAAGCTGAACCTGAAGCTAATCCTGCTGTCAAGGTGCCGTTATATGCACTTCCACAACCGTCGTTAAACGTTGGTGTAACATAAATTACTACTGCTGTACACAAGTCTGTATCAGTATTAACAATCATATCCGCTGGACAAGTCGCTATTGCTGCTTGCTCTTCGTTTTCTATCGTTACTATTGTTGTACAAGTGTCTGTATTGCTGTTTACATCTGTTACTGTCAATGTTACGGTGTTTGCACCTAAGTCAGTACAATCAAATGTCGTAACATCCAATACCATTGACATAATACCACAATCATCTGTACTTCCTGCATTGATATCTGCTACTGTAATATTTGCATTACCGTCTGCATCTAAATCCAAGTTATATGTGCTGCACAAACCGCGATTGGGTCAGTATCATCTGTTACCGTAATCTGAACATCACATGATGTTGCATTTCCTGATGCATCTGTTACTGTTACTACAGCTGTAATCATGTTATTGTTTACATCACCTACATCTTCGCCCATTAATGGGTTTTGTGTAACTACTGGTGTTGTTGTACAATTATCTGTTTCATCTGTAACTAAGATTACTAAGTTTGGAATTACTCCATCACAACTTGGAATAGCTGTAACTGTTGGGCAAGTGAATTCTGGTGCTTGATTATCTTCAACTGTTACGTTAAAGTTACAAGTCACTACATATCCATCCGTATCAGTGTAAGTATGCGTTACCAATGTTGTACCCAATGCATAAGCTGAACCTGAAGCTAATCCTGCTGTCAAGGTGCCGTTATATGCACTTCCACAACCGTCGTTAAACGTTGGTGTAACATAAGTTACTACTGCTGTACACAAGTCTGTATCAGTATTAACAATCATATCCGCTGGACAAGTCGCTATTGCTGCTTGCTCTTCGTTTTCTATTGTTACTATTGTTGTACAAGTATGTGTTAAACCTACTGTATTGTTATCCGTAAACAGTAAGTGTTACAGTGTTTTCACCTAAGTTAGAACAATCAAATTCAGTTTCGTCGATAGTCATTGTAGCAATACCACAATTGTCTGTACTGTTATTATTAATATCAGCAACAGTAATATTTGCATTACCGTCAGCATCTAAATCTAAATTAAATCCAGGTACACAATTAGCTACCGGATTTTCATTATCAGTTACAGTTACAGTGAATGTACAAGTCGCCGTACCTTGGTCAGCTACGTCCATGTATGTCCATGTTACCGTAGTAGCACCAACAGGGAAAGTCGCGCCAGAAGCGTAACCTGCTATCATTGTACCAGCTAAAGTAGCACCGTCACAGTTATCAGAGAATACAGGTGCTGCATAAGTTACAACTGCACCACATTGTCCAGCATCAACATTTGGAGTTAAAGCAGTAGGACAAGAAACTACAGTCGGAACTGCTGTATCTGGATCTTCTACAACTTCTTCAGCAAATACTTCTGAACAACCATTGGCGTCAGTAACAGTTACAGTATATCCACCTGCGGTCAATCCATTGATAGTTGCTGTTGTCTCATTGGTACTCCAACGAATAGTATAAGGAGCAGTACCTCCTGTCGGATTGACAGTTAAAGCTCCGTCATTGGCATTATTAGATGCACCTGGACAGCTAGTGTCTGTTACAGCTATAGTTGCGCTAATAGCCCCAATAGTAATTGTAAAACACTCACGTTGATTACAATTATCCAAAGAACTTAACAAGTCATCTTGTTCGTCGCCTACAGCGTAACAAACTTGTAAATTGAAAATTCCATCTACAAAGCATGCTTGATCTAAAGATGTAACATCTATATCAGAACCAAAAATGATATCTGATGGTGTCATTCCATTACAATCTAAATCAGCATAAAATACTCCTGTTAAAGAAGTTCCACCAACAACATCACCTGTTGGTTGTATTGCAGGATTGTTACCTGGGTTATCTACTCCAGAACCAAAGCCATTTGTATTTGCAGTTGCTAATATAGCTCCTGAACAAACATCTGTAATGGTGTATGAACCTGAATCGTCTCCAAAGGCATCAAAATCTTCAAAAGTATATGATTGAGAAGGATCTACATCAACAGTTACTGTAAAAGTAGTATTTGCTGAAGCAAATGGTCCTACAGTTGCAATAATAACTCCGTTACTATTAGATAATTCTACTCTTCCTTCACCTGGGAAATTATCAGTTGTGTAATCAAACTGCAACTGTGCAGCGCAAGGTGCAGGAGGAAGTACATCGGTACCAATAGGTATAAACAACTCAAAATTTTCACCAGTATTTGTAGCACCTAATGCGCCAACAAAATTAGTATTCGCACTTGTGAAAGGTACAATTACATCTCCATTACATCTATTTGTTACTGTAATTCCAACTTCACCTCCGTTTAGAGCTTGTGATGGAAAATTCCAGCCTGAACCAAAATCATCCGTCAAAAATGCTTGATAATCAGAAGAAGGGTTATAAGTCAAGCCCATTGCTTCAAAGTCAAATACAATTGTTTGTGGTTGAAAAATCCCACTTAAAGGGCTCTGACTGAATACTTCAACTCCATTTTCGAATAAGAAGAAACCTGATTGTTCCCCACGTTGGTCAATAGCAAGAGTGAACACAAATCCATCTGCACATGCAGCTGGTTCTTGATTTAAGAAATTAGTCAAATCAATGTTTGAACCACTTTCACAAGCAATAAAGTCTACTGATGCTAATGTAATATCAGTCGCAGGATTCACTGTAATAATACTCGTAAAGCTGTTAGAACAACCATTCGCACTATTTAAGAAATAAGTAATCGCAAAGTCACCTCCTGTTGCAGAAGTAAAAGTTGCACCTGTACCGTTTCCATTATCAGTTACGCCTGTACCTGTAAATACACCTCCAACTGTTGTCGGTGTTAATGTAACTACATCTCCTGCGCAAACAGGATTAGGCACAGCTGTAAAGCTCGCGTCTAATGTTGTTCCATCTTGTACATTTACAATTACATCAAAAGACTCTTCACAACTACCAGCGGCAGTTGTTCCACAAGCAGCAAAGCTTATCGTTTCCTTTAAAGTAATAGTGTAAGTTCCACTTATTGCGACTCCTGGAGCATCTGGTATCAAACTAACAACACCTGTTGTAGAAACGATTGTTGCCGTTGCACCAGTTACATTATCTGCAATTGTCCACAATTCTGTTGTTGTTCCAGTGTAAGTTGGGCTACTAACATTCGGAGTGAATATTTGAGCAGCATCGCCTGCACTTAAACATACTTCATTTTGGATATCGAAACTTGGTTGTGCTTGCTCAGAAATACTTATAAAAGCATTATCTGTTTGAATACAGTTATCCGCATCTCCAGTTGAGTTTGTAACGGTGTAAGTTACTTCATAACAACCAGGAGCATTATATTGAAGCGTATTTCCTACGACTCCAGTACCAGTAAATATTCCACCAGGAGTTGTCGTAGCTGTAAATAATGCATCTAAGCTAATATTTCCAACAGAACTTACTTCGCAAGACATTGCTAAATCATTGATAGTTGCTACAAGTGTAGGTCCGTCAGTAATTACAACATCTACAGTTGTTGTACATAATTTCGCATCAGTAACGGTAACTTGATAAGTACCATCTTCTAAGTTAGAGACAGTTGATGTCGCTACAGAACCCGCTGTTGCTGGCCATGCGTACATGTATGGAGTAGTTCCTCCTGTTGCATTAATCGTTGCTGCACCGTCGTTGTTATCTGCACAAGTAGTTCCACTTACTTCAATTGCTTCTGCAATTAATAAAGTAGGTTCATCAATTATTACGGTTTGTACTGCTGTACAACCTTGTGCATCTGTAATAGTAACAGTATATGTACCTGCTGCTAAATTTGTTGCCGTAGAAGGTCCAGCGACATCCATTTCGTCATTTGTCATACCATCACTCCAATCAAAGTCATAAGGACTAGTTCCGCCACTAACTTCTACAGTAGCTGCACCAGTTGATGTAGCATTACAACTAACATGTGTTACATTGGTTACTACAACTTGAAGACCATCTGGATCAACAATAGAAACAGCTCCAACTGCTTGACAGCCATTTGTGTCTGTAACAGTTACCGTATAACCACCTGCATGTAATGTATCAGCAGTTGCAAGTGTATCTCCATTACTCCATGCGTAAGTGTATGGTGTCATACCGCCCATTGCTGTTACAGTTGCTTCACCACTTTCATTATCTGCACAATCTGCATCAGTTGTATCAAATGTTAAGGTAATTTCAGTAACATTCAAGGTTGCCATACCTATTTCTTGACAAGCACCTTCGATACCTACACTATAGTAAACTGTATATGGTGCATCTACTGCAACCGTTGCGAAAATATAGCCTACTGCTGTATCTTCTGCTAGCTGGAAGCCTGCTGTTGTACCATCTTCTATGTAAAAATTACCCCCTGGAGTAGTGCTTGCTACAAACATATCCGTTAAGTCGTAATCTCCTACACAAGCTGTGCGGTCTCCGATAGTTGCATCTGCGTCACCAACTACATAGATTGTTAAACATTCTACATCATTTGGACATGGACTTGTACCTGCTACCGTACGGCAGATTTCATATGCACCGTCTGAGGTTGCTGCTGCTGTAAATTCTATATCTGTACCGTTCGCTGCTACTGCAAATGTGCCTGCACCTGACGGTGTTACTGCCCATTCTGCTGCATCAGCTGTGCCTGCTGGTGTGAATGTAATCACGTTTGAACCAGTTACGCCAGTCATGTTACTTGCACAAATCGTTTGCTGGTCATACGTAAATGCCGCATTAGCTGGCTCGTTTACTACTAAACCATCATCTAATGTGAATGTTTCTTCACATGCCCCTTCTACACCTACTGTATAAGTTACATCATACGTACCTGCTGGTGGGTTCGTCAAATCGGTAGCTGCTGCTGTCGTTGCATCTGCTAAAGTGAATACACCACCTGCTGTAGTCGTTGTTGTGAATAAGTCCGTTAAGTCATATTGGTCGCCTTCACATATTGTGATTGGAGTTTCCAATGTTGCGACTGGGTCGCTTACTATGTAAACGGTCAAACATTCTACTTGCTCTTGGCAAGTTGCGCTTGCACTTACTGTGCGGCAAACTTCATATGCGCCATCTGCATTTGCATCCGCAGTAAATACTACGCGCGCATCTGCCATGCCACTTGTACCTGTGATAGAGAACGTTCCTGCATCCGTAGCTGGTGTTACTGCCCATTCGTTCACATCTGCTACGTTATTAGATGGATTAAATGTAATTACATTTGAACCTGCACCACTTGTAGCTACTGCACAAATCGTTTGTACGTCATAGGTAAAAGTAGCATCGCTGAAAATAACATCAACTGCTGCAATATCTCTTGCATAGCAATCATCACAGTCTGCATCTGTCATTGGCGAAGCCGAAGCATCACCTACTTCATACACTACGAATATACGAATTGGTGCATCAGCGGTAGCATTGTAGTAAATGGTTTGACCATCTGCACTTAAAGTAACATCGCCTGCGGCTAATGCTGTATCATCACCTGCCGGAGTAACCGTAGTTGATGGCAATACTGGCGCTGTCGTTTGTATTGTCAAGTCAGCACCTGCGCTTACTGCACCTACGATAGTGAATTGACCACCAATAGTAGTACCATTAGCTGCTGGACAAGAAACTGCACTTCCATCTGCTGCAATCAATACGATATTCGACGGAATATTACCTGAAGGTGAACCACAAGTAGTTGCATCTTTAATGTCTGCTACAAATTCTTCAGAGAATACAACTTGTACATCATACGTTTCGGTACAACCGTAACAAGATGTAAAAGTTACTGTAATCACATCTGTACCAGTTGGTGGTATTGATGTTGGTGTGTATTCGATAGAACCAGTGCTTGCATTCGTTACATAAGTACCGATAGTTGCATTGGTCAAATCGAATGTATAACCTGCTGTATTGCCTGTTGGCTGACTTGGGTTAGTTGTACCATCAGCACCTGTACAGTCAATCGCTGCACCAGCTGTTAATGGTCCAAACATTTTACCTGTTACTGTTGGATTAATTGTAAATCCTTGACCTGTACCGTTCAAACACACTGCTGGTGCCATTGGGTAAGATAATGCTGGATTTTCAATAATCAAACGCTCTGTATCTGTATCTGCACATACAGAACCAACATCGCTATTACCTACCGTATAAGTTACATCAATAACTAATGGGAAAGTAACGGTGTTCGAGTTGTATGTAATAATATTGCCTGTTAATAATACGCCTGGAGTAGCAGAGATACTGAATGTACCGCCTGTTGTTGTATTACCAGTAATTGTATTATTCGTCTGATTTTGTGCAGAACCGTCTGTGATGAACATCGCTGTTAAGTCATATTGACCAGGTGCTGTGTCGTCACAAGTTGCAGTTGGTGCAATGTCAGCAATGGCAGATGGGTAAACAACTACATTTACTGTAATTGCTTCGCCTGTACATTCATTTGCTGCTTCTACTCCACTATTGTCGTCTGCATCGTCCGCGTTTTCATCATTGAATGGCGTAATTGTATAGGTAACAGTTTGTGTTGCACCAGTTGTATTGGTGTACATTTCTGCTGTCAAATCTGTACCTGTTGTGCCTGTTACTGCCGCTGCATCACCGCCTACTGCATAAGTGTATGCGAATGCAAAACCATTTGTTTCCGTCAATAATGCTTCAATATTCAATGTGCTTGTTGCATCACCGCAAATTTCTTGGTCGGCTACTGCATTCAAACTTGGTACGTAACGTAAAATTACATTTGCATCATCGCTTTCTAAACATGGGCTTGCCAAACTTGCTTCGCCTACGGTGTAAGTAATCGCTACTGTTTCGTCAGCTGTAAAGTTTGCTGCATCCCACAATAAGTTATTACCATCTATAGTAACATTTGTATTTACTGTCGTAAATGTTCCGCCTGCCGTAGTTGTGCCAGCAAATAATGTCGTCAAGTCTAATGACGATATCGTTGAGCCATCTACTACGATTTCTGTGCCTGCATCTACACACAATTCTGCATCTTCAATAGTTGCATCTACTTGTGGGAAAACCGTTACCGTCACCATATCTGTTGCTGTACAATCATCACCTGTATCAGTAGTACCATTATCATCGGTAATTGTTACTGTATAAGTAGTCGTTACCGTTGGCGTTGCTGTTGGCATTTCCAAAGTCGCATCATCTAAAGTAGCCGCTGATGTCCATGCGTAAGTCAATGTGCCATTGCCTGTTGAACCTGAAGCATCTAATACGGTATTCTCGCCTAAGCAAATGGCTACATCTGCGCCTGCATCTGCTACTGGAAGTGCATTTGTATTCAAGGTTACTTCTGCTGTTGCGAAGCAATCTGTATTTGCTGCATTTTCTACACGTGCGTAAACTACGTCGCCATCATTTGCCAAGTATGGACTTGCTAATGGGGCTTGGTCTGCCATCGCATCTGCTAAAGAGATGTGGTAACTTACCGTTACATCTGTGCTTTCCCCTGCATCAACTTCGTCAGTTGCTGCTGTTGCTCCAATGTTTGAAGTCGTAGCAATATCTTCTGCATCTGCTAAAGTGAACATTGCTTGCTGGCTGCCTACATTGTCTTCACATTCTTGTAAGGTGACATTGTTCGTCGCTGGTACGTTGTAAATAGTAACCATTGCCGTATTGCCTGTTGTACTTGTACAAGTATTGGCATCTACAATATTTGTTAAAACATAATCATTACTAGTACCCGTCAAAGACGAACCTATTGGATATGCACTTGTAATATCAAAGGCTACACCGCTAGTGATGTTATTATATACTGTACCATTAATCGTCAAGGTAAATGGTCCTGTACCTGCTGTACTTGTGAAAATCATTTGTACTATCTCGCCATCACAGATTGTATTATCTACTGCTGCGATTGTACCTGCTGGCATTGGATTAATCAAAATAACAATTTCATCGCTATTGACACAGCCATTTGCATCCGTTACCATTACAGAATAAGTACCTGAGTTGGCAGGAGCATCCGTAATAGTAATCATTTGTGAGGTTTCGCCATTTGGAGACCATGAGAAGGTACTACCTGCATTACCTGCATCTAAATTGATGTCGCCATCGCCTTCACATTGTGTAATATCAGCACCTAAATCAACCGTAGGTAAGCTGAATGTATTTAAGGTCAATGTCGTCGTTTCGAAACAGCCCGTAGCTGGATTTTCTACTCTTACGAATAGCATTGTACCATTAGCTGCTGTATAAGGAGAGCTTAATGCGCCTGTACCCGCGTCTGCATCCGTTTGGAGTGCGTGGTAAGTGACGGTCATGCCTCCAGTAGTATTATCACCACTATCATCTACATCTGTACCTGCGCCACTTGCTGTATTTGATGTTGCTGCTGCATCTTGTGCATCAGTCAAAGTGAATACACCCTGTGCGCTGCCTAGAGCATCTTCACAAACTTGTAATACAGTTGCGTTTGCTGTTGGCAATGCATTGACAACTACTTGTACAGAAACTGTTTGAATACAGCCTGGATTACTTGTACCGTCGGCCTCATCTTCCTCATAGTGATAGAAGATAGTGTAAGTGCCTGCCGTAGTAGCAGTTGTTGTTGTATAAGTCAAAGTCCCCATATTTTCTGTAGCTGCTGTGCCACCGAACATTAGACTACCATTACCATTTGCTGGGTTATTATCTGTATCGAAGAAAGAATTTACACCATTATCTAATTCACCAGACATCGTGATAACTGCTGTTTCTTCTTGACAAATAATGCTTGCATCCGTTGCCAAAATTGGGTCTGGATAGAAACAAGTATTTGTAACCGTTAAAGTCGTATTACTAGCGTCGCCAGCTGCATTTGGCCCTTCTACAGTAATTGAGTAACCTGCCTCATCTATGTGGTCAAATTCAAACTCATAGTGCATAGAAGCTGCATTATAGACAAGTACTGGTGCAGCTGTTTGTCCAGCTCCTGCTACCGTACCTGTTGGTACATATTCATTTCCTGTAGCACCTGGACCTGCTGCTGCATCATCTACAAATGCACCGCTAATCGCTGTAACTGTCCATGTTTGACCAGCTGGTAATGCAGAACTGCCATCACCTGTGATTTCTACTTTTTCGCTGAATGTACCGTTGTCGCCATTGATAGCTGCATCGTTATTACAAGAACAAGGGTCTTGAATATTGAATTCTGTACATTCGCTACCATTTTCGATATCAAGCGTGATAGTTACTGGGTCTGAAACACAGCCGTTTGCGTCTGTTGCTACATATTCGATAATTACTGTACCTGTTGCGACACCAGTTATAGCGACCATTTGGTCATTAGTAGTTGCATCAACAAGTGGCGTTGTTATAAATGACGAACCTGATAAAATTGTCCAAGTATCATCTTGAAGTGGCGTATTTAATGCCGCTATATTTGTAATATTAGCAGTCAATGTTTCTGTAGTACCAATACAAACTTCACTATCGCCAGCTGGCGTAATGAAAGCTACATTTGGCTTAGGACTAATGACTGGTGTCAATGATGCTACATCTGTACAGCCATTTGCGTCCGTTACTTGTACGCTGATTTCTTCTGCCATTTCTAATGAAGTGGTAAAAGTAGTCGTCGCACCTGATTGTAAAGTCTCGTCGCCTGCGCTTAAAGCATCATCACCATCCAAGTCTTTAAAAAACGTGTATGTAGTTAGTGCAATAACAGAAGCGTCACGACAATTCATCGCTGGAGTAGAAGTAGCTGCATCGAACGTTAGCATTGCATCTGCACAATATGGTGCTGCTGCTGGAGTTGTAATTGCAATTGCTGCCGTTGGTGCTGGCAATACTTCCACTATCAAAATAAATGGTTCTGGTGCGATACATCCTTCGCTATTGAAAGCTGTATAACGCATCACTACTGTACCCGGAGCGCTTGCTACGAAATTTACAGATTGGTTAGAAGATTGTTGAGCCGTTGCAAATGTACCCATATCTTCAAACGCACCTTCACCGTAAGCACAAGTACCTGGCGTTACGCCTGCATCCAAATAAGTAAAGTCATAAGGGGCTAATGGTGTATCAAAAGCTGTTTGTTCTGGATAGCCTGTATTGCCATAATTAGCCGTTAGGTCAGTTTCTTGAATAATCGTCCAACAGTGGCTAAATGGTGATTGGTCTGCTGGTTCCGGAATACCTTGAACTAACAAAGATTGACCTTCACAAATTGTAAAGATACCGCCCGTAGTCGCTGTTACATTCGGTGTAGGACCAACTGGAACTACCACAAAGAAACGCTCCCCTGCACAACGTTCGTCTTCGTCCGCGCCTGTATTCGGGTCAGCGATAGTAGTCGTTGTACCTTCAAATTGTGGCTCCATTTCATAAACAACATAAGCTGTTTGTGTGCCACTATTTTGGTAATATTCTTGGAACTCTTGAGTTGCATCCGCAACAAATTCGCTACCTACCATATAAGTAGAAGGCGAAGAACAGTCCATCATATCTGAACGAGTTACATTAGCTGCCAATGTATTATCATAAGGTGCATTCTCAGATGCACTTACATTGATGCTAATGATTTCGTATTCTACTTGAGTATTTGTTTCGTCATTTAAAACATAAGCTGTACCGCCATTTGTTGCTGGATAAGCATCCATAGCAGTCGCTTTATTGAAGTCAAAATCGTCGTCATTATCATCTACATCTGCTGCATCTAATACAAGTGCGCCAGGTGTACCACATTGGTCAACCAAGCAATCGCCATCTGTATCTTGAAAAGAACAAGCAGTGTCATTTGCGCGGAATTCGCGTACACCTGCTGTCCAAGTGAAATCAGCTTGAGCAGTCGTGAAATCTACTTCTGGAATTGGCAGTACTTCTACAACAAATTTGAACTCTTCACCGTAGCAAATGTCTGTAATAGCAGCACCATCAGCAGCTACGCCATTATCAATTTGTGGACGGAAAGTATAAATCACATATGCCGTCGTATGGTAACCATTAAAGATATACTCTTGAAAAGAATTTCCCGCAGCAATTTCTAGTTCCGCAGCAGCTACTATTGGATCTGCATTTGCTGTACTTTCTACATAAGCTACTAAAGTTAGTGCTGGCGAAACAGACCGTAATACAGGGTCAGTAGCAGTACGACCATCATTTGGACTAATCGTTACTCCCGAACCATCTGGTTCTTCATTAATCTCTACATCAACCAATTGATATTCAATATTAATTGCACATCCACCTGCTAATTCGTCGTTGAAAGTAATGGCATCAAAAGCAACTGCATTATAACCTGTTGGGTTGTTAATAGCTGCTGGCATATTGTCTTCGCCACCACATAATTCGTTGGTATAGTGTAAAATGATTTGGTCGCTATCTTCACCGTCTACTGCTGCAGAAGGTACTGCGCCTGCGCCCAACATCGTTTCGTCTAAAGTTGGAACTGGGTAAACACGTACCACTACATCGAATGGCTCACCGAAACAAACATCATCTACATTTGCGCCTGCTGCATCTGCGTTAGCATCTGTTAATTGTGGGCGGAAGGTATAAATCACATACGCATCACAAGCGTAAGTGCTACGAATGTGTTGTGTAAATGTACCTCCATCAGCTACTTCGTCTGGATTAGCCGCTGCATCCAAATTGCTTGCATTTGCTGCGGTTGCCATTGTTTCGCCAGCATCAAAAAAGATATTGATAGTTGAATTTAATTCAGCATCCAAATCCATTGTACCAACTGCACCAGTAGAACTAACGTGAATGTCAATTAATTGAAATTCAGCTGCTGTTCCTGCTGCTGGAGTAATTGCGTCGCCATCTAAACCGATAGCATTCAAATCTACACTAAAGTTCGTTGGTGCATCATCTGTGCCATCATCTACGGCCATTACGTCTGTACCACAAACTTCAATACCGCGTAATTGGCGGTCTGCATTAAATGACAAATTAGCGGCAGCTACTGCGCCTTCGTTTGTCATTGCATTGAAATCAGCAATTGTCGGGTCAATTTCTGGAACTGGCTGTACTTCCACTACTAAGCGGATAATTTCACCAAAACACTTATCATCATCATTATTAAATGCGCTTACACCTGCAGAAGATAATTGTGGGCGGAATTCGTAAATCATATACGCTACTTCATCTGTATTATTCACCAAACCTTCTGAGAAAGTTCCGCCACTTGCTACTTCATAATCAGCACCGTCAGTTGCTGCGGTTGAAGTGGCATAACCACCTGGTGTAGCACCATCTGCTACAGTTTGGAAACGATCTACATCTCCTGCTGTCAAGTCGGTAGCTGTTGCCGTTGCTGTGGTTGCAGCATAAGCATCTACTAATTGGAATTCTTGTGCTTCGCCAGCTTCTACAACAGATGCTGCTGTACCTGTCAATGTTACTGCTGGAAATTCTACTGGAGCAATCGTAGCTGGGTCACGGTCAGCATCTGACAAATCACCGCCACAAATGCGGATGTCGTCAATGGTGCGTGTAGCTACATTCCAATCTGGTGTTGTTAAATCATCATTACCCGGCTCGTCAAAAGCGGCAAAATCCAAGTCTGGAATTGGGTCCACTTGTACTACAATGTAGAACAAATCGCCAGGACAAACATCTGTCGTTGCTGCATCATCAGCCGCTACGCCATTGTCCGCTTGTGGGCGGAAAACGTAAGTAACAAAGATGTCATCATTCGTATAGTTAATGACTTCTTCTTCAAAATCATTACCTGCTGTTACTTCCAAACCGTTATTAGCTGGAGTAGTCATGTCTATAAAGCTGGCATCGCCGCCTGCTGCATAAGTAGTAATCGCTAGTCCACCTGGCTCAAAGCGATAGATCATATTATCTGGAATAGCAGGAACTGCGCCCTCTGCCATGTTCGTAATAACAGAACCTGATAAGTCATCCGTATTTGGAGCAGTACCTACTAATACGTCTGTCATTTGGAATTCGCCAGTATTGTCATCATTCGTAGAATTGAAGGTGAATGTACCGATACTTACCGCTTCTGGTGCGCTATCTGTGCCTTCTGTTGCATTTGATAAGTCGCCACCACAAATTAAGATGTCGTCAATTAAATGCTCATTAGCTGCAATACCATTAGCATTATAGTCAGCATTATAGTCAGCATTGCCGTCAAAATCATCCGTTGGCGCTGTATCGAAGTCATTGCCATTATATTGTGAAGGATTTGCGTTAGCTGTTTCTAGATTAATAGCTGCTAAAACGCGAATAGTGATGAAGTAAGGTTCGCCCAAACACACCACATTTGCGCCTAATGCGCCTGAACCATCATCAATAAAAGAAATAAATTCGTAAGTAATTTCTTCTGTATCTGTACCTGTATTGAGTAAAAATTCTTGGAAAGTAGCTGCATCTGCAAAAACAGAACCTGCTGCATAAGGTGCTGCTGCTGTTGCAGGTACACCACCGTCACCGCCACCTGTAGCAAACATGCCACCGCCAGCAGTACCGCGCTCTAAAGCTGAATTATTATTTGACTCTGTTACTGCCACTAATGCAAAACCAACTACATCTGCGCCTGTACTTACTGCTGCATTTGGAGCGATTGGGCTGTTGCCATTAATCGACTCGCTATCAAATGTAATCGCTGCAAAAGAAGTGGACATGGCGTTGCCATTATCTGCACAAAGTGTTTCTTGAATTTCGTCGTCTTCTGCTGGAAAAGTACCAGGAGTAGTTGTTGTTTCTGTAAATTGGTCTCTATCTACCTCTGGAATTGGATAGATTTCAATAGCAATAGTGAATGGCTCACCTGCACAAATCTCAGATGTTCCATTGTCTAATTGAGGTGTTAGTTCATAAGTAACCGTCACCACATTTTCACTTTCATTTCTGAAAAATGCCTCAAATGAATCACCACTATTAAATTCATCCCCTACGGCAATAGCAGTACCACCACTTGCCATATTACCCGCAGTAACGCCTGCTGGTAATGCCGCAGGCGTAATGCCTGTTACTTCAAATTCAGCCGTTGTACCCGCTGGAGGTACTGCAGTAGAAGTCAAAGTAGTTGTATAACCTTCAAACATATCATCGCCAGCACCTACTCCATTTTCATCGCCACCACAAATCAAAATATCGTCTAGAGTACGAGCCGTTGCATCCCATGTTGCTATTGCATCATTATTATCCGCAATTTCGTAAGTTGAAACATCCAAATCATTTGGAGGAAGAATGCGTACTGGAACTGTGAATGCCACTGGCGCAGCAGGACAAGAACCTAAAGGCGCAGGGCGAATGACCGTATATGTGAACATATAGTCAATATCAATTGGTTGCGTAAAGTTCGTTTGCGCACCGCCTGCCATTGATTGTGTGACACCTGAAATTGCTAAATCGTCTGTAAAATTATGAGAATTTAATGCACCTAAAGCACCATCATAATCCGTATTGGCTGCTGGTACAACTCCTGTCCCTGCCGCTACACCAACATTTGGATTACTGGTAACAGTTGCACTTACAAATGTATAACGCACAAAACTCCGAGCACTTGGATCTTCAGGAGCTTCTAAGAAAAAATCAACATGAGGTCCAGCTACTGCTGCACCAAAACCACCATTATAAAAATCAACAATATCACCACCACAAATCTCAATTGGACTAGGGAAAGCTGCGCTACCTAAGGCGTCTCCACCTGCTGTATTATTTACAATATCACCAACGGCTTCGTCCGCATTTGGTTCTACAATGAAATGAGCTGCTACATCTCCTGTTTTCGTTTCAGTAGCTGCATCATACATGCCGTTGCCATTTGCATCCACATAGCCAAATACATTATAAGAAACCTCGGCTGCTATCTCATCAACAGTAAGTGTCGGCAATAATGCAGCTAATGACTGAGCTGTACCACCTGGCACACTTGTCGCAAATGAGGCATTTGCGGTAAAGCCTCCTGGCAATGTACCTCCTGTATTAGAAGCAACTGTCGCTGCATAATCTACACAACTTGTTGTAGTTGCTGAAAGCGTCGTTCCATCACCATCACAAAGAATATCTCTGGTCATATCTGGCGTTGGGTCATTTCCTAAAGAAATCACTGGGTCTGCCAATGCACCATTTAATACCGTGATGTATATCATATACTCATCACCAAGCATACATCCGCCACTTCCTTGATTAGGAGTATAGTTGAGTAGAAAAGTAGCATAGGTCCAAGTTGGCAAAACAGCCATAGCTTCTGTTGCGGCATTACCTACATTAAAATCAACCTGATCAGTATTGGTAGCAGATGGCCCGACCATTGCACAATTAACAGCAGCCCCCGGACAACCTAATACCGTTGAACTAGCTACTGGAGCAGATGCGCAAGCAGCATCAAATACTGTTCCTGTAACGACAAATGTACCTTCTACACCAACAGGTGCAGTCATTTGGAAAAACTGGCTACCACCCGTGAATACACCGCCATCAGAATTAGCTACTAATGTACATGCCATTGCATTAGCCATCACTACATCAGAAGAGGCAACTGGCATATCTACTGATAGGCGCATGCCTGTTTCTGCTGTCCATGTAGCTTCTACAGCCTGTTGGGTTTTAGCCAAAATAGCTTGAAAAAAGCTATCTCCACTACTTCTCGAAGTAGTGTTGCCAAACAAGGCTAGTGAAGAGAACAACAGCAGCGGCAATATTGGCAGCGTCGTTCGAAAAAAGGATTTTGTAAAATTCATTCGTCTCATAAGATTATAATTTGTTGACTTGGATTGAGGGAGTTAAAATATTCCTCGTTTGTGAAAATTTGAGTGAAAGTTTTAATGTCTATCTATAAAATAAAACTGCCTTCTTTGAAGCAGTCTTCATTTTTGCTTTTACAAAACGAAGGTTCTACTCCAAAGAAGGCAGTATTTAAACAAGAAAATGGCATACTCCAACCAAGTGGAATATCCCGATACATAATGCTTCTTAGGATTATTGTAATTCATTTTGGATTATAACTTATTTATGCGTACCTTTGTAGTACACGCATACCCTTAGAAGCACTCCTGCTTACAGAAGTACTCCAATTAACCATAATTTGTTTCTTATCAATACCCTATTTCTAATGATGTGTCATATCATGTCATGGATTTAAACCACAACAGCAGTTACTTCTTTTACAGAAGTGACAGTACATTCTATTTAGAATACTGATTTATTATATATATTATTAGAAAAGAAAAGGGACGTCGCATACGTCATGTAAGGTAAGTTCTTTGTATAATTTAGCATCTTGGCTGACGACTAAACAATATGGCATAATAATAGTATTTAATATGTTTTATTAAATACTAAGGCCTACTCAACGATACATGGGGTTGATAATATCTAAACTACTGTTACTCATGCTTGCCGGCCCGAGTTTTTTCAGTTATTTTAGTACGTTATCGCCCCTTTCTTTTAAAATTAAATTATACTTCTGCGTAATAAAACAGAAGTTGTTTATAAAATACGGTAGCTAGCTATATTTTGTTACATCTCTGTATCAAAATAAGTATAGTTTGTCTGTTATAGTTTTCTCGTGATTCAGTGCTATGAAGTGTAATAAATACAGCTATGTATTTATTATCAAATAAATAATTAAAACATTTTTCTTAGGTAACACTACTTGAATTGCCCTACAAAGATAGGACTTTATTTTTCAATTGCAAAGTAGAAACCCTAAAAATTTTAACCTTTTTTGCATTTAATGTTCTACTCTTTGAGGCAAAACATACCTTACCCCTTGATTATCTGCTAATTACGTCTAATATATTATTTTCAATTATTTTTATTATTTTTTTTAGAAACCCCATTATCTTAGCTCTTTTGCAGAAAATTTGTATTTAAAAATCAAAAGCTTTCCTTCATCATTGTTTCTCCCCTATCTTTATTGTATTTTTGCGCACTGACTTGAAAAATCGTTAATCGTTCTATTTAGATACCAATATGGGAAGAGCATTTGAATATCGGAAGGCCCGCAAAATGAAACGCTGGGCAAGTATGGCTAAAAACTTTACAAAAGTAGGCCGCGAAATCGCTATCGCCGTAAAAGAAGGTGGTCCAGACCCCGAGAACAATCCTCGCTTGCGAATAGCCATGCAAAATGGTAAAACGGTAAATATGCCGAAAGCAACCATTGAAAATGCGATTAAAAAAGCTTCGGAAAAAGACGCAAAAAATTACGACGAAGTCGTCTATGAAGGCTATGCACCCAATGGAATTGCTGTCGTTGTAGAAACGGCTACCGACAATACAACCCGTACTGTTGCTAATGTTCGCCACGTTTTTTCTAAATATGGTGGCTCGCTTGGCACTTCGGGTTCAGTCGATTATATGTTTGACAGAAAAGCTGTTTTTACTATTGAAAAAAATGACCACGATATAGAAGAATTGGAATTGGAATTGATTGACCATGGCTTGGAAGAAATCAAAGAAGAGGACGGTGATTTAATTTTGCATGCCGATTTTACAGACTTTGGTAATTTGCAAAAAGCACTTGAAGACCGTAACATTGAACCGAAAGAAACGAAAACAGAACGTATTCCGCAACACTCCATGAAGCTCACCGACGAGCAGGAAGAAGCCGTCATTAAACTCCTCGACAAAATGGAGGAAGATGATGATGTCTTGAATGTATTCCACAATATGTCCATGGACGAATAATTGAATTAAAACATCCAGAATTAGGAATTAGCAAGCATTACGCATGCAAAGTTAAACTGCTGATTTTCAGTAGCTTAACTTATTCCTAACTTCCCATTCCTAATATAAATGGTCTATTTCGCTAGTGACTTCCATTTAGGCATAGATGCTCGCCTGACGAGTCGCGAGCGCGAGCGTCAGATTGTGCGCTGGTTAGCACAAATTCAACACGATGCAGAAGCTATTTATTTAGTGGGCGATGTATTCGACTTTTGGTTTGAATATAAACGAGTTGTGCCTAAAGGTTATGTCCGTCTGCTCGGTAAGCTCGCCGAACTCCGCGACGCAGGAATTCCTATCTACTTCTTTACAGGCAACCATGATATGTGGCTATTCGATTATTTGACCGAAGAAATGGACATACCGGTTTACCGGTCGCCTATCGTTCGAACAATAAAAGGTAAAAAATTCTTCATCGGACATGGCGATGGTCTAGGCCCCGGCGACCACGGATATAAGCTTATCAAAAAAGTGTTTGCTAATCGGATTTGTCAATGGCTGTTTCATCGTTTGCATCCTAATTTTGGAATTGGCTTAGCCACTTTTTGGTCGGGTAAAAGCCGTCATGCTAGCGACGACCCCCAGCATTTTTTAGGCGAAAAAGACGAATGGCTAGCACAATATGCTAACCGAAAGCTCGACCAAATTCCAGACGTAGATTATTTCGTCTTCGGACATCGACATTTGCCTATTAACTACACGCTAAAAAACAATATGGCACGTTATATTAACCTCGGTGAATGGATGAACTATAATTCTTATGCAGTTTTTGATGGCGAAAAAATGGACATACGTTTCTTTGAAAATGAAAATGGCAGGGTACATCCTTAGCTTTTTCTTCCTTTCCTTTCCTCTGTTTTCTCAAGACAGTTTGACTTTTACTTTGCAGCAGACCATTCCTATTCTTGCTGAAAATTTCACGACGGATAAGCTGCAAAATTGCTATATTATTAGCGATAAAAAAGAGGTCATCAAAGTAAACACTAAAGGTATAGAAACCTTTCGATACAGTAATACTTATCTCGACGAAATGCCTGTTATGGACGCGACTGACCCCTTCAATTTACTTTTATATTACCCTGATTACCAAACCATTATAACACTTGACCGCACATTAAGCCAAACGGCTAGATTAGACTTATTAGATTTAAATTTCTTTCGTATTCCTGTCGTCACAATGTCTAGCGATAACAAAATTTGGCTTTATGATGCCGCTCAATTTAAGCTTAAAAAAATAAATCATGAAGGCGAAGTAATAACCGAAAGTGATGACCTTTCGCTCTTGCTTTCTACTGCACCTCATCCGAATTTTATCTTAGAGCGCGAGCAAAAAGTATTTGTAAATGCCCCTGCTTTAGGTATTCTCATTTTTGATTTTTTCGGGCAATATATGCAGACTATTCCCATCTTAAATTTACAGGAATTTCAAGTCATCGAAAACCAATTGATATTTAAAGAAGACGGTATTTTGAAGAGTTATCATTTGAAATCCCTTTTGACGACTGATTTGACTTTGCCCAAAGAAGCAAACAATGCAGAAAAAATAATAATTCGGAAAGGGAAGGTCTATATTCAAAATAAAAACAACATTAATATATACATTATTCAAAAGTAACACGGCTTTCCCAAGCCATGAATATTAGGGGAGGATTCGCGGCTTCCTGGCGGACAAGTACGAAAACCACGCTACTCACTCAACTCGAAAAAACAAATTCCTTTCGTCCCTCTATTCCTTGCAAACCGCCCGTATGTATCGCCATGATTTTCGAGCCTTCCGTAAAGTAATCTTTATCTATCAAGTCCAGTACTCCATACAACATTTTGCCCGTATAAATCGGCTCTAAAGGCACGCCATATACTTCATAAAACTCATTAATAAAATCGACTAATTCGGGTTTTGTTTTCGCATAGCCCCCAAAGTGATAATCGGTATTTATTTGCCAATTATCGTAGTGTTTATTGGTATTTTCGGTCAATAATTGCGCTACTTCTTTTTGCAAAAAATCACCTTTTAAAGCCGAAAACCCCAGCACTTTTTGGTGTCTATTTAAGCCTGTAACAACACCCCCAATAGTGCCGCCCGTTCCGCAAGGCACACAAAAATAGTCGGGCGAATTAGTTGGCATTTGTACCGCTATTTCGTTTACTATTTCGGCGCAGCCGGGCAGCGCAAAACTATTCGTACCGCCTTCGGGCAGCAAATAAAAATTTCCAAATTGGTCTTGTAATATTGCTTGATTATTTGCTTGATATTTGCTTCGGTAAGTCGTTCGGTCTATGAAATACAGGCGCATTCCATTGGCTTCTGCACGTGCTAAAGTTGAATTGAGCGGCTCTATTCGTTCGCCACGAATGATGCCAATGGTCGTAAAATTAAATAATTTTCCAGCAGCAGCAACTGCCGCAATATGATTGGAATATGCGCCACCAAAAGTGAGCAAAGTAGATTGCTTTTGCGCACGCATTTCCACTAAATTATACTTTAGTTTTCGCCATTTATTTCCCCCTATTTCATCATGTAATAAATCATCTCTCTTTAAAAACAATTGCACCTTTTTACGTCGCAAAAAATCGCTTTGTAATTCTTGAATTGGGCTAGCATCAAAAGATAGGTTTTCTACACTTTCACGCATTCCTATTTGTTTTTCTTCACCCACGCAATTATCTCCTTATTTTTCATTTTTTGCACGGCATCTGGCAAATCAATTCGCACTTGTTTTTCCATATCTATAGCACACGGAAATTCTTTTCCTGCTTCATCTTTTATTTTCAAAACGACATAGCGATTATTCCGAAAGCTTTCATTAATCATAGAATTAACAGCCATAGGCTGCGTCATTAATGCATTGATTTTCAATACATTATCATCATAATTGAATTGAGGAATTAAAACTTGAGAAGTCTTCAATTCGTTCTTCGACGGCAACAAAAATAAGCACGAATAAGTATCATCCAACTTCGCATAATCAACCAGTGGTGAAACTGATTTTGGTGCTTCACTATTACTCAAATCAAATACAAAAGCCCCACTTCCTTCCGCATAGCCCAACAAATAATCTTCCCAGACTTCTATGCGCATAATCCGTCCAGTCGCTGCCCCATCAGTCGTTCTTCTTTTCGGAAATTCAGGCTGTAATTTGGTCAATTTATCTTTAGAAATATCATAAACATACAAGTCATTTAAGCCGCGAATACCTACCAATTCGCTCTCATTATTATAGTTAATTTGCGCCAAATAATAAGGGTAATCTGCACTCACATTGACTGGCAATTTTCCGCGACGAATCCGCGAACAATCCTCTGTATTATACACCTCTAATATTCGGTGACTTTCGCCCAATTCCGCATCTTTACTGTCCTCTGTTGCAGTAATTGCTACCAAGCGATTGCCAATACGCGAGCTAAATGTATTCCCTTCTAAAGCAGTCCCTTCTAGTGGACAGTCTTTTACTATTCTTCCGTTTGTTGTAATCGCTTGATTTTCATTAGTAAATTCACGAGGTGTTGCCGTTGAATCAACAATGGGGGCGTCTATAATAGACGTGCCACCACCTTCCGCAGGTTCAAAATCACAAGCGAAAAAAAATAGCGAAATAGCTAACAGACAAGTACTTAAAAGAATGGTTTGCTTTTTCATATTCTTTAATTTTATCGGAGATAAAGCGTTTTTAGTATTTAACGAAACTATGATAACTGGATTAGGAATGGTGCAAGAATAAATTTACGTTCTTGGGTAGCTTATTTTGGTCTCCGTTTTCTTTTAAAAGAAGGAGTATTGTTGATACTATGACTGATTTTAAGAGGAAAATGAGGGCAAAAGAAGCAGCCAAGAATGGGAAGTTATTTTTGAATCACTCCTTAATCCTTTGATTATCAATTGTTTTTAAAATTATTTTTTCAAAAATCGAGTACAATTACTTAATTTCTCATTCGCTAAAGGTACAAAAAATGGCGAAAAACAAGCTTTAGATGCCGTCATTTTTGCGACGGGTTGTCGCGCAGCTGTAGAGGATTTTTTGGACGACACAAGTCCTATTTTCAATCAACATCAAGTCCAAAAAAAAAGTCATTTTCAAAAATATTCAAGCCGCTTAATATCCTAAATATTTTTCCTACATTTGTTCTATTCCTTTCACATCGCAATTTGATTTTTTAAGATAAAAAATACTTATTGCGACATTAGAAAACTACTAAAAACAAAGAGGTAAAATGAATCATGAATATTCTAATTTAAAGAAAAAAGTTGAAGTTTATCGCGAAATTAAAGAAAATACACGCG
Organism: Caprella mutica; assembly: GCA_947561585.1. NCBI lineage: Eukaryota > Metazoa > Arthropoda > Malacostraca > Amphipoda > Caprellidae > Caprella > Caprella mutica. Next base: position 378,590 of record CANNZV010000020.1, read on the forward strand.
CTTATAGAAGCACTTGGAAAGAAAGTTTACGCGACTTTATCATTGAGCAATTGACTATGATTACGAAAGAAGTCGGCTTGGATGCAGAGATTGATACGGTCACTAAAATGGAAAATCTAGAAGCAGTAACGCTTTCCTTGGGTGATGTAAAAAGTGGAATGTATCACGAAGTCAGCAGCTCTATTAAGCGACATTTGATAAAACACAATGGCTCTTTAGTCTATCAGCAGTTGTTTAACGGCAAAGTTGTCGTACTCATTAATTTTCCTTTCATTGAAAGTTATGGCGAACCACAACCGCCTAAAACCGTGGGCATTTATCGTCCAGAAGAGTTAAAAGCGCCATTCTTTTTACGTCATTTGGAAGAATTCGTGTCTGATATTATGAATTGGGAAGACTATGATGATGATGAGCCAAATCATAATCAACGCATTGGCTTCAAATTTAATTTTGAGCAAGGGCAAGATGAAATAAGTGACGAAGATTAAAATGGTTTTACAAAAAGAGCCATTGAGTAATCGGAACAAAGAAAAAGAGATGCTATATCTCTTTTTCTTTGCTCTAAATTTTTTATTCGACAGCTAAAGGCTACTTTTGCCTATCCATGCAGCTATCAAAAAACATACGATTATCTTTTTTGTGTATCTTTTTGACAATCAGTCAATTGATGCCCCTATTTGCTCAAAACGGCAATAACCCTTTTGAGTTAGCTCCTCGCTTGCGCGACAAAGCTGCTGCCGAACAATTGGACTTGCGCCGAAAAAGTTTAAGTAATCCTTTTGATATTATTCAACCTGTACATCCAGTCAAAATTGCGCCGAAACCAGCTAACTCAGCTACTCAAAATGTCCATACGGCTACAAAATCTACAAAAAAAACAAGGTCTGTCCAACAGACAACTAGCGAGGCTTTTAATCAATTTACTTTTTTAGCTTTACTATTGCAGCTAATATTCGTAACACTTTTATTTTTGCTTTTTCGCAATTTTATTGGGCGGGCTTGGCGGTCGTTTCTCAATGACAACATGATGACCCAGATACATCGCGAACAAGGTACAATTGCACGTTTGCCTTATATCTTATTGAATATTTTAGCTTTTATTGGCTTAGGGTTATTTGCGACCATAGCTTTACAACAAACTAACAATCAAGTACTTAGCTCAAACCCTTGGCTACTTTGGCTATATCTTTCCTTAGGTTTTACTGGAGTCTTCGCTGGCAAGCATTTGCTATTAAAAATAGTTGGAAATACCTTCCCTGTTGAAAAAGAAATTCGCTTATATGCTTTTCTAATAACTATTTTCACAGCAATTTTAGGTTTATTAAGCCTACCTCTCAACACCATTCTTGCCTATTTAAATGGCAATAATACAAATTGGGTGCTTTATATTTGCCTTGTAATAATAATTACATTGTATTTATTTCGAACTCTTCGAGCTGTTGTTATCGGAAGTAAGTATCTGGCTTCAAATTTGTTTCACTTTTTGTTGTATATTTGCGCCGTCGAAATCGCGCCTGTACTTATTTTATTGAAAATCATTGCATTTCCAACAAACTAAGCCGCGCCGATATACGTTATTCTAATAGTGGACCTCCAAATCGTTCTATTCCGTATATTCATGCATATGTTATACAGCATGATATCCGATAAAAATGACTTAATTCTTTGTCATATCATATTGATAATGCGGCAAGCAAACAAAATCGTTTTAGTGCTGCACTAAATATAGAACGTTTTTTAAAAAAATTTACGTTGGATGGCAGATACCAATGGTACTTTAACTAAGCAAACCTTGAAGCAAGTAAAAACAATTCTCGTTTCTCAACCAAAACCAGAACGCTCTCCATACTTTGACCTAGAAGAAAAATATGGATTGCAGATAGACTGGCGACCATTTATTCATGTAGAACCAGTTACCGGAAAAGAATTTCGGAAGCAACGGATATATCCACAAGAATATAGTGCTGTCATTTTTACAAGTAAAAATGCCATAGATCATTTCTTTAGCCTATGTGAAGATTTACGCGCAAAAATGTCTGCAGAAACACGTTATTTTTGTTTAACGGAATCTATTGCCAATTACTTACAAAAATTTATTATCTACCGTAAACGTAAAGTTTTTGTAGGTAAACGTACTATCGAAGATTTGAAACCTGCTTTACTAAAGCACAAAGCAAAGCATAAATTTTTATTGCCTTGCTCTAATCTAGGCTCTACTCAAGTCACAACGTTTTTGACAGAAATGGGTGGCGTTGATTTTCAAGACGCTATGATGTACCGTACGGTAAGTAGCGATTTATCAGATTTGAGTGATGTGACTTATGATATTTTGGTCTTTTTTAGTCCTTTAGGTATTACGAGTTTGTATGAAAACTTCCCTGAGTTTGAACAAAAAGATACTCGTATTGCTGTTTTTGGCTCTAAAACCAGTAAAGCTGTAGAAGAATATGGCTTAAATATCAATATTAAAGCGCCTCAGCCAGGCATTCCTTCCATGACAATGGCTCTGGAAAAATATATCCAAGAGGCAAATAAAGGTTAATGATTAATAATAAAAGCAATCTTCTTAAGAAAAGATGCTAATTAATTATCCAAATCTTTAAAACCACGAAATAACTTTAAAGATGATAAGTCTTTAAATTGTTTTCTCATAGTATGTTTAGGAAAACCTCGATGATGCGTTCGTCGGGGTTTTCTCTTTTCTACTTAGGAACGTTGAAAAAATAACTTATTGCTTTTTGATTTCTATCTTATGAAAAAAATAATCCTTTTTTGCACGCTGATTTCAATACTAGCATACGCTTGCCGTGGCGATGATGACTTCATTATGGACAGTAGTGCACAGCTCGAATTTTCGCTTGACACCTTGCGTTTTGATACTGTTTTTACAGAAATTGGCTCGGCGACACGCACTTTAAAAATATATAATCGCTATGACCAACCTATTCAAATTTCGCGTATTTCAATAGAAGGCGCAGCCAATACGCGATTTCGGCTCAATGTGGATGGTATTCCAACTAATGATGTAAATGACGTGGAAATTCCTCCAAATGACAGCATTTATATCTTTGGAGAAGTGACGGTTGACCCTGACGCCCCGCTGAGTTTAAGCCCTTTTGTCATTGAGGATAATATTGTTTTTGAAACCAATGGCAATACGCAAAAAGTGCTGCTCGAAGCGTGGGGGCAAAACGCCAACTACATTCCCAATCGATTTGCAAAAGAACGATTTGCACTACTTTCTTGTGACTTGGGCGATGAATATTGGTCGGATACGCTGCCCTATGTGATATATGGTGTACTATTCATTGATAGCTGTACCTTACACATTCCCGCAGGGGCGCAAATCTACGTACACGGCGGCTTGGCACGACAAATAGACCCCGCAACTGACGAACAACTTATCTACAATAGCGGCTTAATTTATGTCGATAGTTTGGGAAAAATAAGCATAGAAGGCGAGGCTGATAATCCGGTAACCATTCAAGGCGACCGTTTAGAAGAAGATTTTTTGGATGATTTCGGGCAATGGGTTGGCATATATATGCGCTCGCAAGGCAATAGGATAGAATATGCAACCATTCGCAATTCCCAATTTGGCGTGCGCGCAGACCCTGGCGCCTCTTTAGCCATGAAAAACGTGGAAATATACAATACTACGGGCGGTGGTATTATTGGCGCAGCCGCTACTATTGTCGCCGAAAACTGTCTGGTTTATAATAACGGCAGCTATTGCACGCAGTTAGCTTTGGGTGGTGATTATAGCTTCGACTATTGCACCTTTGCGAGCTATGGCGTGGATGCTTCTGCTTTGGGTTTGAGTAATGGTATTTGCCTAACTCCAATTGGCTGTTCGGAATATCGGGTCAATGATTTGAGCGCATCTTTTAAAAATTGCGTTATTTTTGGTTCTCGACAAGATGAGATTGATTTGAATGATTTTAGCCGTATTCCTGGCGAAAATCCAGTCTTTGATTATAGCTTTGAAAACTGCATTGTACGCGTTGATAAATTGGTAGATGAAAACGAAGAAGGCAGTTATCTAGATTTTTTCGATAATTGTGACCCTTGCGTTAATGCAGCACCAACCGACACGCTTTTTATGGATGCCAATGGTGATGATTATCATTTAGACACCCTTTCTATTGCCGAAATGCAAGGCATTCCTATCCCATCTATTTCGGTAGATTTAGAAGGCAATGAACGCGATAATAATAATCCTGATATTGGCTGTTTTGAATATCAATATGAATAAAGGATATTATTAGACAATAGACAATAGACAATAGACAATAGACAATAGACAAAATTAGATGTATAGGTAGCCTATTGTGTCTAAAAATCTCAACATCTTATCATCTGTCTAAAGTCTAATATCTATTGTCTTTTTTGTGAATTATTCATCACTAATTTACTATTTTGAGAACAAAAATGAAATCCTACCACGGCAACGGAAAGTTATTACTCACCGGAGAATACTTTGTATTAGATGGTGCAAAAGCGATGGCTTTGCCGACTAAATTAGGGCAAGGACTTGTCTTTGAAGGCAGTCCTGACCCCGACATTATTCATTGGCGTAGCATTGCTTCTCATTTAGATGTCTGGTTTCGGGCGCGTATTCGCTTATCTGATTTTGAAATTATTTGGACAAACCGACAAGATGTAGCGGAGCGTTTGGTACAATTGTTCCAATTAATTCGCCCACATCGCCCTGATTTATTTCAAAAAAGTTTTGGCGTACGTGCTGCAATGATGTTCCCAAAAGATTGGGGATTGGGTAGTAGTTCGACTTTAGTACATTGCTTGGCTCGTTGGTCAAAATTAGACCCTTATCAGCTACTCGAACAAACTTTTGGCGGCTCTGGCTATGACTTAGCTTGTGCTATTTCACAGCAACCATTATTTTACCAACTTGCTGATAATGAGCGCATTATAGAAGAATATGACTGGCAGCCAGAATTTGCAGACCATATTTATTTCGTTTATTTAGGTCAAAAACAAAACAGTCGAGAAGGCATTAAACGCTACCGCGAAAAGGTCAAAAATTCGCCTGAATTAGTGGACGAAGTGACCAAATTAACCAATTATATCGCGCAAGCCGAGACGCTAAAGGAATTTGAATATTGGTTGGAAAAGCACGAAGCATTTATCGCTGAACATCTGCAATTACAACGCGCAAAAGATTTGCATTTTAGTGATTATTGGGGAAGTATTAAATCGTTAGGTGCATGGGGCGGCGACTTTGTTTTAGCAACTAGCGACCGTAGCGAAGAAGAAACGCGCGCCTATTTTGCCTCTAAAAATAAGATGGATTTTATGACTTTTCAAGAACTTATTCGGTAGTTGCTTAACTCAAAAATAGTTTTTCAGAAAAAATATCTCACTCCAATGTGCTGTCTAGTTAGCCAGCTCTAATAAAAAACTCTGCGTCCTCTGCGAAATTTTGGCGTCCTCTGCATCTCCCATCAAGTTGCGCATCAGACTTAGGCATTAATTTCGCATAATAATTATCACTTAACTGTTTTATCTTTGTCGCAAATTAGTAGCACACATGCCAAAATATACGTCATTAGTCCAGCTTCAAACTGCTATTGCTGAAGGAACAACTACACTTTCAGCAGCAGTTGAACATTACCTTGCACAAATTGAAGCGAGTCAACATCTAAATATCTACTTAGAAATTTATACCGATGAAGCTCGCCAAAAAGCGGCTGAATTAGATACTAAGTATCAAAATAATCCTACGTCAGTAGGGCGTTTATTTGGAGCGATTATTAGTCTAAAAGACATCATTTGTCACGCTGACCACGGCGTAACGGGCGGCTCAAAAATCCTCACAGGTTTTCAATCCTTATTTTCTGCCACTGCCGTAGAGCGCATTTTAAATGAAGATGCGATTATCATCGGGCGAGTTAATTGTGATGAATTTGCGATGGGTTCAACCAATGAAAATCATCATTATGGCGCAACGCTGAATGCCGCTGACCCAACACGCGTACCGGGCGGTTCGTCGGGTGCTTCGGCAGTAGCAGTGCAGGCAGATACTTGTCTGATGTCCTTAGGAACAGACACAGGTGGATCCGTTCGACAGCCAGCAGCCTTCTGTGGTGTGATTGGTATGAAGCCCACTTATGGACGTATTTCGCGCTATGGTTTGTTGGCTTATGGTTCGTCTTTTGACCAAATTGGAACGCTGACGAATAGCATTTCTGATGCCGAAATTTTACTACAAATAATGGCTGGCCCAGACGATTTTGATGCGACTGTTGCTCAAAATGCCCCCACTATTACGACTGATTTTGACTATAAAAATAAAAAAGCAAAAATAGCTTACTTAAATATCGACCAAAGCGGCTTATCTCCTGATATTCAGTCTTCTACAAATCATTTAATCAATGAATTGAAAGCCGATGGACATACGGTAGAAAGCGTTGATTTTGATTTATTAGACTATATTATTCCAGCTTATTACGTACTGACAACCGCCGAAGCATCTAGCAATTTATCGCGTTATGATGGGATTCGTTTTGGGCATCGTAGTCAAGAAGCGACCGATGTGATGAGCGTTTACACTAAGTCGAGAACAGAAGGTTTTGGACCAGAGGTGAAGCGTCGAATTATGCTCGGCACATTCGTTTTGAGCGCGGGTTATTATGATGCATACTATACGCAAGCGCAAAAAGTACGTCGTTTAATTCAGCAGCGTACTTTTGAAATTTTGAGTGAATATGATTTCATATTAATGCCTGCCGCACCGACCGTTGCTTGGAAAATTGGCGAAAAAACCAACGACCCCGTCGCGATGTATTTAGCAGACATTTTTACGGTACAAGCAAATATGGCGGGCATCCCGGCGATTGCTTTACCTATCGGAAAAACGGCAGAAGGTTTGCCAATTGGTATTCAATTTATGGCAGGAAAATTTGAAGAAGGGAAGTTGTTGGCCTTTGGCGAGTTGATAGCGAACAAAAACAAGGCGACAATCTAAAGTTTCATTATTCATTTTCATTGCTTACCTTTCCCCTCTAAAAAGGAAGTCATGCGAATACCAGTTATCTACTTAGCAATAGTCAGTTTCATACTCTTTTCTTGCCAACCGATTAACAAAAATCGTCCACCAGAAGAGGAAATTATTGAAGTAAAACGCGAAAAACCAATTCTCGAAAAAGACCGCTACAATGTCGCTTTTTTGGTGATAGATGGTGTGTATAATACGGAGCTGACTGCGCCTTTTGACATTTTTCAGCACACTGTTTTTCGAGATAGTATTAAGGCTATGAATGTCTTTTTAGTCGCCAATACACACGCGCCAATTCGCTCTTTTGAAGGCATGCGCATCTTACCAGATTTCAATTATTTGACCGATACATTACCTCCTATTGACATCTTAGTAGTGCCTTCTGCGGAGCATCATTTAGATAGTGATTTGGAAGATGAAGCGATGTTAAATTTTATCAAAAAAACAGATAAAGAAGCGCAGTTTATTACTTCTCATTGTGATGGTGCTTTTGTCTTAGCAAAGGCAGGTTTATTGAATAAAGTGGCTTCTACCACCTTCCCAAGCGACATTCCTGCTTACCGCAAAATGTTTCCTGATTTAGACGTGCGCGACAGCACCTTATTTGTCCATGATGGCAAATATATCACCTCTGCCGGCGGCGCAAAATCCTTTGAAGCAGCCTTATACTTGTGTGAATATTTGTATGGAAAAGAAGTAGCAAAACGCCTGGCAAAAGGCTTGGTTATTGATTGGAATTTGGATACTGTACCGCATACTGTAATTGATGAGTAAGGTAGCAGACGTAGAGCACACAAAGGTTTCGCAGAGTACGCAAAGATTTTATCATTAGATTTTTTAGTCAAATTTAGATATGTCACTTTTTGAAAAAATGACATATTTCGCACCTTTAAAATTGCGTTCTAAAATAAAAAACATTACGAAGTCATCAATTGCTCCAAATAATGCTCGGCTATTCCAAACTCTTTTTTCAACTCCGCTATTTGCGATAAATAAGGCGCAGCATTAACCACACTATTCCTTTTTTCAGCAACAATCATCACATTTTTGCCCGTGTGTTCGGTCGAAATAAATTCAAAAACTTTCGTCTTATAGCCCTCACTTTCGAGCAAAAGAGCGCGCATTCCATCCGTTAATAATTCTGCTTGGCGTTCCTTCAAAATACCGTAATTTAATACTGGCTGAAAAGTTTCTGAAACGTTCATTGCCTTTCGTATTTGCTTATGGCAACAAGGCGCACAAATAATCAATTCTGCCCCTGCTTTCATGCCTTTATAGATGGCATCGTCGGTGGCAGTATCACAGGCATGTAATGCGATAAGTATATCTGTTTTTGGCAAAGCATAATCCGAAATAAAACCTTCTTCAAAGCTTAAATTTTTAAAACTCGCTTTATTCGCAATTTGATTACATTTATCTATTAAATCGGGACGAATTTCTACGCCAATAATAGTCGCTTTTATATTTTTTGTATTTACTAAATAATCATACAAAGCAAAAGTCAAGTAGCCTTTTCCCGAGCCCATATCAACGATTTTTAATTCTTCACGCTCCAAAATCGCTGGATTTTTGCGTAGCAAGCCATCAATAATTTCTACAAATTTATTGATTTGCTTAAATTTATCGCCCTTGTCTTTCTGTATTTGCCCGCCTTTATTCAAAATACCTAACTCGACTAAATAGCTTGCTTTTTCAACATGGCGTTGTTTATCTTTATCGTGCTGCCGCGTTGGCAATTTCGTAAAAGTCGATTTTGCAGCACGCATATTCCCCTTACCTTTTTTATTAATAGTTAATGTAATATCCTTTTCAATGGTAAATAAATTTGCAATCAAAAAGGTATCGCCCAATAAGTTTTCAATTTCTGAAATAGCCGCTTCGATACTATAATTTTTTGTGACATCACGCCTATTTTCCCGAAAAACAAAGGACAACTGCGGCTCTTTTTTAATCATCGCTAATTTGATGAGTATTTTTTGTAAATCGGCACTTTTAGACCGATTTTTACTCAAAGTCAAGCGTACAAAAGTATCGTTTGTGATGCTGTTTTTAAGTTGATTAAAAAAGGCTGTTTCGTGACTCATATTTATTTATTTTGCACTTATTCAGGCTTATTATTACCCGTTATTTTCAAATCTGTATTTGGCTGTACTACTGCTGGCGCAAAGGTATCAAAACGTAAGTTTTCCACGCGCATTTCGTACAAAAAGCCCTTCGATAAATTAGAGACAACAGGCATATAAGTCGGTATTTTGATGCCATTAAAGTCTTTTATATCTTTAAAATAAGCTCCACCTGTCAAGAATTTGAATTGTTCGCGGACAGTATATTCTATGAGTACAATTAAGCCCGTTTCCTTGTTTATCCAGTTCTTTTATTTTGTTTAGTGAAAAGAACTAAAAAATTTGTAAAGACAAAGAACATCTCGATGCCTAGAGAGTTCTACAAATAACTTGTAATTACCTCAAATTTAGTCATTTTTGCGCTAACATTGACTTGCAAAAAGTCTAGTGGATGAATTCATAAATACTTAACAAGTTTAATATATCAAATAACACGATGACTACATCTTATTACTGTACTTTTTTTTGCCTCTTTTTTGCTACTTTTTTGTCTGCACAAGATGTTTTAGTGGTCGAAACTATTAACATAGAGGGTAACAAAAAAACGAAAGAAAAAGTCATTTTACGAGAGTTGGATTTTCAAGTAGGCGATACGCTTTTATTGGAAAACATCGACGCTATATTGGAGCGAAATAAGTATTTTTTGATGAATACCAGCCTCTTTAATTCCGTTAATATCTCAGCCGACAAAACAAGCATTTACATCCAATTAGTAGAAAGCCTATTCATCTATCCGATACCAATTTTTGAACTCGCCGATCGCAATTTTAATATTTGGTGGGACGAGCAAAATCGTGACTTAAAGCGCATTAATTGGGGCTTGCGTACGCGACATACCAACCTCACAGGGCGACGTGATGAATTGAAAATTGTTACGCAATTTGGCTACACCCGCAAACTCGAATTTGCCTATAATCTGCCTGGCTTGAATGCCGCCAAAACACTCGGTTTAGAGTTAAATATTTTCAGGAGTTGGAACAAAGAAATCGGCTACAGTACTCAAGAAAATCGGCTCGCTTTTTATCGTTCCGAAAATGAGTTTTTACACCGTCGTTTTCGGACAAGTGCGGGCTTAGTTTATCGTCCTAAATTATTTACGACACATCGTGGCAGCTTACTCTTTTATCGCCGAGACATTACGGATTATGTCAAAGATGAACTCAATTTTGACTTCTTATTGAAAGACCAGACACGCCTTAATTACTTCACCTTAGCTTACGATTTTGTTTGTGACCGACGTGATATTAAACCCTATCCGCTGAGCGGCGACCGCTTCGATATTGGCGTAAAAAAGACAGGTTTAGGTATTTTTAAAGACAGAAACGCTTTGCAAATTACAGCTAAATATGCTCAATATTATCATTTTAAAAACCGATGGAGTACAGAGTTTATTACAAAGGCTTCACGGGCATTAATTCGCACACAACAACCTTATTTTGATACCCGAGCTTTGGGCTATGATGACGATTATATACGCGGCTATGAGTATTATGTGATTGATGGCATGGACTATATTTATCAAAAAGCAACCTTGCGTTATGAAGTGTTTGATGGGCAATTAAACCTTAAAAATATTATTCCTTTTGAAGTCTTTCAAAAAATAGATTTACGAACCTATATTACCTTCAATAATGATTTTGGCTACGTCAATAATCCTTTCGATAATAACAGCAATTTCCTCAGTAATTCTTTCCTTTGGGGTAAAGGCTTTGGCATTGATTTTATCACTTATTATTCCGTCGTTATACAGTTAGAATATAGCCTTAATCACGAACTCGAACATGGATTTTTTATTCATTTTCGCCTTGGTGGCGGCTAAACCTTTATTCGTCTTTTAGTGTTCTAAATCAGCGAAACAAGCGCGCGGTTTTCTCCTCCTGATTTCGTATCTTCGCGCTCAATAAAATGGAAATAGAAGCATCTTTTTTAGCCCAACCAGTATTGTTCGCTTCTTCAAGTCCGCCAAATTAGAAAACTAAATATGACGATTTCACCACCACAAATAGCTCGCAAGACCTTATTGCGCGCCTTTCAACTAATGTGTACCGCCAAAGCAATGACTGAGCTTTACGAAGCGAACTTCAAAGTCGTTTCTAAGTACGTACACGCCACTTCTCGCGGGCACGAAGCTATTCAAATAGCGGCGGGATTGCAGTTGTTACCAAAAGATTTTTTGGCGCCCTATTATCGAGATGATGCCTTTATGTTGTCTATTGGCAGCCGTCCGTACGACTTGATGTTACAGCTTTTGGCAAAGCGCGACGACCCATTTTCAGGCGGTCGTAGTTACTATTGTCATCCCAGTTTGAAAGATGATGATAAACCGACTATTCCGCACCAATCTTCGGCAACAGGAATGCAAGCTATACCTTCTACAGGCATAGCAATGGGCTTGCAATACAAAGAAAAACAAGGCTTAGCAGACGACAAAGATGCGATTGTTATCTGTTCTATTGGCGATGCCTCTATGACGGAAGGCGAAGTGTCTGAAGCCATGCAAATGGCGGCTTTGAAACAATTGCCTATCCTTTTTTTAGTGCAAGATAATGGTTGGGATATTTCGGCAAATGCCGCCGAAACCCGCGCCCAAGACGCAGACGAATATGCGAGGGGCTTTAACGGAATTGAAACGCGTCGCATCGAAGGAAATGACTTTATGTTATGCTACGAAACCTTGCAAGAAGTCATTGCTACGATGCGAAAAGAACGCCGTCCGTTTTTAATACATGCGCGAGTTCCATTGCTCAATCATCATACTTCTGGCGTACGAAAAGAATGGTATCGTGATGATTTGGAAGAACATGAAAGTCGCGACCCTTATCCGCTTTTTCGGGCGCAATTGCGCGAGTTGGGCGTGAGCGAAAGCGCATTAAAAAAATTAGAAAAAGAAGCCAAAGCAACGGTCGAAGCAGATTTTCAAGAGGCACAAAAAGCAGAAGACCCGCGCCCTGAAGATTTATTTACGCATGACTTTGCACCTACGCCTATCACAGAAGAAACGGGCACTAGAAGTCCCGAAAATGGTGAAGAAAAAGTGATGGTTGATTGCGCCCTTTTTGCAGTAGAGGAGTTGATGCGAAAACACCCCGAATGTTTGCTATATGGACAAGATGTAGGCGGTCGTTTAGGCGGTGTTTTTCGCGAGGCAGCTACGCTGGCGCAGAAGTTTGGCGACGATAGAGTATTCAATACACCTATCCAAGAAGCCTTCATTATTGGCAGCACAGTGGGCATGAGTGCTGCTGGCTTGAAGCCGATAGTGGAAGTGCAGTTTGCGGATTATATTTTTCCGGGCATCAATCAATTATTCACGGAAGTGGCGCGTTCTTGTTACCTTTCTAATGGTAAGTTTCCAGTAAGTTCGATTATTCGTGTCCCTATTGGTGCTTACGGCAGTGGTGGCCCCTATCACTCCTCTAGTGTGGAGAGTATCGTGGCTAATATTCGTGGCATTAAAATCGCATATCCGTCTAATGGTGCCGATTTGAAAGGTCTATTTAAAGCCGCTTACTATGACCCGAATCCGGTCTTAATTTTTGAGCATAAAGGCTTGTATTGGTCAAAAGTACGTGGCACAGAAGCAGCTCGTAGCATCATGCCAGATGAGGATTATATTTTGCCATTTGGCAAAGCAAATTCGGTGCTTTTAGCAGATGAACGTAAAATAAATAGCGGCGAAAGTATGCTCGTAGTCACCTACGGAATGGGTGTACATTGGGCATTAAATGCTGCTAAAAAATATGAAGGACAAGTAGAAATTGTGGATTTGCGCACACTTTATCCGCTCGATGAAGACCATATTTTCGCAGCAGCTAAAAAGCATGGTAAAATATTGGTGCTGACAGAAGAACAAGTGGATGCCTCTTTTGCGCGAGCATTGGCTTCTAAAATTCAAGAGAGCTGCTTTCAACAACTCGACGCACCAGTTATGACAATGGGCGCAGAAAATATGCCTGCGATTCCTTTGAATTCTGTATTGGAGCAAACTATGATACCATCTATTGAAAAGGTGGAAGTGAAGTTAGGCGAGGTATTAGCGTATTAAATGATGCTTGGTAAGTAGCTTGGGCTGCCAGCTAGGGTATGTTTAAGCAGGTGCTCTGACGTGCTCAGGCTGGCAGCCCAAGCTACTACATTTACTCTAGTTCTCGCAAATTCGTACTCTGTTTAAAGTCTTTTTTGAGTAGCAGTTCAATATGCGTCAAAACTACCTCGCCCATCGTTTGGCAGTCTTGAAAAGCCTTCGTTTTATGATGTGCGCCTAATTCTAAACACAAATGCTGCACCTTTTCTGGTGTAGATATTTTATCTTTTACCAATACTCGAAACAAAGCATCAAATTGCGTTCGCGAGTTCTTAATTCTTACCGCAATCAGGCTTCGTTCTTCTAACTGATATTGCTGCACCGTGTGTGGTTCCATGTGTTTGATACCCAAAAAAATAATGGGATTATTCTCCTTGAAATATTGCGGTAGATAAAAGCTTTTCCAACCTTCATACGACTGTTGGTCAAAGTCAATAGCACGTATTCGATACTGATTGCCTTCTATGTCTGGCGTAATATCCACGATGTAATTATAGGCGCGCATATCGCCCAAAAGACGTACAAAACAACGCTCATTAAACTTCACAAACTCTTTAGCAATACGCGTCTGATTAAACGGTGCATCATCTAATTTTTTCATAAAATCATCCCCCGGAATGCCTGCAATATGTTCCTCTATAAGCGTTCCACCATCCACCAAATATATCACTCGATTTGGCGACAAAAGATGTTCTAATTCCAATCCATATACTCGCGAAGCATCCGCTCGTTTGACGTAAAAATGGTCGTAATTGTCATTTAATCTATTGATAATTCGGACGCGAAATGGCTTGGTATTTCCGAAAGTACAAAAGTCAATTCGTGCTACGGCAAGGTGGTCGAGTGCTGCAGTATTTCCATCTGTTTTGAGTAGTGCATAGATAGAAGTCAATGCTTGATGCAAATCAGCCATATCCGTTTGCGGAAAATAAACGGTTTCCCACAGCGTATCTTCACCATCATTATTTAACAACGGAACAGACACCGAATAGCGCAATAAGTCCTCATATTGCACTGGCAAATCAATGAGGCGATTATAGCGTTGCAAATAGCGTTTTAAGCCGCTTTTTACAGGAAACGGTACTTTTTTCTTACTTGGAATTAGACCTTTCATTCGGTAAATGTACTTATAATTAGGTAGTGTCAAATAATCGCCACTTTTGAACGGCTCTTTTTCTATTTAAACCTCCTTAAAAATAGTTCCGTAGCTACGGCTATGCAACGATTTTTAAGAAACTTTAAACAAAAAAATAACGCGCTCAAAATGTAACGCTTATTTAACACTACCTAATTATTTGACAAGAATTATCGCCCCTTACTTTTCCATTCACGCTGACTATTCTGTCCAGACGTATTTCTGTTCCATCTTCTAAAAGAAAAAATTCTTCTCCTTTTCGTGCGTAAATATTCTTAATCACTCCTTGTATTTTTTCTGTTGCTTCTTTATTTTCTAAGCCCTGTAATATGATTTCGCAGTTCGTTTTGCGGAGCGCAAACAACTCTAATTCGTCGTAATAGTCGCAACTAATTGGTGTGTATTTTTGGTCAGCCATTTTTAATAAATAATTTATAATAAAGAATACATACAAATACAAATACAAAACGCGCTGTTGATTAGATAGTTCTAATCAACAACGCGTTCGATAGATTTTGATAAATTTGAAATCGTAAATCGTACTTCAAAAAATCGTAAATCGTTTATCCTTCTACCAATGTACCCACTTGCTCGCCTAAGACTAAGCGGCGCAAATTGTCTGGGTCATTAATATCAAATACAACAATTGGTAAATTATTTTCTTGACAAATGGTGAAAGCAGTCATATCCATCACGCCTAAACCGAGACTAATGACCCGTGCAAAAGTGAGGGAATTGAATTTCTTAGCTGCTGGGTTTTTTTCTGGGTCTTCTGTGTAAATACCATCTACTCGTGTACCTTTCAATATTACGTCGGCGTTGACTTCATTGGCACGTAAAGCGGCTGCACTATCGGTGGTAAAATATGGACTGCCTGTACCTGCGGAGAAAATGACAACACGTCCTTTTTCGAGGTGACGAATAGCTTTGCGACGAATAAACGGCTCGGCAATTTTTTCCATTTTAATAGCCGTTACTAAGCGCGTATAGACACCCGCTTGTTCTAATGCACTCTGCAATGCCATCCCGTTAATGACCGTAGCCATCATGCCCATATAGTCACCTTGCACACGTTCAATACCTGATTTGTGCGCACTCAAGCCACGGAAAATATTTCCGCCACCAATGACAACTGCTATTTCTACACCCATTTCCACCAATTCCTTAATTTGAGCAGCATAATGTTGTAGCATTTCTGGTTGAATACCAAATTGTTGGCTTCCCATGAGGCTTTCGCCACTGAGTTTGAGGAGGACTCTTTTGTACTTTAGATTGGACATAATATAGTGCTATTGTATCCTATTTTTCTAGAAAAATATTCAGAAAAAAATAGGATTTTTTATTGAGTATTAATTTTTTGCATGTTACACATTCATCTTCATTATCTAAAAATGAAAAGATGTTATATATATTCATTTGACAATCAATGCCCTATCAAAATTAACCTCTACTCCTCGTCATTTCCCGCTTGATGAGACATTTACAAGCACAAAAAAAGGCGAATTAAATGAATAATTCGCCTTTTTAAAAGATTATTTTTAACCTAATTCTACATGCTTGAAGTCAGTAATTGTCAAGTTTTTGTCGAAAGTTTGTAAGTAACTCTCTACTGACAATTTGCTGTCTTTTACATAAGATTGGTTCAATAAGGTATTCTCTTTGAAGAATTTGTTTAATCGACCTAAAGCAATTCGTTCTAGCATTGCCTCTGGCTTGCCTTCCAAACGTGCTTGCTCTTTTCCGATTTCAATTTCCTTCTCGATGACCGTTGCATCAACACCATCTTTGTTTAGTGCCTTTGGACGCATCGCTGCTACTTGCATCGCTACGTTTTTGCCCGGCTCTACCAAGTTTGGTCCTTCTAGGTTCAATGCTACGATTACGCCCGCACGGTGTCCCATGTGAATGTAAGGAATAACTTGACCTTCGCCACCTTTAGTTTCGATTTTCTCGTAGCGGCTAACCTCTACTTTTTCACCGATAACACCTACTTGCATCTCAATTTTCTGAGCAACAGTTAAGTCTTTTTCGAATTCTAATGCCATCAAATCTTCCAAACTAGCTGGTAGATTTTTCAATGCGATATTCGCAATTGCAGTAGCAAATTCAACAAAACTTTCGTTTTTAGCAACGAAATCAGTCTCACAGCTTACACGAATAACGATACCGTTATTACGGTTGTGGTTATTCAAAGCGATGACAACACCTTCTTTTGCATCACGGTCAGCACGTTTACCAGCTAATTTCTGGCCACGCTTACGCAATTCGCCGATAGCTTGTTCAAAATCACCATTAGCTTCTGTAAGGGCTTTTTTGCAATCCATCATGCCTGCGCCTGTCATATCGCGCAATTTCTTAACATCTTTAGCAGAAATCTTGCCCATTGGATGTTGATATTTTATATTAAAAAATAAATTAACTTTCGTTAGATGATACGTTATATAGCTCTATTTAGTTGCACTAAAATACAAAGCTATATAAGGTATTATCTAGTCATTAGGATTAAATAAAATTTAGGCGATAAGATTATCTTTCATCATGGCTTTACAGCACACTAATGATTTTTAATTCCTAAATTTTAATTCCTAATTATTTAGGAAGCCGCTGCTGCTGCGTCTTTCTCAGATTTGTGCTGCTTACGCTCGCCTAAACCTTCTCTTACTGCATCCAAGATGTAGTTGACCAATACTTCAATTGATTTAGAAGCATCATCATTACCCGGAATTGGGTAATCAACTTGGTTCGGGTCAGAGTTTGAGTCAACGATACCGAAAGTACGTAAACCCAATTTGTGAGATTCTGCAATCGCGATGTGCTCATGAGCAATATCAACGATAAATACAGCAGATGGAATACGGTTCATATTAGAAATACCGCCCATTACTTTGTTTAACTTCGCGTATTCGCGAGTTAACATTAGACGTTCTTTCTTCGTTACGCTTTCCAAGCTACCATCTGCAAGCATACGCTCGATGTTATGCATTTTCTTAACTGAACGACGGATAGTCGCGAAGTTAGTCATCATACCACCCAACCAACGCTCCGTTACGTGTGGCATACCGACAGAATCAGCGCCCTTAGAAACGATATCGCGTGCTTGTTTTTTAGTTGCTACGAAAAGGATTTTACGACCGCTTTTCGCTATATTTTTGATTGCATTTGCAGCAGTATCTAAACACTGCAATGTCGTATTCAAATCAATGATGTGAATGCCTTTGCGCTCCATGAAAATGTACGGAGACATTTTAGGATTCCATTTCTTCTTTAAGTGACCGAAATGTACCCCAGCGTCCAGCAATTCTTTATATGTTGGCTTTGCCATTGTTCTAATTTTTTAACTTTAGAGTAAAGATTTGTAAGCGAATAGAAAATGTAAAAAACACCTTCCAAACGCTTTGGTCTCCAAACAGATTAACGTTTCGAGAACTGGAAGCTCTTACGTGCTTTCGGCTTACCGTATTTCTTACGCTCCACCACACGTGCATCACGTGTAAAGAACTTACGCTCTTTTAATGGTTTGTGGAAATCAGCATTCAATTTCAATAAAGCACGAGAAAGTGCTAAACGAATAGCCAAAGACTGACCGTTGAAACCACCACCTTTCACATTTACATTTACGTCATAGATATTCTCTACTTCAGTTGCTGTGAATGGATCCGTGATATTGTGCTGAATGTGCGTTTGTGGGAAGTACTCTTTGTAGTCTTTTCCGTTTACTGTAATATTGCCACTGCCTTGAGTAACATAAATACGTGCAACAGATGCTTTTCTCCTCCCAATCGTATTAATCATTTCCATATTGAAAAAAATTGATAGCTATTGATTATTTAAGTTCGAGTTTAACCGGCTGTTGCGCTGTATGTGGATGTTCTGCACCTTCGTACACAAACATTTTCTTAAACATTTGGCGACCTAAACGGTTTTTTGGCAACATACCACGTACTGCATTCTCAACGATGCGGCGTGGGTGACGTGCCATAATTTCAGCAGCAGTTGCTTTACTTTGACCACCTGGGTATCCAGAGTAGCGTTGGTATTCTTTCGCTGCCATTTTATTGCCCGTAAAACGAACTTTTTCCGCGTTGAGAACGATTACATAATCGCCTGTATCAACGTGCGGTGTGTAAGAAGGCTTGTGCTTGCCACGCAATACATCTGCGATGCGCGTACACATGCGTCCAACGATTTCGCCGTCCGCATCAATAACATGCCACTGGCGTGCTACTTCTTCCTTCTTCGCAGATTTAGTTTTGTAACTTAACGTATCCACGTAGTAATATTTAATGAATGATAAAAATTTCTAATTTAACACTTCTTTCTCCTCGAAAAAGAGGTGTTCGCCTAAGCGGCTGCAAAGGTAAGGGGAGTTTTGCTATAATAAAAGCTTTTTACTAATAATTTTCACTTTCTTAAATCATAAGTCGCTGATAATCAGTAAAAAAATCGCCCAACTTTTTTCATGGGTGACTTTTTTGCGTAAAAAGTGGCGCAAAAACCGGTCAAAATTACGAAAGTGTACATATATATGGTGTGTCTTTTTCGATATTTTCTTTGGTTAAATTTGTCGCGGCTTTCCCAAGCCGCGACAAATTTAAAAGGAACGCGGCTTGGGAAAACTGCGCTACTTTCAGACGAAAAATGAACATTTTCTGTCGCTAAGTATATTTCAAAACCTACTTAGCGACAAAATTTAACTTCTTTTTATCTGGAACTAATTATTTATTACTATTTTTGTCGCATCAATTTATTCATTTAAACCTCCATATTCCATGCAGTATTTCATAGGTCGCCAAAAAGAAATCAAAATTTTAGAGGATGTTTTGCAGCAAGAACGTCCTTCTTTTATCGCTATTTACGGCAGACGACGGGTTGGAAAAACGATGCTAATACGAAAGGTTTTTAATGAACAAATGACCTTTCATTTAACCGGCATCGCCAATGCAACAACGGAGCAGCAACTCACCAACTTCCAAGCGGCTTTTGAGCGACAAGCACCGCTTGGTTTGCATGGTGCTATTCCTAAAAATTGGTTTTCTGCCTTTCAAAAATTGATTACCTTTTTGGAAAGTCGCCCTACTGGTAAAAAGGTGGTTTTCTTGGACGAATTGCCGTGGTTAGATACTCCAAAGTCCGATTTTATTTCGTCTTTGGAGCATTTTTGGAACTCTTGGGCATCCGCTCAAACGGATTTCAAATTAGTCGTCTGTGGTTCGGCAGCTTCTTGGATGCTCAATGAATTGATACATAATAAAGGCGGTTTGCATAATCGCGTAACGACCCGAATGCGCCTAGAACCGTTCAATTTAAAGGAAGCAGAACAGTTACTTTTACAAAAAAATGCTGCGCTTGACCGCTATCAAATTATTCAATATTATATGGTTACTGGTGGCGTGCCTTTTTATTTAGATACCTTTAATGGCGAACTAAGTACGATGCAAAATATAGAGGTCAATTGCTTCTCAAAAGATGGTTTTTTGCGGCGTGAATTTGACCATTTATTTCAGTCTTTATTTGACAAAGCCGAACGACATATTGCCGCCGTAGAAGCAATTGCCCAAAAAACAAAAGGCTTGACGCGCGCAGAAATTGTGCGACTTGCCGACTTGTCTGATAATGGCGCGACGACGCAAATTTTGATAGAATTGGAAGAAAGCGGCTTTATCCGAAAGTATCATCCCTTCAAAAAAACAAATCGACATAGTCTTTTTCAATTGGTTGATTTTTTCTCTCTTTTTCATTTAAAATTCATCAAAAATGCCCGTTTTAATGAGGAAGGAAATTGGGTGACGATGCTAGATAGTCCGACCTATCGGGCTTGGAGTGGCTACTCTTTTGAGCAGGTTTGTTTGGCGCATATTCCGCAAATTAAGAAGGCATTGGGCATTAGTGGCGTATTTTCGCAGTCTTCTTCATGGCGAAGTAAAGGCAAAACGCAGGGCGCGCAGGTCGATTTGTTGATTGACCGTCGCGATAGAGTAATTAATTTATGTGAGATAAAATTTAGTATTGCCCCCTTTGTTATTTCAAAAAGTTATGCGGAACAATTGCGCTCTAAAATAGGTGTTTTCAAAGCAGAAACACAAACCAATAAAGCCGTTTGGCTAACGATGATTACCACTTTTGGCTTGAAAAAAAATATCCATTCTGGCGGTTTGGTGCAAAATGATTTGGATATGAATTGTTTGTTTGAATGAGGTTAATTTTCGATTAACGTTTACCCTTCACTCTACTTAAATTATGCAAAATACTCAAATTATCACTACTCATTATTTCTAAATAGCAATTTGCGAATAGTATTAACTATCTCGAAAAATAAATCACTTCCGATATCTTGCTCATATGGGTCATAATCAAAATTCATACAATCTTCACGTATAGACATGTATATAATGCTATATTCATCAATATACATTTTGTACTTTTTTATTCCATAAATCCAATACCGTTCATCATACGAAACAATCGAACAGGTAACATAGTGATTTTCCAAAATAGCATCTTGTATTTGAGAAAAATCGGGTAAACTACTAGCATCTACGGTTATTTTATCTCTATATCCGTCCATTAGTATAATTCTTTATAAAAAGGAATTCATCAAACTCATACATTTACACTCACTTCTTCATCCTATTCTGCAATTGCAAAAAATAATTCAAAGCCTGAATATCTATCACGCCCACTATTTCCGCACCTTCGTAAACGGGTATTATCGTATGCCCTCTCAATTGCATTAATTCAAATATCGTTTTCAGGTTTTCACCAGACGTAGTGGTCGCATAAGAACGTGAAGTATAATGTATCACTTCATCGTCGGTGCGTTTTTCTTTCACAGATTGCAGAATATTTTTTTCGGTCAAAATGCCGACCAATTCTTCGTCCCAATTGAACACCAAAAAATTACGTTCCTGCCCTTTTCGCAACTCACTCATGGCGACATACATACCTTCTTTGACATACATTTTGGTATAATTCGGTCGCATTAATTCGCCTACCGTATGCTCTGACAAAATACTTTCCAACTTCACTTGCTTGTATTCTTGCCCCGCCATCATAAAAATAAAAACACCTATCAAAGTCATGGAAAAACCGCCATTTATCGCTCCAAAAACAATCATCCCAACTGCCACAATACGACCGATAATAACCGCCCATTTAGTGGCTGTCAGTCGTCCCCACTTCATGGCTAATAGCGAGCGAAATATGCGCCCGCCGTCCATCGGAAAGGCGGGAATAAGATTGAAAATAGCAAGGCCTAAATTCAACAATATCAAAGCAGGAATATAAGAAGATGCTGATGAAATACCGTATTCTACGGCTGCTTCCGTTGCTTCTTGAAACGGCACGAAAAAGAAGTAAGGCAAGAGCAATATAACAATCAATATATTAACAGCAGGTCCAGCTATTGCCACCAAAAACTCTTGATAAGGTTTCTCTGGCAACTTCTCCAAACGAGCCACACCACCTATTGGGTACATGATAATATCACGAGTTTCTACGCCATATTCTCGAGCGGTTAATGCATGTCCATATTCGTGCATAATGACGCATACAAACAGCGATAGTACCGTGATTAATGTCCATAAAGTTCCCATCCAATCGTCGCCTGCTTCGGTCGAAATGTACAATACATACAACAATATTGCAGCAAATGACCAATGTAAAAACACTGGAATTCGGAAAAGCGTCGCTATTTTTAATGTTCCTTTCAAGGTTAATGATTGAATGATTGAATTTTGAATGTCAAGCCAATACTTTACTTCTTACCCTATTTCATTAACAATCAAAACGCCTTAATGTTATGCTAGTTTCCCTTTTAATACCACCTTCTCTACCAAATTACTACCAAAAGCATAAGGCAAATACGCCACGGAAGGCATCGGTTTCGTCATAAATACATTGGCTATTTTGCCTTTGCTGATGCTGCCCAATTGCCCTTCCAATTCCATCGCTGCCGCGCCATTTATCGTAGCTGCATTGATGGCTTCTTGGGGGGTCATGCGCATTTTAATACAAGCCAAAGACACCACAAATGACATGCGACCAGATGGCGTAGAACCCGGATTATAGTCGGTCGCTAAAGCGACGGGCAAGTTGGCATCTAACAATTTTCGGGCAGGCGGATAGTGGTCATTGATGAAAAACGGCGCGGAAGGCAACAATGTCGCAATGGTATTTGAATTTTTCAAAACAGCTATTTCTTCGTCATTCACGACCTCCAAATGGTCCACACTTATGGCATTATATTTCACGCTGGCTTCGATGCCACCCATGCAATTAAATTGGTTCGTATGAATTTTTGGTTTCAAGCCATATTTGGTGGCAGCTTCCATAATTTGCTCTGTTTCTGCGGGACTAAAAGCTACTTTTTCACAAAAGACATCGACATAATCGGCGAGGTTTTCATCGGCTATTTTCGGCAACATCTCCTTGATTATCAAGGAGATATACCCTTTTCGGTTATCTTTATAAGCCAATGGCAATGCATGTGCTCCCAAAAAAGTGGCTTTGATTTCGAGGTCGCTTTTTTCGCGCAATTGACGCACTACGCGCAGCATTTTCAACTCACTTTCCAAGGTCAATCCATAGCCGCTTTTGATTTCTATTGCGCCCGTTCCGTAGTTTTTCACTTCCTCCAATCGCGCCCAAGCTTGCTCTAATAATTCACTTTCAGAAGTGTCCCGCAGTCGTCTTGCTGAGTTCAAAATACCGCCGCCTCTCCTCGCGATTTCTTCATAACTTAAGCCATTAATGCGGTCTTCAAATTCGCGCTCGCGGCTACCTGCAAATACCAAATGCGTATGACTATCACACCAAGATGGAAACACAAAACGCCCTGTTGTGTCTATGATTTGACCAGCATTTTCGGGGCAATTTTCCATACTGCCGAAGTCGCTAATACGGTCGTTTTCTATCAACAAGAAAGCATTATCAATAGTCGGTAACACCCCCATATTTGCGCCTGTTACGCGGCTATCGTTTCCGAGTACGAGTGTTTTTATATTTTTGAAAAGAAGAGATGACATCTTTATAATTTATACGGTGGACGGTAAACAGCCGACGGGCGTGACGTACACACACTGTGAAAATAATTTTTGCGCAAGGTCGGATAAAAAAAGTGAAAATATAAGGATGAATACAATTTTAGTAATCCCTGTTGAAATTCGTGCGATTTTCAAGCAACATTCTGACTTATTTTCCTGTTTTAAGTTCAAGAACTAATTCTCCAAATAACACTTTATTCTATCATTCCACCAATCATTCAGTCATCACATGCACAATATAGAGCCACATTTTCAATGGCGAGACCATTATACTTCCGAAAAAGACGAGCGTTCTCCGTTTTACGGACGGCAGTATAGTGAGTTTCAGTATTCGCAAAAAATATATAACTACTATATTCACCCCCAATGGGATGCTTTTGGCTCGCCGACGCTTTATGCCAAAATATTGTTTACCGACTATGATAAAGGCTATACAATCATTGAATTAATGGGCGAGTGGAATGACGCAATTACCAACGATATTATGTTTCTAAAACGTGATGTAATAGATGTACTCATGCGGCATGATATTCATAAATTTATTCTTATTTGCGATAATGTCCTCAATTATCATGGTGACAGCGAAGACTATTACGAAGAGTGGTGGGACGATGTAAAAGAGGACGATGGCTGGATAGTTTTGCTGAATTTACTAAACCATGTAGAGCAAGAAATGCAAGACACGCGGCTGCAAAATTATGTAAATTTTGGTGGCATTTTGAATGATGTAACTTGGCGTCCGCGAAAACCTTCGCATCTTTTTAAAGCGGTGAAAACCTTAATGGAACAAGGCATTAAGCAGTTAAATTGGTAATCTCGATTTGCGATTTTGAATATACGATTTACGAGGTGCGCATGGACAATCCGTATTTTGTGCCCAAGAACAATCCTTTATCAATTAATTCCCTACTTTTGAGGTATGAAATATTTATTTTTTGTTCCGCTATTCCTATTGAACGTTTGCTTGCATGCGCAAATCGACACAACAAGTTTTGCCGCACAAATTGAAGCACATCGCACCAATTATAAAACCGATTTTTTGAAGCATGACTACGCGCCTTTGGATAGTAATGATATTCAATATTTGCGCTTTTATGCAGCAGATAGTAGCTATCAAGTCATTGCAAATTTTACGCACACACCGGATGCCGAAGAGTTTGAAATGGCAACTTATAGTGGTATCACTAAACCCTATGTGAAATATGGCAATTTAGAATTTGAACTGGGTGATACGACCTTACAAATGGCCATTTATCAGAGTTTACGCCTGCGCCAAATGCCACAATATCGTGAGTATTTATTCATGCCTTTTAAAGACGATACGAATGATGATACGACTTATGGCGGCGGTCGTTATATTGACCTGACTATCAGCGACATTCAAGATGGGAAGGTAAAAGTTGACTTCAATAAAGCCTATAATCCCTACTGTGCCTAT
This sequence comes from Caprella mutica, assembly GCA_947561585.1. Lineage (NCBI taxonomy): Eukaryota > Metazoa > Arthropoda > Malacostraca > Amphipoda > Caprellidae > Caprella > Caprella mutica. Next base: position 403,429 of record CANNZV010000020.1, read on the forward strand.
AGTGATGGCTATAATTGTCCCGTGCCTCCGCGTGCAAATTGGTTGGAGGTGAAAATCGAAGCGGGAGAGCAATTATACGTTGGCGAAAAAAAACATCGTCCGAAAACAGATAAGTAAAGCACTCATAATCAAGCAATTAGCAATGTATATTTATTTTTAATTAAAAAAAAGAGTGATAAGCTTTACTTTAATTAAAATTCGACATATCTTTGCGTCGCTTTAACAAAAAAGCTGGTTTTATAGACCTATGGTGTAATTGGCAACACACCAGTTTTTGGTTCTGGCATTCTAGGTTCGAGTCCTAGTAGGTCTACAGACACAACAAGGGAAATTCGTGGTAACGCGGGTTTCCCTTTCTTTTTTGTGGCCTCTTTTTCATAAGACCTACTAGGACTCGAACTTGAAACATAAGAACCAAAAAAAACTGATTAAAAAAACTATTTATCGAAAACGTAATACCGACATATCACTCTCCTTAAAAGCATTCGATTTAGTTAGTTGTGCTTGTAAAGCATCGAAAGGCAACGGCTCTAACCAATGACTAAAAGCATGTGCATAATCCATCATTTTAATAAATATACTTTGGAAAATAATTTGCGAAGCTTTCCTTCTTTAATGAGGGCGGCAATCTTTGTAGAAACATTTGTATCTTTAGTTCCAAAGACGATTTCAGAAAGATTATTTTTATTGAATTTTTTGCGCATAAGGTCTATTTTATTGAATTTTCTGCGCATAAGACCAATGAATAAACATTTCCCAAAACTAAATCCTACCTTTACCATCCTATTTTTCAAAGCAAATAAAATCAAGATACAGCAATGAAAGACACCAACGACATTCGCGAAGGAGAAGCATTAGATTGGGGAAAATTGGAAGGTTATCTCAAAAATCATATAGAGGGAATAGATGCTAAAATGTCCGTCGAACAGTTTCATGGTGGTCATGCGAACTTGACTTATTTGCTGCAATTTGGTGATAAAGAATTTGTGTTACGTCGCCCACCTTTCGGCAAAATTGCGCCCGGTGCGCACGATATGAAGCGGGAATATCGCGTACTATCCAAACTCTATAACTACTTTCCTGAAGCGCCTCGTGCCTATCATTTATGCGAAGATGAAAGCATTGTTGGTGCGCGTTTTGTCGTGATGCAGCGTTGCAAAGGCCTCGTCGTTCGTCGCACTATTCCTGCTGTTTTTGCGGAAGAAAAAGACATTCTTAATCGCTTGACAAATGCTTTGTTGAATAGTGTTGCTGACCTACACTCTGTCGATGTTGCAGCTGCAGATTTAGAAGCATTAGGCAAACCAGAAGGCTTTGCGGAACGCCAAGTAAGTGGTTGGTATAAGCGTTGGAATTTGTCGAAAACAGGAGAAATACCAGCGATGGATGCTATTTATGAAGGCTTAAAAGCGAGTTTTCCTGAACCGCAGGCGGTGTCTATTATTCACAATGATTTGAAGTTTGATAACTGCCAGTTTCAACCCGACAATCCCGATAAAGTAACCGCTGTTTTTGATTGGGATATGTGCACCACTGGCGACCCACTGATTGATTTTGGTGGCTTATTGGCTTATTTTCCAGAGAAAAATTTTCCAGATATGTTCAATTTGTTACCTGCTGGCGATTATATGCCAAAGTCGGAAATGATTGCTCGATATGCTGAAAAAACAGGCTTTAATACAGCCCAAATATGGTGGTACGAAGCCTTTGCTTATTGGAAAACCGCAATTATTGTCCAACAATTATACAAGCGTTATGCAGATGGCGCAACGAAAGATAAGCGCATGGCTAAATTTGGAAAAGTAGCGGAAATGTTGGGGACTTTTGCGAAGAGTAAACTGCGGTAGAGGTGGAGACGCAGAGTTCGCGGAGGTTTCGCGAGTAGAGTAAAATAGAGTAAAATAGAGTAAGTAAAGGTATTTTTTAATATTTATACCCCAATAACAAACGAACCGTCGGCAATACTTTAGCTGCGCGCTCTTCTGCATATTCTATTTCTTTTTTAGCTACTAATACGCCTTTATTTTTCGCTAATTGCAACATTTGTTCGCGTTCGCCTGCGGCAAAATTGGAAAAAGTACGCCGCAATAAGGGCACTATTTTATTGAAATTTTCTCGTGAAATTTGCGCCACCCATTCATCCAATATACGCCACAATATAGGCTGATGTATTAATAACAAACCGCTGCCGTGCAAAAAACCTTCGAGCCATTGAGCAGCGTCGGCAGGTTCTGTGCCAGTCGAAAGAGCAAGGCTCATCGCATTGGCGGTAGCATCGACTTCTAATAATTGCTTTTCAAATAATAGTCGAGTTGAGATGCCTTTCAGTAACAAATGTACCTGCGAAAGCATTCTCACATTCTCTAAACTTCGATGCCATTGCTCGGTATGTTCCTGCTTATTCCAAACGCTGAGGGCGTGATTGGTTTGTATAATTTGGTCAAAAACAGCTTGAGCCGCATCGTCGTCCAGATTAATACAAGCATTTGGAAAACCAATACAAATACGTGGTATAATTTGCTCCAAAACCGTTTCCACAGCCGCTACATCCGTGCTCCGCGTATTGCCATAGCGCACAATATTTATAAGTGGCGGAATGGCTTCCATCAATTGCAAAACATCGGTCGTAACTGCCGATTTATCTTGTAATAATTTTAATAAAGGCGCAATAGCATCCGTCAAATTGGCTTGCAAAGCTTGCTCTACCATCGGCGAAAGTTCCGACAGTTGCTGCGTTTCGCGCGCTGTTGCGACTAAAAAACGATTGGCGGCTTCCAAGACCGTATTGCCCCACATACCTGCCTCAATAATGCGTAGCGCAAAGGAGGCGCGCCATTTTAAGCCCCATTTTTCTTTAAAACCGCCTTTGGCGAATTGCGAATTACGTTTCAATTTACCCCACGGAATAGACAATACATTTAAGCGATGCAATAAATAACTCGCCGTCAAATTAGAAGCCGTTCGCAAATCCAATTCTTTATCAATCGTCTCCGACGAATTGCGTTCTCGCGTCAGTCGCGCTGATTTTATTTGCTTTTCTAAATCTTGTTGCAATGGAATGACAGGCACGCTTTTCGGCACTTTTCCCATCTTATCGCCCACCACTAGTTTTTCATCAATCAAGGCCATTTTGGAGCTATCGCCTTCACAAAAAATAGACGTTGCCGCTTCTCGCAATTCAAAAATACCTGGTACAGAAAGCCCGCGTAAAGTCGCCAATGTTTCCGCCAAACGTGTTGCTTCTATCGCATGTGCCGACGACGCGTCCAAGTCTTTTTGTCGAAAAAGCCGCGCTACTTTCACCATCCAACGTATGGTCGCTTCCTTTTTTCGACTAAATAATAACTCATACCAAGCAGGAGAATGAATGCCCGCCCCGTAGCCGCTACGCATCGAAAGGCGGTCGTAAGTCCACGGTATCCAAGTCGTTTTGGTGCTTATTTTTTTAATACCTTTCAATAAAGCATTGTCTGCACTTTGCTTGAATTGCATCCAATCTTGTAGCACAGGCGCGTGCCATGCCCCACAGACTATGGCGATATTTTGATAGCCTTCTTTTACCGCTTTGCGTAGCACTTTACGCATATAAGCCTCGCGCTGCAAAGTTCGCGGACGTTCGTTTTTGACATTTTCCCGCAGGGCAGTCATCATTTCCAATATAGCCGTGAATATTTCCGAAGAGTTTTCCGTTTGTTCAAAAGTCACTTCCCACCAACGTTCGCTATCCTCATAGCCCGCCAATTTTGCCATCGCTGCCAGTGGGTCGCGCCGAAATTTTTCGTCTTCTTTACTCACCTCTTTGCTGACATCTAATTTCAATTGCCCGCTTTCTTTTTCGGCTTTATCTAAGGCAAAACTCAAATTCATCGGCAAATCCATGCAATGTATAGGCGTGTCATTTTTCAAGCCATATTGTATCGCTTGCCATTCCGGCGAAAACTCCGCAAAAGGAATATAAGCGGCACGCTGCAAATCTTTTGGATGGTAAGTGAGTAGCGCGACGGGCGTTTGCATGCCTTCTTCATTCGCATATTTCAACATGCTTTCGGTATCGGCGGGTGCTTCGATGAGGATGCAGTCGGGCTGCAATTCCAATAAGGCTTTCCGTAGTGCTTTCGCACTGCCGGGCCCGTGATGTCGTATGCCGAAAGTAGTTGTTTTGATAATGAATAATTGTTTAGTAAAATGATGAATAATTGGACAAAATTACTGTTTTTTAGTTGGTATTTTTCATAAAATAACCTTTCTAAAGGTCAATGAAACCCGCCGTCCACGCGGATAGGTTACTCCATTATGCTTATCTGTTTTTCGTCCAGCAATGCTATGTTTCCAAATATAGCGGCTGTCTTCTTTCAAGACTACAGCACTTCTTTGGGGCATAAATACAGGTATTTTTTGCGTGCGAATAGTATGCGAAAAATCCATGACTGCCGTTCCATTCAGTGAGATAGAAACAATAGTATCTTCAAAGCAAGGCTCACAATCAATATGCGGCGAAATACCTTGTCCAGGTTCATATTCATTGACAATGAGTTGGTCAGGAATAGCCGAAAAATGTCCTTCTTTTTGTAATCGTATAGCTATATCTTTTGCCCAAATTGGTAAGTCGCCTATTTTCATAGACACATCAATTCGTCGAGCGCGATAGTCATATTTATAGCCATAATGTTGTACTCTACGCTTCAAATCATCAAGCCATGGTGCGGCATCTATGGCTTTCAGCAAGTTTGTTTCTTCTGCTTTTGTCAAATAATTTTCGATAAAAGTCAAGCCTTTTATTTCGACTATTGGTGTCGCTTTGAGTGTTTCTTTTTCGGCTGACGCTCCAAATAAATCTAACTGATTGCTCATATAGTTGACAATTTTATAAAGGTAAATTGGTTCTTTGACAATTTTTGCAAAAAAATGCGGCTTCCTTGTCACGCGGCGACCTCAAGTCGAATGTCGTCAACTTAGTGGAAATGTGGTGTTACCAGTAAAAAAAGTTTCCAACTTTTTTTACTGGTAACACCACTATTTGCACGATTATCTATACAGTTTTAAAACCAAAAACCGAGTGGTGTTAGCAAAAAAAAGGATTCTCCTTTTTTATTGATAACACCACCTACCAATATTTACTGTACTTAACAGTACACTTCCACTAAGTTGATGACATTAGACCTCCAGTCGTCTCGTGACTTCCTAATGGTATAGATTGCGAGGTGACTTGAGGTCACCACGCGACGTAGAATTGCAAAAATTGTCAAAGAACCGGAAAAGTAAATAGCTCGGTTGTCCATTTTTAATTCTTTTAAATCAATCCCTCTCTAATCAAATCATGCAAATGCACCACGCCCACATATTTACCTTTCTCTGTCACAATCAGTTGCGTAATACTGCTTTCTCGCATTAATAATAAAGCATTTACGGCTAATTCATCGGCAGCAATAGTACGTGGTTTTTTCGACATAATGTCTTTAGCAAAAAGATGTTTTGTATCTTCTTCTTGTTCTAACATTCGTCGCAAATCGCCATCGGTAATTATGCCAATCACTTTTTCTGTTTCGTCAATAACTGCTGCACAACCAAGACGCTTAGAAGTCATTTCGAGAATAGTTTGACGAATAGTGGACGTCGGAGAGACCTTTGGTTTTTCATTTTGCGGAAACAAATCAGATACTCGCAGATATAATTGTTTGCCCAATGCCCCGCCCGGATGAAATTGCGCAAAATCTTGCGAAGTAAAACCACGCAAAGCTAACAAGGAAGTCGCCAAAGCATCACCCATTACTACTTGGGCAGTTGTGCTAGCCGTCGGGGCTAGATTATTGGGGTCGGCTTCTTTAGAAACGGGAGTGTGCAAAACGAAATCTGCCGATTGTGCTAGAAAAGAATGCGCATTGGCGACAATAGCGATTAAGGCATTACCCAAATTTTTCACAAAGGGCACTAAAACTTTTATCTCGGGCGTTTCTCCACTTTTGCTTAAACAAATGACAATATCATCGGTCAAAATCATTCCTAAATCGCCATGAATAGCATCTGCAGCGTGCATAAAAATGGCAGGCGTTCCAGTAGAATTCAGTGTGGCTACTATTTTCTGGGCAATAATCGCACTTTTTCCAATGCCTGTAATGACAACACGTCCAGATGAGTTAAAAATCAATTCGACGCTAGAAATAAAGTCCTCATTTATCCCTACAAACAGGGATTGTATGGTTTCTAGCTCTATTTGCAAGGTACGAAGTGCTGTTTCTCTAACAATTTGCGCTCTATTCACAATTAAATTTTGTATTTTTGACGGCTTTTGGAAAAAATCCCCCTTCCAAGGCATTCTATATTTCAAATGATAGCACAAATGACGGAAGTTTTTCCTAAATTTAGCAATCCTTTCAACTAATGCTGCTAATTAATGCCAATTATTGTTTATCTTCGGCATCTATTAAAAGTAACAAAACAGCTTCAACCTACTAAATAAGAACAGCCTAACAGCATTCGAAATAAATAAAACTAAGTAATACACTCAACTGAAAAGAAGCACTGACGAAAATGGTTACAACAACAATGACATCAACAGAGAATCTTCATGGCGCCCTACAGCAATATTTTGGTTTTGACAAGTTTAAAGGGACGCAAGAAAAAATCATAAAAAGTGTCTTAGAAGGCACAGACACTTTTGTTATCATGCCTACGGGAGGTGGAAAATCACTTTGCTATCAACTTCCAGCATTGATGATGGAAGGTACAGCTATAGTTATATCTCCGCTTATCGCATTAATGAAAAATCAAGTAGATAGCATTCGTGGCTACTCTGATTATGACGAAGTCGCACACTTCTTGAATTCTTCCCTTTCAAGGGCACAGATGAAGGCAGTGAAAAAAGATATTGTAGATGGTAAGACGAAAATGCTTTACATCGCACCGGAGACATTAACAAAAGAAGAAAATTTAGATTTTTTTGCTAGCGTAAAAATATCTTTTGTGGCAGTCGATGAGGCGCACTGTATTTCGGAGTGGGGACATGATTTCCGCCCTGAATATCGACGTATTCGCACTATGATTGACGCTGTTCGTTCGGATATTCCAGTAGTTGCACTAACCGCAACTGCAACGCCTAAGGTTCAAAGCGACATCGTGAAGAATCTCAATATGAAGAAGCATAATACCTTCATTTCTTCATTCAATCGCGATAATTTATACTACGAAGTTCGCCCTAAAGGCAAAAAAGAACAGACCATACGCCAAATTGTACAAATTTGCCAAAGCATTCCTAATGAATCAGGCATTATATACGTTCAATCTCGGAAAAGCACGGAGGAAATTGCCAAAATGCTGAACGTAAATGGCGTAAAAGCAGCGCCTTATCATGCAGGTCTTGATGCAAAAACACGAAGTAAAACTCAGGATGCTTTCCTGATGGAGGATATCGACGTCATTTGTGCGACTATTGCCTTTGGTATGGGAATTGACAAGCCAGATGTGCGCTTTGTTATTCACTATAACATTCCAAAATCTATCGAAAATTACTACCAAGAAACAGGTCGTGCTGGTCGGGATGGTTTAGATGGTAGCTGTATTGCATTCTATGCTTATAAAGACATTCAAAAGCTAGAAAAATTCTTGCGTGACAAACCCGTTGCTGAACGTGAAATGGGTGCACAATTGATGCAAGAAGTGATGGCCTACACCGAAACAACAGGTTGTCGCCGTAAGTTCTTACTGCATTATTTTGGAGAAAAATATGACGATAGTGAATGTAATAACATGTGCGATAATTGCCGCCATCCGAAAGCGAAAATCGAGGTCCAAGATGAAATGAAAATGGGCTTAGAAGCAGTTATTCAGTTAGATGAACTTTATAAAATTGACCTTCTAGTTAACTTTATTCTCGGAAATGGAACGAAGCAAATCAAAGATTTCCGCTTCCATGAACGTAGCTTATTTGGAGCAGGAAAAGGTAAAGACGAAACTTTCTGGAGTACGATTTTCCGTCAAGCCATGCTACATGACTTGATTTATAAAGATATTGAAACTTACGGTTTATTAAAAATGACAGATACTGGTCATGCTTTTATCAAAAAGCCGCATAGTATTCAAATTCCAATTAATCATAACTACGATAAAGAATCGGCTTATGTCGATGACGCTCCTGTACGTGGTGCAATATTGGATAAAGTATTATTCAATATGCTCAAAGATTTACGTCGTAGCGTAGCGAAGCAAAAAGGAGTGCCACCATTTGTAGTTTTCCAAGACCCTTCTCTACAGGATATGGCTACACAATACCCTATTTCGATGGACGACATGTCCAAAATAACGGGGGTGAGTAAAGGTAAAGCCATTAAGTATGGTAAGTCTTTTATTCAAACTATTGCGGAATATGTAGAGCAAAATGAAATTGAACGCCCTACTGACTTCGTGATGAAACAAGTCGCTAATAAGTCGAAAGTAAAAGTGAATATCATCCAATCTATTGACCGTAAATTGCCATTACCAGAGATTGCAAAAGCCAATTCGCTGTCCATGGAAGATATTATGGATGAATTGGATGCAATTGTTACGTCCGGTACAAAAGTTAATTTGGATTACTATTTGGAAGAAAATATAGATGAATATAACCGCGAAGACATCACAGATTATTTCATGGAAGCCGAAACAGACGACATCGAAATAGCTTGTAAGGAATTACAAGATGAAGATATTACTCGTGAAGAAATTCAACTCATCCGAATTAAATTCTTAAGCGATATGGCAAACTAGTTGATTGGGTTAATTACGTTGATTGGGTTATCGAGTGAACTTTAACCTTTTCATAAAAAAATAGAACGCCGGACATCTTTATTGAGGTGTTCGGCGTTTTCATTTCAGTATGAATAAAACTTGGTAATAGATAAAACCCGTTGAAGTAGTGTGGCTTTCCCACCTGTCCATTAGGAAAGCCGCGCTACTTCAACGTTTAAAAGATACCAATTGGAAGAAAAAAAGAAAAAATACACAAGTAAGGAAGATGGCATTAAAAAGCTAGAACATTACTGCGCCTATCAAGAACGCTGTCATAAAGAAGTACGCCAAAAGCTATTAGATATAGGTGTCTATGGAGATGATTTAGAGAATGTAATCGTACATTTAATTGCAGAAAATTTCTTAAACGAGGAGCGTTTTGCAAAGGCTTATGCACGTGGAAAGTTTAGGATGAAAGATTGGGGGCGGTATCGAATTATACGGGAGTTAAAATTTAGAAATATCTCCGATTATTGTATCAAAAAAGCTTTGGCAGAACTTGAAGAGGAAGATTACGAAGGTACCTTACGTGCTTTTTTACTTCGAAAAATAGAATATACGCGCGCTAAAGATAAGTATGATTTAAAAAACAAGGTGGGTAAAATGGCGCTCCGTCGTGGTTTTGAAAGTGCCTTAGTATGGAAGACCTTGCGTGACTTAGAAAATGAAGAATTACTCTAATCTATTCGTAAGACGGCTGACAATATCGCTGTTATCCTTTCTTTACTAGTTCATATTTAGAAGCAACAGAAACCTGACTTTTCAATTTTTAAGGTAAAATAAATTAGTTTTTTTATCTTATATTGAGGTACTCATTAGAAGCTCAACGACAAACTTTCAAAATTACTGTGTTATGATTAAAAAAAACAACTTAGAAAAATTCCGTCAATATAAACTAAAAGATGCGAACCAAGTCAAAGGTGGTGTCCGCTCTAATTATAGTGGACCAGGTGGCACTGGGGGAGTAGGTTTTATTGATTGGGGAGAAGTAGATGTGCGCACAAACGGTTTGCGATTTAGTCATTTTCATTTGGCTGCTTCCACTAACTCAACTTCAACCGAGCCTTAATTTTTTCGGCAAATGGTTCTCCCGTAATTTTACTATCCAACCAAGCCGTAAAATCAAATAAACGTAGCATCCGACCAGCTACGGGACTTTGTAGCAAGTCTTCAAAATCATTTTTCAACATCGTGAAGACTTGCTGCAATTCTCGCTTCGATTTTGCGTTGATGGAATTTTTAACAAATTTCAATACCCTTTTCTCAAAATCATTTAAGCTATTTCTTTTGTTTAAATAACGATAAGTTGAGCGTAATAAAGCATCCAACAACAGGGTGTTTCCCATCTCAAAATGAACAATCAGATTCAGCATTCGAGCAATACTTTGCAACTCCTGTCGCTCAATACTTTTCGGCAAATTTAGCCACGAATTCAGATAATTCAAAGCCTGTTCATAGTCGCCATTTCCAAAATAGATATAGAAATATTGAAAGTAAAAACTGCTACTTTCAAAAACTTTATTATCAAATTTTTGCTTCTCTTTCAAATGCAATTCTAATACTTTCAAGCCCCTATCAAATTCGCCTACTCGAATAACATGGGCAAAGGTGTGTTGATAATATTGCCGATGAATTTTCACTTGGTCATCTAAAGTAATTGGGTGTATTTTTTTGAGTTTATCTAATAGAAATTCTACTTCTTTGTATTCTCCTAAAGCGCCACAACTAATAATCGCATTGCTAATCGCAGAAATATATTCTGAAACATCTTCAGATAAGTTATCTTCCTGATTTTCAATAAGTTGTATTAAATTAATGCTTGTTTCATAAAACTGTTTTAAATCAGCTATTGCATAATAATACAGCGAATAACAACGGTAATACAATACCTGAGCACGATGCGATTTAGCTTCTTCTATAGCTCGTAAAAGCGGTTGCTGAATGAATTCATTAAACACTTCTTTTGCATTATAACTCCGTACCGTATCCTTCCGCATTTCTACCAATATTCGCAGAAATAAATTCCGATAAGCCCTTACATTTCGCAACTGTTGCCAAGCCCTTTCTTCCGCAGCATTGATGCGCTCTAATTGACTGTCCAAATAGCCAATATCCGTTTGTGCATAAGCGATATCTTTCTCCCATTTCAGCAATTCTAATTGCGCCGAAAAATCTTCATATTTCACTGCTACTTTTTGTGCTTTCGCCAACAATTTTTTACAATCCGAAAAGTGCGATCGCTTGAATAACACTCGCACCGAAAGTAACATGCCTTTCAATTTATAATCCACCGACGATTTTTCATCATAAGCTTGTAAGCTTTTTAAAATAAGGTCATATAAATAACTTTTCAATTCTGAATACTTCCGTGTTTCGATTTGTTGTTCACCATATATCTTGACTTGCAAGGCTTGTTCATCAAACACATCCTGCGCATCTATTGCCTCAAACAAACGGCGGTATTTATTATCCTTACCGCCTTTGTTTTGAACAAAAATTTTAAAGTATCGCTTCTCACTACCGGAAAGCGATTTGATGATATTGAATAACTTACTAGATGGTGTATTTGACAATTTAATTCGAAATTAGGAATTTAAAGTTAAGAATTTAGAGCACATATGGAACAAGCAGAACTATTCCATTTTTTAAAACAGATGGAATAATTCTACTTGTTTTCTGCTATTTTTAAAGATACATACAATCTAAAATCTTTGCTATTTTCAAAGACAATTCTTTATAAAAAATAACAGCCAGCCGACAAAGATACGCTCTTCATTTCACAAAATAACGTATTTAGAAACCTGACTTATGTGCAATGTTTGGATTGTAATTAAAAACTATTGAAATTATCATTGTAGTAAATATTAGGACAATACTCAATACAATTTCTATGCAAATATTAAAAATCGATACCAATATAACTGCTGCACCAACGACTGATGCAAGTGCCATTCGCCTAGCTCATCAGCAGCGAAAAATTGCTTTGCCGACACTCGAAGGTATCCATTTTGAACGCGTACAGGACATTGTCAGTATGGAAGCCAATGGCAATTATACGTTTTTAAAATTTATTGATCAGCATAAGATATTAGTCTGCAAGACGCTACGAGAGGTAGAAGAAATACTGCATTTTCATCCGCAATTTGTGCGTATACATCGCTCTAATGTCATTAATTTAAACTGGTTAAAGCAGTACATTAGGGGCAAAGGTGGACAAGTAAAAATGGAGGATGAAAATTTAATTACCGTTTCCGCAGGACGCAAACAAGCCTTTTTATTGGCCTGTGAGCGTTATTTTGATTAATTTCCCCTTATAATATTCTATTTTTATCTATATTTAGGCCAATAGGCTCGACTTTCATCAACGTCGCCGACCCAAATTTCGTCAGCAGTGATACAGTACTACGGACAGTCGAAGATATAATCAAATTTTGTTGACCAAGTATCAATGCAGAATCTCAAACGTAGCTTAACGCCACGTTTTGGTGCACTGACAAGTTGCAACTTTCAGTTGATTCACACATTCGCTTTTTGGTTCCCTGACAAATCCCATGATTTGAGAAAAAAGAAAAAGAAAATCAACGCCTCCTTCTTGACATACAGGTCGGTCGCTTTTCTTTTCACTTTTCTTTTTCCACGGAATTTGTCAAAGAACGCGTTTTTTCTTAGCCTTTGGCAAGCAAAATTGTGACGACGGAAGTAATCGGAATACTGAATTTCTAACATTCCCTAATGATAGTATTTCTACATACCAAGCGGTGTAAGTTATGTTCCAAATGCTTTAGGGAATTTGGAATAAATAATCTACCAATTATTCCTCCAGAAAATACATTTTCGCCCAGTACTAGCCCCGAAATCTATTGCGCCCAGTACCATTGCAGTCTTCGCATTTTTCGCGGCCACGCACACCTAAATAATAACCTTTACCCTCACAATAAGAACAAAGTCGTCCTGTCAAATCATAATTGGCACGGATGTAACGGAATAACTGTAAGCCACCATAAATGGCTAGACCTACACAAGCAAGGCGAAGTAGCAAAAAAATCATGTCTTATGTTTTGTTTGTTTAGAGAGTAGGAAAATAATAAACTACCCCACTTGACTTGTTCTTTTCCCTTTTAAGAAACTTAAAAAAAGGCTCGAATAACTGCTTATAGTCGCCTTTTTTATAAATTCCTTAAAAGAAAAAATAAGCTCGTCAATTAGGGTAGTTAGTGGTTCAAATCATAAATACTTAACAAGTTTTAACGGCTTCTTTTTCCGTTTAAATCTTCTTAAAAATAGTTCCGCCCGTACGGGTGCAACGATTTTTAAGAAACTTTAAACAAAAAATAAGCTCCTTATAAAGTCAATTATTTATGACTTGAACCACTAGTTTGTTAATTTCCTACTCCCTTATATCATTAGAGGCGTAAAGGTAAGCACTTTTTAAAAATCGAATAGAGTAGTTTTTTAGCTCTTTACATTAGAATTGTTTATAAATAAGAAAAAATAATGTCATTAGAAAAATATACTAGTCATCTACTTCGCTTAAAACGAGGTGGCACGAAACATGGCTTAGCTCCGCATAAGCCTTTGCTTTTGTTAGTTATAATTGACTTAATAGAAGAACAAGGTATCTACGAAAACCGTATTCTTCTAGAAGATTCATTATTTAAATTATTTGCTACCTATTGGAGATTATTGGCTGTTGGAGATACGGGAAAGGTTCTGATGCCTTTACATTATTTAAAAAATGATGGACTCTGGAGATTAATAGGAAAAAATGGAAGGCAAATTACCAATAAAATTGTTGGCAAAACAAGACTAGCAAAAACGGTAGATTATGGTCAACTAGACCAAAATTATTTTCAATTGCTTCAAAATCAAGATAATAGAGATTATTTTCGAACAGTATTATTGGACACTTATTTTCCTGACACTAAAGAAAACTATAATTATGTCTATTCGCTTCCTGAATATATTCATCAAATAGAACTAGATTTATTACAAGAACCGCAAGCAAAATATAAAACGAGTACAAGACAAATAGCAACTTACATGCGTGATTGGAAATTTCGCTCTAATATCATGAAAATTTATAACGATACGTGCTGCATTTCTAAACTTCAAGTCAAGCCTTCTTATGCGCTGATTGAAGCTTGTCATATTATACCTCATGCGAAAACAGGTAATCAACACATCCAGAACGGAATGGCACTAAGTGTACTTCTTCATCGTGCTTTTGATGCAGGAATAATTAGTATTGGCAGCAAATATCAAGTGCTAGTAAAAGATAAAAGTGATTTTAAGGAAAATGAACAATCGCCTTTGCATATTAGGCAGTTTAAAAATCAGCGAATTCTATTGCCTAAAAACGAATTATACTATCCTTCGCAAAAATATTTGGCGGAGCATCGGACTTTGAACGGCTTTTAATAAAAAACAAAGGCGAACCCGCGTTAAACACGAATTCGCCTATTTGCTCTAGTGGTCCCACTTGGAGTGGAACGTTATATTTTAAACTACTGATTATCAGGCACTTGTAGTTAATTTGAAAATTCAAGGCGAACAATAGGCTTGCAAAATGTCTTTTTTGAACAATTTTTGGACGAAAAAAAGATATTGAACCTGCTATTTTTAAGTCCGTATGATAAAGGTACACAATTCTCCAAAAGTATAAAAATGCACTTCTTTAAAAATTTAAAATGAAATTATTTGTATTAATTTTAAATAAAAATAAACAACAATTTGTTTTAATTGAAATTGCTTCCTATTTTCGCCCCTATTACACATTGACTACTCCCAATTTACATTACTGGAAAGAAAACGTACACAAATCTCATGGAACAAAACGACTTGATTGTCTTGTACCCCGGGCGTAGCCATGCCCAAACCATAAAATTATTTGCCTCTATTCAGGCGGGAAAACCAACTACTGACGAAACTATCTTTTTTGAAGGGGATTTCGATTTACATCAATTACTTATTTGGCATGAAGAGCAATTTTATATTCAGGTCTCTTCTATTCAATATTGCCATTATGGAATTGATATGGGGGATTTGGTGATTATTCATCCATCTTTGACAGTTAAACCAACGGATATGGTGTTTATTCAAAGAGAGCAGTTAAGTTTATTCGTTGCTTGCTCAGAAGTGGAGGAAAACGACCAAATACTTGGTGTCATTACGGCAATTGTGAACCATTGGCGACTGCCGCATGATTTGACTGCTAATATAAAACATAGACGTTTTAAGCTAATTTTACACAATTATCAGGCAGCAACTTTTGATATAGGCACATATTTGACGCAAGATGCGGAAGAAATATTCATGCTAAAAGTCAAAGGAACAAGTATGATAGAAGCTGGAATAGAGGAAGACGATATTGTTGTCTGCGTAAAAGGTATTCCTGCCAGATCCGGAGATTTAGTAGCAGCAGAAACGTCGAAAGGTTATACCTTAAAGTGTATTCGCTACCGTGAAACATCCTTATTTTATCGAGAAGTTGATTTAGAACCTGCCAACAAAGCGTTTGAAAAAATGCCGTTTCATTCAGCTAAAGACGTGAATGTCAAAGGTGTAGGAATTGCAGTATTGCGGCTATTACGAAAGTTACGTTTTTAGTTTAGTGTCCAGAATATACATGCCTACTTCTTCAATCTCGTATTCTCTTCCTCTAGCGATTTAATTTTTTCGCGTAGCATTTCTATGAGTTCGTCTTTTGTCTCCAATAATTCATCATATACATCTGTACTCGTTTTACGTTTGCCTTTTCCGAGGTAAATGAGTTCATCTGAAGAAATTTCGGTAGAAGGTATTTTGTCATCAAACCACATAGGCGCTTTGCCTGTCATTAGCCATTGCATATTCAATTCAGGAAAATGTTCTGAAGTGAGTATAAACAGATTTACGCCAGGATTAGCAATAGCACCACTGACGAATTTAGAAAGGCTTTGTACATTATAACCTGTCTTTTTGCAAAAATCTTTTTGTGTTAGTTTTCTCTCTCGTAAAAACAAGAGAAATCGATCTCCTATTGTCATGTAAAAATATTTTACACGTAAAATATGCTAAAAATCGCTTTTAATTTGATTTTTAGAAAATAATACTATAAATTTGCATTATCAATTAATTCAGAGGTAAAATAAGCCATTTTATCTCAAATATTCAGGAAAATAGGCAAATTTATAAGACCAAATTCGTTTACCATGAATGCCACCAGTATACAACAGCGAGCCAGTCGCATTTTACAAATGCCATCGAAGTCAGATGAATTGGCAAGAATTGAGACAATGATAAAAAATGTTGCCTATCATCAGGCGCAATATGAACTGGAAGTCGCAGAAAAATTGGCTTGGTTGGAAAAGGCTTATTTAGACCGCATTCTTACGCCAAAAGAAGCATCAAAAGTGCTTAGTTTGACGGCAGATATGGTACGTAGAAATATAGAAACAGGTAAATTAGGTGGCGAAAAACTAGGCGGACGTTGGAAGACGACTTATGCGCACATATTAGACTATATGCAAAGCCGTCCGAAGAAGTATGGGGAAAGCATCACCTTGCAGGATATCGTAAAATTTGACTAATATTTTCAAAATGATACTATGAAAAAACTGCCGCACGTATTCGGCACCAGTACATACAAATACAATATTATAGCTCGGTTAATGCTTTTGCCGGGTGCAGAAAGTAACATTGATGAGAAAAAGCGAAAATTGATACAACATTTGCAGCGCAAGGGCTACGCGGTTTCGACGGTAAAAGACTGGTTGGTAATAGAGATGATAGCAACCCGCGAAATTCCTTGCACTGCATTGTTTGTCATACGTGACTACTTTAATCAAAAATACAAGGAACAAGAGGAGGAGGGAACAGCGATGGGCTATCAGGCAATTGATGTGGAAGACCTGCATCATCCACAGTTGCTATCATCTAAAAGTGACAACAAATATTGACGAAAAAATAAAATAAGATGGTGTTACCGATATCGGATAAGCCAACTAGTCGAAGCAAATCACCTTCGATTAGGCTAGAGTGCTTTGTCCAAAAAGAAGGCAAAAAAGCGGAATTGCGTATGGGCAATGGTCAGGTCTTGTTTCTAATAGAACAAGCAATGCATCAAACGGATATAAGTCGCAAAACTACGCATGATTTGGGAGGCGAATCGCATGAGTGGCGGGTATTTTATCAAGTAACAGCTTATGGCTTTGCCAAGCTGATTACGAGTTTAGACCTGTCCTCGCTGCGTTTTCGCGAGTTAGATATTGCTTTGTCATTTTGCAAAACGGGCTTAATACGCTTGCAACGCAAGATGAATGTAACGGTTTATACATCGCCATTTTCTATTAGATAATGTTTCATGGCGCTACAAAATAGTGTTGTCCGCAGCTGGGTATTTTCGTTTTGGTGTAGTGTTTCTAGCTTATTGATTACTTGCCCAGCTGCTTTTTATTTTAGTCTTCATTCGGGAAGATATTGGGTTCGATACCCAGCTAAAAACGAAGTCGGCAAACATGCCTTTTATTAATTTGGGTAGGCAGAAATGGGTTTGAATTACCCATTTCTAGCCCTATCTAACATGGTAATTTCGGGTTCAATTGACCTGATTTTACTGATTATTTTATCATAAAAACGAATAACAATGAGTAACGCAACTGCCCAAGTGGCGCAGTCGGTGAATGTCCAAAGTATGCCTTTAATCAAAAAAGCATTGGGCGATTTAACGGCTTATTTCAAGCAGCAAAAATACCAACTACGTAAAGAAGAAATTTCGGGAGAGACCTTCTTAAAAAACCTTAATCCACGATTAGTGGACTATGTGAATTACGTAGAAAATGAGTTGCCTTTTGAGCGTGCAAAAGCTTTTTACAAATCGGCTTATCCATTGCAACCTATTTTTGAAAAAGCGCAAGATGAATGCAGAAATATTCAAGAAATGCACCGTGTAGCTTTGATTTCTGATAAAGAGTTAAGCACAAAAGCACTACAAATAGCGAATGCTTTCATGCGCGTTTTGGAAGGCACTAAAACGGATTTAGAATTGGATTAAATCCGCCATTTAAATTTTGATTTTTCAACACTAACTTACACACCAAATCATGCAAAATACTATGCTTTCCCAAGAAGTACGTATTCCGCCTTTGGAATGGTCATTTTGGGATTTAATAGACCTATCCGCGACTTATTCGCAAGGCTTAAAACAGGCGAAAGTCACGTATAATCAATCTTTGCCAAGTTGCAAAGGACGACTACGTGAAGGCGAGACGACGACGGCAAAGGTGCTTATTCATCTACTTTGTTTAGAGATGGAACGCCTGCGCCGCGAGCGTCCGTCGGATTATTTATTCTATCTATCTGACCACATGAAGAGTATTCCTGTCTCCACCAATCGAGGACAATTGCGTACGATGATGGACGAGGAATATACCAAACGAACATATACCAATTTTATCAACCGTCTGATGGCTGCTGACATTATTCTTCAAAAGCGCAATACAAGCCGATTGAAGCTGCAAACAAAAGATGAAAAGGGCAAGCCTAAAATGGTTAGCAAAGTGGCTAAAAATGGGCGAGGTGACTTTATTTTGTTTATCAATAAGTCCATTTTATTCTTCCGGAATGCTATTGTAGAATGCTTGGAATTACCGAGCAAAAAAAGACTTTTACAAGTGGCTGAAAATCAGTCATTTAAAGCGCCCAAAAGTCAAAAATTGCAGCAACCCCTACCTGCTTCTTTAGAAACTTTACTAATTAATCAGAATAAGTGTGGAAAAGGCGTGGCAAAGCCACCATTGACCTCCACATCTGCTTTGGCAGATGAACTTTTAAAAATTGGAAACGAAGTCAGCAGAACACCCACCGAGCAAGAAAAGGTTGCGCGCGATTTTTCGAAAAAACCGAAAATAAAAACTCGACAAGAACCTTTAGCTATTCAGATGATTATTGCGCAGGAACTACGCGATAAATTGCCTTCAAAGTCAAGTCCAGTAGAAGTTTCAGCAAATTTACAACAAGCCAATTATCTCGAAAAGGTCGCGAAAGAACAACGCTTTCTGAAACGCTTGCCTACATCTGATTTGGAGTATTTCAGTTTGCTATTGTTTGAGCAGATAAGTCGTGAAATTTATCCAGATGCGCAAGAGTATTTGCAATTGGTAGAACTGCAAGCAAAACATTTGCTGCGCCTGCATTTGAAGCGTTTGGAAGGAACTTTAGAGGCAAGTTTTCAAGTCATTAGTCGAGCTATATCCTTGGTGCACCGGCATTTACAAAAGCATCCAAAAAAGTATGTTTATGCCATTCTCACTTGGCTTCGATTGGATGGCGAATATAAGTCTGGAACACTCAAATATGTAATTGATAATTGGATACCACAAGAGCAAAAACGCTTGGCATTACGCATCGAGAAAGACACGCCATTACTCCAATGGCAAGTCGCAGTAGTCCATAGTGAACGTTTGTTTTTGAGTTTTGCAAAAGAACTACAAAAGGGTTTTTCAACGGGTGTTTATGCACTCAAAAAAGCGATAGCTAACTTGGAAGGGATTTTTATCGAATTAGGCATTTCAAAAGAACGTCAAGCAACTATTCGAGCGACTTTTCTGAGTAAAACACAAGCGATTATACAAGGTACTTCGGAGCTTCAAAACCGCTGCCCGTCTATGTCTTTACAAGCCGTGCATTTAGCACATCAAAAAAGGAGGGCAAGATGCTAGAAACCTTTCCTATTTCAACGAGTAAAAATCGCTTCAAAGTCAATAGCCATCGAAGCCCGTACCGTTTGTATGTAGAATTTTTAGAGCCATTTGCACAGCCGCGAAAGCATTTTAATTATTACTGCAACTTTCGCTATTCAGAGGCACGAGAATTGGAAAATTTGAAGCGACGAGTGCTGTTAGGTACTTGTTTTGGACGCTACAAAAGAGCCATGCTTTTTCGACAATCTACCAACGAATGTTTAGCCGTTTGGATGCCTGGTCAATTAGAGATGACTTATGCTGAATATCAGGCACAATTTCATGCTCAAAAAAGCAGCAAAAAGTCGCTACTCAAAATGATGGTGATTTGTGAAGATAACTATCAAATCAAATTACTCCAAGCGAAAAAGAAGCATCCATTGTACTTCTACAGCGCAGGGCATGAACCATTGACCAATGTTGGTGGCTATGACTTTGCCGTTTATCATTTTCGACAAATTCTGCTAGAAAGTCAGCTACAGCCACATTTTCGATTTGCGGTATTGTATCGCTTATCAGATGGCGCAAAAGTGGCATTGATTAATCGCTTAGGGCATTTGACTTTTTATGAAGACGATTTTGGAAAAACATTGCAACAAAGCACCCGAATTCGCTTACATCAGCTAGGTGTTTTCAACGAGAAGTAAGCGGTATTCATACACTAATTCATATCCAAATTGACATTTAAAAGAGCAACATGAGCCATGCAGTAAAAACAAAGCAAATAGGCGATACACAATACATTTCGACGCTGTCTATGTACAAATGTATTGGCTTGAGTGCACATCAGAAATTGAAGCAAAAAGCAAAACGGATGCAATTAGAGATACAAGATTTGAATGGTTTTGGAACAGCAATTTCTCTCGAAAACAGTATTCAATTGCTTTTGACCTATCAACAAACCTTGAGTGAAGTCCAGCTTTATCAAGTCAATCAATTACTAAAACAATTCGGACAAATGAAAGGAGGAAAGCAATCGAATACTAAGCCGATGGTTAAGTCTGGTTCAACCACTTCGGATAATGGTTTAACCACGGGTAAGATGGTTCAATCAAAAGTTAACCAAGCTCAACCGAAAACTAAGCCTATGGTTAAGTCTGGTTTAACCACTTCGGATAATGGTTTAACCACGGGTAAGCTGGTTCAACCAAAAGTTAACCAAACTCAACCGAAAACTAAGCCGATGGTTAAGTCTGGTTTAACCACTTCGGATAATGGTTTAACCACGGATAAGCCCAAGCCTAGTGCTGTATTGAATTTGAAGCAGGAGAAAGAACATAAAACGATGCGACACTTAACCAACATCAGCATTTTCATGCGTTCAGAGCAATTCATCTTCGTGGTGCTTATTACAGCTATTATCATTCAGATTAACCATATGGCTAGTTTGTTTTATCACGCCACGACTCACAGTTATGTTTGGACAGGTTGGATAGCTGCTTATGCTTTTGGTAGTGTGGCAGAGTTAACCGCTTTGCTTTTAACCATCCACAAAGGCAGTCGCCATATTCTCCAAATTTTCGCAGGACTAACCTTCTGGGTTAACCTACTCTACTACGAAGTTTGGGAGGGCTTCTCGGGGTCGGTCGAATACATCACCACACTTACGATAAAGGTCACGCTTTCTGGTGTGATTGCTTATGTGATATACACTTATGCCCACTTATTCACGCTAGATATTTTTGAGGAAAACACACGGAAATCAAATTCTTAAACTTTAAAATGAATGACATGAATTTAACAAATTACATTCCGTTGCAACTGCGCCATTACGAAATTGGTCAGCGTACCCTATTGGCGATTTTATTGACCTGCTCAACCTTAATGCTATTGAGCTTTCTAGCTTTTTTTGTCTGGCTATCGCCCAATAAGAAGGGACAAGAAAAGCCCGCTGGTGAAGTTGTCAAGACAGTGCTATTCGAAGAGAATACCCCCATTCCTAACGAAACCAATGTTAATGTTTCACCAGATAAAACGAAAGCTAAAAAGCCGCCTACAAATGCTCCGATTACAGAGTTACCAAAGACTGTAGCTCCAAAGGCAAATAATTTCTATAACCTTTCCGCCGTACTTTCACCAGATGCTTTGAAACGGCGTGGCGCAAGTGATGAAGAGATAGAAAATTTGCGAACCAACTGCGAAAAATATGTAGAGCGATATGCACCCATAGCAATAGTGGAAATGAAGAAGTTTGGTATTCCAGCAAGTATCAAACTCGCACAAGGTTTACTAGAAAGCGATGCAGGCAACAGTCGTCTCGCCAAATCGAATAACAATCATTTTGGTATTAAATGCTTCTCCAAACGCTGCCGAAAAGGACATTGCTCTAATTTTACGGATGATAGTCACAAAGACTTTTTTCGTGCTTATGAAAGTGTTTGGGAGAGTTATCGAGCACATTCTCACTTCTTGGAAAAAGACCGCTACGCAAAGTGCTTTAAAAAATCAAGAAAGGATTACAAAGGTTGGGCAAAAGAGCTTCGTGCTGCCGGCTATGCGACTGACCCAAAGTATGCAGATAAACTGATTGCGATAATTGAAGAGCTGAGTTTATGGCAGTTTGATAAGTGATTATTTAAGGAAAGGGAAATTGTCTTGGGATGATTTCCCTTTTCTTATACGTAAAAAATCTACCGAATAAGAGAAGTACAAAAAGAGCTGACGATTAACTAATCAGCTCTTTTTAGCCTCAATTTCATATTAATCCTCCGGCACAAATCGCTTCGGATTAAACACAAATGGATGCTTATACTTCCGCTGAATTTCGGCTGCTTGTGCTTTATTATGTTGGTTTAAAGCCCCTATGAAATGATTTGCCGCATTGCGGTATTGCTGTAACATATTCATACCTGTTGCTTGCAAACCGACCGCACTTACCACTGCACCACCTGGTAAATGTTCATCTAAAGTCGTTCTTAATAAAGCTTGAATAGCAGCTTCATTTAATCGCTGTGATGGCTCGGCAGCATGTGTATTATCAATCGTTACCGCAAGCAAAACGACATCTTTATCCGCAGGCATTTGACGACGTGCAGCTAGATTAAGCGCTTCATTTAATAAGCGTTCTAATTTTAAATCAACTCCCGCTTTGATATTTAATTCTTGCCCCAAACGTTGAGCTAATTCTGCTTCAGCTGCTTGACCACGTGCTAAAATATCGGTTTGTTCTTGTTTGTAATTGTGCATTGCATCCGCTTCCGCTTGCAATTCTTCCAAGGTTTTCTCCTTGATTGATTTTGGCTGTTGTAATTCTGACATGTAAGAGATAGTATTTGATAATGAAAATTAGTTAATCGTAAGTCCCAATGCGGCATAATCTTCCTTCGTAACTGTTCCTAAATCAGTTATCCAGAACTTTCCAAAACGCGCATTGCTGAAATAAGGCCTCCCTTTTTTGTCCTGCAAAACGATGCTTGGATGCAAAAAAATACGTTGTATTTCACCTACTATTGCTTTCTGAATTGCGTCCGGGACTTTAATGCTTTGGCTATCAATCAGGAGATGAATAAAATTATAAGTCAATTCATTAATTGAAATTTTGCCCTGCCAGTCTTTGCGGTGTTTGGAAATGATATTTTCAATGATATTGGAAGCAATTAAGATATCTTCATCATCCTTTGCTATTTCTGAATGTGGGCTCATAAAATTCATTGCATAGTAGGGACGATTGGGCAAAAAACGCACATTGAAATAGCGTAAAGCTTTGCCTTCATAAGCGAAAACTTCAAAAGTGTATGAGCCTTTTGTTTTAGCACTCAACTTTAAAAGTCGAGCAGTAGGTTGAGTGAATGTACGTTCCGTGAAAAATGGTATTGCAGCTGTAGTTGTACTCATAGGAGACTAGTTGAAGAAATTATTTTTCAAAAATTTCGCGTGTGAATGTATGTATGAAGTCCGCCTGAATGCGCCAGCAAGGTATTGTCAAAATGGCTTTGGCCCACTACATTTGAGGCATATTGAGAACAAAAAGTCCACTATTCACAACATAAAAACCACCAATTTGAGCACAGTAACTAGCAATGGTACATCCGACCAAAATTCGGCAGATCAAACAGATTTAGACGCTTCACCAACAACCATTGATGAGCCACATATCGAAGAAGAAATAGCCGTTTATGTATTGGAAGAGGAAGGTGAGGAAAATCCAACAATAGATTTGATAGAAGAGATTTCACCTCCAGCACTTCCAAGCGAAACGGTTAACCTAGGACAAGTTGCAGAATGGAAGACTAAAGGCGATTATGAAAAATTGGAGTATCATATTCGAAAAGGGAATATAGAATTAGTGCCGCGTACAGATTTAGAGTATTTGGCAACTATTCAACAAGAGCATGCTTACTTTACAGAAGGTTTGCGTCGCTTTTTCCAAGCACTGCAACCTATGCTTGAGAAGCAAGACGAAATTGGTGCATACATCGATAAGGACAGCGAGCTACGCCTAAATATTGGCAAATTAGCGGAGGAAGTTTTGTCGCTCATTAATCCACTAGGAAAACGAGAACTACCAATCATTCAATTGTTTAAATCTTGTTTTGATAAACAAGTATTTGAAGGGATGAGCATCACGCCATTAGAAAGTATTTTACAGCATCAAGGTATTGATTTAGTTCCATTTTTGCGTTTAGCTTTAGAAGTTGGTT
Source organism: Caprella mutica (assembly GCA_947561585.1). Taxonomy (NCBI): domain Eukaryota; kingdom Metazoa; phylum Arthropoda; class Malacostraca; order Amphipoda; family Caprellidae; genus Caprella; species Caprella mutica. The sequence goes on from CANNZV010000020.1 coordinate 427,547, forward strand.
TAATCAAACCAGAAGATGTTCCAACTCCCATTTCGACTTCAAATGACGATATATGAGTGAAACAACAGCCATAGGAAACAATACGCTCATTCATTCGATTTTAGCTAATCGGATTGCAGAAACGCCCTCGTCACTTGTGCCAGAAGTAGAGGTAGATATGCCCGAAGCTACATCAACTAAACAGGCAGCAATCGCAGAAAAAATAGTAATAGAAACGCCTAATGTCGAAGAAAAAAAGCCACCTAATTACGATGAATACGAAGAAGAACCCGCACCAATACAACTAAATATTGATGAAGTTGGCACATCAACTATCATCAATGAAAACACAGAAAAGCAAAGTAAACAGCGAATAGTAGTAGCCAAATGGTCAGTCAAGCTGTACGATAAATTGCAAGGCTTAATTGCTCTCTTTGCTTATGACAAACTGAATGCGCCAAAGAATGTACTAGCACGTCGGCGGGAGTTATTGGAAAAAGTATATGCAGGAAAACTAGAAGAAAAAGAACGTAAAGAACTTGAAAAAATCAATGAACAAGCGGATGCTTTTATGCAACGGCGCTCGAATTACCAAGACACGGTAAATATGAGCGAAGAACTGCAAGAAGATATCAAAGAGTTGCTCACGGATTTAATGGTGGCAACGGATAAGACCGTTAATCCAATGGTCATTTTAGGTATCTTATTGTTGCTGCCCGTTTTGTCAAATTTCATCACCGCATTTACGCATAAAATGCAATATAATACCAAGTTTTAAAGACTAAAAATGGCATTTGAAAACTATAAAAATCCAGCAGAACGCGACTTTATCACTGCGGCGGTAATCGGAGATAAAGCGCAAGGAAAGAGTAGTTTTTTAGCCTTATTTGCCAAAGAATACTTAGAAGAAAATGAAGCTCAAAGCAAGCCGCGACGAGTACTAATACACGACCCATCAGAAGCATACGCCTTTCAGCAATTTGAACCAATAACCGTAGAAGAATTGACCTATGGTGTGCAATTACCCAAATCAGGCAAGCGGCATTATTGGCGAAAAGGCATCCGACGTATCACGAATGAAGACGACGATGAATTGGTCTTACGCACCATCAAACGCTATATGCGCAATGGCTTAGTCATTTTCGATGAAGCACGCGATTGGATGGGCGACAAGCCTAAGAAATGGCAAAAAGAGTTGTTTACGAAGCATCGAAATTTGGGCTTAGATTTGATGTTTGTGTTCCATAATTTCATGGATATTCCTATTTCTCTACGCCCACATATATGGATGTATTTGTTGTTTAAAACACCAGAAAAGCCCGATGGTCCAGAGTGGTTTGCGCGACGACGTTTTCCAAATCCAGAGCAACTATACGCCATTTGGGAAAGTGTGGAATGTGCGCCCTATTATCGCGATAAAATCATACAAGAGTACGCCGTGTTTGAAAAGAGTTTTGATAGTGTCATTAATCAAAAAGAAAAATAATGCAAACAATACGACTACGGTCGCCCGTAAGCAATTGGTATAAACAATGGTGGTTTTGGATAATAGTAGGCGCTGGGTTGCTCAGCTTATTGACCTTCTTTATCATTCGTACAAAACGACGAAAGCAAACAATAATAGCCCAACAAGCCACTACGAAAGCTAGTGAAGAAAAGTCAGTTCATAAAGAGACATCAACAATAGAAACGAAAACAACACCTGTGAAAAAACAAGAGAAGCCACTGCATCTACCAGCACTTTCCTTTAATCAAACATGGGAAGTTATTCCGATGTTACCAACGGAAGAAGAACCCGTTCGTTTTCGCATCTTCAATGAAGCAGGAGTAGCCCCTGTCAATGTAGATTTGGTCATACCATCAGAAAACAACAAAGCACAATGGATAGTCATGGCAGAAGGTTTAAAATCCATTTTAGTTCCATTAGCGGATGCTACACAACTGCGTGCAGTCATTGCTTCTTTCTTACAACAAATCAGTCCTGTTTCTCCACAATAACTAATAATCATCATCTTTACTATGGAAAATATTCATCGTCCTACCATCAAATTACCTGTTCAATGTGGTCGCGTACGCAAAGCCGCTATTCGTGAAGCACTTAATGCTACTGCATATGAGTTCGAACGCACTACTAAAATGCTTTGTGAACGGGATGCAGAATTTGCAGTAGCCTATGCTGATTTTAAAACTTCTTGGTCAATACCGGAGGCGCTTGCTGTTCGTTTTGTATTGCATGTTTCGCCGGGGTATCGGTTGGAGATGGTGGTGGAGGGGTGAGTTTAATATAGAAAAAAATAAGGCTTGAAGCCATTGAGAAGGATGTTTAAAATTTCGCCTGATTATACAAATTATTTAAGGTTTATGTGAGTTAAGAATTCGAGGAATATAGATGTATTCTTCTCTAATAATCATCTTTATCAATAACTCCTGCGTTATAGCCATATCTTGCGGCAACGACGGCTATCTCTTCTACTTTTAACGAGAATAAAGTTGTTTTATCCAAGTTAATTGGTTTTTGGAAAAAATAGACAACACCTTCCCACAAACTAGGAATGATTAAGCGATTTTGAGTTAGAAATACTACCTTTTCTAATTCTGCTTCCCTTTCATAATCAATATAAAAAGAGGTTTCGATAACTTCTTTTAGACTAGTACCAATTTTTTTAATTGGCTCAATTCCGTTTTCCTTAAATGAAAGCTGTCCATTAAAGTTACTATTGACTTTGAGGGCTTGCACATGAGAACCTTTATTCTCTTGATGTCTATAAATAAGAGAAATATCATTAGATAATAGACTCGACCTTTCCGTTACAACAGTGTCCCCATAATTAATATTTTTATCACGATAGCCATTCGGATACATAGACTTGAAATAATCTACGGCCATACCTAAAACTAGTTCTTCGATAGTTGGATGTCCATCAATTTTCACTTTGTAATTCCATTCATTTAGATATGTTGCGGTTGGATTATCTTTACCAATCAACATATCATACTCTTGTTTCTCAACTAGTAAGGTAATTAACTCATTTAAACTCAATTGGGAATAAGGAAGAATAGCGTGATTAATAGCAAATTCATTTCTTATCAAATTATAAAATTGAACATGCTCGTTAGGATTAAATGCTGCTAATAATGGACTACTGTAAGAAAATAAGAAATCTCCCGTTATTCTATCTAAGTCAATATCTCCTATCTCTACAGGATTTGTTTTTGCACACTCTTTAATAGCTGCTAAAATAAAAGCTTTTGTATTAGCATAAAGATCTATAACTTTTACAACATCTCCTCCTATATCAAATATTTTTTCTGCTTCGATTTTAGATAAGGTTAATTCACTACAAAAGTGTTTATAAGGTAATACAATTTCCTTTCCAGTATCCGCTATTAGCTGAAAGGAATAGTTGTCTTTATGCGAGACTTCATAAATTTTGAACAAGGTTAAAAACTGACTATTATCGGCGGTATTACAACAATAAGTATAATTCTTTCCTTCCTCTTTATCGTACATATTAAATTTGGCGTATTTCAATAAATCCGGACACATTTAAAAGTGAAAATGAAATTAAAAGATGTTGTTTCGATTTTATTTCTTAGCCCAATGTAATTCTTCATCATGCATATACCGAAGGTATTGGTTCTTCGTCATTTTTGGTGAATTGCGTCATCCAGTTTGCCTCAAGACTTTCTTTTTCAGTAATTCAAAACTTGAGTAAACGAGTTCATAGAATTTTGTGATTCATTTTTTTGTTCGGATGGAGAAGGTTTCATTGGTAATATATATTGGATAAAATTAACTTACGAACGTGAAATTAATTTTTATATTTTATTTTAAATAACTATTTTGAAATTTTATTTAAAAATGCAACATGTGTACAAATAAAAAGCAATTCCGTGATTAGTGATACAAAACACACCATATCCTACTAAACTCAGTAATAACTAAAAAGATTACCTATTCTAGCCTGATAATACCAGATAGCATAACCCCTCCCCCTTACATTTGCCCCCGAACAAACAATAAATCGCCCAGCGATATCTAAACACAGACCACCAGACAATATGCAAAACCAATATTTTCCGGCTGTTTTTCCGAATGCCTATCCAAATAATCCAGCTTATGCGCAGGCGGTGATGCAGCAGCAGTTGCAACAACAAGCTATGCAGGGCGAGTATGTCGGCACCTCTCACTTTGGGGGTGATGTAGCGAAAACGGCAGCGGCAGGCGCTGCACAGCGTAAGATTTTAACGCCCTATTCCAAATTAGGCGTAGTCGGTAATGGCGTGGAAAATTACGAAAGTCCAGTTGGTGGTATGAGTGGTCAGGTCACTGTACCCACTTCCATTGCGCCAGCGGAAATTATTCCAATTACCTTGGACACGACGAATGAAGTTGACCCAACCACTTTTACGCTTTTCGATGCTAAAGATTTATTCAAGAATGCCAAATGTGGCAGCTGTCAACCGACAGGTGGTAATGGTTTAGTCTATTCTGGCTCGCCGACTTGCTCCAAATATGAGAGCATTGTCATGGCGCTATGCTCTGCTAAATATGTGCTGCATTCCTTGCGCATTAGCGTCCGTGGAGCGGGTGCAAATCCAGGTTCTCCGACTTTGGATATGCCGATTAAAATCTGGCGTGGCAATTTATACAATCGCGAAATTCAAGATGCCATTAACCCGATTGACCATGTTTCACCTCATCAGCAAGACAACTTGATGGTCGATATTCCTTTAACAGATGACAAGGCTTTACTCGACCCATTCACAGCATGGATTATTACTGTTGAACCAGGCTTAAAAGTATCCTTGCGCGGATATGTGGCATTGCGCAGTGCACTGTAAGAAAGGTAATTTATGAGCATACCAATTACGCCAAAAGCAATAGTGGAAGCCATTGTTGGCAATCATCCGCAAGCGGTGCTAAACCGTTTAGTGACCTTAAATTTAGTGCCCATAGGCTATCAAGTTTCAGCTAATGGCGTGATGGAATTACTGGCAAAACAAACGATTACAACACGCGAAAATGCCTTGCAATTGGTCACTCAAATTCTTGATGTGCCGATTGATAATAATGGCTTTGGAGGCATTTGGTTATGGCAACAGCAGCAGACTTATGGCATGGATTTAAAACAGTTGGTCTATCATATTTTTGATGGGGCTTTACCTAAAAACACAATGCCCAATACACCAACCAAAAAGCCATGTGGTTGCGGACAAAAAGCAATGCAACGGCCAATGCAAACGCCGCCTAAATGGATAGGGCAAGTCATCATTGGACTAGCTATTTTCGGATTAATTGGTGTTTTAGCTGCCTTTGTTCGACTAACGATAAAGCTTTTTGATTGAAAAAGAACTCAGGAAAACGAGAACAAATAAACACAAGCAAACACACAAATCAGCATAAATGAAAATCACAACGACCTCTTTATTAATCGGCATTGCGGCTATTGGCGCGGTTGTTTTTGTGGCGTTTTATCTCAAGAGAAAACGTAAGAAAGAAACGCCTGCAACTACGGAAGTCCCTCCTGTTGCGCAACCTGTACCGCCACCAGTTACGCAAAATTTGATGCGTGCTGTACGTCCAAATTTACAGCGTACGCCCGTTGGTTACATGATGAATTAAACATTCAATCAATTTATTGAATGGAAAGATTAAACGAATTATTCGCGGGTAAAGCTTCGCTTATCAAAGGATTAATCGCGGTGCTTTTAGCTGTTGCTTTTTACTTTGGATTACGCTGGCTTTACCGCGAAACCATTGGAAAATATCGCCCTCGAAAAGTAACTCTACCGACAGGCGGACAAGGCATTCCAGTTTATTCAAATGGAACATCTTGGTCGCCTTTACGCTCCGTTGAAATGTTGTATGAAGCCATGTTTGGCAGTTCCGCAGCATGGTATAATCCCTTGAGCTGGGGTACAGATGAGGATACTATTTTCCTAGTATTAGGCGACAAGACACAAGACCAACTAGCTGCCGTCTTGAATGCCTATGAGGAAAAATACGAACGGGATTTAATTGCCGACTTTAAAAGCGAATTGAGTGGCTCTGAATTATCAAGAGTACTCGATTATTTTTCATTTGTGAACGCATAAATTGCACTATCAATATGCAAGAACCGAACAACCTTATTCTCTGGATTATCGCTACCTTTCTCATTTCGCTAGTCGTAGAAATGTTGGTGGAGTATATGAAATATGAATATTTAACTGAAGATGCGTAGTTAAATAACATTTTGATTACGTTATTTTAAAACATACTATGAAACACTTTTTCTTTTCGATAATGGCTGTTGGACTGCTCTTTTTCGGGCTGTTAGCTTTTCATCCGAGTACAACTAATGAAGTCCAACCATTAGAGTTTTGTATTGCTGAAGAGCCGATTGTCTCAGAGGAAGCGAATATGCCTATCTGGATTAGTCCGACAGATACGACCATGCTTTTCCCTGAGTTTGGTATTCGTAAAAAAGACTTGTTTGTAAAAAATAGAGACACGCTAACGAGCTACTATATTCATCCTGATTTAGTACGTGTAATCGGTGAAGTATTTCGTATTTGCGAAGCCTATCAAGCAAAAACAAAACGCCGCTATCATATTCGATTTAATAGCGTGGTACGCAGCAAACATTACAATCGAAAAATCGGTGGCGTGTCGAATAGTGAGCATTTAGAACCAATTGGACATGCTATTGATATTCGCTTTGCGGAAGGTTCAAAGACACGTCATTTTGTACGCCATTTTCATCGAGCTATTTTGAAAAAAGATGCTGATTTTCAAGGGCTATTTGATGCAGGTTGTCGAAGTTTTGGCTTCTATTCTTGGGGTATGCATTTTGGCGTGCGAGAACGCCCAAAAGCTTGGCGAAAGCATCAAGGACAGGGCTATTCAATTTGGGATAAACGAGGTTCAAATTAAGGCAAAAACTAGAAAAAGCAATAAGAAATGGGCATTCAACAAGCAGTCGATAAAATACTAAAAGAAGGCATTCCTTTTGTCGTTGTTTGGGATTTAGAAAGTACAGCTTATCTGGCCTTGGGCTTATTTGTCGCACTTTTTTTAGCACTTGTGGGCTGGACACTAGCGCAAAAAATGTTAGCATAATTTTTCATCAATCATTAAAACCATGCCTTGTTATTCCAATAAACCAACGGTTCGCTTAATTGCAGAAGGCAATACAATTACACCTTGCGTGACTTGGCGCGACCATCAATGTGCACCAAAAGACCGAACTTTAGAATGGACATTTTTTCATAAGGGAAAGATATTAGAAGTATTACCTTTTGCAGATTTGAAAACGTTAATCTCAATCGGTAATAGTTCAACCTATGAGCAAATTGTCTTAGGAAATGGCGCAGACGATGTCTTTACTTTTCTAACAGAAAAAGGACATGTATTTGCAGCAAATGATACCGTTCAAATTCGTGTTCGCGCAAAGAATTGTAATGGTATTCAAAGTCAATATTACTCGAATACAGTCACACTTTTCCAAAGCAATCCAACAATGGTTCATCCTGATGCACCCTGTCATTGCGATACTGCGTGGCTGACTTCAGGCACAGAAGTTTGGCAGACGATGACTGGCAAATGCTGGCAAACTATACCGAGCGAAACCGACCCCGTCATTGCTTAAAGGAGTTGTATAAAAATGGCAGGCAAGAAACCACATATAGATTTCGCTCAACGCCCCTATTTAGACGGCAGTGAGGAAATTTATTCGCAGCACAAAGATTGGTGTCCGACGGAGCAAAAATTCACCTTAGCACAAGTACGTGCGTGGATTTTGCAGGGCGAATTAACCGAAAAAACAGAACTCTTTGAAGCAACACAAGACAAACAAACCGCTTTCGATTTAGCGTATCCGGTATTGTTACCAGAATTAGCAGAAGTACATTTTGAAAAGCTAAAATTGACCTACGGACGTGAGTATATCATCCGTAATCAACGGCTGTTTTATACAGGCTTAGACTTTGAAATCTGTATCGGCGAACGTATCGAAGTGCGCTATTTATACAAGGCTTAACACACTCATTTTTCAAAAATAATCAAACAAATAGTACAATACATGGCAGGAACAAATTTCCAAAAACCGAAGTCTTTACAGCATTCTAAGACTATTCATCGCCCCCTCATTAGCTTCGTCGCTTTGGAGGGTGTCCCCTTACTTGCGCCCGCTGACCGTGTACAATTGACAACAGATATGTTGCAATCGTTGTTCGATACGGCAGGGCGTAACCACACGCCTGTACCACTACAAATATCGAACAATATTGACCAAATGGGCATGCTCGTCAATCCAGGCGAAAACCGTGTTTTGGTCTATCAAAATGGCTCGCAGAACGTCATGCAAGATGGCGATACTGGCGAAGAGATTTATGGTCGCTTGGTATTGGATGGTAAAGATATTTTCGTTGAATTTTACTATTGGAATGATGAGGGCAATGAGAAAGCCTACATCATGGCAGACGGTACGTATGATGTCTTTTTGCCCTACCGTTTCTCTTTTGAGAAATTACCAGACGATGCGCTTATCCGCGTAAAATCGAAGCGCGTGGGTGATGACCCAGAAAATGGAGGTGGTCGTGAAGTGATGCAAATTATCACTATTCCCGACCTAAATACGGCGAATGATTTAGCCTTCATGCCTGTACCAAACTCCTTTGTTTGGGGACATGTAGATGGGCACTCGGTCGATAGTTTGCCAGGCGGTGCATTCTTAGTTATTGGTAAAACAATTACTTGGCAAACTGCCGTTGCAAGCTACGATTTGGAGCCGACTGACCGCTTTATCGTACACTACGAAACGTATCAATAAGCAGCATTTAATTGACTATTAATGACTATTAAAGCGCTTCAATTGCATGGAAAACCGGAGGACTGTCACACGGCAGTTCTCGGGTTTCATGCTACTTCAAATAATGGACAATGGATAGAAGGCGCACGGGCGGTGGCGCAGCTTCGCAATGCTGAACAAGCACAAGTCAACACATCATCACCAACAGAAATTGCATGGCAAAAAGGTAGTTTACTCGCTGCTTTTTCAAAAGTGTTTTTGGCTTCGCAAAAAGGCATACATATACGTCAAAAAGGACTGTATTTGGTACAAACGCAAGTGCTTCAAGTAGCTACTTCTTCTCGTATGAGTATTGCTATTGAACTGACGGTCAATGGCATTTCGCAAGGCTTAAAGTCAATAGCCGCATTGCAACAAAATACGGATGGTAATTACCAATCTTCTTTGCAATTAATGCAAGTCTTATCCTTAAAAGCAGGCGACGTAATTGGTGTGCATTGCCAACAAATGAATAATGCTGGACAAGTACGATTACCCGAACAAACCGCTAATTTATTAGCCATTAAATTAGACTAAAACATTGGATTAAAATCATGGGCAAAATACCTTATAATGACTTTGCACGGCGCACAGAATTGGATGGCACAGAGGAGCTATTTTCTCAAAACCCTAACCATACACCTACTGAACAACGTTTTACTTCAGCGACTTTAGCCAGCTATATTTTAGCACAAATCAGCCAAAACGAAACGAATACATCTGGTACAAATGGCTTGTCAGGCACGAGTGATTTAGGACTAGGCGGTGCGCTAATTAAAAATACAGCTATCACAGTAGCTGATTTTGATTTGCGTTTTGAAAAAGGCGAAGTCAGCATCAATGTACAAAATTCGGATAAGGAAAATGTCCATTCTGCTAATCTATTTGCAGAGCATGAAAACGGTAATTGGGCAATACTTTCAGCTAAGAAAGCAGGTTCGATTTTATTGGCTTCGCAAAATGCTGCGGCGACCAATACTAGCCGTTTATCCATGACGCCATTTGCTGCTTCTTTGAACCGTTTGGACGGTGATTATCAGACAAAATGGGAACAAATAGGCAGCAAATTAACTGCCGCGTCTACTAATATTGCTGCTGAAATTGCCTCCTACTTAACGCTTGATGTGACACAAGGCACAACGCTTTTTGATGCCCAAATTTTGGAACTCAAAACAGGAGCAAATGGCGAACTACGCATCATTACGCAGCAAGCCGCAACAGGCGTTGATACTGCACCAAAAGCAGGCTATGTACTGGCTTTACAAGATGACCAAGGAAGGGTAGAGTATCAATCTCGCAGCTTACAGGGCATTAAAACGATAGCCGAAGATTACACGATACAAACAGAAGACAATACGCTTTTATTGAACGCTGAAGCAGGCAATATCAATGTGACTTTACCCGACGCAACCGCACATGAAGGTTATTTATTTCGCTTAGTGTCCAAATATGCTGCACCCAATGCAGTCATTTTAAACACCGAAGCTGGCGATATTATCGAAGGACAAAATAGCAATCCAACTGCAACCATGGCAAATGCACCCGATGTGCGTTTGTATCAATCAGACGGCAAAGATTGGGTCTTGGTGGGGCGCTATTAAACTTGAACGAACACGCTTATTTTTCAAAAAATAAACACAAAAAACGAAGACTATGAATACTATTCCAAAACCGACTACACCACGAAAGTTAGCGGGTAAATACGCGATTAATTCAAAAGAATTTCGCCTAGCGATTTTGATTGTGGTCTCCACTTTTATCTTCAAATGGACAGGCTTTGATGTCGAGCAGCAATTGCTAGATAATATTGCCGATATCAATTGGGAAGAGTGGGACGCAGGATTAATTGCTACGGCATTCGCTATTTTGCGTTACTTCTTTACCGATGGCAAAATCATTGGATTACTGCCATTTGGTAAACGATAAACCGCAACGAGCTGTAACTGTTTCGGTGCTTTTTCCTTAAATCATCATCCGCTGAAGCCCGTAAGCTTTGGCGGATGTTTTTGAATGAATAACAACATGGCAACCACGAAAAAACGACCATTAAATTCAAAAACAAAGCCGCAAAAAATCATTGATTTGCCGCCTGTATTGCGTCAACGTTTGGAAGAACGCCAAGCAAAAATCACGCTATTACAAGCGCAAATAGATGAACTTAACCAACTCAATACCGAAGCCTTAACGGGCTTTTTAGCAGCACATGACTTGCCCGAAAATGCCGAATTGACCTTTGATAAATTGAAATGGTCAATTAGTATTTTCAAAGCAAAATCGTAAACTGCACATCCAAAATCATAAGTAAAGATGCCTTGCCAAACCGGACATATTCAAATCGGAACTAATCCCGACGGTTCGCCCATCTGCGTAGATGCTGCGACCTATGCGACGATGAGCCAAAATAGCGGGCAATCACAAACGGGACAAGCGGCAAATTTACCTACAGGAACGGTTTCGACCACACCTCCTGTGACGGGTGGTGTCGCTTGGTGGCAGACTGTTGTGACGGCTTTGCCCGACTTATTGGGTGGTGCAGCAAGCGTCATTAATGCAGGCAAAGGCAATGCACCTGCTGACCAAATTACGATTATCCAAAACCCTGAAGTGGAGCCAAAAGACAAACCGATGTGGGGTTGGTTTATCGTAGCTGGAGTAGTGGTTTTAGTGGTTGTTTTATTGATGGTTTACAAACGAAAAAAATAAGGGCAATATGGGAGAAAGCGGCATTAATCAATACGGACAAGTGGTATTCGCCAACAGTCAAACCGCCGCAGGCAATGCCATTATTTTACCGCCAGAGGATTGGGGACCATTTTCTACCCCATACGATTTATTAATTGGGCAAGAAGTGGCTAATCAGCAAAATGCTGCTAAAGCTCGCACTAACTTTTGGAAAGGCTTAGCGATTTTCATGGCAAGTATCGCCTTGATTTTAGGTTTCATCTTTTTGGTGAATAAAACGATGAAGCAAAAGACGAATTAACTGTGGCAAGAATAGACTGCAATAAATCAAAGTTTTGGTGTTGGTCGGAGCATTGCAAAACCACACGGGCTTGCGCTTGTGAAGTATGTGGAATGCTAAAAAGTATCAATCCAAATCTGTACGATAGCTGTGTAGATGCCTGTCAATCTGACCCACGACCGACGAGTTATGAGCAGTATTTATGTCAGACGGTCACGCCAGAGGTTTTGTTTAATCGCTATGGTTTGGTGCTTTGTGATTTTGCCCCGCAGCAGACCTTGGAAGGGCAATTATTCAGTGAACAACAAGGCATTGTACAAGAAAAACAACAGTCTGAACAGCTTTTAATCTATAGCTTGGGTGCGCTATTGCTTATCTTATTAGCCTTTTTAATCTTGACCTAAAATTGAATTAATGGAGCCAGTATCCGCCATCGTTTTAGCAGTCACAGGAGCATTAGGTGGCGTATTTGATATGGTATCTGCCAAAGAAGCGCGAAAACAAGCCTATCAAGAATGGTTGAATTCAGGCATGCCACAATACACGGATGCCTTCGCTAATTACAAAACGCCCACTAGTCGAAATAACCTATTTATTATGGGGATTTTAGGCTTGTTGATAGTGGTGGTTATTGTCGCTTTAATGCTCCGAAAAAAGCAAACATGAATACATGACGATGAATACAACGATTAAAATCATTTTAGGCATTTGTGCGGGCGGGATTATCGTTTATTTGCTCACGCGAAAAAAGATAGTAAGCGTTCCTCAAGCATTCGTTAATCCAAGTGTTACGCCCAGCAATTGCATCACCCCACCGAGCAATTTCGAAGCTTATAAAGGCAGCACTATAAATTGGGGTGGCTATGCCCAAGGCGTGAAGGACTTGGTTGGTGATTATGATAAAAATGAACCTTTAGTCCATGGCTTTTTAAAAGGCTTGAATATTCAGCCCAAGCGGACGTATGTGCAATATTACCTCGATGATATTCAGAACTATATTCAAGAAAACCAAGCCTTGCCACATTGGGAAGTCGTGAAAGGCGCATACAATTGTGCGCAAAATGGTAGTTTCCCAGAAGACATTCAGTTGCTTTAATCTCGACTATGATTATCCTATCCAAGCAAGCAAAAGAACATCCTAACACCTCCCTCGACCCTTATGTTGGGACGCTTCAACTATTTCGGCAATCCGACTTTTACTGCAAGTCCAGACAGACCTCTAAACTACCCGACGAACACGAATTCGATGAACGATTAGTCGAAGCTTACGAATTTCTGTATCAAATCTTCCAAGTCAAGTGGGGCGCAAAAGCCAAGCCCCGTTTTTCTTCTACCTTACGCTTACCCGGCGACCCTAATTATCGCACTAAAACAGGCAATTTATCTTATCATTCCCGTGCTCGTGCTGCCGATGGTAACTGGAATCAACATGGACAAACTATCGAAGACTATATTGTCTGTGTCGTAGGCTACGATATAGAGCAAAAAGGACCAATCTATCAGCGTTTACGCCAGATAGGAATTGGTAGTATTGGTACATACTACCGCGAGCCAGAAGGTACTTTTATTCACCTCGATACCCGCGAAGGCTTCTTACATTTTAGAAAAATTAAACGCCATAAAAAAAGCCAAGCTAAAAAATGGTGGGAAGAATGGCAACAACTCGCAGCAGTAGATTTGACCGCTAGTTTGGCTTTAGCTCCGCAAGCGGTGGAAGAGATAGTCATTGTCGATGTACCAGAGATGCCGCCTATTACTAACACTGCATCCAATACACCTAGCGATACTTGGGAAGATGAAATTGTCTTTAGTGCGAATGTCTTACAGGATGTAGTAAAGCAGGCTTCACGCTCGGTCTATGGAAGTGATGAAGACCCGTTTTCTGTGGAGTATTTGGTGGTGAAGTGGGTGGGGCGGGTGTTACTCGGACTGTTTATTGGATATTTGATTTTTGTTGTTTTTGGAGAGTTTATTTTAGGTAAAAAGTAGTCATCGTTCCTAAGTTAAGGAATAGTTCAATTTATAACATTACTAAGCGTATGCGGTCTTCAGGAAGAGTTATGAGGATAAAAAAAATCGGGGGCTTACGCCCCAATATACCGTTCTAACTGCCGCTCTAACGCCTGCGCAGTCGCTACTCCATTCCGTCTGGCGGGCTCCGCTCCGCCTACTCCATTTCGCCGCTCCTTTGCTTTTTTTGCTCACAGGAATGCTTGGCTAGCTAGCCACCAAACTGGAAGGAAGACAAGACCAAACGGAAACCGATATTGATAATGCGGCCCGTCGGATGCCAGTAGTCGCGGCACGATACGCGGCAGAACCGCGGATCGTTGTACCAAGAGCCGCCACGAATAACGCGATAACGACCATCAGTAGCATTCCGTGGATTAAGGCTAAAATCTAAACCTTTTGCAGCAGCTTCATCTACACATTTTTGGTAAAATTCATCACTTCTTAAATCAAAACACCATTCGTAAACATTACCACTCATATCATATAAACCCCAATTATTTGCCTTTTTTAAGCCGACTTTTTTTGTTTCGCGGTGGCTATTTTTCCCGAACCAAGCGACTTCTTTTAGTTTATTACTACCTGCATATTCGAAATCGCTTCCGGCTCGTGCGGCACATTCCCATTCGGCTTCTGTTGGTAAATTATAATACAAACCTTCGGGGCGCGTTTTCTTCGTTGCCTCATTTAATCGCTTTAGAAAACCCTTCTCTTTATCCATGATATCATTCCATGAAACGTTTTCTATGGGGCGGTCTGCGCCTTTAAAATCAGAAGGATTAATGCCCATCACTGCTTCCCATAAAGCTTGTGTGACGGGATGCTCTCCGATATAATATTCACTTAACTTTACTTGGTGGATAGGACTTTCTTTTCCATAAGCATCTTCAGTATTATTGCTGCCCATAGGGAAGGTGGTTCCGTCTGGGATGTGGCGGAGATGGAAGGTATAACCTTTGATGGTTTCGGTATGGTATTTAGCTGCTTTAGGCATTCGTGTTTTTATCTTTTTTGCTCTCCTTCCAAGTTAGCGTAATTTTGAACTCCGCTTCCGTTGCCGCTTTACAAATGGCAAAAAGACCTGCTTCTCCACTAGCTTTTACCATAAACTCTACAGACGCTTCGTCGGGATTTACTTGGTCTATGACTTTTTTCAACCCTGATGCGGCTGCTTTGACCGTGCTGAGTGCTGCCTCAAATCTAACTTTGGCGCGCTCTACTACGGGAGTTTCATCGCGAGAACTGCGGGTTGTTCTGCGGTCTGCTTCTTCTACTTGAATGCTGATGACTTCGTTGTCTTCATTAAGGTATTCGTAAATGATGTTGGGCATGTTTTTGTTTTTTTATGAGGAGAAAATAGATATGTCATTTCTTCAAGAAATAACATATTTTGTAGACTACCAATCTAATTGTTTTCCATTGAGCCACGCTTCGGTATAGTCATCATCCGCTGTCAATAAGACGGTAATACCATCATTATAAGCGTCTTCATAGGACATACCTTCACTCAAACCGACATAAAAGCCTTTGGCAAAAGCAATAGCCGCTTCATCCAAAATTTTTGCGTGATTGCCTATCACCAAAGCATCTTCAACAATAGTTGAAATCAATTTAGCTTGCGATGAAGAAAGGCAGCTATTCAAAATAATCAATTTAGTACGACCAATGAGTGGTCTGAAAAGTCTTTTGGTAATTTTTTCATTTAAAGGAAGGGCTTTATTGTTATCATCTGTAATAATGATACCATCCTCGTCTCCGTGCCCTGCAAAATGTAGGATTTTAGGCTTTTGCTTGAAAGCACGGATTAAATCGGTGATTCGCACTGCCAATTGAGGGTCTAAAAAATCAAAAGCATCGCGATAATTTCCTTTTATTATCTCTTCCTTAATAATCCGATGTTCCATATCTGTAGCTATTCTAGCTTCATTAGAAGGATTAGCGGCAACAAAAAGAATGGTTGAGACTAAGTCAACAGATTTATTAGGTAATAATTCGGGTAGTTCTTTTTTCGCTTCGGTGATAGTTTCTATAGCATCATCGTTTCTTTGATGTCCCTTTGTTTTCCACTCTTCGGGGTCAAAAGTTTGGTAAGTCTCTCCTAAGTCCGTTGATACCTCCCAAGCTAGGCTACCGCGTGTACTTCTATCTAATTCATTCAAAACAGGTAATAACCATTTAGCTTGTGCCGACTGCTCTATATATAGTAAAATAGCTTTATCTTTAATATCCAACTCTACTCGAAAACGTCCTTCGGATGTACGAATATTGATACCATTTTTCCAAATATCTTTTAAATCATCCACTTTTTGCCCTAGTCTAGAGATAAAGGATTGAATTAAGAAATAATTTAACCATTTCATTTTATATCTAAAAATGTGCGTATTAGGCAATATTCTCTTCCAGCTATGTTGTATACCTTCAGGCATCGTATCTCTCAGGAATTGAGGAAATACATATTCATCCTTAATAGAACGTTTTTCTCTTTCTTCGCGATTAACGGTATGCACTTTAAAGCATAAACCACAACTTTCCATGAAGTTAAGAAACAACCATTTTTCAGCTGGTTTATAGGTGCTTCCCAGCAAACGGAAAATATCTTTAACTCGAATAAGTCCTTTTCGCTCTACCAAATCGTCAAAAACTTCTGTGTTTTCACGGTCAAGTAATTTATAGATGGCTTCTAACGCCCAGCGTTGGTCTACGATAATTTGCTCTTTGAGATTTTCATGATGGTAAATAAATCCACCCTGCTGAAGAAACTGAAATAGATAATTAAAGGTTAATGGGTTTACTTTTTCTTTAACAAATAGTTTCTTCAAAGATGTAGTACAGATGATTTTTCGGGGATTATCTAAGTCCAAATTATCTATAAAGTATTGCCTAACGTTTAGCCAGGAGGTCGGCATTTCCATTCCAAATTCCGGTAAGAATGCCGCCTGTTTCTCCAAAAAGTAGCGTAAATCAGTGAAATTATAACCGCTTTTTGCGTCAATATGTACAAACTCCCCTTTGTCTTCTGCATAGGAAATGCCTTCTAAGTCCTTGCTAGGGAAATCAAGTTGCTTATTTTGAATAAAGACAAAGCGACTACCTTTACTAAATTGTTTATTCGTTTCGTAGAAATATTCAATCGGATGATTTAAAATCTTATCTTCTGTTCGAATTCTATCTGCAACAGGCTCATTTTTTCTGGCTTTCTCTTCATTCTCAGGGTCGAAAATAATGAGTTGTATTGCCCCTACGCCCATGAATAACCGATGCGTGCCATGATAAATTTCTTGCCCTCCAAAATCCCAAAAATTGTAATCCACTTTTTCGGTTTCCCATGTCCCTATCTGAATACCATGTGTTGATTTATGGTTGTCAGGACAACAGCAAGCTTTCTCATCACTTTGCAAAGCACACATAAGCGTTGTTTTTCCTACTCCTCCATTTCCTGTTATCATTAATTTAACCACCTTATTAGGTTGATGAGGCGCACTTTTTAGCTCCTCGAACCATAAAACCACTCCCTCAATACAATTGGTATTAGAGTAGCCTTTATTCTTAAGGAACAAATTGGGAATATTTTTAGGAAAAACGCCATCTGCATAAAGCGTTGAAATAGAGTTATTTAACAGAGTGTCACTAGGTAAATAATTAAGTTTTGTATTTCCTATATGCATCAAGTCTAATGAAGGTAGGAGCTTCGGCAAGTTTAGTACTTGTAAGGTTTCATTATCATTCAAAAATAGTTTATTCAAGCTAGAAAATTCCTTTTTAATTTCAAAATTAATTAGCTTATTATGGCTTAAATCTAATACCTTAAGTAAGGGGAAAACACCTTCAAGTTCACATTGAGACAACTCATTTCTACTCCCATCAATATGCGTCAAACTAGCAAAGGTACCTTCTAGCTTTAACTCTTTTAGTTTACTATCACTCACATCAAGTTTCACTAAATGCGGCAGTGCTACCTCAAAAGTCAGGGTCGTTAAATTGGGGCAATCACTAAGGTCTAAATACTGCAAGTGCTCCAAATCAGCAGTTACATGAAATTCGCTGATGCTTAATTCGGTAAGGTTCAGCGCAACAATATGTCCTGCCGCATTTCGATAATAAACGCCTTTTGCAGCTTTTTCTCGGTGCTCATAATACATAGCCTCCTTAGCTAATAAGCCAGCTACAGTAAGCTCTTGCAAATAGCCTTTTTCTTCTAAATCAAGTATTAATTTGGGTTTTTCCATGATAACGACGGTTTTTCTATAGAAAATAAAGTGACAGAACGTTCAAATAGACTTACTAATACTGCCACTTTGGATGTTTTATCAACATCTTTTTGCCTTCATAAGAAGCGCAGGACATACATCTGTTCAATGGAAGCTATCCGGCATTCCTGTGAGCTGGAAGGAAGACAAGACCAAACGGAAACCGATATTGTTATTGCGGTTCGTTGGATGCCAGTTGTTGCGGTACGATACGCGGCAGTTCTGCGGATTGTTGTTCCAAGAGCCGCCACGAATAACGCGATTACGACCTTACGATGAATGACCTTTTATTCTTATTCTAATTTTGTCAATCCCAAAAGTACATTTTCTCTGAGTTTTTTACTACATGCATGACGAATAAATGCTATAAGCGGGCCTATTTTACGGTGTGCTTCTTGTTCAGAGTAGTTCCCCGAGTCAAAATGCTGCTGAATAGTCTTTATTTTTCGAGCAAAACGCTGCTTACTTTGTTGCCGTAAATTGGTGTAAAAAGGATAAATCAAATAGCCTAGAAAAGGTAATCCCTTTTTTGTTTTTTGTAGCAGTATTGGTTTTAATTTCAACCCTAATTCTTGATGAATATAGGTTTCAATCTGTTGCCTCATTTCCTTCAAACGAGCTTTGTCATCATGCCATAAAATCATATCATCCATATAGCGAACATAGGCTTTACAACGCAATTTTTCTTTTATAAAATGGTCTAAACTCGCTAGATAATGATTAGCAAAGTATTGGCTGGTCAAATTACCAATAGGCAAACCTACTGAGGAAGCAGAAGGATAACTATCTATAATTTGCTCCAATATATAGAGTAATAAAGGTTCTTTAAACAGTCGTTTTAATTGTATTTTTAGCTGATGATGTGGAATACTAGCGAAAAATTTTCGAACATCTAATTTTAGAAAATAAGTATATCGACGAGTATGTTTTTTAGCACGTTCTAAAGCCGCATAAGTTCCCTTTCCTTTTCTGCTAGCGTAGCTGTCATAGATTTGATATCGTTCAAAATAGTTGTGGCAAACATTCATTAAAGCATGATGGAGTACCTGCTCTGAAAATGCACTCGCACATATTTCTCGTTTTTTAGGTTCGTAAATCGTAAAAAAACGATAGTCTCCAACTCGAATAGCTCCGCTACTAATTTCTTGTCGGAGTATTAGTAAATTTTCATCTAGCTGACTACGATAACGCTGTACTGCTATCGAATGATTTTTGCCTTTTCGAGCTTTCCAAAAGGCTAGGCGCAAATTATCTGGGTCTATAATTTGTTGTATTAAACCGCTAGCTCTTTTCATTAGCACCTGTATTTGGCAAGAAAAAAGTAGCGTATTTTTCTATCTTTTTTGCTCCAATGCCTTCCACTTTTCGCATCTTAGCTACCGTTAGCGGAGGCGATAGTTTTGCCAAGTCTGCTAGTTCTGCATCTGTAAATACAGCATAAGCAGGAACTGCATCTTCGGCAGCTATTTTTTTACGAATAACGCGCATCGCTGAAAAACGCTCAAAGCTTTCTTTATCAAGCACCGTTTTATAATCTATTCGTTCTTTTCGCTGCGTTGTTCCTTTTACTGGACTATCTATATATTTCACACAAAAACACCAAAAACTACCTTCACTATTTGTCACTAATTGCGTTTCTGTTTGTAGAATTTTTCGAGCGCGCAAAAATGCATTCAGTTCAGCCGTTAATTGTTCTCCTCCTAAAATAGGTATGGTAAAAAGTTTTATTTGCATATCGCTTTTTTAAAAAAAAATTGAGGGCTTACGCCCTATTAATTACCGTTCTAACAACTGCGCAGTCGCTACTCCACTCCGTCTGGCTTGCTCCGCTGCGCCACTCCGTTCCGCTACTCCTTTGCTTTTTTTGCTCACAGGAATGCATGGATAGCTAGCCATCAAACTGGAAGGAAGACAAGACCAAACGGAAACCGAGATAGTTATAGCGGTTCGTGGGATGCCAGTCGTAGCGGTACGATACGCGGCAGTACTGCGGATAGTGGTACCAAGAGCCGCCACGAATAACGCGACCACGACCCTCCTTGACGTTATAAGGGGGTATTTTTTCTTCCGCGCATTTTTTATAAAATAAATCGTCGAACCCGTCTTCACACCACTCCCAGACATTCCCTGTCATATCGAATAAACCAAGCTTATTCGTTTTTTTTTGCCCGACAGTTTTCGTTTCGCCATGACTATTTTTATCAAACCAAGCGACTTCTTTGAGTTTATTACTGCCAGCATAAGAGGAGTAAATAGCGGCATTTTGTTCTTCTAAATTATCTTGTGGGCTTAAATGCCCATCTTTAGCGGCATATTCCCATTCGGCTTCATAGGGCAAGCGAAAAGAAAAGGCACTGAAGTCAATACCTTCTTCGCTGGGCGGAAAGTCATCATTTAAGGTAGTTAAAAAAGCAGGCTTGCCGTTTTTATCTTGATTTCCCTCTTTGATATCTATCCAAGATACGCGCTCTACGGGGCGTCGTGCTCCTTGAAAAGCAAGATTTTCGGGTAATTCTTTCATTATGGCCTGCCAAACTTCTTGCGTTACAGGCTCTTTTGCGATATAGAAATCATGATCGATATGGACAATATGTTCTGGTTTTTCGTCATCGTAAGCATCTTTACCTTCGCTTCCCATAATAAATCGTCCTGCTTTGACGAGTACCATGTCAAAGTGAATGCCGTTTGGTAAGTGGTGTGTATAAATAGGTGGTCGTTTCATATTATAAAATTTCACACGCTAAGGTAAGAATTCTTCCCTTTTTATTATATACTCCTCAAAACTCCCTAGAAGTAAATCAATGTACGCTTACCTTTAACCCCAAAAATGACCAAAACAAACATCATCGCTGGTATCGTTTTAATAGCCCTAGCCTACGTCATCATCTACTGGAAATACCTCATCAAATAAGCTTATGACTTTGAGTAAATCAAACTATCTGCAAAATAGAGCTATCGAAGACTTTTTAGCGGAAAAGCGAGTGGCAGGCACAGCATTTTCTAAGCAAGAAATCGCCTACGTGAACGGCTTTCAAGGTTATGGCGGCATGGCAAAGCACGGTGCAACAGGCAAGGGCTTATTATCGGAGTATTTTACGCCTATTCCTTTGGTCAAAAAGATGGTTGCCTTAGCTTATGAGCATGGCTATAAAGGCGGCGCAGTCTTAGAACCTTCTTGTGGCATTGGAAATTTCCTCCATTTCTTTCGTCCAACTACTTCCGTAGATGCCTACGAAATCAATGCAACAAGTTATGAAATTGCGTCTTTGAATTTTCCGAAATTCAACATACATCAGCAGTATTTTAATGAGCTATTTGTCAGCCGAAATGGTCAGGCAAAAGCATTTGAAGCTAAGTATGAATTGGTGATTGGCAATCCGCCTTATGGGGATTTTATCGGCAAGTTTTCGAGTAAAGAACGCCAAATAACGGGCGCAACGCGCTATGAAGATTACTTCATCACACGCGGCTTGGATGTCCTGCAATCGGGAGGGCTATTGGTTTTTGTTATTCCATCTGGCTTTTTAGATGGGCAGCCCACCAAGGTAAAAACCAATATCGAAGCAAAAGCCAATTTATTGGATGCTTATCGCTTACCCAAAGGCATTTTTGCACAGACTGACATTCAGACGGATATTGTCATTTTTAAGAAAAAGTAAACGAAGACTATGAAAAACATTCGCCAACTACGCGACGACCTCAAAAAAGCTATTCAACGCGAAGCTGATAAATTGCTTTGTGAAGCACATCCAGCCCTTTGTGCCTTGCGCGATGTAAACTACACGCGCCTAGAACGCTTGGTGATTGCCGAAATTTTTTCGGATAAATATATCGAACCACCAAGTATTCAGATGGCTTTGGCTGCTTTGGAGATGGAATTAAATTAGAGAGAATTGGCGAAATTTTCGGCAGTCTAATCAACAATTATTGAAACTGTTGAAAATCGTCTGTCCTGCCCCATCGCTCGCCCTATTTTCGCACTAAAAACATGCGAGCAGCCTCGTTGAATGTCACTTCTTCACTCCTTTCCAATGGTACATTTTTTAAAGAACATCCTAATCGAATACTAGGGCGACTAGTGCCTGCTACCGACCGTTTTGGTAAGGCGATAGAAGTCGTCGAAGGTAGTATGGCGGATATTGAATATGGTATTTCTGTGCCCGAAGTGCTGCGTTATGAACAGCTAGATAAACCGCAATATTTACCCGCTAAAATCGAAAAAATATTATCCGCTACGCGCGTCGAAAACACGCGCAAGACGAAGCAGAAAAAAGCAATTACAAGTTCTACTTGCGCGGATAATCTTCAATGTCTAGGAGAGACCATTAAAAAGTATAATCCTGGTATTTCCAAAGAAGCGATGACGGTATGGGTGACTTATCAAACACAGCGAGGCTTGTTTGACCGCGAGGTGATTTTAGAAAATGATTGGAAGGCTTATTTTAACGATACGCCAGATTATTTAGCGAGCCAATTAGGAAAACATACGGCTTACGATGGTCAAGCTTATGTGCCATCCGTGCTCTATTATTCAGGCAATATTTATGACCAAATTAGCGCACTCAAAGCGAAGCAATCTGCGATTATTGAGGCAATTGGAGATGCTGCATTTAATGTGCAATTGGAACAATTAGAAGCCATCAAGCCGACCTTATTACGCATCACCGATGGCGAAGAAAATAAACTTACCTTATCGCCTTTTGATAAAGTATTCCGAGACTTTAGAGTACGTGCTTTAGCTGACGGAACAGCATTCGATAGTCCACAAACTATCGCTGAACTTTTCAAATGGAATTACCTCAACAGCCTTGACAGTAACGATTTTATTCAAGCGAAGCAAAAGACATCTGCGTACGACATTCGTTATCATTGGCTACAAAAAACGCGCTTTTCAAGAGGTACTTCTGATAGTGAAAAAGCAGCTCGCAAACGCGCTGCACAAACAATTGGCGCACATTTATTTGACCGTTTTTTGTTGGAGTTTTTAACGCGCGACGACCGCTTGCGTTTGGAGCAACTGTGGAACAGTAGCCACAATAATTATGTCGAACCTGACTGGTCAAAAATTCCAGTTGGATTTGAAATCAATCAGCATTTCAAAGGCGGAAAACTGACTATTCGCCCAGCACAACGGGAAGGTGTTGCCTTTTTGAATAGCCATGGAACGGGTATTATTGCCTACGATGTGGGCGTAGGGAAAACCATGACATCCATTTTGTATATCGCGGATATGATGAGTAAAGGGCTGTGCAAACGGCCGCTTATCGTCGTACCTAATCCGACTTATGAAAAGTGGTTGGGCGAGCTTCGTGGCGTTTATGCACAGAAGGATATTTATGATGTCGCTGGAAAATTAATCCATACCAAAGGCGACCTTATAGCCGAAGGTATTTTGCCACAGCATCGCATTAACGACTACTATAATTTAGGGGTTGGACATTTACCGAAGGCGCAAAATGAACATGGACTGACGCTGGAAGTAGCGGACTTTTCCATAACGGTCGTGACTTATGAAGGCTTGTTAAAACTAGGTTTTCATACCGATAGTGAAGCGAAATTAGTGGCTTCAATTAAAGCCATTTTATCACAAGGCGAAACGGGGAGAGATGCAGCTATTGTTGAAGAAAAAATAGCCGCTTTAGTCGATAAAGCACTCAATAAAAGTGAGTTATTTATTGAAGATATGGGCATTGATGCCATTGTAGTGGACGAAGCACATAATTTTAAAAACCTATTCACACAAGTACGTGGCGAAGTGGTGGAGGGCGAATATGGCGACATTAAACGCGAAGATAATCGCTATGAATTGCAAGGCAAAAATCCATCGGCACGAGCGATTAAGTTGTTTATGCTTAATCGCTATATTCATTTACAGCATAGCCGTCGCAATACGATTGGCTTGACGGCAACGCCATTTACCAACTCGCCTTTGGAGATTTATTCGATGCAAGCCTTGTTTGATTATGATGGTTTGAAGGAGCATGGCATTGAAAATATCGTGGATTATTTCAATTCTTTTATTGACGAAAGTTATGAAGCGGTTTGGACAAGTCGAGGGCAATTTGAGCCGCGTGCCGTGGTACGTGGCTTCAATAATTTGCCGACCATGCAATCGATTATTTTTAAATACATCCTCTACAAAACAGGTGATGAAGCAGGTATTTTGCGCCCCGAAAAAGTCGTTTTACCATTAAAAAACGACGATAAAGGCGTACTGCTACCGATTGAATATCAAGCCAATACTGAAATTCCAGCAACGGAAGAACAACTCGCTTGGTTTAAAGAAATCGCCAATTTTGCTCGCCAACGCACATCCGAATTAGATAGTTATTATCAAACTGACCACCGAGGCTTAATTGCTGGACGCGATTTAATAGCCATTAATGCGGCACAATTAGCAACGCTTTCGCCTTATCTATTGCCTTGGAGAAAAGTAGATGAAAGTCAAATTACACCGGAGGAATTTCTGGCTTCTTCGCCGAAATTACAATTTGTAATGGGCTGCATTAAATCTGTCAAAGCTTACCACGAAGACCGAAATGAACCCGTGTCGGGGCAAGTCATTTATTCTAATCGAGGCACGCGCTTTTTTGGACATATTCGCCAGCATTTAGTTGAAAAAGTAGGTTATGCTGAAAAGGAAGTTGCGATTATCATGGGCGGTATTAGCACCAAGCAAAAAGAGCGCATTAAGAAGGAATTTCTAGAAGGCAAAATCAAGATAATTATTGGCTCGGCAACCATTCGTGAAGGGATTGATTTGCAAAAAAGAAGCTCGGTTTTATACAACTGTTTTTTGGATTGGAACCCAACCGATATTAAGCAACTTGAAGGGCGCGTTTGGCGATTTGGGAATATCTATTCACATGTACGTATTGTCGTGCCTTTGATTGAAAATTCCTTCGATATTTTTCTTAATCAGAAACTAGGCGAGAAGACTAGTCGAGTGAATAATATCTGGTCAAAAGCAGGGAGAAATACGGTCTTGAAATTAGAAGAATTAAATCCAGACGAACTCAAAAAAGGCTTGATTACTGACCCAAAAGAATTGGTCAAAATCACTATTGAAGAAGAAGTACAAGAGTTAGCTGTACAAGCTGATTTACTGCACGGCTATATCAAACAATTGACGGAAGCAGCCAGTGAACAAGCCGAAGTTAATCGCTTAGAACGCAAGTTAAATCAAGTTGCAGAACGTGCCAAAGAAGCCTGGGCATATCCGAGTAGTATAGAAAAAACGACGATTGATAAGATAGCCAAAATGCCAACAGGCACACTAAAACAACTGTATCAAATCGTAAAAGCCTATGCCAAAACACGGGAATGGAGTGATAAATATGACTTAGAACATACCATAGATGAGCATATTCGCAAGCTCAAAAAATTGGAACGCACCGAGCGTAATATTTTGGCAAAAAATGACCTGTCGATTAAGGATGATTTTAGTCGATTGATAGAAACTTATCAGCAACAAGTAGAGACAATTACAAGGGAAATAACGAGCATTCGTTCCCCTCAAAATCAGTTGGCATTACTAGAAGCATTTATTGCAGAAAAAGAAGCTAAACAATTGCAAAGCAAGACCTTGGCAGAACGAGTAGAAGAGTTTTCGCGCTTGAATTTCTTATTGGAATGCAAAGATGCCAATTTCGATGGTGTGGATGATGAAGGTAATATTTGTTCGATTTATGGCATTAATCGGGGCGATGGAATGCAAGAGGTAAAAGTCTATCAAGATAAAGATTGGGAGCTGGAATTTGAAGCATTTAAAGAGCGAAAATTAACAGAATTGCCAACGGCACAACGCAAGCGAAAATCAAGTAAAAAAGCGATTAAAGAATGGCAAAAGCAACATCAATTAATCGTTATCAAAGCATTAGAACGCGGCGAAAACGTACCTACAAAAATACGTGAAGCATACGCCGATAGTCTGCCTAAATCAGTAACAGAAACTCCACCAACAGACGAGCGACCGCCATTTAAAATGAGCGCCAAATTACGTGCGTTCATGCCCAAGCATCAGCAAAGCGTCGTGAGAAGTTGGTCGGAAGATTTGAAGTGGAGTGTATTAGCGCCACTTGATGAACAAGTACAAGCTATTCCACGCCGACAATCGAAACGTGATAAGCATAATACAATTGTATATGCGCATTTTTTCTACGGTGGCTCGGATTGGTACATCACCGAATGGACGAATAAAGAAATTCTATTTGGCTACGCTATTCTCAATGGAGATGTGGTATTCAGCGAAATGGGTAGCATGAGTTTGGAAGAATTTGTCACGGATGGACGCGTCGAATTGGACTTTTACTGGACACCTAAATACCTGCAAGAAATCTTGCATCGAGCGGATAAAAACTATTTCACAACGCCCAGATTTTACCTAGAGGAAGAGATAAAAGCAGGTCGAGAAAAACCTGTATTAGGCGTGGTTATTCCCGAAGAAAAACCACCCGAACCAAAGAAAAATAATAATCAAAAACTGAAGTTAGCAAAAGCTAAAGCCGCAGCACAAAAGCAACGTATTCGCATTCTAAAACTCGAACAAACAGTAACAATATGAGCATCAAAATAGGGAATAACACACTAAAAGTAGGCGATTTTTTGCGTAAAAGCGAAGAACCTTACTTCATCGAAATATTAGCATTCACATCAGTAAATCATCGGAATTTAGGAGAAAGTATTGCTACGACTTTTCGAGTAAACAACTTAAAAACTGCTACGACACATATTGTCGAAAAAGTCAACGAAGCCCGCTTTAAAATTGACTTTAAAGGAAGTAGGATTATCTCCAAAGCAGAGGCAGATGCTCTTTTAAGAACTGCATTGCAACCCATTCCAGAAGCAGAGCAAGATGAGTTAGTAGAAGCGTTTAAGTTGCAGCTAAAGAAGCAAGATATGCGGCAGGCAGATATTCTATTGACGGAGTATTTTCATCGAGTAATTGCGCGACAACCAGAACGAATAGATGTGTTTTTTCGTCTGCGGGCTAGCATTCGCAGCAAGCGTTACCGGACGTGCATTTGCTTAGACGATTTAACTAAAGAAGTCCGTGACACCTTCTTTCAGCGACTACCAAATAATGTGCTTGACCACATTCCAAATGATTTACATGCTAAGCCACGTCACCTACCTAATTATGCCGATTACGAACCTGATGCAGAAGACGCTAAACTACAAAAACTGATTACGCCATTTGTTTCCACGGACAATCTCCGAATTGCCATGATGGGAGTGGCGTTTGAGGAACACAGCATTGCAGCGACAGATGCGCATTTATTGCTTTATCTGCCGCATTCTAATTTGCATCAAAAGGGCGTGTATTGCATGACACGTAAGTGTTTTAAGGAAAATGAAGGTAAGCATTTGGTGGATAGTAGATATCCAGATTATCGCGCCATTTTGCCGCAAAAAGGGCAGGAATATGAAGGCTTTGAGTTACCTATTCAAGAGCTACGAACCTTGATTATGACCTTAGAAAAGAACGGTCTAGTCAATGAGCAAAAGCAGGTCAATCTGAATATACTCTATTCCAATCGTCAAAAACGTGCCCGCTTTAATGCTTCCCAAAAGTTACTCATTGGCATCGAAGCTATTGGAAAGTTGGGACATAGCCATTGCAAAATATGGCTACGCAAGCACGATGAAGCCGCTATTTTGACACCACCAGAAACAACACTTTCAGAATTATATGCACATCGTCAGCCGACTATTTTGGTCATGCCTTTGTATAGTGGAGAAACTTGGGAGGAATACGCCAGAGAATTATCCATTGGCTCATTAATGCTCGATTTGGAAGAGCGCATCTATTGGTTTTACGAAGGTGGTGATTTAAGTAAAGCCACCAAGGTCAAACCACTCGTACTAAAAACTGAAGAAGTAAAACCAAAAGCCAGTTCTTCAGCGAAAATCAAACTCGCTAAAGCTAAAGCCGCAGCTCAGGCACAGCGTATTCGTATTTTGGAATTAGAAAGCGCGTAAAATTATCGACAAAAATCAATCTCATTCAACACAAAAAAGACAAAAATGGCATTTCAATTAGCAAGCATTAATAGTACCGATATAAAGCAATTATCCACTAAACTACAAGAAGAAATCAGTTTCGTACGTGAAAATACGGAAGATTTTGACGCGCTCTATTTTGAGGTATTTGAGGATAATGATAGTCGCTTATTTCAATTGGCGCAAGCGGAATTAGCACAAATAAAAAAGGTAGTTGCAAATAAGCCGAAACCCAAGCCAGCCGCTCAAAATCCAAAAGAAAAAGAAGTCCCAAAGCCTCAAGCGGCAAAAGAGAAAGCCCTCGCCAAAGCTTCTAAGAAAGAAGCCCCTAAAACGATACCTCAACCCGAAGCAAAACCAACGGAAAGCCCTATTTATTCTTGGAAACGAAAAATGCCAGCAGAGGTATTAGAAGGCGCAAAGCAAGTCCAATTGGACTGCACCTTCCGCGCCATTCCTGCCGAGAAAGACGGCAAAGTGGAAGTCAAAACGACCTTCAATAAAGGCGATTATTTATTGGTACATGAAGATGGTTATCCTTTTGCAGTCATGAAAGCAGGTAGCTTTAAAAAACGTTGTATCACCCCGAAAAAAGCAGCAACTTCTGTTGAGCCGAAAGTAACCGCTTCAAAGGTCACGAGCAAGCCCGAACCGAAGCCTAAGCAACCTAAAAAGCCAGCAACTATCCAAGCCATTTTAGACAATCCTCCTGCGCCATTACTCACATGGCTTGATGGGCAAATCGAGCTATGGAAAAACCGACAGACGAATAAGAAATTGACCAAGATTATGGTCATCAACCAAACAGGCGAAATTATTATTGAATACACGCATTATGACAAACTATTGCGGGTAGCTGACCTACGTTACTCCTATCATAAAGTCTGCCCAAAAACCACGAAACTTACTAAAGTGGAAGAACCCGGGCGTGGTAAATATCGTTTGCTCGTCGGTAAAGCGGAGTTGAAGGAACAATACTCTACTAATCGTAATTGGCAAACTTGCCGTGCTTGGATGAAAGAAGCCTACCAATGTGCACGCGCTGGTAATTGTTCTGCGGAACAAAAGGATTTGTATTTTAAATATTACCATCAGTGTGGTGACCAAATCGCGAAGGAGGAAGATGTGGCTTATTTGCGGTGGTTGCATCAAAAGGCTGGCGAGAATTGGAAGCGGGGGGAGGAGGCTTATTTGGTTGCTTTTGAGCGGGTGGTTAGGAAATTGAAAGAGTGAATATTTGAGTGTTTCTACATATACCGAAACATCAGACCCCCTCGCTACGATTTTTACTGACCCCAGTGGATAACATACAAAATAAGGGCGTTAAGATAGTTGATTTAATCCTTTTCTTAAACTTTTTCCCTGCAATTCGATGCGATGCGACTTTGGAATTATTCGGTCAAGGATAGCATCAGCATTTAATTCGGCTTGACTGTGATAAATTTCATTGCGCAATGGCGCATAGATTCGAGTATAAACGGTGCTAACCATATTTTCAACACTCGCTTTATCCTTTGGTTTGGCGGCTCGGGTGGCTTGTAAATGAATGCCGTAATGAGCGGCTAACTGCACACATAAATCATTAAATTGTGGCTCATAACGGTCAGCTCGTATCACGTAAGCCTTCAAATTATCGGATAGAAGTATTTGCGGTATTTTACCGAAAAATAGCAAGGCTGCATTCAATCCTGCAATAAAATCAGCCGTCTTTTGACTTGGCAGGGCAATCGCAAAAGTGTATTGAGAATGCGGCATCACTGCCACCAAAACTTCACATTCATGCACTTGACCTGTATGAATATCTATCCAGCGAAGTTTCTTGCCAGCAAAATCAACTTGCATCACTTCGCCTGGTGTATGAGACATCGCAAGCGTTAAATCGCGCTGACCAATCTGCTGTCGAAGCAATTCGCAGAAGCGACTATAGCCAAAATCTGCTGGATGTTCCAACCGATATTCTTGCCATAAGAGTTGTTTGGTCACCCCAACACGGCGAAGTTCCTTTATCCAATCATCCACTTTAGTTAAAAATAAGGCTTCGCGTTGGTTGACATTTTTTTCCTTAGAATCATAGAAAATCGCTAAAAATTCATCATCCGATAACTTCAACAAGTCAGATAAATCATCTTGAATAACCTGTCCACGGCGAAGATATTCTCGAACGGTGTTCTTAGAAACACGAAGTTTACGTGCTGTGGCTTTGAGCGATTTGGTCGCTACATAAGTCTTAATAATGTCTTTGACTTGGTCCATACGTTTTAATTTTCCCATACTGCTGCTGTTTTTATGAGCAGCCAATTTGGGCTTTTTTAAGCGTATGTATCCACTAAATTTAGGGGGTCAATAAAAATCGTAACGTTATTAACAGCTCCTAAATAATTTGGGGGTCAAACCTCCGTTTTGGTAGGGTCAGCAAAAATCGTAACCGTGGGGTCTGTGACCTCGGAATATGCAACAATGAAGTATTATTAAGCAATCCTATGAAGCAGGGTAATTATAAATAGGTTAAACGCACGAACACTTTTGTTAGGAAAAAAACCTATTGATTATCAGCGACTTATGAACAACAGTAAATTACAAATTATTTTCTATAACTTTTATAAGTGACTCGTTTTCAAACACCACTTTTTCTAACAAGGTGTTCGTGCGTTTAACCTAAATTATAAATACAGATATCGATATTTGTAAAATTTTCGTTATATAACTACCGCTTCTTCTATTTTACCTACCGTTACCTATATTTTTTTCTATTTCTTAGAATTAAAGAATTCAATTTGTTACTTTTATCACTTAAAATCCTTTTAGCAGCTTTTATCGCTATATTAATGAAAACTCTGGAAAGATAATTTCATCAAAAAATAATTTATAATTCATATAATGAATTTCTTTATTAGGCTAAATGATATATTGGGACAATTAAAAGAATCCTCTAAACATGCAATTATAAATGGAGAAACTTATTCCTTAAATAAGTTGAAAGAGTATCTTCATGTATCTCGTGAAGTAGAAAGCAAGTTAGAGTCAATAGTAAAAAAAACTAGTAAATTAGAAAAAGCCCAATTAATTCTAGTTTGCGGCAATGTTGGTGACGGAAAATCACACATCCTATCTCATCTCAACAAAATTATTTCTGGAAATTTTAAGGTTCATAATGACGCTACGGAGTCATTTAATCCTGATGAGTCGTTTGTGGAAACGTTAGATGTCTTATTGAAAAATTTCAAGGACTCTAATGATGAAGTAAATACTGATAAAATAATCCTGGCGATTAATCTAGGAACTCTTAATAATTTCTTAGATGAAAAAGGAGATGAGTATAGTGCATTAAGAAATTTTGTAAAAGAGAAAGGAATTTTAGATTCTGACAACTTGAAAGAGGATGACTTTGAACCAGAGTCTACATTTCAATATATCAATTTTACGGATTATCAATTATATGAATTAGTCAATGCTAAAACTCAATCTGAGGTAATTAGTACACTTTTCGACAAGGTATTTAGTACAAGTAAAGACAATCCGATATACACACATTATCAGTTATTCAAAAATGAATATCAGCATGATTTGTGTCCTATTATTTTTAATTTCGATTTCCTATTAGAAAAAGAAAATCGAGACCTGATTATTGGCTTGATGATTAAAGCAATTGTCAAAAGCAAAGGAATTGTTTCAATGAGGTCTATTTTAAATTTCATTTATGACATCATTATTCCTACGAAATTTCAGGTAGATACAGAAGGTGCTTTTAAAGCATTATTAAAACCAACTGAAACCTCTCACAGTGAGTATTTATCAAATTTACTTCCTAATTATCTTTTCGAACATCCAGACCTTTCAAATATTTTCAGAATCATTGCGGAAGAAGACCCATGTAATCGAAGAAGCGAAATTGTTGATGACTCTGTCATTAAGATAATTAATACGTCCAAAATTACAGACTTCGCAAAATCTGAATATTCTTCACGCTTAGATAAGGGGACATTATATAACTCATTAGCAGAGATTCAATCAGATAGAATACTAATTTCTAAAACTCATATTAGACTACTTTACTTCAATAATAATAGTAAATATGGCTTAGATGATAAGAGTTACGAAAAGTATATTGAGTATTTATACCATATAAATAGAGGCGATAAAAGAGAAATAAAAAGTCTATATCAATTGGTGATTGAAGCTTGTAAAAAATGGAACGGTAATCCAAATGAAAATAACTCTACAATTATTGAAATCGGAAAGAAACAGAAAAGATATAGAATTTTACAAGATTTTAATCCAAGACCTGAAATTAATAATAGACAAATAGACGAAAGCCTATTGCGTCGATTTACACCGCAATTAAAGGTTGATTTTATAGGAAGTAATGAAGAATTACTGTCACTCCATATTGATACTAGTCTATTTAAATTACTGAACAAAGTTAATCGAGGTTATAGACCTAACAAGTTGGATAAGAACAGCTATATTAACTTTATAAATTTTCTTAATAGTTTAGTAGAAGCTGAAGCAAAGGTAATGAAACTAAAAATTGATGAAGTAAATGTAGGAAAGGATGTTGATTTTATTTTTTCAACTGATGCATTTGGTGAATATACATTCGAAAAATTATAGTATGGAAAAAAGAGACATCATATTAGACCTTAAAAACGATAATAATACAGGACTTATTGATAGACAAGTTGATAAAAGTAACAACTTCAAACATAAGACCTCCTATAGTTATAAATTACTCCCTTTCAATACAAAGTGGAGTACTGACTGCTTCAATGAGTTTATTTATTTCAATGGAATATTGGGAGAAGTATTTAGAAAAGTAAATGGTAAAAAATTACCCAAAGATTTATCAAATACAGATGGTTATGATTCTTTATTAAAAGAGAGAATTGTAAAGACTGCGTCTTCAAAGACAGAAACCTCAGATGCCATTACACAGTTAAAGTTCGAACAGTTTTTAACTAATTTATTATTTGATGGAAATAACTTATTTTGTTTTGATAAGTCTATTCTTCCATATTTATCATTCAAAAAAAATCATGCTACATTAAAACAAATAAGTAGTTTTATCCAAGAAATATTCCTCCCCTTGGACTCAACAAATGGAAATATCAATTTAGAAACAAAAGATAATACCAACATCCTTTACAAATTAGTAA
Organism: Caprella mutica; assembly: GCA_947561585.1. Classification (NCBI taxonomy): domain Eukaryota; kingdom Metazoa; phylum Arthropoda; class Malacostraca; order Amphipoda; family Caprellidae; genus Caprella; species Caprella mutica. The sequence goes on from CANNZV010000020.1 coordinate 460,734, forward strand.
AAGAATCATTACCTGAACTTGAGGTACAAAAAACAAGTAAACATGGTTATAAAAGGTGGAATAAAGATATAATTGAGTTATTCCATCAAGACTATAAATACTTAGAAACACAAGAAAGAACCTTCCTAGCTAAAATTGATTTACTGCTAAAACACTACTACTTCATATATATATCCAAAGTAGGTCTTAACCTCAATGACTTTTGTAAACAAAAAGAACATCCTATTTTCTTTTTGTTAGAGACAGAAAAAGTTTCGAAAAATAGAGTAGGTTTCCGTAAAGGTTGGAATATGCTAGACAAGAAGCTAGATACTTTATTCTCTCATGCTAATGCTCTAGAATTACTTAACTACATTAAAGTAGATGGTAATCCTATAGGTAATTATTTACAAATAAAAACGCTGTATGGTAGCATGGACGAAACAAGTCAGCGTATGCTCCTAGAAAAAATATCTGAACTAGAAAAGTATTATGTCGATACGATAACTAAGCCTAAAACTGGTTGGGAAGAGTGTCACCGAAAATTAAATGTTCATACTGATTTTACAAAACTGTATTGTCCTCTTGAAAAAGCTATTTATCAATTTTGGTTTGTGATAGATTTTCAATTTCACAATACCACAAGACATAAAGCTAATACCGATTATAACTCATGGTTCAAAGAATTTTGTAGAGCTAATTTCATTAAAAGACGTGGTAGAACAGGACTTACATTAAAAATAGACCAAGAAATGCTTTTATTTTTAACTAAGCTTTGTATAGGCAAAGAAAGCAAAATAAGACTGAAAACATTATGGGAGGAGTTGAAAAAGAGAGGGGTAAATTTTGATGAGTCTTCAAAAGTAGAGATTGTCAAATTATTTGAAAAAATCAATTTAATCGAGAAAAAAAGCGATAGCGGTGATGCACAATATATCAGAACAATTTTATAAATATCTTAGCCATACCATTATAGACCACCTTACCAACAGAAAATTGGAAGGAGGAGAACGCTTTAATGTCTATTTGGAACAACCCGAAGCAGTTAAACATTTGTATAGTACCATTAAACAAATGTATGACACCTCACAAAGTGCCTTCAAATACCAACATCAAAGTGGGAAAGAAGCCTATGAAACCTATATGGTAAATATTGATGATAGTGACTTAATTATCGTCGCTTCAAATGAAAACGTAAAAGAAGACTTTATAACTACTCTCAGAAATAAAGTTGCCGAGCAAAAAGAAGAATTTGCAGGTAAAAATATGCTAATTCTATTTAGTGGGAGCTTAGATAGTCTTATTGGTGGAAGTGAAAGTCTAACAAAGGCAGGAATGCCTCTACATAGTGAGGCGTTTAGAGATAACTTAGAAAAATCAATCGTAGATAATAAAACATTAAAAAAGCACGAAAAAACTATATTAAAGTATTTGCTCCATAAAATGGAAGAGCAAAAAGGAACGGACAGTCATTCTTTGTTTGATTATAGAAGTATTGTTGGCTCAATTAATCAAGGAACAATTGAATTAAATGATTATCCAGAATTAGGATTGTTCCCTCACCAAGAGTTAGCATCGGTTAATGCAACCAAAGATTTAAAGAATAACATTAGAGAAAATTTTGAACGGTTTGAGGAGATAGAGTATGTTTTTAAACATGGAGATTCTAATAGCGACCTTGATAAATTACTATCTGATAAAGGAATAGAAGAACTGAATGCTCCTGAAACAGAATGGGATAAAACAGATTTCTCTAAGATTAATAAATGGATAGACGAAAAAACTAATGTAGAACCTGCTAAATTCATAGGCAAAGAACCTTATGAGTGTACCCCTGAACTAAACGTATTTGGACGGGAGGATGGATATCATGGAGCAAAAAACAGACGAACTAATATCATTATTTTTAATCCAATGGATATTTATCCGATTTCTCTCTCTCTTAAATTTAATAAGAGGATTTCCAAAGACTCTATTAAAACGGAAAAAACTAACGCTTCACTTGATTTTTCCTCACATGGTAATCGGATAAATATCAATATATTAGAGTCTGAAACGACGAATTATCGTTGGCTTCAGTACTACGATAATACTTCAGGGAAAAACTTTAGTTTTAAAATTTTAATTTTAAAATGCGAGAGCTTCTTCCTAAAATCTATTAAGAAAGAGTTTACAATTGACAAAAAAACTAACAGAATAGATTTAGAACATGGTTCGGAAACATTGATATTTAATAGAGATGGGGCAGAGGAAAATCATCAAGTTCTAGAAGAAAAGGGAACTTATTTAATTGAATCTAATGAGAAACTGTGTTTGGCTCTAAAAAGTGATTATGAAACTGATAAAACTCCTTTTACATTACAAGTTGGGAAAGAAAAAATTCTATTCAATGTTATTACTGATAAGCCTTCTCTACAGCCAATAACAGGATTAAAAGTATGGAAAGATAAGCGGGAACAAGATAAAAGCTATCACTTAGATATAACAAAAGCTAAAGGAAAAAGCGAGTATGTTATGAAATTGGTTAATGATGCCGAGGAGTTTACAGTATCGGGTGATTTTAGAAAGAAATTAGAATGGGAAAAACAGCTGATAGATTCCAATTCCGATTCAATGAGTTGGGAAATTGGTATTGAAGGAGAATTAAGAGAAGTTGAACTTCCTGATATTCCAGAAGATTTGCTATTTGCTTATCGAAAATTAAGAGAGGCTTACAAAATAAGTAATTATATGCCTAGTCTTGTTCCTTTGACTGGAATTCATCTTGAACTAGCTAAGGATTATATAGACAAGTTTATCAGGTCAATTGATAGCCTTGATAGTGGTAATGCTGTTACAAAAGAAATTAATGACCTAGCTCGTCTTGGAGTTGTTTACGAAACCGTAAATCATAGAGATATTTATCTCTCTCCATTACATCCTTTAGTACTAGCCTATCAAATCTCTTTAAATGACCAAGTTGGCAATGAGGAATTATATAATGCGATTCTACTGAAACTAAATCCTATAAATCTATTACCTTATTTAAGGTGGAAAGACGATGCTATTTATTCTCCTACTGAAGAATCCTCTGCACCAGAATGGATAAAGTACAATAACAAGAAAGAATTTAAAAAAGGAATATCAAAAGAATTTGTTAGAAAACTTGTTAATCATAAGATTAATGAATTTCAAGAACACTTTTCTTACTTATTTACCAACCCACAATCTCCTATCGTTATTAATGTATTTAACCTTGGCGATTGTAAAGAAGTCTTGCAAGGATTGTTTGATTTCTATGAAAAGAAGCTGCATAAGAAAAAACGAATTAATCAATTGCCTTGCATTGATGTCAATATCTATGGGTCAGAAAAGTGGGTGACAAAATTTGAAGAACTAACTTTTTATCAAAACGCAAAAGAATTAATAGAAAAAGAAGAGGAGTTGAAATTAAGATTGAAAACTCCGACAGCGTATGATTCGGATGATTTATTAAATGCATTTAGAAAGAACGTACATTTTTATTCTAAATCAACTGATGACATAAGCTATGCTCATATTTCATTCTTTCATTTTGACCAAATGAAAATCAAATATAGCGACAATATGATGGAAAATATTCCAACAGGTATGGCACTTGGAGGGCTATTTTCGGACCTTACTTCTGAATACAGTAAAGACTCCTATAGAACAGGCTTTAGTACAAAAGACTTAGGAACAGAAAAAACTGCCTTAGAAAAAATTGCTATTGCTTGTAATGCTATTGGAAGAGTTGCTTTTTCCAATGATTTATATGAAAAAGACAAATCATTATGTTCTACAATAGATTTTGGATTAAAAACATCTTTGGAAAAAATTTATGAGAAGTCACAATGGGTTACTTTCATTGAACCTAAAGTTGGACTTAATTTTTTCAAAGAAAATGAAGAAGTAATAATCATCCATTACAGCGACCAGTATAATAATACGAGTGGCTATGATGCAATTACAGTTACCAAAAAAACAGAACAATATCAGTACATTTTAGAAGAATTTTTACGGTCTAAGAAAATAGAGATTAATAAAGATAATGCCAATTCAATTGATATTATCAATCTATTTAATTCTGTAAATGGAGATTGGCTTTTGAAAATCATTGCTCAAAACAATCCAAAATTTAAAAACGAAAAACTAAGTCTTCTATCTGGAGTAAAAGCTGCTTTAGCCTTGTATCATCATCCTAAAGTAATATGGATACCTACTTCTTTAGAAGAAGTGCTTAGAGTATCAGGAAATGCCGGACTAAAACAAACAGAAGGTTTATTTTCAGTTAAAAATCTAAAAAAATCAGGAATATATAGTGATGATTTACTATTGATTGGTTTAGACAAATCTACTGATACACTAAAAATGTACCTTTATCCAATAGAGGTCAAAATAGGAGGAAATCCTTCAAATGTTATCAAGAAAGCAAAAGAACAAGGGAGCAAAACAGCAAAGCTGCTGAAAGACGTTTTTGCAGAAATTACAGATGATGACGAAGTAACTAATTCTTTTAAGGTAAGTATCTATAAAAATTTCTTTGCAAAACTAGCATTGGTATCTGCGGAAAAATTGAAGCTATACCAGGTTTGGGAGGAACAAGAACATCAATGGACTAAAGTTTCATCATTGTATCGAAAAGAGCTACTTAATAATGATTTTGAGATAAGTAATTTAAACGAATACATTGGCGATTTTGGAGTATTTTTATTTGGAGGAAAAAACTTCAAACGAAAATTAGAGAGAGACGATAACATGATGATTTTCAAATTTCTGGAGAGTGATGGCTATCAATTTTTAGCGAAGGGAATTAGCTATTGGCAAGACCTATTGGCTATTCAACAAAATTCAATTGATAAGGATTTACTATTGATTAATCAGTACCAAGATGATTTACATACTCCAGTAAAAAAAGAATTAGCAAGCGAAGATGTAAAAGAACCAGTACTAATAGTCGAAACTTCAACAGAGAACAAACCATTGAATGAAGCAAAATTTCAACCAATGGAAATTCTCTTCGGGCATGATGTAAATACACATAAAGAAGTTAAATGGCATCCAAGTACAACAAGTAAAGTCTTACATACCAATACGGGCATTATAGGCACAATGGGTACAGGTAAAACACAGTTTACTAAATCATTGGTTACTCAATTAGTGCAGGAAGCTAAGAATAATGTAGATGGAAAGCCTATTGGTATTTTGATATTTGATTACAAAGGTGATTATATTGGAGAGGATTTTAAAAAAGCGACAAATGCTAAGGTGTTTGACTTATATCATTTACCATACAATCCTTTAGCAATAGATGTGTATGAAAATGCGCTCAACCTCCTACCCCTCCATACTGCAAGTACGATAAAAGAAACCATTTCAAGAGCGTATGGTTTAGGACGTAAGCAAGAGCAGGCACTTAAAAGTGTCATCATGGAGGCTTATGAAGCAAAAGGAATACATAAAGCAAACCGTGATACATGGTCGAAACCTGCACCAACAATTGCTGATGTTTGTGAGCTATTTATGGCTGATGATAGAGTCGCACAAGACAGCCTTTTTGCTGCATTAGATAGTTTACAAGACTTTGAAATATTTGAGCCAGATACTTCTAAAACTCAATCCTTATTCGATTTATTAGAAGGCGTTTTGGTTATCAATTTATCTGGATATGATGAAAGCGTACAGAACTTAGTGGTAGCAATAACCCTCGATTTATTCTACTCGCAGATGCAGAAGATGGGGCATAGTAAAATTGATGGAGATTTTAGACAGCTTAATAAAATGATATTGGTAGATGAAGCCGATAATTTTTTGAGTAAGAACTTTAATTCTATCCGAAAAATATTGAAAGAAGGGCGTGAATTTGGAGTAGGAACAATTCTTTCTACCCAATTCCTTAGCCATTTCTCTACTTCTGATAACGACTATTCTACTTATATTCTTACCTGGATTGTCCATCGAGTGAATGAGATAAAACTGAAGGAAGTTGAAGCTCTATTCAAGGCAGGGTCAAAAGATGCTGCTAACCAATTAATGGATGAAATTAAGTCCTTAGATAAGCATTATAGTGTGGTGAATTTGGCGGGGAGTGAGCCTATATTTATTAAGGATAGAGCTTTTTGGGAGTTGATGCTAAATAAGTAAATGCTATATAGCATTATAGTTCTCGGAGAGAAATATAAGCTAACTGAAAATTCAACAGATTGCATTTTAGCTAAAGTTTACCAAGCTGAGCAACCACCTACTAAAATAGGTAGATTCACCTGCTATAACGACTGGAAGTCGTCTTGCATAATTATTTTACATTCTCATTCTGTTTTTCTTGGCGACAATAGGTCTATCTCTTGTTTTAATTAGAATAAATAAAATTCCGATAACTATTCGATAGGAATAATATGGTTTTCATAATTATCGTTAAAATCATTATATATTTTAATCAATTCTTTATCTATTTGTGAAACATCACTTATATTCCCTAAAAGGATTCTGAAAACATTCTTTTTTAACTTAATGTGTTTTGAAATAATTTTGTCGTGCCAAAAAACATACTGCCAATTCCGATGAGACAAATGAAAATCTATTTTTGAAACTGTTTGTTTAAACCTATTAAAATCTTCAGTAGATTTATTTTTATTTTCTATGTACATTTCAGCAAAAATAAGCTGACCAATAGGTCTTAATAAAAGGCTTCCTCCATTTTCAGAATTTCGATTTACTATTTTTCCATTTCTGCTTTCAAAACTTCCTTTTATGAAAGATACAATTTCTGGAAAAGTATCAAAGAAAAAATTCCAAAATTTAAGAATTTCGTCATAATATTTATTTAAAATTTCATCATTCGGTCTCTGGACTAGGTCATTCTTATTTAAACCTATGAGTTTTAAATTAATTCTATATAGATTTACTAATGTAGAAAAACTTTTTAAATCGCTTGGAGAGATATTTGACTGATTTGTATCAGAAATACTATTACGCAATTTAAACACTTCATGGGATTTTAAAAGTCTACGAGTCAAAATAGCTGATGCATCATCTTCTTCAAGAATAATCAATTCTGCTAATTTGGGTTTTTCTGCATATCTATTTAAAACAGTAAATAACCTCCTAGTTCTTTCCCGTAACTTAGGATTGTGAATGACAAATATTACAGAAATTTCTTCTATTCCTATCTTTTCATTCAATTTATAAGCTTCTCTGATACCTTTCAACCTATGCTGCCCATCCAAAACAAATATTTCCTCGTTACCAGAAAGAGATAATATTCCGAGTTTATTTTCAATAAACTCTATATCCTTTCTTTCGACTACATTATTGTCTATTCTAAATCTTTCTTCAATGTCAAAATCTGACCATTTAGGTGTACCTTTATGTATTGCAACAATTAGGCTACTAAAAAATCTTTCATTATTATTAATTAAGTAATCTGAAATTTTTTTAATCCTCTTGGTATCAATTTCACGCTGTAAAACTTCATTTATATTATTAGAATATAATTCTTTTGATTCAGGAACAGTGATTACCCTATTTCCAGAAACTATATCTCTAATTTTCATCACTGAAACGTAATAGCTCCATTCTCCGATTACACCTCTCAAACATGGTAAATGTATAGTTTGCATAATTAATTTTTAAATCAAAAAATTTAGTTAAGTAACAATTAAAATAGTCAATTATAGATTGACCTAGATTGATGAGTTACTTTTGCAGAAAATTGATTGTTCATGGGAGGCATAACATTGTTAAAAATCGTTTTCTCAATTTCAGAAATCACCTTGTCATCTAAATCTAATTCATAAACATACACCCACGTTTTCTCAGGAAATAAATTCGTCAGCAATTGAATATTTCTTCGTTTATCCACCTTTCCAATTGCATTTACATAATCATAAAATCTTTTACGAAAATTATTATTTTTGATAACTCTACCCACATATAACAAATAACGTGTTTCAGGAAAAAATGGAAATTCTGGCTCTACGAAAAAAATATAAATCCCCTTTTTTGTAGACATATGTTTTTGGATATTTTCATCAAATTTCAGTTTTATAGGTTTCGTTAGTTTAGAAGTTAAAGTAGTGTCAATCTTCTTCCATGTTTCGAAATTTAAAACAAAAGGAAGTTGATAAATTTTTTCTGGATTTATCTCAGCAAGTTCTTTCTTTGATAAAGGCTTAGACATAAAAATTGTTATTAAGTACATGACCCTATTTATATGGACATTTTGAGAGGATATTTTTCCGCTATTTTACTCCAAAAAAAAAGTTCCGTAACTACGGCTATGCAACGATTTTTTGAAAAAAACTATCGAAAAAACCTCTCTCTCAAATTTATCCATATAAATAATGTCACGTACTTATTGTAAGTCAATAAGATTTTTTTCGTGACAATTAAAATTTGGTTTTCGAATAAAAAACTCTTAAAAAATACGATATTCATTAAAGTAGTGTGCTTTCCAAATTTATTTTATCGATTTTCAAAAAAAATCAAATCTTTTGAGTTTTCAAAAAAATATAGCTGCATATTTTACATTGTATTTAATTTAGTGTATTCATCCCTTCTTCAATAATTTCCAATAAAAACTCCGTTCCTACTTGATTTGGATTATCAGTGACTTCCGTATAAATCATCTCAATACCATCATCAATATGGAGTTTGAGATACCGTGGAATTTCTTGATTAGTTTTATACAAATCGTATTTCTGAGAAATTAAAGAGATATAAAAAGGCAAATTATCACCAAAAAGAACTCTTTTGCTGTACTCCTTCCCTTTTGAGTCTGCTATATCTTTCAATTCCAATTTATCCTTCTTAGCTAAAGAATAGGACAATGCCAATCGAGCGATAACATTTTCCGTCCCGAGTTGAAGTTTACTAGTTAAGTCAGTAACTCGTCCTTTATTTTCCTCAGATGTTCTAATACTAGAAAACATTTTGCTTTAGTTTTTTTGCGGTACTAAATAGATTCGCAGGTTTAACAGACATAAAAGAAGACATATCCTCATGTTCGTTATAAATGAAATATGCCGCTTTTACTTTGTCTTCTAAGTGGACATATTCGTCTTCTGTCATTTCCTTTTCTAAGAGTGGAAACAGAACCACTTGCTTAGAAATAGCTGGATAGAATTCAGAAATAATATTTTTAGCATGAAGTGCATCAAATTTTTGTAGTGGACTATCAATAAAGACAGGAAACTCAATATTCGACTCTTCAACTAATGCCTTTAAGATAGACGTAGCGTAAAGTTGCTGTTCTCCTTTTGAAAGCGTATCCTTATTAATTTCTTCTTTTCTGGAGTTGTACAAAAGAATATCAATGATGTCTTCACCTACTTCTACAACGACTTTTTTAACAAATGATTTCTTGTGCATCAATACTTTCATACTATCCAAAATTCGCTTTTCTAGCGCCTTCTTTTTCTCCGATTTCATACGCACAATAAAATCATCCAACTCACTAATAAGCCGCTTAGCTAACTTATCTTTCTCAATAAATCGGTCATGGACTTTGATTTTTTTCGCTAATTCTTCCGTTACTTTTCTTTTGGATGCTACTTCTATCTGTGCTGCTCCTAAGTTCTGATTTAATTGAGAAATTTGCTCTTCAATAAATTTAATGGAAGTATCTTTTTCTATCTTCTCTTCTCGATATTTCGCAATAACTCCGTCTGTTTCTTTTGACTCTGCATCACTTAATTTACGAGAAACCTTTCCATATTTTAGTTTTTTATCCCGCAGCGATTTAGCAATATTACGTACTCGACTAGCGTAGCTAGTTTGAAGTTGATGGTATAGAGAATTGAATTCATTGTACTCATCTTCTGAAAAACTATGTAAAGTCTTTAATGTCGATTTCCCTCCTTTATCATTATCCAAAAGGTGCTTATTAAGCAGCTTGGTAATTTGTTCTTTATAGTATTCTTGAGCTTCTTTAGATACTTCAATATCGCTTTTCGCAGGAGTTAATCTTTTGAAAGCACTAATGATTTTCTTTGATTTTTTATTTAAAATATCTTTATTATCATTGATTAAACCTTGGTTTTTTTCTTTCTCTAATTGCTTACTCACTTCTGCAAATAGTTGCCCTGAAATAGCAAATGGAGCAAGGTCTAATAGCTCTCTAAAATCAAGTTTTAGTATTTCAATCTCTTTTATTAATTGGTGCTTATCAATTTTTAAATTATTAATCTCATCAATAGATAAAGCACTACCTTCCCGAATTAATTTTTCTTGAAGGTCTTCTGATTGTTTTCTAAGGACAATTTTTTCCTCCTCTAAATTATCCAGTTTTATCTTGTAATCTAATATTGTGTTATCGAGTTTATCAAGCGCTATTTTTAAAACCTCAAACTTATCTTTATCTCCAGCCTTTGCCGAACTCTTACGAAATCGTAAGGTCAAATCTTGTAGATTTTTTCTCAAATCTACATACTTTTTAATACCCAATACTTCGGAATAAGCCCGGCTTAATTGCCGTTTACTAGCGATAGATTTGCTTTCAGCTAGAGAGACAATCTTTTCCGAGTCGAAAAAGAAAAATTTAGCAACCTCTTTTGGTAAAATAAAGTCTTGTACGAAAATTTCGTTTCCTACTTCTTTCGTCAATTCATTTAAATCACTATCAATAAAAATCTCTAATTCATCTACTCCACGCTTATAATGCCCCGTTCTAACTATCTTAATTTCTTCACAGGTAAGAGAAGGCACTTCTATATCACTAAACGTAATTGATACTGAAAAATCTGTTTCTTGTTCCTTTAAAGCCAATCTATTCAAGCAAGATTGAATAAACTTAGAGTAGCCACCAGCTTCATTAATTTGAGCCTTATATAAGTCGTCAACATCTTTCATCTGCCGACCATATAAGCACCAGACTAAAGCGGTTAGGAAAGTAGTCTTCCCGTAACCGTTATTTCCAGAAATAATGAACACGTTTTTGTTCTTTTCTGGATTGAAAAATAAGCTGTGCTTATGCTTATAAATTCTAAAGTTATTAATTGAAATTTCTTTAATATACATAGTCTCTTGATGGATATAAGTGTTCTTCTAATTTTTTTTCTAAATCTTTCTGCAAACCCCATTTGTTCATCATCAGAACTTTGGATTTTTGCAATGATAGCAATTCATTTATCAATTTAAAGTCACCATTATCACTGTTACAACTTTTCAGGAGTAACTCTTTTTCCTTCTTTAAATTTTGGTCAATTTGTTCCGTAAACTGGAACTTCTTACCGTAGATTTTTTTGTAAATAGTTGGTACGTCATATTCAAAGATATTATCTCTGTACCAAGTTATTTGAATTGCGACTAATTCTTGATTAGTAATTAGAACATTCTCTTTTTTATCTTTCTGTATTTCAAACTGTGCTTTGAGTACTTGTTCAAGTATATATTTTCGCCATTTAGGTTGATAAGGACCTAATCCAGCTGCACCATTTCTTCTCGTACTCATTCTATACTCTGTTGGATTATAAGTGGGGCTATCTCGATTAATTGTTTCTGCTAAGAAGTCTCTAATCTCAATAAGAGGCTCCATCCATTCTTCTCCATTATCAATCAAGCCTTGCATAGATTTATCCTTACTTACAACGGTGCATACCCAACAACCAAAACGACTATTACCGCAAGAAGGTGTCGCTATATCTACTACTAATGGACAATCTCCACCACTAGCATTACCATAAAGTGTAACTAAATCTCGATTATTACTTCCCCAAGGTGACGGCGCAGCTAAGAGATACTGCCATACCTCTTCTGTTAGCACATCTTTAATTGGCGGATATACATATGCCTGAGGAAGTACATGCCGTCTCAATCGACTGCCTTTTATTTCGTGTTTTTTAATGCTTGCAGCTCTACGATTACTTTCATCAGAACGAGTACCTAATAAAATGATTACCTCTCCCTCCTGACTAATTTTATCAAGGATAAACTTAGTAGTAGGGCTAATTTTAAGTCTCTCGGTACACCAGCGAAACATGTTATTAGGTGCAGGATAACCTTTTCCCATCAAATTTACCCAAAAGCTGTCCTCTAATCTTGGTGTAGTCTGATTGACCGTTATTGGCATTTTCTGTTTACTCGCAGCTTTTTCAAGTTGAGAAAGTACCTTTTCTACATATATTAAAATTCGAGGATTTTCAACAAGGGTATTATTACAAACGATATGAATAGGTCTTTTTCTGTCTTTCTCTTCTAATTTCATGACAGTGTACCACACCAATTGTAGTAACATGGTAGAGTCTTTTCCACCGCTAAACCCAATAATCCAAGGTTTATTGCCATCATCTATTAAATATTGGTCTAAAATCTCCGCTTCTAATTCCTTTCTATTGAAAGCCATTCCTATATTTTTTAATCGTCTTTGTTGTGTGTTATATACTTCAATGTATGTTCAATAATTCTAAACTGGGGGGTAAAATTACGGATTTTATCTATAAGCCATGTATCTATTAGCGAAAAATAGGATACTGCAGATTAAATAAAAAATAATGCTTTAGATGAAAAAGTGAAGTATTTTTGAATTACTAGATATATCTAACAACTTGATTAACACCATCAACTGCGGCACACCAATCGCCACTTCCCCCTGCTCCATAGCCTTATACCGTTCTACAGAAACATGTAACTTCTTTGCAACATCCACCTCCGAAAAACCATTCGCAATACGAGCAGAAATTAATTGAATACGAAGCTGCTTATACGCTTCCAAGGTCTTAGGGTCTAAGCCTTTTTGGTAATCATCAGTATCCTTTCGAGTAGCTCGCTCCCATTTCTGCATTTCATCGATGATATATTTATCCATCACTTTTGCATAATTGGAAGTCATATCTGCTTTGGCATGTCCCATCATTTTTTGGACGACTTCTTGGGGAATACCGTAATTCATAGCTGTTGTCCCGAACGTATGGCGTGCTACGTGAAATGTGATATGCTTTTTGATGGTGGTGTATTTAACCACCTCTTTCATGTAAGCGTTTGATTTTTGATTGGTGTAAATCTTTGGAAAAACGAAGCCTGAGTTTTGTTCTAAATCAATTAAAGCTTTGGCACTAGGCAGTAACGGTACGATGAATAGATTATCTGTTTTCTTCCGCTTTTTTCGAATAAAGTAAGCATCATTATTTTGAAATATTTCATCATAAGTTAGGCCTTCCAAATCTCGCCAAGTTAAACCAGTGTAGCAGGCGAAGAGAAAGTAACGTAATACATGTTGATAATTGTCGGGCAATTCTCTTCGATTAAAAAGAGCTTGCAAGGCTTCCAACTCATTTGGTTCTAATCGGTCACGCGTATCTTTTTTCCAGGCAATTTTATACTCATCGAATGGATAGACATCCGTCAGCTTTTTGCGGCGAGCTTCGTTGAGAATGGTTTTAATGAATTTCATGCCACCAAAAATGGTATTGACCTTATTGCCTAACTCATGATGCAAATAAGCTTCATAGTCTTGCAAAAAGGTCAAGGTTAAATCTGAGAAGGCGATTTGCTTCCGAAAACGACGTAGTTTATTGATTTCAGAACGATAGGAGCGAATGGTCTCTGGCGAAAAATTGGAAGCGGCTCTACGTTCCATTTCTTGTTCGCAGAAAGCTAAGAAGTCTTGATTATCTTTATTGACAATCAAAAACTTGAATTGCTGAAAAGAAAGGGATTGATTTTTACGCTGCGCTTCTAATACGATTTGCTCTGCACGATCGAGCATACTGCGAAGAAATAAATTTAATTCCTTGCCGTTCGATAAGCGTCCTTTGCCTTTTTCTTTGACAAAATAGCCATCTGTATCAAGCCAAGCTTCGCGCGGTATCCATTTATTTAGGGAAAGACGGTTAGTTTTTCGATTTTGGACAAATCGAAGGTAAATTGGATACAAATCATCTTTATTTGGCTGGTCTTTGCGTAAAATTATCTTTAGTGTAGTTGTAGCAAACATAGTATATTATCTTAGGCAAACAATAGGGAAACAATATGTCGTTTTTTGACACTTTTAACCAGAATTCAAATATACTACAAATACCTGATACCCTCAAAAACAAAGGCGAACCCGCGTTAAACACGAATTCGCCTATTTGCTCTAGTGGTCCCACTTGGGCTCGAACCAAGGACCCCCTGATTATGAGTCAGGTGCTACTAACCAACTGAGCTATGGGACCGATTATGCACTGAATTTAGACTATTATAATTTTTTTTGTATATTTTTTATATACATTATCCTCTATATAACCCTAATTCGGCCGCAAAGTTACATATTTGCACTTCTATTTGCAAACCAAAATCCAATTTATATGCAAACACTTGAAAATATTATTTTTGATTTCGGTGGCGTCCTCCTAAATCTGGATATGTCAGCTACTGAAAAAGCGCTAAAGCCGTACTTAGGGGATGAGTACTTTCATGATGTAGAACGTAACGAGTACCCTGATTTGTTCCGCAATTTAGAAATTGGTGCAATTTCAGACTATGAATTTTTAGCAGAGCTACAAAGTCGAGCAAAAAAAAAGGTGACCACTATGGATTTGCGTGATGCTTGGAATGCGATGCTACTTGACTTTCCGGCCGAACGCTTAGAAATGCTTTTACAATTACGTAAAACATATAAGGTCTTTTTATTGAGTAATACCAATAGCGCGCACATCAAAAAAGTGACGAAAGACCTATACAAAGCACATGGAATTGATGACTTTGAAGCCATTTATTTCGACAAGGTTTACTATTCTCATCAGATAAAAATGCGTAAACCCAATGCGGATATTTACAATTATGTCTTAAAAGATGCAGACATTGATGCAGCAAAAACACTTTTTATTGATGACAATAGCGCAAATATTGAAACTGCAAAATCAATCGGTCTGCAAACGTATTTGCACAATGATGGACGCGACATTCTCGAAGTAATGGCGAGTTATACTTAATTTTAAATCAAAAAATATGCGATTTTTTATTCTTATCAGTGTTTTAATCTCTTTTTGGTGCTTACAAAGTTGCGATAATACACCAAAAAAGGAGACAACGACAACCGAAACGACTTCTGATAAAACGTCAGTTACTACTAATTCTGTTACAGATACCTTTCCTAGCGTTGATTTGACCGTACTGCAAAAATTGTGGAATGAATGCAGCTATATTGATTATGTTTTTTATGAACTGCCAATTAGTTTAAGTCTAGATAATCAAGCGTCTGTTCGTCATTCTATCTCGCATATTTCGCAAAATCCTGCACCCAAAACATCTAGCTGTAAAGCAATAGGGCGCATTTTTTTCCAAATAGATGGCGAAAATGAACTGGAAGGCGACATTTATTTTGCGCAAGGCTGTACCTACTTCGTTTGGTTGGATAAAAAAGGAAATAAAGTAGCGGGCAATTGGATGACTGAAGATGGTGTGAAGTTTATGACCCGTAATTTTCAAGCTGCTAAAGGGCAAATGCAAAGGCAATAATCAACCCGATGGCGAAATTAGGCGTAATTGACCTTGGCACTAATACCTTTCACTTATTGGTTGTTAAGTTAAAATCCGATGATACTTTTCAAGAAATTTATCGAGAAAAACGGTTTGTGAAATTAGCTGAATTTGGCATTAAAACCATTGCTGAATTACCTCAACAACGCGGACTGGAAGCCATTGCCGCTTACCAAAAAATATTAACCCAATACCATGTGACAAACGTCCGAGCTTTCGGAACAGCGGCTTTGCGTTCAGCTAGTAATGGGCTCGAATTCGCACAAAAAATACAAACTGCTTTAGGTCACAAGGTTACCCTTATTAATGGACTAGAAGAAGCTCGTTTAATTCATAAAGGCGTCGCATTGGCAGCACCTTTTGATGATGAAAAACGGCTAATTATGGACATCGGTGGTGGCAGTGTCGAATTTATTTTAGCAGACAAAGCAGGACTGATTTGGGCAGATAGTTTTCCTTTAGGTGTATCTATCTTACGAAATGGTTTTCATCAAAACGAACCCATTACAACTGGCGAAATCGATAGTCTGAATAGCCACTTAGAAAGCACCTTACAGCCTCTTTTTACTATTTTAAAACAATATCCAATACACACCTTAGTAGGCGCATCAGGAACATTTGATGTGCTAGAAAATTTATTGGAAAATAAGAAAATTACAAGCCTCTCTGCCGATATTGATACCGCTTTATTTCCTCCATTATTGCTACAAATAGTAAACGCTAATCTAGAAGAACGTTACCAAATGCATGGCATACCTAATGACCGTGCCGACATGATTGTAGTCGCTATTTTGTTGATTGATTTCATCTTAAAAAAGGCAAATATCAAACGTATTATCGTCTCCCGATATGCGCTAAAAGAAGGCATCCTCTCTGAAATGCTAGAAAAATAAGTAACAAAAAAATAATAAAAAGTATTAAAAAGTATTAAAAAAAATAAAAATAGACGAATTTTGTACAATATCCTTACCATTTTTGCAGTTTATTATATTCACTTCACAAAAAAAATTATCTATCGAAGCAAGCCTACTCTTTTAGTAATGAATAGTTTCTTATCCAATAATTGGTTAATCACCCTATGCGTTTAATAGAAACTATTGCTTTATTCATCCTTCAGGAAAAAGTATTCTTTGAACCAAGTTAGTTTCATTATTTGATGATTTTTTGTAAAAATTTAATCATCAAATAATGATACAAATTTCGCTAAGTAGGTAGTCTTAAATTAAGCGTCACATTTTGAGCGAGTTGTTTTTTTTGTTTAAAAGTTTTTAAAAACCGTTGCACCCGTACGGACGGAACTACTTTTAAGAGATTTTAAACAAAAAAAAACAAGCTCGTTATAAGGTCAATTATTTATGACTTGAACCACTAGTTCATTTTTTCCTGCTGCAAATCCTCGATAGATGAAAAATATATTGAATTATGCAACGGTATTCGTATTTGCTTTTCTTCCTTTTTCGATGCTAGCAAACTGTATCAAAGGCGATTGTAATAATGGCTATGGCATCAAACGCTATACTAGCGGAGCAGTTTATGAAGGAAACTTCAAGAATGGAAAATGTCATGGCAAAGGTATTCTTAGCTTTTCTAATGGCAATAAATATGTAGGCTACTGGCAGGAAAACTACCGAGAAGGTAGTGGCAAATTGACCTTTCAAGAAGGACATGTTTACATCGGAGGGTTCAAAAGAAGCGAATTGTCAGGTAAAGGTATAATGACTTACGCGAATGGCGACAAATATGATGGCAATTGGGAAAACAGTAGCCCTAATGGCCTCGGAGAATATTTCTACCGCGATGGCAAAAATTATGTAGGAGCATTCGTGAACGGAAAATTTAGTGGCTTTGGCACCATGCATTATACCGATGGCTCTTATTATGAAGGCAATTGGCAGGATAATAAAAAACATGGAATTGGTACACTACATCGCTACGACGGAAAGACCAATCAAGGAGAATGGACTACAGGTGAATTTCGTCACACTGCTTCCAGTACTACTTCTTCTAGTGCCACCTCTAGTAGCAGCAGCATGTCAAGTAAAAAATTACCTAACTGTAACGACAACTATTGCAGCAGCGGACGAGGCGTTTACCATTATAGTGACGGCTCTCATTACACTGGCACTTTCGTCAGCGGACTACCCGAAGGACAATGCACTGTGCAATATTCAAATGGCGACCGCTACGAAGGTCTTTGGAAAAATCATGCCCCACATGGCAAAGGCGTGATGTACTATGCAAGTGGGCGAGTATTAGGAGCAATATTCCGTAATGGTCAAGTTCTAGCTGAAACACAACCAGATGAAGCACCTATTCGTGGCAATAATATCCAAATGGATAAAGATAATGCGGTCAAGATATGGGCCGTTGTTGTTGGTGTCGGACGCTATGCTCACATGCCTAATTTGAAATTTACAGACGATGACGCCTACCAAATCTATGCTTTCTTGAAAAGCCCAGAAGGTGGTGCCGTTCCAGACAATCAAGTCAAAGTATTGATTGATGAAGATGCCACACGTCGCAATGTATTGCGTTCTATGCGTGAGACATTACTCAAAGCAGATGAAAACGATGTGGTGCTTTTCTACTTCTCAGGTCATGGTTTGGAAGGTTCATTTTTGCCCGTAGATTATGATGGTTACAATAATCGTATTCGTCACGATGAGATAAAAAGCATCTTGCAGGATAGTCGCGCAAAGCACAAATTGGTTTTTGCTGATGCTTGCCATTCAGGGAGTTTGCTAGCTCAAAAAGGCAATTATACAGAAGTCTTGAAAAATTACTACGATGCTTTTGAAAATTCTTCTGGCGGTTTGGCCTTGATGATGTCTAGCAAAGGAGAAGAAGTTTCTTTGGAAGATGGCGGTCTGCGTTCGGGCGTTTTTAGTCATTATTTAATACGTGGATTGAAAGGCGAAGCGGATAGAAATGCTAACAAAATAGTAACTGTAAAAGAGCTTTTTGATTTCGTCCATATCAAAGTTCGCCAATATACCCTCAATGCTCAGACGCCTACTTTGACGGGTAATTTTGATGATAAGATGCCTGTGGCAGTGCTGCGTTAAGTAGCACACGTTAATTATTTCGGAAAATTTGAGGACAAGATTTTTTCGATAGTTTTCTTTAAAAAATCAGTTCACCCGTACGGGCGGACTTATTTTTTTAGAGGAAAATAGCGGAAAAAAATGTTTTCAAATTACCGAAATAATTAGGGGTGCTTACTTATCATAGGAAAAAGGAAACGGATTTATCCGTAAACGATTATTTTTTTACTAATTTCGCTTTTAAGGAATTTGTAATAAATAATCTACCCAAGAACATCAATTTATTCTTACACCATTCCTTATTATTTTTTTGCAGAGAAACAAACAGATATTATGAAAAAAATAGGAATGTTGCCGCTAATAGTTCTGTGGTCTATTGCAGCAGTGGCGCAAATCAGTGTCATTCCAAAATCATATGTAGATAGTCTAATAAAATCTGCAAAATCATCTGATTTATATTATTTTGAACAACTAAAAATAGCTGAACAAGCCCTAGAAGCAGCAAACGCTATTGCTTATTCACAAGGTGCTTTCCATGCCAATATGGTCGTTGGTATTAGTCATTTGAATATGAGCAAATACGACCAAACACTGCAACATTTTCAGGATGCTAATCGAATAGCAACGGAGCTAGATAGTATAAGATACAAAGCTTATTCTGCTTATTATTTAGGAAATGTCTATAATCATTTGAATAACAAAGACCAAGCTCTCACCAACTTTAAAGCTTCTTATAATATCTACAAATCGCTAAATAATGTGCTATGGCAAGGCATTGTACTAAATAGTATTGGTGTCGTTTATGCCAAACATGGTGATAAAGTAAAGGCTTTAAGTCATTTTCAAGAGTCTCTCAAATTGTTTGAAGCAAAAGAAATGATAGCAGAAACGAATATTCCTATCAATAATATTGGCGATTTATATTCGGAGCAGGGTAAGATAAAATTAGCCAAACGTTATCACGAACAATCATTAGCTATTGCTCAACAATTTGACGACCATAAAGGCATTGCCTACGGTTATGCGAATGTAGCTTTGGATTATCAAAAACTAAAGCAATACGAACAAGCTAAAAGTTATTTTTTAAAAGGATTGGCAATTGCAAAAGAACATCAATTCAAAAAGATTACCTACGAAATTCAAAAAGATTTGGCCGATTTATATGAAGAAACTGGCGACACGAAACAATCTCTAAGCTATTTAAAAAAATACGCAACATTAAAAGATAGTATTTTTAATGAAAAAGTAAATTCTGAAATTTCACGCCTACAAGTTTCTTACAAAGTAGAACACAAAAATCGTATTCTTGCAGAAAAAGAGTACGAAATAAATGAATTAAAAGTAGGACAGCAATTAAGAAATATTTCGACAGCAGTAGCTATTACTGGCATCATTGGTTTACTTTTTTTAATTTGGTTAGTACTTTCAAGAAGTAAAGCCAAACAGCTTTTAATCGAAAAACAACTCGAAAATGAAGCCCTAAAAAGCAAGCAATTGGAGCAAGATTTAAAGCATAAACAACAGGATTTAACCAATTTTGCATTAGATATTTCTCGAAAAAATGCTTTTTCTGCTGAAATTCATACTAGCCTAAAATCTATCGTCCAATCTAACGACCCCGCGCTAGCAAAAAAGAAAGCGCGTGCGCTTTTGATGCTTACTTCTAACCATTTAAAAATAAATGATGACATCAAAAGTTTTCAAGAAAATGTGGAAAAAGTTAATCAAGAGTTTTTCAATAATTTGAACAATAAACACCCCGACCTGACGGCTAGTGAGCGTCAACTGAGCGGACTTATTCGCCTAAATTTAAATACTAAAGATATTGCCGCCATCAGAAATATTTCTCCAAAATCAGTAGAAATGGGACGTTATCGCTTGCGCAAAAAACTAGCATTAGGGCAAGGTGAAGATATTACTGCTTATTTGCAGCAACTTTAATTTATGGTAAACATTTTTTTAGGCGTATCTCATTAGAATTATTTATAAACAACTCTAATGATAGTATGAAAAAAGCGGCTTGAAAAATACATTCCAAACCGCTTTTTTAGTAAAATCCATGTATAAGTACACACAAAGTGTGCGCCAAAGCATCAAGGTAATTCCTAACTTGACTGACTACTTAGGGAGTTTGTAGAAAATAAGCTACCAAATGTAGCGCAGTTCTTTTTTCTTTAGACCAGGCAAAAAGCACAGGCATAGTCTTCGTTAGAACCAGCATTTTTAAGGCTGTATAAAGTAAAAAGAACAATCAAAATTGCTAGATTATTTATTATAAATTTCCCTTACATACGTTCTGCTTTCTTACTGCTTTTTACGCCTTTCTTTTTTGCTCTAGCAGTCCACTCTGCAATTGACTTTTCATTCATTTTCACATAATCGTCATTTTCTGCCTTCTTTGCCAATTCAGTAGATTGTTGCGCAACTTTAATCGCATCACCCATACGATCCATATCGGCTAAGATAAGTGCTTCACGACGTAATTGCCAGAATTTTGGAGCCATTTCATTCGATTTATGTACCCACTCGTAAGCTTTATTGATGTCTTTACCCGACTTGTGATAATAAGAACCAGCTGAATAATATTCACGAGCAGTAGTACCTGCCATTGCTTGGTCAATAGCTTTCATCACTTTCGTGTCGCTATCTACTTTTAAAGGTACTTTTACCATGGTGTTTTCCCAAGAGAACACAACAGATGCGCCATCATCCGCAAAATCATTAAAGTCAATGGTAAAACTCTCTACTGTCATTGCCGTTGGTGTCACTTTCGCTGC
This sequence comes from Caprella mutica, assembly GCA_947561585.1. Lineage (NCBI taxonomy): Eukaryota > Metazoa > Arthropoda > Malacostraca > Amphipoda > Caprellidae > Caprella > Caprella mutica. The sequence goes on from CANNZV010000020.1 coordinate 481,987, forward strand.
AATAATAGCCGCTGGTGATTGCTCTTTATAACTAGACCAATTGCCTTTCACATAAGGATAAAGCGTGATTTTCCACTCACCCTGTGTTGGTGTTGCTAAAGCCGCATAGGTACCTGCTTTCAACGGCTGCCCACCTAAAGTTACATCATCACTAAACGTAAATTTAGTAGCAGAATTAGCACCTAATCGCCAAATTTGACCAAATGGAACTAAACCATCTTTCGCAAAAATAGCACGACCGCGCATACTTGGGCGAGCGTAAGTAACTTCTACATCTGTCAGACCAACAGTCTGCTTCAAAGTAGCGGTAGGACTAGCAGCAGGCGTGCTAATCTGTGCGTTCAAGCCAAAAGTAGCCGTCGCCAAAATACAAAGTGTGAGAATAAATTGTTTCATCTTTTAATTTAGTTTTGTTTTTTATTATCGTCAAAATAATTTTTCAAAGCGATGCAAAAGTAGATACTATTGTTTGTTTTTATCCATAAAAAATTAAATTACATCGTTCGCTTAATGACATTTATGTATGGAATACTTATTTATTGGAAATAGTATTGCCGAAGAATAAACTGTTTACTAGACGTTTTGTTCGATTCGCTCTGCTTTATCCTTTTCACATAAACGCATCTCATTTCCCAACCGAATAGCACCTCTTTACAAAATACGAGCCCTAATATTCCTCCTTATATTGACTTCACTAACCAATCGCCTAAGTAGTCAGCAAAAAATGTTCATGGTAAAATGACGGCTATGGGCGGATTTTCTAAATCCTTTGGAAGAAAAAATCTAAATTTCATATATCGAATTCTTACTTATAAGCAATTCCAAAGTATAACTTTTTGAAGCAAAAAACTTCGGCTCTTTGACAATTATTACAATTTTACGTAGCGTGGTGACCTCAAGTCGAATGTCATCAACTTAGTGGAAGTGTACTGTTAAGTACAGTAAATATTGGTAGGTGGTGTTATCAATAAAAAAGGAGAATCCTTTTTTTTGCTAACACCACTCGGTTTTTGGTTTTAAAACTGTATAGATAATCGTGCAAATAGTGGTGTTAACAGAAAAAAAGTTTCCAACTTTTTTTACTGGTAACACCACATTCCCACTAAGTTGACGACATTCGAGCTCTAGTCACCTCGCGACCTATACCATTAGAAAGTCACGAGGCAACTGGAGGTCGCCGCGTGACGTAGAATTGCATTTTTTGCAAAAATTGTCAAAGAACCAAAACTTCTTTCTGGAAATAAATCATAAGTAAATACTCCTTTTTATTGCGATTTTTCTATGTCTTACTCTATAAAAAACGTCCTTTCGTAGAATGCTATCTTTCTTTTCCAGTTTTTTTCTCATCTTTCCGACGTCAAAATGACGGTATAATGAATTTAAATAAAAAAATGAAACATTACTAACATGCTCTAAATGAGCGAGTTATATTTCTAAAATTTCAAACTTTATTTGATTTCAACAACTAATCAGCAGAAAAGTACAAGGAATATCGTATTCCATCATCCTCTAAATCAATCATTACTAAAAGATGAGCATACTTCAACTCGAAAATGTCGTCAAAACCTACCAAAATCATCGAGCAGTCGATGGGGTGAGTTTTGAAGTACCAAAAGGTTCTGTCTATGGACTTTTGGGACCCAATGGCGCAGGCAAAACCTCGCTTATTCGTATCATTACAACCATTACGCGCGCAGATAGCGGACAAGTTTGGCTGGATGGCGAAAAATTAGATTTCAACCACCCTGCCGATATTGGTTATATGCCAGAAGAACGTGGTTTGTATAAAAAAATGAAAGTCGGCGAGCAGTTATTATATCTCGCACAATTGAAAGGTTTGTCTTCCAAAGAAGCCAAAAGTCGTATTAAAAACTGGTTTGAAAAATTTGAAATTCAAGATTGGTGGGACAAAAAAGTAGAGGAATTGTCGAAGGGCATGCAGCAGAAAATTCAGTTTATTTCAACTGTTTTGCATGAACCAAAATTGCTGATATTAGATGAGCCTTTTTCAGGGCTTGACCCAATAAATACCAATTTGATTAAAGATGAAATTAGTGAATTAAATAAAGCTGGAACAAGCATTATTTTTTCGACACACCGCATGGAACAAGTGGAGGAGGTGTGTGAATATATTTCCTTAATTAATCAAGGCAAAAATGTGCTTAATGGGCGCGTAGAAGATGTCAAACAGCAATTTAAGGAGAATTTATTCCGAATACATTTTGAAGGCGAGTTGCCAACCGACTTGGCTGCAACAGATATGGCAAGCAGCGATTTTCAAATTAAAGGACAAACCGCTGATGAATTAATTATCTCAGTTGCGCACGAACGCGCATCCAATGATTTGCTCAAACACCTCATTAATAGAGGCCTATATATCCATTCTTTTCAGGAAATATTGCCGACTTTGAATGAAATTTTTATCAAACAAGTAAAAGGAAAAAGCGATGAATAAATTGTGGTTAGTCTTCAAACGCGAATATATGGTGCGGGTGAAAAACAAAAAATTCATCCTCACTACTTTAATTACGCCTCTAGCTTTTGGCTTATTATTCATCGTGCCGGCAGTGATTGCCAACATGGGGAATGAAGACCAAAAGCAAATTGCTCTAGTTGATGAAAGTGGTATCGTGATAGAACGCGATAGCTTGGGTAAAGTGCAAAGTACTCTAAAATCAACAGATAAAACGAATTTTGATGTCAGTAGCAAATCCATTAGTGAAGTCCTAAAAGACTACGAAGAAAAGGGCTTTGATGGGGTGTTACATATTCCAAAAACAAATAATTTAGAGACTGATTTTCGAGTGGAATTTTACTCCAAAGAACAGCTTTCTTTAGGTGCTATTGATAATATAAAACGCAGTATTAGTCGAAAAGTGGAGCGGCACAAAGCCAGAAAAGCGGGCTATGATGAAGATATCATGGATAGCTTTAAGACGAAAGTCAAAGTGGACGAAATGTCGAATGAAGTCGCTGCAGATGGCGAAATAGTCAGCGAAAAAAAACAAAATAGTGCGGGCATTGCAACGCTTTTAGGTGGGGCAATGGCCTTTGTAATCTATATTATTTTGCTAGTTTATGGCGGCATGGTGATGCGCTCGGTTATGGAAGAAAAAATGAACCGAATAGTTGAGGTGATTATCTCTTCTGTCAAGCCTTTCCAACTCATGATGGGCAAGATATTAGGCGTAAGTGCAGTCGGTTTGACACAGTTATTAATTTGGATAGTGCTCATTCCGGTCGTTGCCATGTTGGCTTCTCTTTTCTTCGGAGTTGATCCCGACCAAATGCAGCAAATGAATGGCGGCATGAGTGGCATGAGTGGCATGAACGGTATGGAACCTGAGGAAGCTATGAGCCAAGCCGAAGAAATTATGGCAGGTTTTCAAGCTCAAAATTGGTTTAAAATCATTCCGCTGTTTCTGATTTATTTCTTGGGTGGCTATTTTATATATGCTTCTCTATTTGCGGCAGTTGGTTCAGCAGTTGGTGATGATTTGGGCGAAAGTCAGTCATTGACCTTCCCGATTATGATACCTGTTATATTAAGTATTATTTTGATGGGACCAATTATTGACAATCCAACAAGTTCCTTAGCAACTTGGGCTTCTATATTTCCGCTCTTTTCACCGATATTGATGCCCGCACGTTTGCCATTTAATCCTCCGATGTGGGAAATAATATTGTCAGTTGTTTTGTTAATTGCAACAGCTATTTTCTTTGTGTGGTTATCGGCACGTATTTATAGAGTAGGTATTTTGATGTACGGTAAAAAAGTGAGTTTTAAAGAAATTGGAAAGTGGTTATTCTATAAAGATTAAATTTTCAAGAAGGTGGTGTTAGCAATAAAAAGTTGAAAGACTTTTTTTGTTAACATCACTCGACTGGTTCTTAATCATTTTATTTGATTAACATTAGATAATGTACCCGGACATATGTCATTTTTTGAATAAATGATATATCTCACATACTTGCAATTGAGCAAAAGAAAGTCAAAATCGGATAAAAAGCAGCCAAAAATCCAAAAATACCGGTTAAATCCACTTTTTTATTTATTCTTTTATCGTTTAATCTATTTAAATCTTGTCAAATTCAAAAAAGGAACGTACTTTTGCACTCCATTTTGAAAAAGAGCGATTTTTAAAGATATATAAAGATGAAAAGAACATTTCAACCTTCTCGCAGAAAACGTGCAAACAAGCACGGCTTCCGTTCACGTATGAAAACGAAAAACGGTCGTAAATTACTTGCACGTCGTCGTGCAAAAGGACGTGCTAAATTGACTACTTCTGACGAGAAACGTTTGAAGTACTAAATAAATAATGGGTAATTAATTATCCATTTAGCTAAAGACCTAAAAAGGCTTTCGAGTTTACACTCGGAAGCCTTTTTCTAGTTGTGGAAAACACATTCAAAAAATTATCGCTCTTTGACAAAACTCGTGGAAAAAGAAAAGTCAAATGAACAGCGGCCAACCTGTCTATCAAGAAAGAAAGAAAGAAACGTTGATTTTATTTTTTCTCAAATCACGGGATTTGTCAGAGAACCAAAATGATTAAGTATTAGGGTTGTTTACAAATAACAAATACGCATATAAAAACACTAACTGAGCAGCAATTCTCTAAAATCTGCCCCTAAAATAAAAAGTCTAAGACGATGTCATTTCATTTAGATGAGGAAAGGACAAGCTTAAATGTTACTCCTCTGTCTCGAATTTGTATCTTGCCGCCCGCTATTTCAATTCCAAAGTCAATCTAAAATTACATTAACTATTATACCTATATCTATAAAGCTCAAAATGCACCGATGTGTGCAGAATAATTAATAGAAAATAGTCAATTAAAAAATGAGGCAACAACGAATAATTGGAGAATATACTGGCGATGAAAAAGGACCATTGCTAATCATATTTGGGGGAATGCACGGTAATGAGCCAGCAGGTGTCAAAGCATTGGATTTAATTTTCAAAATGGTAGAAGTCGAACCAATCACCAATCCTAATTTTAAATTTAAGGGCAAATTACTTGGTTTGCGTGGCAATGTGCGTGCTTTAGCTAATCAACAACGTTTTCTTGAAAAAGACCTTAATCGCCAATGGACACCTAATAATGTGGCAAAAGTAGAGGCTGCTGATTTTGAAAATTTAGATGCTGAAGAGCGTGAAATTAGAGAAAACTTGTTCATCATAGAGCGCACTATTGCACAATATGACCCACAGGAAGTAGTCGTTTTAGATATTCATACGACCACTGCTTATGGTGGTATTTTCACAATTGCAACAGATGACCCAGAAAGCCTGGCAATAGCAAAAGAACTACATGCGCCAGTTATTTTGGGTTTATTGAAAGGAGTACAAGGTACGAGTTTGCATTATTTCTGCACCAAAAATTTCGACAGAAAAGTAACGCCTGTCTGTTTTGAAGCTGGACAACATGATGAACCATTATCTACCAATAGAGCAATTGCAGCTATCATTAACTGTATGCGAACCATCGGCTGTGTACAAGCACAAGACGTGGAAAATAGACACGATAGTTTACTCATTGAATATTCAAACGGTTTACCCAATGTATCGGAGTTGGTAATGGTACATAGCATTAAAGTCGGCGATAATTTTGAGATGCGACCAGGCTATAAAAATTTTGATGTCGTAAAAAAAGGAGATGTCGTAGCCAAAGATAAAAATGGAGAAATAAAAATAGTAGAAGATGGAATGCTATTGATGCCGCTTTATCAGAAAAAAGGCAACGATGGTTTCTTTTTAATTCGTAAGAATGAAACGATTTAGGTAAGCTTTTAGAAACTTAGAAATGAGAAGGCATTTTTAATAATGATTGCTCATTTCTAATGTTTTAACGCAAAAAAAATAATTAATGCCTTTGTAAGTAGGACACGTTAATTATTTCGGAAAATTTGAGGACAAGATTTTTTCGTATATTTTCTTTAAAAAATCAGTGCATAGCCGTAGCTACGGACTTATTTTTTGGAGGAAATAGGCGGAAAAAGATGTTTTCAAATTACCGAAATAATTGAGGTGTGCTACTTATTAGTCAAAAAACTAACTTGCTTTGTTTCTAAACGGACATTGCATATCTCCTTACCTTGTTTACCTTTGCAAGCCTTAAAATAAAGGTTCTTTTCAAATCTTATGATTTACTAAAGAACGAAAATAAAGACATGCCACCAATTATTGATGTTATTATCCCTGCTTATAACGAGGAAAAATCTATCGGTTTAGTCCTCGCAGATATGCCGTGGGATTTAGTGCGAGAGGTAATAGTCAGTAATAATGCCAGTACAGATAATACCGCTACTGTTGCCAAAAAAGGAGGAGCAACCGTACTTTTACAGCCACAAAAAGGCTATGGAAGTGCCTGCCTAAAAGGTATTGAACACATCAAAAACAAACCACAAAACGAACAGCCAGATATCGTTGTATTTCTAGATGGTGACTACTCTGATTATCCAGAAGAAATGGGCAATCTAGTACAGCCAATCATCAATGACAATATGGATTTAGTGATTGGTTCACGAGCTTTGGGAAACTTAGAACAAGGAGCAATGCAGCCGCAGCAAATTTTCGGCAACTGGCTGGCAACCAGCCTAATACGTCTTTTCTACGGCTACGAATTTACAGACTTAGGCCCTTTTCGAGCCATCAAATGGCCACAATTAGTAGCCATGAATATGCAAGACCCTGACTTTGGTTGGACGGTCGAAATGCAAGTTCGGGCTGCCAAAATGAAATTAAAATGCACCGAAATAGCCATGCCCTATCGGGCGCGTATCGGTGTTTCTAAAATATCGGGAACTTTGCGAGGCACTATTCTCGCAGGACACAAAATACTTTGGACAATTTTTAAATTACTTTAATCACGATGAATGACAAACGCTAAACGGCAGCAGACCAGGCAATCAGCAAAGTCACGCCGTCCATCGCGTTTACCGTTTACCGTCCACTGTTAAATATTATGACCGTCATTGCTTATATCATTTTTGGAATTTATACAATTGCGTTAAGTTATATCACATTGTACTGCCTACTACAATTTCATTTGTTGTTTAGTTACAAAAAATTTTGGCGAAAACGCAAAGCAATACTAGAACCAAAAGAAAAAGACATACTTCCCTTTGTGACTATACAGTTGCCTATTTTCAATGAAATGTATGTCATCGAACGTCTTATCGAACAAGTATGTGGTTTTGACTATCCGAAAGACCGCTATGAAGTTCATATTCTTGATGACAGTACAGATGAAACTATCAAAATTACTCGTAAAAAAGTAGCAGAATATGCAGCAAAAGGCTTCAATATTCGTCAAATTTGTCGAACAAATAGAACAGGTTTTAAAGCCGGAGCATTGAAGGCTGGAATGAAGGAAGCTAAAGGCGATTTTATTGCCATCTTTGATGCTGACTTCTTGCCACGTAAAGACTTTTTGCGACGGACTATTCCGCATTTTAAAAATGAAAAAATAGGTGTCGTACAGACGCGTTGGGAACACATTAATGAAGACTATTCCTTGATTACGCGCCTGCAAGCTCTGCAACTTAATGTTCACTTTACCGTCGAACAAATGGGACGTAAAGCAGGTAATTTATTTTTGCAATTTAATGGCACAGCAGGTGTTTGGCGCAGACAATGCATCGACGGTGCAGGCGGTTGGGAAGCCGATACTTTAACGGAAGACTTGGACTTGAGTATTCGGGCACAACTAGCAGGTTGGGAGATATTATACCTAGAAAAAATAGGCTCTCCAGCCGAATTGCCAGCCGAAATGAATGGTCTAAAAAGCCAACAACACCGTTGGATGAAAGGCGGTGCAGAAACCGCTAAGAAGATACTGCCAACGGTCTGGAAATCAGATTTATCCTTCTGGAAAAAAATACATTCTACGGCGCATTTATTGAGCAGCACTATTTTTGTTTTTGTCTTTTTGACAGGCGTTTTTAGTGTCCCTTTGCTTTTCTTATTAGATTTAGTCATCTTTGATTCTAGCTTCTTTGCTTGGTTTTTGGTGGGGCTATTGAGTATCATTGGAATCTATTATGTAGCCAATGTCGAGGCTGATATTAGTGGACGTTCGTCCCTGAAATTATTATTCAAATTCCTATTCCTATTTCCAATTTTCCTCTCCTTATCTATGGGTTTATCTTTGCACAATACAGTGGCTGTTTTGCAAGGCTATATGGGAAAAAAATCACCTTTCGTACGTACACCAAAATTCAATATCAAAGGGATCACAGATGGTTTTCAAAAACGCAATTATCGTAGCTATAAAATCTCTTGGATTACGATTTTTGAAGGGCTTTTATCACTCTATTTTCTTGGTGGATTTCTCGGCGGCATCTATACGAACAATATGACTTTCATTTTATTCCATTTATTGCTTACATTTGGCTATGGAACGATTTTTTTCTATACGCTTCGTCATTTGAGCGTGAAGTAATAGGGCGAAGAAAAGTATAATAAAATTTCGAGAATGCTTTGGAATATGAACTGACATTAACCAATTTTTGAGAACAAATTGCAAACAACAATAACCAGACTTGGCATTTTGCCGTGGGTAACTACCGCTACTCTAACTATCTGTACGATTGGACTAGGCTACTTTGTAGAACAGACTAATTTTGAGCACATTATTGCTTATTTTACGCTTTTTTTCTGTGTCTATTTAGCTACCAATATGCTCACCGTAAAACGAACATCTATCTATTTTTTCGTAGGTATTTCCATTTTTTTACGCCTGCTTTTATTGCCTAGTTTCCCACTACTTTCCGATGATATTTACCGCTTTATTTGGGATGGAAAATTGCTGACAAATGGTATCAATCCATTTGAGCATCTACCAACTTATTATCTTGAGCATGCCGCTCCAAATGGCATTAATCAAGCCCTGTTCGACCAACTCAATTCGCCCGAATATTTCACGATATATCCGCCCGTAGCGCAGGCTGTCTTTGCGGCAGCAGCCTGGTTATTCCCTGACAGTTGGGAAGGCTGTGCTATCGTGATGCGTGCTTTTTTGATTGCTTCTGAAACAGGCTCTATATTCCTGATAATCAAACTATTAAGTCATTTTAAAATGCCCGAAAAAAATGTATTACTCTATGCATTAAACCCCCTAATTATTATCGAAATAACGGGTAATTTGCACTTTGAAGGAGTCATGATTTTCTTTGTGTTATTAGCGGTGTGGTTACTTGTAAAAAATAAATGGATATACGCTGCTGGCGCAATGGCTTTGGGAGTTGCTTCCAAACTATTGCCATTACTATTTTTACCGTTTTTAATCAAGCGATTAGCTTGGCAAAAATCGGTACTTTATTTTGGAATAATGGGGCTTATATTGGCAGCCTTATTTTACCCACTTTTTGGCAACTTTTTCATCAGTCATTTTGGCGAAAGTTTTCGCTTATATTTCCAAAAATTTGAATTCAATGCCAGTATCTATTATCTCTCTCGTTGGGTAGGCTACGAAGTCAAAGGCTATAATATTATTCAAGATATTGGGCCGATTTTGGCGGGTATTACCTTTTTTAGCATTTTAATTAAAGCATTTTTCGAAAAGCATATCAATTGGAAAACACTTCCCACACAATTTCTTTTTGCGATTTGTTTATACCTCACATTTACAACAACGGTGCATCCTTGGTATGTGAGTTTACCCCTAGTCTTATGCTTGTTTACGCGTTTTCGCTTTCCTATTTTGTGGTCTTTTCTGATTATGCTGACTTATATTAATTATAGCTATTCGCCTTATCAAGAACAACTCTGGGTGGTGACCTTAGAATATATTGCGCTTGGTTTGTATATACTTTGGGAAATACTTATTTCGCAGGCGCGAAAGGATAAAACATATGGGCAAATAGAGTGAAAAATAAACGATAGCATTCAACAAAAAAACGGTATCCACTCGAAAGTAGATACCGTTTTTTTTTATTTATAAAACACTATATCAAAGCAAATTAAGCATCATCTTTAATACCTTCCTGCAAAATAGGTTCCCCTTCCGAATTGATACCCGGCTTAAATTTGCTAGGAACTGGATAAGGACGTGGACCTAATAATTTCACCAAATCCGACTTCACTAAAACCTCACGGTCTAATAAAGCTTCTGCTAATATTTCCAGCTCTTTTCTATGTTCTTTCAGCAAGTCTTGCGCACGTACATATTGCGTTTCAGCTAGTTTACGTACTTCTGTATCAATCATAGAAGCCGTTGTATCAGAATACGGTTTTTGGAAACTATCGCCTTGCATTCCATAAAAAGAAACCTGACCAACATCTTCATTCATACCAAAAACGGACACCATACTGTAGGCCATTTTCGTTACTTGGTCAAGGTCACTTTGTGCACCCGTCGATATTTTGTTGAAGACCAATTTCTCGGCAGCACGACCACCAAAGGTCATACACATCCGATCAAGCAATGCTTCGGTACGTGTGATGTATTCTTCTTTTGGTAAATACTGAGCATAGCCCAAAGTACCAATTCCGCGAGGAACAATCGTTACTTTAACTAATGGTGAAGCATGTTCTAAATACCAACCACAAACAGCATGTCCCGCCTCATGGTAAGCAATAATTTTCTTTTCTTCTGGCGAAATGAGTTTGTTTTTCTTTTCCAAACCACCAATCACACGGTCTAAAGCATGATTGAAATCGTCCATATCAACGGCACTTTTGTCGCGACGTGCTGCGACTAATGCCGCTTCATTACACACATTCGCAATTTCTGCACCTGCAAAACCCGGTGTCATTTCTGCTAAGACAACAGGGTCAATATCAGCCGCAATCTTAATACCTTTCAAGTGAACATTAAATATCGCTTCCCGTCCTTTCAAATCAGGGCGGTCAATACCAATCTGACGGTCAAAACGACCTGGTCGTAACAATGCTGGGTCTAATACATCAGGACGATTAGTTGCCGCCATCAAAATAACACCTTTATCCGTGCTGAAACCATCCATCTCCACAAGGAGTTGGTTCAAGGTATTTTCACGTTCGTCATTACCGCCTGTCATGTTGTTTTTTCCACGTGCGCGACCGATAGCATCAATCTCGTCAATGAAGATGATACACGGTGCTTTTTCGCGCGCTTGCTTAAACAAATCACGTACCCGCGAAGCACCAACACCTACGAACATTTCCACAAAATCAGAACCTGACATCGTAAAGAACGGTACACCAGCTTCACCAGCTACGGCTTTCGCCAATAAAGTTTTACCAGTACCGGGAGGGCCGATTAGCAATACCCCTTTCGGAATTTTACCACCTAAAGCTGTATATTTCTTTGGATTTTTCAAAAAATCCACGACTTCCATTACTTCTTCCTTTGCTTCATCTAAGCCTGCCACATCTTGAAAAGTAACATTGACTTTTGCATTTTGGTCAAAAAGCGTGGCTTTAGATTTACCGATATTGAAAATCTGTGAACCAGGGCCGCCAGCACCTCCGCCTACACGACGCATGATGAAAATCCAGACAATGACCAATAAAGCAATAGGTAATACCCAACTCAATATCGGTGCTAAGATATCTGTTTTCGTTTCATTTCTAGGATAAATCCACTCACCTTTCGGAATTTTCGCTTCGGTTTGTTTTCTTTCAAACCACTCTAAAGCGTCAAATTCTTTCGGTAGTTCGAATTGATAGTGTGGACGAGGGCCAGTCGCAAATTTACTTTGTGGAACATCTTTATGCTTCGCATTTTTCAAAGCTGCCTCCGTCAAATAAATATCGAGGTATTTATCATTGATAACTTCTGCTTTGTCAATTTCTTTTTCCACTAACATTCGCTCGAACTCCGGCCAAGTCAAATCTTCTTTGGAACTAGTACCCGAAAAGGTGTAAAAGTTATAGGCAATCAAACCCAAAGCTAACAAACCATAAAGCCAAAGTTGATTGAACTTCGGTCCTTCGGAATTTTTCTTCTCTTCAGGTTGATTATTGTTGTTATTATTATTTTCCATTATTCAATATTAGTAGAGTGACATCTGATCTGCCACTTTTTCTATTCTTTAAGAACATCCAAAAAAAAGTTAGATGCAATAAATGATAAAGGTCTTTTCGCAAAATTATATCGAAATACAATTTTTGCCTCATAAACACACTTAAAAGAACACACAAAGAAGCAAAAGGTTAGTCGTTTTTCGACAAACTTAGCCCTTAGTCCTACAAACTTTCATATTCTGTGAAATCTGCATCGCTCCATAAATCTTCCAACTCATAAAATTCGCGTGTTTCTGGATAAAAAACATGTACAACCGTGTTAAAAAAGTCAATACATATCCAAGTCGAACTAGATTGTCCTTCATAATGCGTCGCTAAGGTATTCCCTTCATTTTTTGCTCGACGATAAATATTATCTGCAATTGCCTTGACTTGTGTTGTCGAAGAACCCTCACAAATAACAAAATAATCAGCCGGACGGTCATCTAATTTTCGCAAATCCATCTTCACTATCTTCTCGCCTTTGATGTCCTGAATACTATCAATAATCAAGTCGTTTAATCTTTCTAAAGAGATTGGGTCTAGGTCGTTTTGTACTTCAGTTTGTAAACTCAAATTTAGATTTTTTTTATTTTAAAAATGCCCTAACAGCAGCCCGTTTTTTGTGGCATTCTGAAGAGCGTTTCTATTTTTCAATACTATAACGCATATTTGCATCCTAAATGTTTCCTTTACTAAAAAAAGAAACGATGAAATTAACCACTAAGGTATTAAATTTTACGCATTGAAAACGTTAAATACACTTTTTATTGGAAAGGTTTTTTATGAGAAAGCGCAATTGGCATCTACCAATCAATATGCTATACAATACCTATCAAAAAACAAACCACCTGAAGGAACTGCCATTTCGACCCGAAATCAGTCAGATGGGCGCGGTCAAATTGGCAGTCAATGGGAGAGTGAGCCTGACAAAAATATTACGCTTAGTGTTATTTTGTATCCTGTATTTTTGCCTGCTCGATATCAATTTGATTTGAATATTGCCGTTTCTTTAGCTGTTTTTGATACGGTGAAAACTTTTGTTCAAAAAGAAGTAAAAGTGAAATGGTCGAATGATATTTATGTCAAAAATCGAAAAATATCGGGCATACTTATTCAAAATACTTTAATGGGGCGTTCTATTCAAAATGCAATAGTTGGTATTGGCTTAAATGTCAATCAGATTAAGTTTTTAAGCGATGCGCCTAATCCGACTTCTCTACAAAAGGAATGCGCTCAAGTATTTGATTTAGAAGTAGTTAGAAATATTTTATTTTTAAAATTAGAACAACGCTATCTACAAATACGTGCTGGCAAATCGGAGCAATTAAAAGCTGATTATTTAGCAAATATGTATCAATTTGGAGAACTAAAATCCTACCAAAGAGCTGATGGAACGATTTTTTTAGGTAAAATAATTGGTATTTCTGAAATGGGAAAATTGCAAATCGAAGGAGGAGAAAGGGTCGAGGAGTTTGCGTTGAAAGAAGTGCGTTTTTTGTAACCAGTTATTCCGGCTGCTTGTCCCGTGGGCGGGGTCGCACCTTAGCTCGAAAGTACTCATAATATACTTTCTAAACAAACACTTTTGCTCTTCGAGCAAGCCCGCAGCAGGAGCTTCGGGCTACATTTAATCAATCATTACACCATGCGCGTAGTTATACAAAGAGTAAGTCAAGCTTCCGTTACTATTGATGGGATTATTAAATCCGAAATTAGCCGTGGGCTATTGATTTTGCTAGGCATTGAGCCAGGAGATACAGAAGAAGATAGTAAATGGTTGGCAAAAAAAATCAGCAATTTGCGCATTTTTAATGACGAAAATGGCGTGATGAATAAATCAGTAATTGATACCAAAGGCGAATTACTCGTTGTCAGTCAATTTACTTTACATGCTAGTACTAAAAAGGGCAATAGACCATCTTATATACGCGCCGCAAAACCCGATATTGCTATTCCTATGTATGAGCGTTTTGTAGAAATATTGCAACAAATGAGCTTAATTGACGTAAAAACAGGCACTTTTGGGGCAGATATGAAAGTCCAATTATTGAATGACGGTCCTGTCACGATTTTGATGGACACAAAGACAAAAGAGTAATTCGAAAAATAGGCACAAAACAAAAAGGTGTATTTTTTAAAACATTTTATTTGAATTAGTTTAGAATAATCTGCACCTTTGCATCAGAACGAATACAGAGAAAAAATAATACTTTTTATCCACACCGGTTCGCTAGTTTCACCATACAGAGAATAATTATAACTAACTGATTTTCATTCTTTCCAGAATTGAAGAACGACTATGCATTCACCATTTTGTGCATAACCATTGACTTATCCACATTTAATGAACACTTATCCACATTTTGAACAAAGAATACAATTTCAGATTGTGAGAAATTCGATGTAGTTTTGTATCACTATAAGAAAAAACTACACCGTGCTTTAAATTAAGAGGCGGTCAATAAACACTACTAAATTATGTCGGAAAGAGATAGCACTATTCGCAAAATACAGGACGAACGGGGCGGGCGTGCCAAAGGAGGAGAACTCTCCAACTACGTTTTTGGAAAAATCCAACCGCAAGCCCTTGCCTTGGAGGAAGTCGTGTTGGGCGCTTTGATGCTCGACAAAGATGCCCTGCCTGTTGTCATTGATATTCTCCAATCCAATAGTTTTTATACAGACGCTCATAAAGCTATCTATAAGACAATGATGTCGCTCTTCGAAAACTCACAACCTGTCGATTTATTGACCGTGACGGAAGGATTGAAAAAGGCAGGTAATTTAGAGTTGATTGGTGGTCCTTATTATTTAGTAGAACTGACCAATAGGGTCGGCTCATCAGCCAATATTGAATATCATGCGCGGATTATCGCGCAAAAACATATCCAACGCGAACTTATTCGCGTCTCTACCGAAACATTACGCGATGCTTACGAAGACACAACTGATGTTTTCGACTTGTTAGATAGTGCCGAAAAAGGCTTATTTGACATCACACAAAACAACCTTAGTCGTGGACCAGAAGGCATGGGGTCTTTGGCCACCAAGCTCTTAAAACAAATGGAAGAGCTACGCGATAAAGAGGATGGATTGACAGGAGTACCGACTGGCTTTGTGCATTTAGACCGAATGACTTCGGGCTGGCAACGGTCGGATTTGATTATTATGGCGGGTCGGCCGGGCATGGGTAAAACCAGTTTCGTCTTAGGCTTGGCGAGAAATGCAGCATTAGACTTCGGAAAAGGAGTTGCGGTATTCTCTTTAGAGATGTCAAATCTACAATTGGTGCAACGTTTAGTGTCTTTGGAGGCCGAAATTGAAGGCTCGAAAATGCGGAACGGGAAACTCGAAGATTACGAGTGGCAGCAAATGCACACTGCTATTGAAAAAATAAGTGAAGCACCAATATATATCGACGATACGCCGGGCATTAATATTTTTGAATTGCGTGCCAAGTGTCGGCGACTGAAAATGCAGTACGACATTGAGTTAATTATCATTGACTACTTGCAATTGATGAGTGGTGGTGGCGATAATACAAAAGGCAATCGGGAGCAGGAAGTCTCGGCTATTTCGCGAGCTTTGAAAGGCTTGGCAAAGGAATTGAATGTACCTGTAATTGCACTCTCGCAGTTAAGTCGTGCGGTGGAAACCCGGGGCGGCACGAAACGTCCGCAACTATCCGACCTTCGTGAATCAGGCTCGATTGAGCAGGATGCGGATATGGTATCGTTCATTTATCGTCCTGAATATTATCAGATTTTGGAGGATGAAGAAGGTAATTCATTGAAAGGTCAGGCAGAAATTATTTTCGCCAAAAACCGTCATGGTGCGACCGAAACGATTAAGTTGCGCTTCATTGGTCAATATGCGAAATTCGCGAATTTGGACGACCCGAACTTTGATGATTTGCCAGCAGATACCTTCAGTAATCCGTTTGATAGCGGCAATGTAATGACTGTTCAATCAAAAATCAATTCGGATACCAGTAAGCCAAATCAAAATGAAGACATTCCGTTTTAATCAATAATAATCAATAATTGGTGCGATAATATCGCTCCTCTACAAAAAGCCTTTCGCTATCAATTGTATAGTGAAAGGCTTTTTGCATCTTTGCACTCCCGTAGCTTGGTCTGCCAGACCGAGAATATCTAAGCGGTTATTTTTAAAACAAGCCATTGCAAAATATGAAGTCTAACACACCATTTAATAAGAAAAAAAAGCAAATCAAAAAAGCCAGTGAAGAACCAGCTACGGATAAGTTAATGCGCTTGAATAAATACATTGCTCATGCAGGTATTTGTTCACGCCGACAAGCAGCGGAGTTAGTAAAAGGCGGTAAAATTTCAGTAAATGGTGAAGTCATGTTACAGCCAGGCTATGAAGTATTGCCAGGTGACCAGGTGAGCTATGAAGGCAAAATTTTAGAGCCGGAGACAAAACAGGTTTATATTTTAATGAATAAACCGAAAAATACCATCACAACGATGAGTGATGAGCGCGGTCGTCGCACCGTAATGGATGTTCTAGGCGGAAAAGTCAAGGAGCGAATTTTTCCAGTTGGACGTTTAGACCGTATGACGGTTGGTTTATTATTGCTGACTAATGATGGTGATTTAGCAAAAAAATTATCGCATCCTTCGCATGGTGTACAAAAATTTTACCACGTCTTTTTGGATAGAGAAGTAAAGCCAGAACACATTGAGTTAATACGCAAAGGCTTGAAATTAGAAGATGGTTTGGCGATGGTAGATAATGTAGATTATGTGAAAGGTGCAAGTAAAAAAGAGGTGGGTATTGGTATCCATATTGGTCGCAATCGAATTGTGCGACGTATTTTTGAGCACTTTGGATATGTCGTTGAAAAGTTAGATAGAACTTATTATGCAGGCTTAACGAAAAAGGATTTGCAGCGTGGTTGGTTTCGGCATTTGACAGAACGAGAAGTGATTATGTTAAAGCATTTTCGTTAAAAAAAGATGAAAAATGGGACGTAGAGTAAGCACTCTGCGTCCCATTTTTTCATTATTCGTTTTTTAAGCTGGCTTATAAAAAGGTAATTTTGTCACTTCTCCCACCAATCTTTTTTTACCAAAAACAACATGAATTTCCGTTCCTGCTTTCGCAAATTCTTTTTTAACATAACCCATGCCAATCGGAATTGCTAAAGAAGGCGACTGCGTACCAGAAGTTACGTGTCCGATTTCATTGCCTTCGCTATCTTCAATTTTGTAACCATGACGTGGTACGCGACGGTCACTCATTTTGAAGCCTACTAATTTACGCGTCAAACCTGCTTCTTTTTGCTTCGCGAAAATATCACGGGAATTAAATCCACCTTTTTTTGCGATTTTAGTAATCCAACCCAAACCTGCTTCCAACGGCGATGTACTGTCATCAATATCATTGCCATATAAACAATAGCCCATTTCCAAACGCAAGGTATCACGTGCACCTAAACCACAAGGCTGGATGTTATATTCCTTACCTACTTCCATGACAGCATCCCAAATCAAAGGCAATTTTGCATCATCTGCATACAACTCAAATCCACCAGAACCAGTATAACCTGTTGCGGAAATCAAGACATTATCAATACCTGCAAAACTGCCTTTTTTGAAGGTATAATACTTCATGTTTTCTAAATCAACTTCCGTTAAAGACTGCATGGCTTTCGCTGCATTTGGGCCTTGTACTGCTAATAATCCGGTTTTATCCGAAATATTAATCATCTGTACATCATCAAAAGTGTTATTGAGTTTTATCCACTCCCAATCTTTGTCCATATTGGAAGCATTAACTACTAGTAAAAAGGCTTGTTCGTCCTCGCTGCAATAGTCCTCTGGTAAACGATAAACTAATAAATCATCAACAATACCACCCATCATATTGGGCAAGCAAGAGTATTGCGCGTCGCCAATTTCTAGCTTTGCTGCATTATTAGAGGTGACCGCTTGCACCAACCTTAATGCGTCTTTTCCGCGTATAATAAATTCGCCCATATGTGACACATCAAATAAGCCAATACTATCGCGTACTGCTGCGTGTTCTTCTTTGATAGAACTGTAAGAGATAGGCATATTGTAGCCTGCAAATTTCGCCATTTTTGCGCCCAAAGCGAGGTGGCGTTCCGTTAGTGGTGTACTCTTCATTGGTTTTATTTTTTGGACGATGGATGGTAAACGGTGAACGGCAGATGACACACAACAGCGTGTCATAATAGTCTGCCATCTAATGTCTAACATCTACGTCTACATATCTTTAATTTCTAAATTATTTCTTTAAAAAAACCTCTTGCATCACATCTCCTCGTTCTATTTCGTGTACGACATTCATACCACTAGTTACGCGCGCAAAAATGGTGTATTTTCCGTCCAAATGCAAAGTTGGTGAGTGCGTAATAAAAAATTGAGTGCCTTCTGTGTCTTTTCCGGCGGAAGCCATGCCAACATAACCCTCTGAATTGTAATGTAGATAGGGTACTTCCGAACGAATAGTGAAATCTGAACCGCCATAAGCATCATTGCGAGGTGAACCTGTTTGTACGACAAAATTAGATACAACACGGTGAAAAGCTTGATTATTATAGAAACCCTGTTTTACTAATTGCACAAAGGTATTCACGGTTGCAGGTGCGACATTGCTCAATAATTCCAATTCAATATCGCCTTTTGCTGTACGAATAGTGACTTGATTTTTTTCTTCTAAATTATTGAACAAAACCCACTCTATCGGATGATTATAGGCTGATTTTTTAGCAACGAAAGGCTCTTTCTTGAAAAAAGCTAGCGTTTTGGCTAACTCATTATAGGTCTCTATATCTTCTGGCAACTTAATTTTTTGCAAGGCATTTTCCATAAAATCTAAACTATCAATAGGCGCACTAAAATCAATTTTCTCCGTCCGCAAAGTCATTGCCGCCTCAGCTACCATACCCGGCTCACCAATTGTCATGGCTTCTTCCATATAGACCGTTATTTCTTTCAAAATACGATAATAACTCCCTCCAAAAAACTTTTGAAAATCATCCATAGTCGCAATTTGGCCAAGGGCTTGCATACTTGCCGTTCGTACTACTGGAATATCCGATGGAAAAGCAGTCTCTTTGATATAGCGATAGTTCCAACCATATTCGCCCAATGCTTTGACAGCTGCTGCCTTTTCTTGTGGATTTTGTGACTGCTCAAAACGTTTCCGTAAACTGTAATTTGCCGAACCTATACCATCTTG
This sequence comes from Caprella mutica, assembly GCA_947561585.1. Taxonomy (NCBI): domain Eukaryota; kingdom Metazoa; phylum Arthropoda; class Malacostraca; order Amphipoda; family Caprellidae; genus Caprella; species Caprella mutica. Next base: position 501,218 of record CANNZV010000020.1, read on the forward strand.
TGCATAACGTGGCAAGTGCCGTAAAGCAGCCGTTTCTAGTTTAATTTGTGTTTCCCAATGTAAGCTATCTTTCGCTTTCCGACGATAAGTATTCGCATCTTTTGCATCGCCATTATTAATGAAAAAATCTGCTGCTGAATTCGCGACATGATGATTATCATCACCCAATGCGGCAAAAGCAAATGGCTGAACTTCGTCGTAATCGAAATTACCCATAGCACGCAATATATTGCACTTTACGCGGTAATCTGTTTCGCTTTGAAATTGCTGAATAATCGTCGTCAAAGCCGTATCTGATTTCGTTTTCCCGAGTGCTAAAGCCAATGCCATACGAGTGCGTGGGTCATCGCTTTGGGTCATCGCACCCACTATTGCTTCATCATATTTTTTTAAACCTAATTTAGGCGCGCGCGCCAAATAATTTGCAGCTACAAAACGTACTTCATCGGGGTAAGACGACCCAATGTATGTCACCATTTTTTCAGTGCCGTCTTTAGTCGTCATTTTACGCAAACCATAACGATAAATACCATAAGCCTGTCCCAATACTAACATTGTGTCGGTTGCTTGATAAGTACTAATCGTCGAAAGTGCTTTCAAATAAGTCTTCGAACCACACTTGCCAATAGCCTCTAAAATAGCCGCATTCGCATATTGATAAACGCCTGCCGTGTCTTCTTTTTCAAAAGCATCCAATAAATATTTTTCGCCGCGTTGGCTGCCAATCTGACCAATCGCATAAGCTGCAGCTACACGCACTTGACTGATTTCATCAGTCAGTAAATTCGCAAGGCTGTCAACTGCAAAACTGTCTTGAATAGACGCAAATGCCATCGCCGACAAATAGCGATAAGTCGGATCTCTATGCCGGAAATAAGTAAACAAACTATCCGAGACTTGTTTGTCTTGAAAGTCCATTAATTTTTGCTGTGTTTTGTTTTTAAAATCAACATTTATTTCGGTCAATTTCTCCTCGGTAGGAGGCACACAGCCAAGGTTCGTAAATACCAAATTTACAACTAAAAGTAAGGCAAAAAAGGAAGCTATTTTTCTCATAAAGACAGTGACTTTTGATTTTGTTTGCAAAAGTAATTAAATCATTGCGCAAACTCATTGCACAAACTCATATAAAATGCAACGTACTCCTTTATCACCTTCAGTTAAAAGGATTTTTCCGCCCATTTTTCGTATTTTATCTGGATAAATTTGCATATCATCTTCACCAGACATCCGCCCCGTATGCGCTAATAGCAGCCAAACGCGCTTTTCTTTCCGGAGTTGCTGCATTTCTTTTCCCCATTTTTTCCAATGATGCGGATGAATACCTTGTCGAATATCCAATTTGGAAAAATCGTATTGCGGGGCGTAATAATTAAATTGAAATTTTGCGCCAGCATAGATATAAAGTACATCGCCCGGCTTTTTATTTTGTTCGATAAAGGCAAGACAAGTTGTTATTTCTTCTACTTTTTTTGGTTCGGCTATTTGGTGAATAGTGGTATTTAAAAAGGTTTGCGCTAATAAAATAATGGCGAGTAAATAGGTTAAATTTTCCCATTTAGGCGCGTATTTTTTTAGTCGCTGCTGAGTGAATTGCAAACCATAAATCACAAAGAAAATAAAAATAGGCGCGACGAAAAGCATCAAACGTGATATCGTTGAATATTTGCCGAAGGCGCTAGCAAAAAGAGCGATGAATAGAGGGAGCGCTAAGAGTATTTTGCCCCCTAGTCGTAACTCGTTTTTCCAAAACGAGGCATTGAATAATAGGTAAAATGGGTAAAAAGAAGAGAAGATACCCACCAAAAACACCACCAAAGCCAAACCTGCAAAACCAAAACCTCCCGGATTTTTAAATAAAGCGATAGCAGTATTTTTATACCAAACTAAACTCTCCATTTTCCAAAAATCGAGCGGCATAAAAAAAGGCGTATGGAAGCGTTGAAGGTAACCGTTGTCTGTGTTTTGTTGAAGGAAAAAGAAAAAATAAATAATAAAACTAATTGCCCAAATACTACCGCTAATCATGACGTTTCTCGTTTGATAAGGGGTATTTTTTAGAAAAGAAAAAAGAAAAATACATAGATAACAAGCCGCCAAAATAAACACACTCGGCTGCGAAAACCAGAGCAATGTTGCCCCATATATACCCAACTGTATTAGCTTTTTTTGCGCTAAATTCGACGATATATCACTGACTATTTCCCACCCTTTTTTCATTAAAAACAAAGCAATACCAACATCAAATATATATTGCTTCACCTCTACGGAATAGTGCATGATATGCTCATTGAATACAAAAAAAGCGAGCGCAATAAAGCTCCATATTGGCGGAAAAAGTTGCTTAGAAAAACGAGCAAATAGAAAAAGCGCAAAAATACTCATCAAAAAAGGCGGAAAACGCAAGGCAAAATCAGGCGACAAGCCCCCCAATAATAGATAAGATAGTTTTTCGAGCCAAAGAAAACCTATTGGTGCGGCTTGCCCAAAATCAAGTGGCTGGGTGAGTTCTAAGAAGGATTTGACACGAAGATTTAAAGCTAAAGCCGCTTCATCATGAAATAAATCGCGATTAAGCAATAAGTGAAAAAGCCGCAAGCATATGCCCCAGATGAGTAGTAATCGTATGCCATATTTTTCGAGCCAATTTTTCACGCCGCGAATGTAGGAAAGAAATGAATAAGTAAGAATGGAATAAGTAAAAATTCCTGTTTAGACTACGTCGTATTGGAGTTATTAAGGCAAAAAACGCACTCCAATACCTAAACCAAAATATTCAGCGACACTGAGATGTGATTTTAAAGCAAAGCCAATATTCAACTCTATTTTTTCTTGCAAAATAGGGTCAAAATAATAACGCACACCTAAGCGATTATATACCGGAATAATCAGCCCTTCCGACTTTTTACTGGTATAATATCCAAATCCTAGAAACAAGCCTATTCGCCCAAACAACACTTCTCCACTCGCAAAAACCGACCAACGTGTCGCCGCCAAACGCGCTTCCTGCGCGGTAAATGAACCATAAGAATGTAAACTAAATTGATAGGTACTGCGATGAAATTCATACTCACTTCCTAGTGCGAATTTCATCATCGGGCGCGGCTGCCAAATGCCGTATAAACCTGCATTATACATCGGTAATTTTGGGCCGCCGGGGGCAATACTTTCCCGAAAAGTCATGCGATAAATGCCTTGTACTGACCATTTTGGGGGCGTTTTTTGAAATTCTTTTTGTAAATAATCGTCAGCAGTTAAAAGGTGCGGCGTATAGCGTAAACCGACCGCTATTGCTGGAATATTGATGCCTAAATTTGGCAAAACTGACGCGCCATTGGATGTATGTGTAAAACTTCCGCCCGCTTTCAATTGCCATTTTTCCGCGAAGCGATATAATGCACTTAATTCAAAATAGACCACACTATTGAGCGCACTACCGGCGGCGTTATTGCTTGGATTAGTCAGTATATCGTAGTGCTTATTGAGGAAAAATGCGCCTGCGCCAATACGCCCTTCCATATAGATTTTTTGATTGCCAAAGAGCTTAAAACTAATATTGGATGCCAAACCCAAAGCACTACCTAATACCGCATTGTCGCCAAAATTATAATAGTGCAACATCAGCCCAATACGTGGGTGTTTTGCGCGCTGATGCCATGCTTTTTTGCCGTAGGTTTGCTGTATAATATTGAGACTTAATCCGTAGCTTCGATTGGGTAAATCATAAGTTATTTTAGGCGAATGCCGAATGATTTTACCCGAGTGCGCGGTCGTTTCTAACAAAAATCCCTTTGCAAAAAAAGAGGTATTTTCTTGCGCGAAAAGAGGATGGAAAAAGCAAAAAAAGAGGATGATATGTAGCGTGTATTGCTTCAATATTGGTACTTATAATGATTAGAATTAGTCTATTTTTTGGTAAAATTACAACTTCTTTTAATTATGCGAAGATATGTCATTTTTTCAAAAATGATTTATCGTACACGCACTGCTCGTATGACCATCTCATTTTGGAAAAACGAGTTACGTAATGCGTTTTTTCAAAACGCACACCACGTAAGTACGTGACATTATTTATATGGATAAATTTGAGAGAGCGGTTTTTTCGATAGTTTTTTTCAAAAAATCGTTGCATAGCCGTAGTTACGGAACTATTTTTTTGGAGAAAAATAGCGGAAAAATATCCTCTCAAAATGTCCATATAAATAGGGTCACGTACTTAAGTAGCACACCTCAATTATTTCGGTAATTTGAAAACATTTTTTTCCGCCTATTTCCTCCAAAAAATAAGTCCGTAGCTACGGCTATGCACTGATTTTTTAAAGAAAATATACGAAAAAATCTTGTCCTCAAATTTTCCAAAATACTTAACATGTACTACTTAATGGACTTCCTAAAAATAAAATAAAATTATTTCCTTATTTACAACTTATTGTCTTTCAAGCTATTAGAATAATAAAGTAAACAAAAGGGTAAAAAGACACCTTTTTTATTTCGCGGCTTTTTTGTACCTTTAAAGCCAAGAAAACAGGAAACAAAACGAATGAACAAACAAACTATGTCTCCAGATAAATACATTAAAAACTACCTAGACGGTACGCTTGTTCCTGCTGATAGCGGCAAATATATGGACAACCATAATCCCGCAATCGGCAAAGTTTACTCACATATTCCGAAGTCAGGTGCAAGTGATGTGCAAAAAGCAGTGGAAGCTGCCGAGCGCGCTTTTCCGGCTTGGTCCACTTGTGGCGTAGAAAAACGCTTCCGTATATTGACCCGTTTAGCCGATATTATTGAGCAAAACTTAGACGCTTTTGCTCGCGCTGAAAGTATTGACAGTGGCAAGCCTTACTCAATGGCTAGTACTATTGATATTCCGCGCGCACAGGCAAATTTCCGCTTTTTTGCCAATTCTATCTTGCATTTTAGTTCTGAAGCACATCAGATGGAACGTCAGGCGATTAATTTCACGATGCGCCAACCCATTGGTGTAGTAGGCTGTATTTCGCCATGGAATTTACCTTTGTATTTATTTTCTTGGAAAATCGCTCCTGCACTCGCGACGGGTAATTGCGTTATTGCAAAACCTTCCGAAATTACACCTATGACTGCCTATATGCTATCCAAGGCATGCATGGAAGCGGGTTTACCGAATGGTGTCTTGAATATTTTACACGGTGAAGGCGGCGAAGTTGGTCAAGCGATGGTCGAACATCCGAAAATCAAAGCGATTTCCTTTACAGGCGGTACGAATACGGGCAAGAAAATTATTCAAACGGCTGGGCCGATGTTCAAAAAATTGTCCTTAGAATTAGGCGGCAAAAATCCGAATATTATCTTCGCTGACTGCGATTTTGACCAAATGATGGTCGATACTTTGCGTTCTTCTTTTTCTAATAATGGACAAATTTGCTTGTGTGGTTCGCGGATTTATGTGGAGCGTTCCATTTATGAAAAATTCCGTGATGAATTAGTAAAACGCACACAATTCTTGAAGGTAGGCGACCCATTTTCTTCAGTTACTGATTTGGGCGCGCTTTCTTCCAAAGCGCATTTAGAAAAAGTAAAAAGCTATCTGAATTTGGCTGAAATAGAAGGTGGAACGATACTTTGTGGCGGCACAGAAGTAGAAGTTGGCGGTGAATATGAAGGCGGACATTTCCTACGTCCGGCAGTAATTGAGGGCTTGGGTAATAATTGTAGAACTAATCAAGAAGAAATTTTTGGACCAGTAGTAACGATACAAGCATTTGATACGGAAGAGGAAGCAATTGCGCTAGCAAATGGCGTAGATTATGGCTTAGCGGCTACCGTTTGGACAAAAGACAGCTCGAAAGCGATGCGTGTTGCAGAAAAACTAGAATCGGGTATTGTCTGGATAAATTGCTGGATGATACGCGACTTACGAACGCCTTTTGGTGGCGTAAAACAATCTGGCGTAGGTCGAGAAGGTGGCGTGGAAGCCTTGCGCTTTTTTACGCAGACGAAGAATGTTTGTATTAATTATAAGTGATTTTTTGAGATATTAGACGATAGACATTAGACGATAGATATTAGACTAGGAAAAGTCCAATATCTATCGTCTAATGTCTTCCTCAATAGTACAAACTCTTCAACCAATACCAAATCTCATAACGCTCTTTAAACATCCAAACCAAAGCGGCAAGCGTAAAAATGACAAATATCACTTTAGCCTTATATTTATCTTGCTTATAGCGTTCTTGCGCTGTTTTATAGTTCCTTTTTCTACTTTGATATGCCATTTTGCTAATGAATAATTATTAATGAATAGTGAATAATTCCCTCTATTAATCATTAATATCGACTTTAGTAAAGGCGTTTCGCCCAACAGTCAATATACAATAATTAATATACAATCCGATTACATGTCGTGTTTTTCCCAATAATTTTGGTCTTCCACTTCTTGCAAAATCGTGAGATAATTAATGTAGCGTAGCTCGCTAATTTCGCCCTCGTCAATACCGTTTTTGACAGCACATTTCGGCTCATTTCTATGCATACAACCACCGCCAAATTTACAATTTTTAGAGATAGCGAAAAATTCACGAAAATTATGTGCGACATCTCGCTCATCCAAATTGCTAAAACCGAGCGTCTTAATACCCGGTGTGTCAATAATCGAACCACCAAAACTCAAAGGAAACATTTCCGCAAAAGTCGTGGTGTGCATGCCCTTGCCTGTATAATCAGAAAGGTCGCCTACGCGTAGCTCCAAGTGCGGCTCAAGAGCGTTGGTTAAAGTCGATTTTCCGACACCAGATTGCCCTCCGATAAGCGTTATTTTATCTTTCAAGTAAGCTCGCAAATCATCTAATCCCGCTCCATCTTCTGCTGAAACTAGCAGTATTTGGTAGCCTATGGGTTCATATATTTCGCGCAAACCTTCCACAATATCCAAATCCTTTTCTTTGTATAAATCAGCTTTGTTAATCACAATAGTCGTCGGAATATTATAGGGTTCGGTCATCAGTAAAAAACGGTCGATAAAACCCTGTTTCAACATAGGTTCTATTACGGTGATAATCACGACAGCTTGGTCCACATTACTCGCTAGTAAGTGTAAATAATGCTTTTTACGCGGAGATTGACGCACCACATAATTTTTTCGTGGCAAAATTTCCTTGATAATTCCTTTCTCTTCTTCTTTTTCTTTTCCGATTTCAATGCGCACCACATCACCCACCGCCACGGGATTTGTCAACTTCATTTTACCTAAACGAAACTTCCCTTTGATACGACTTTCCACGATTTCTCCGTCCTCGTCCAAGCGTACATCGTACCAGCTACCCGTTGACCTTACTACTATTCCTTGTTTCATTTATTGGTGTCTTTCCTTGTCACGTGGCGACCTCCAGTCGCCTCGTGATTTTCTAACTTAGCTAAGTCGCGAGGTAACTGGAGGTCACCGCGCGACGTATTTTCGAGCGCAAATATAACGCAAAGCAACTAAGAAACGTTCCAAATATGCAAATGTCGCGATGCGGTTAATCTGTTTCGTTGTTTTTCTTGTTCTTTACAAAGAAAATCGATGCTTTTTGTTTAGCATTGTGTCATTTAAATGAAAGTCAAAATAAATAGTGGTGTTACCAGTCATTAAGTAGTACACGTTAATTATTTCGGAAAATTTGAGGACAAGATTTTTTCGTATATTTTCTTTAAAAAATCAGTGCATAGCCGTAGCTACGGACTTATTTTTTGGAGGAAATAGGCGGAAAAAGATGTTTTCAAATTACCGAAATAATTGAGGTGTGCTACTTAATATTAAGGGAGTTTAGAAAAAAACTGTTAACACCACTTCTCTAAATTAAATTAAATGAATAAGCAATTAATATTCCCAGTCATCCTAGCCATTTTAGCTGCTGCCGTTTTTTTCGGCAAAAAAATCTATATGACCCCGAATATAGGCGAAGGCGATGCGCCTAATTTTAAAGCGGAACTTATTGACGGAACGCCCTTTGAATTATCCGATTTACGTGGTAAATATGTGCTGCTCGATTTTTGGGGAAGTTGGTGCGGGCCATGTATGCAGCAAGTGCCAGATTTGAAAGCTATTTATGCGAATTATCATGGCAAAACGTTTAAAAATGCAACAGATTTTGAAATAGTGAGTGTCGCGATTGAACGCAAAAAAGCAAGTGGCGAAAAAGCGATAAAACGCTTGGGTTTGGATTGGAAATATCATATCATCAATGAGACCAAAAGTCTGCGATTTTTTGGTGGCAAATATGCCGACCAATTCAATATCAAAGAAGTACCAACTACTTTTTTATTGGATGAAACGGGACAAATAGTGGGAACGAATTTATCGAAAGCGGCTATGATGGATTTTTTGGATAAAGGATTGAAATAATTAGCCATTTTTTTCAGCAAGTAGGTGGTGTTAGCAATAAAAAAGCAAGCAATATTTGATGTTTAAAGACAAGTTTTTGCCGCCTTTTTTTGATGACATCACTCGGGCTTTAAGAGACAAAAAAGTTAAATTAATAGTCAATCAAAGCTGCTTAAAAAGGTGCAACTGATTACGCGCCCGCACCAAATTTTGCTCCGCATAATTCGTCTTATAGTAGCGGTCATTTTGCAAATAATCGGTCAGAAAGCGCATCGCTTGTACTAAAATAATTTGCTTCGCTCCATTCATAAGGTTTTGATATTCAAGGCTTTGTAAGTTATTTTTCAATTCTGAAAGAAAACCATCTTCTATTGATTGATATATTTCTTTCCTAAAAATAACTTTACTCAAATCCGCTTCATCTTCCGCAGCATTTGTGCAAAAAGTACGTACCATATCGCCAAAATCGGAGAGAATAGTACCAGGCATTAAAGTATCTAAATCAATAATCATTTTTGGCTGATTTGTCGTTTTATCAAAAAGAATATTATTAATTTTAGTGTCATTATGCGTGACGCGAACAGGCAATTTTAGTGCACTCATTTTTTCCAAAAAAGGAACTTGGTTAATAATAAATTGAATGTCTAAAAGTGCAGGGTTTATTCGATTTGGATTGCCATTTTGTAGCGCATTTTCAAATTGTTTCAGCCGCATATTTACATCATGAAATTGCGGTATAATGACCTTCAATTTGGACACTTCTAAGTCTTTCAAATAGCGCAAATATGCTCCAAATGCTTTTGCAGCAGAGTAGGCTTCTGCTGTCGTTTTAGCGATTTCTAACGCAATTGTATTTTCAAAAAAAGGCAATAATCGCCACACTTTTCCGTCCTCATTTTCATACAAAAAAGTACCTTGCTTAGTCGGTATTGCTTCCAATATTTCATGCGGATAATTGGCTTTTTTTAAATGGCTCGCCACTACATTCATATTGTGCATTATATCCTCCGGTTTCGGAAAAATAGTGGTGTTGATTGATTGCAAAACATAAGCAGTATTGTCCTCCAAATCTACCTTAAAAGTGCTATTAATATGTCCATTCCCAAGCGGTGAAACCGCCTGAATATCCGAACTATCTATAAAATTTGCTAAAATGTGATGTGCGTTTGCAGTATTCATGCGGAAAAATAAAACTATTTTTGCGGAAAATTAATATTGGTCAAGAAAGACCGTGCAAAACAAGAACAAATGTACCAGTTACTCAAATCATTTCTCTTCTTAATGCCTGCCGAAAAAGCGCATTACTTCACCGTTAATGTCCTCAAAATGACGCTCGCTATTCCGGGCATTGGGCAGCTTTTTCGCGCTAGATACCGCGTGAATGACAAACGATTAGAACGGAAATTATTTGGACTGACTTTCCCTAATCCAGTTGGTTTAGCAGCCGGTTTTGATAAAGATGGAAAATCGTTTAAAGCCATGTCTGCACTGGGTTTTGGCTTTATTGAACTCGGGACAGTTACCCCTAAAGGACAAGACGGAAACCCGCAACCCCGCTTGTTTCGCTTGCCATCTGATGAAGGTTTGATTAATCGCATGGGCTTCAATAATGAAGGCGTAGATGCATTGGTCGAACGCCTAAAAAAAGGCAAGCCTAAAAATGTGATTATTGGCGGCAATATTGGTAAAAATAAACTCACACCCAACGAACGCGCGGAAGAAGATTACGCGATTTCTTTTGAAAAGTTATTACCTTATGTGGATTATTTTGTGGTCAATGTCAGTTCACCCAACACGCCCAATTTACGCGCCTTGCAAGATAAAGAGCCATTGACGAAATTGCTGTCTTTATTACAAGATATGAATGGCAAAAAAACTGCACCCAAACCAATTTTACTCAAAATTGCGCCGGATTTAACCAACGAACAGCTCGATGATATTATAGATATTGTGAAAACTACGAAAATTGCAGGCATTATTGCGACCAATACGACGATTAGCCGCGCCGATTTAAAGACCGCCAAAACGGAGGTAGAAGCGATTGGAAATGGCGGTTTGAGTGGCAAACCTGTACGCGAACGCTCGACGGAAGTCATTCGCTATTTGAGCAAAAAATCGGGTGGCGCATTGAAAATTATTGGCGTTGGCGGCATTACAACACCGGAAGATGCGCTGGAGAAATTGGAGGCAGGCGCGGCTTTGGTGCAGGTCTATTCGGGCTTAGTTTATGCAGGGCCGAGCTTGATTAAGAACATCAATAAGGCGATTTTGGCGAAAGTTTAACAGTTTATTACAAGCTATTTGCGGCTTTTGGGCGTTATGTAAAAAAGCAATGCGCTGTATCTTATCAATAGATTTAGCATTCCATCTCTAAAAAATAACAACATGAAAAAATATATTCTATCTCTGATACTCGTTTTGGCTGCCTTTTTTCCATCCTTGCAAGCGCAAGACCACGATGTGAATAGCATTTGGGGGACTTTATCGAAGATTACCTTCAAAAAGCAATACGATGAGTTTTTGGGTTTCAAGGTCGATGTGCCTGTTTATAGCCCCGAAGTACAGGCGATGGACGCGACGGAAATCACTATTCGCGGCTATATTATTCCCGTGGAAGGCTACAAAAGTCACCAAGAGTTTGTGTTTTCTGCCTTTCCTTACAATATGTGTTTTTTCTGTGGTGGCGCAGGGCCTGAAACCGTGATGGAAGTTTATGCAAAAGAACCCATCGAATACACGGCTGACCCCGTCATTTTGAAAGGCAAATTACAACTCAATACAGGCGATATTAATCAGTTGATTTATAGCCTTTCAGATGTTGTTTTGGTGAAAGAATAGCTTTTGAGACGATAGATTTTAGGGATTAAGGAGTTTAGCAATAAATAAGCTACGCAAAATGACGCGGGTATTTTTTCTTTTAGCTAGGCGTGAGGAAGGATAATTGTACGATACTTTGACTGACGAACAACAAGGCTAAAAGGAAAAAGAACAAGTCAGATGCGTAGCTTATTTATTGCTAAACCCCTAACTATTAGACTTTGCTCACCGAATATGAAGTCTAATAGTTAATGTAAAAAAATAGGTAACTTTACATTTCTATTAATATCTATCGTATAATAGCTCAAAAAAGAATGTCATGAGAAAGCTCCTTTTACATGCTCTTTTCCTTTCTATGCTTGTTTTTTCCGCTTGTCAGAAAAAAGAAACGATTGCCGTAGGCGATAATCAGCCGCCTATAGTCAATAATATTCCTGCCATAAAAATCGAAAGTTACGTCAATCGTATCTTCATAGATTTGCTAGGACGTGAGCCTTTGGATAGCGAAATGCAAACAGAAGTAGCTGCTTTACGTGCCGCAGATTTGGCAACGGAAGCACGAGAAGAATTGCTACTAAAACTGCAAACGAGCACTGATTTTATCGAAGGTGATACGTCATATCAACGCGCCTATTACCAACAATTATACAACTTAGCGAAAGTGCGCTGTATAGAAGGTGCTTCTGACCAAGATATTAATGAATATATTGCTGGAAATGACGACGAAACGATTATTATGCGTTTGACTGCAATAAAAGAAAGTCGTGCGGAATTGCAAAATGCACAAATTACTATTGATGTCCTCTTTGCGCGGCTGATTCATAATGCCGTTTACGATGATATTAACATGAATACGACCAATTTCGTCAATGCAAGTTTTGATAATTTACTATGGCGTTATCCCAGTAATTTTGAATTTCAATCGGGCTTCAATATGGTTGAAAATGGCAGCACTCAAATTTTTTTAGGGCAAGAAGGCAGCAATCGGGAAGATTACGTAGCCATTATGACGAATTCTCGCGAAATGTTTGAAGGCTTAATCATTTGGACTTATCAGCAATTAGTTGCGCGTCGTCCGACTACTCAAGAAACGCTCTTTTTATTAGAAGAATTCTATAATAATCGCGACCTTAGCCGCGTTCAGCGCACCGTGATGGTGACAGATGAATATGCAGGGTTTTAGAGCGGTAAAATTACGAAGGACACAGAATTGTAATATAAGGGTTGACAATGAACAATTCTATTAGATGAATTGTAGATTAGATAGTTAGTTAAATTCGCCCATCTTATCTCAAACTATTCATTATTTCATTCTTAATTATTCATTAGAAAGCATGGCACTTGACCAAGTAGATATTGACAATATAGACCCGCATACGCGGCAGCCGATGGAAGAAAAAGAAATGAGTTTCTTAGACCATTTGGAGGAATTGCGTTGGCATATTTTGCGCGCGGGTGTAGCTATTTTGGTGGTTGCTATTGCTATTTTTGTGGCGGGTGATTGGGTGTTTAATCATATTATTTTTGCACCAAAAAATGAAGGTTTTCTATCTTATCGTGCAATATGCGCTTTGTCTGATGCAGTTGGTTTAGGTCAATCATTGTGTTTTAAACCTGCCGAATTTCAGTTGCAGGCTACCCAGTTTGCAGAGCAATTTATCTTACATATCAAAGTTGCGGCTATTGGTGGCTTTATAGTTTCTTTTCCTTATGTTTTCTGGGAATTTTGGCGATTTATCCGTCCAGGATTGTATCCTGAAGAGCAGCAAGCGGCGCGTGGAATTGTTTTTATTTGCTCCTTTTTATTTATGACAGGTATCCTTTTTGGCTACTTTGTGGTCTCTCCTTTTGCCGTTAATTTCTTAGCAAGTTATACACTAGGTGGCGTGGTGAATAATCCAACTATTTCTTCTTTTGTGAACTATATGGTTATGTTTACCGTGCCAGCAGGCTTAGCATTTGAGTTACCGGTAGTGATTTATTTTTTAGCAAAAGTAGGCCTAGTTACGCCCGATATGTTGCGTCAATATCGTCGTCATGCGATGGTTATTATTTTAATTTCTGCAGCCATTATTACTCCGCCAGATGTGGTGACGCAGTGCTTGATTGGCATACCACTTTTCTTTTTATACGAAATCAGTATCATCGTAGCAGCGCGGGTATATAAACAAGCCGAAGCCGAACTTTCTAATCTTCCCGCAAGTCGATAATCCAATCGGAATGCTGTAAAAACGACCATTCGATTTTTGCTAAATCGACGGTTTCGTCTATGTATTTCTGATACTTTCGCTGATTGAGTTTACAACGAATATGTGCGTAAACTTCCACTTTTTCCCAACCTTTTTTGCACCATTCATCACGCAAATGGTGAGCAAATTGCAGTACCATGTCGGGATGTGTGTACATTTTTCGAGCAGGGTTTTTAGTTATCCAAGCTGAAAAATTATGCTTATTTATCAAATAGTTTTTTGCAGGCGAAAACCACGTTAAGCTATCCTGTTCGCGGTCTGCGCGTAAGTATTTCCGTGGATTGATGCGTTCCGTTTCGCCCGTCTTTGTGTTTTTCAAAATAAAATATCCATGACCATTTTTTTGCCGTAGCATCATGCGCCATGCATAGCGATGTCCTTCTTCATTCCAAGCGACATCGCCTTTAAAAAAATGATGGCGAACAGGCAGAAACACATGAATAATAACGAGGATAGTCAAACCTATCATAGCTGCTTTTTTAGGATAAATAGTCGTTTCTTTAGGCACTATTGGTGCTACTTTTGCCTGCCATTTTTCTTGCCAACGGCGCACATATTTTAATTTTCTACTCAAAAAATCGACCCATCTACGCGGCAAATCAGTCGGAAAAAATAGTAAGGTCAATGCTAAAGATAGCCACGGGAAAATGCCAATTTTGAAGATAATCGTATTGACAATATGAAAGCCAACGACCGCACTAAATGCCCACCAACGCGTTCGTTTAGAAAGTAAGAAAAAGACGACTAATAAATCTAATAACATACCGCACCAACTCATTACCCAAGCGGTCGTTTCTTTCGCCCAGAGTGCACCTAAATAGGGCATTTTTGCTTTTTGTTTTAGCCAAATTTTTAAAGGCTGCGCATGTAATAACCAATCAGAGTTAATTTTTGCGATGCCGCCAAAAAAATAAACGATACTCATCAAAAATACTAACACAAATACATTGATATAAGGTATCTCTTTGCGGCGAATGCTGGGTTTATGCAATACATCTATGGAAAATGCAGCATTGGCAGGTAGCCAAATTAGAACAAAACTCAACCAACAAATCAAATAGCCGTGATTGAGGTAATGTCCTTTTTCTAGTAAAAAAAGATAGGTGAAACCGAGAAAGAAATAGCCAATACTCCATTTATATCGCCAACCAAAGGCAACGGCTAAAGCAGCTAAGGCAACACTTATTAGAAAAATCGACATGAATGGTTCGGGGAAAGCTTGTACCCATTCAAAGCCATAATATTTAAACTGAAAATTATTAGGGTGAAAATCATTTTTCCATAGGTGATAATAAAAGAAAATGCCCAATACGTCAATAAAGCAAAGTATGCCGAATACTATTCGAAAAAAGACTAACGACGCAATATCGACAGAACGAAAGAGGGCAGTCATATTTATTTTATTTTTAAAATTATTTTCATTCTTTGACGAAAAAGAAGGGCAATTTACAAGGATTTTTGAAAAAAAAAGAAGCTAAGGAATTTAGACCAATACTTTATCTAACTCAAAATATTGACTTTCAACACATTGTGAAATTATCTACTGTCTCATTTTTAATAATTCATTACACCGGAACTTTTCGGCACATAACTTGCGTTAAGCCTATGTATATTCAACAGAATATAAATTTTTAAATATTTTTTAAAAAAAATATAGCAAACTATTGCATCATTGAAAAAGTTGCCATATATTTGCACTCGCTTAGAAAAAGCAGCCTCTTTAGCTCAGTTGGTTAGAGCGGCGGACTGTTAATCCGTAGGTCCAAGGTTCGAGCCCTTGAAGAGGCGCAAAGAGCTCAGAAGTAGTGAAACTTCTGGGCTTTTGCATTTTTATGACTTTCCTTATTTTTCTATTTTTCACCTTCTTGCTGTCCTTTTCTGGCATCTTTTTACTTTATTTTCGTAACGAAATCATAAAATTGCAGTCTTAATGCTAAGAAAGTATAAACTTGCGGGCATTCTGTTCGTTAAAGTTTTTGAAGAGTCGCCCAAAAAGGCGATGTTTGACCAACTATTTTTCAAACAAAACTCGATAAGATGAACTACAAAATCTTTGGAATATTCTTTTTATGTACACTATTTGTGGTAGTTTTTTCTACTCAATCTTGTAATCCCGTGAAAAAAAGCGGCGGCGGTTTTAATTTATTTACCGTCGAACAAGACATGGAATTAGGAAAGCAAGTCCAACAACAAATTGCGAGTGACCCAAAGCAATTTCCGCTTTTAGACGAAGCTAGCAACCGAGAAATTTATAGATATGTACGCGGCATCGCACAGAAATTATTACGTAGTGGCAACGTCGCACACCGCAATGAATTTGCATGGGAAGTCTATATCATTGACGACCCCAATACGCTCAATGCTTTCTGTACGCCTGGCGGCTATATCTATGTCTATACGGGCTTGATTAAATTTTTGGATAGCGAAGAGCAACTAGCAGGGGTAATGGGACACGAAATTGCCCATGCTGCACAACGTCACTCCACGCGCCAAATGACGAAAATATATGGCATTCAATCATTGACGGCCATAGCGACAGGAAAAAGTGAGCCAGGTATGATAGAGCAAGTTGCTTTAGGCTTAGTCAATTTGAAATTCAGTCGCGCACATGAAACGGAAGCAGATGCTTATTCTGTCAATTATTTGTGTAAAACAGATTATCAGGCAGATGGTGCAGCAGATTTTTTCAAAAAAATGGAAGGGCAGCCTCGTCCGCCACAATTTTTGAGTACCCATCCTAATCCAGGTAACCGGGTAGAAAAAATTATAGCTAGAAAAGGAGAAATGAATTGTCGTGGTAATAAAACATATAAGACCGAATATCAGAAAATCAAGAAATTGATTAAATAATCGCTTGGTTTTCGCAAATAAAATAAAGAGAAGTGTTGAGCGTTTTTTAAAATGTTCAACACTTCTTAATTTTAGGAATTTTGTAACACCTTTTTTCCCACAAATAACTTAAATTTGCCATCTAAATTGAATGTAATTATGAAATATACGATTGGTTTTCTAATGTTATTTATCACTCTATTCGGACTGCAAGCACAGTCTGCACATCAATTTTTGATGCAAGGCGATGGTGCTTATGAAGATGGAAATTATCAAGTAGCGGAAGAAAGTTATCGAAAGGCATTGAATAAAAAAGCTTCAGCTAAGGCGGCTTATAATTTGGGTAATTCTATTATGGAGCAAGAGCGTTTTGAAGAAGCTATTCCTAAATATTTAGAAGCGGCTCGTTCGGCAGAGGACAAAAGTACGGAGGCACAAGCGTTTCATAATTTGGGCAATGCTTATGTTCAAAATCAGCAATTGGAAGAAGCCGTAGGGGCATACAAAGATGCTTTGCGCGCCAATCCGAAAAATGTGGATACAAAGCATAATTTAATTCAAGCCCAACGAATGCTTAAACAACAGCAACAACAGCAGCAGCAACAGCAGCAGCAAGAAAACCAAGAAAGTCAAGACGATAATAAGAGCGACGAGCAGCAAGAAAACGAGGAACAAAACGACGAACAGCAAGAAAATCAGGAGCAAAACGAGGAGCAAAACGATAGTCAAGAGCAGCAATCTTCCGAAAATCAAGAACAGCAGCAGCAAGACCAACAGCAAGGCGACCCACAGCAAGCACAAGAAATGACGCGAGAAGAAGCGATGAAATTGCTGCAAATTATGGAGGAAGAGGAGCAACAAGTGCAACGAAAACTGCAAATGAAACAGCAAAAACCAACAAAATCGGATAAAGACTGGTAAGTTGATTGATTATTTTCTATTGAATATTATCACGGACTCTGCGAGATTATTTCACGTAACGTGTATTCTATCAATTATACATTAACAAACTGAATTTTTATGAAAAAGATAATCATCCCATTTTTCATTCTTTTTTTGGCTTTTTCGAGCCAAGCACAAGACACTAAATTCACGG
Organism: Caprella mutica; assembly: GCA_947561585.1. Classification (NCBI taxonomy): domain Eukaryota; kingdom Metazoa; phylum Arthropoda; class Malacostraca; order Amphipoda; family Caprellidae; genus Caprella; species Caprella mutica. Next base: position 518,556 of record CANNZV010000020.1, read on the forward strand.
TAAGTGTGAGTACGGATAGCATTTTACTAGGCAATTTTATTGAGGTGAAATTTACGTTAGAGAATGCGAAAGGAACAGCATTTGAGCCGCCTGCATTTGATGGGTTTAGAGTGGTTAATGGGCCAAATCAATCGACGAGTATGTCGATTATTAATGGCGACATGACGCAAACGGCTTCGTTTACGTATTGGATTGAGCCAACCGACATAGGGAATTACTTTATTGAGCCAGCTAGCATTCAAACTAAAAATGAATTACTAGAAACTGCTCCAATAGAAGTACTAGTTGTACCAAATCCAGATGGACTTATTCAGCGACCGGAGCAGGAAGGACGGCAATCTATTTTTGGAAATCCATTTTTTGAGACGCGTCCAAGTCAGCCTGCACCACCTCAAGAACCAACACAAAAATCAAAAAAGAAACGTAAAACGTATCGAATTTGACCCAAGTTAATTTTATGTCTAAGTATTTATTTTCGACTATATTAGTGTTCTTATTAGGCACTTTTTCACTGCAAGCACAGATTAGTTTTCAGGCAACTTCTAATGTCAAAGAAGTGCCGGTCAATCAAGTATTTGATGTTTCTTTTACCTTAAATGGAGCGATTGGAGCAGGTTTTCGTGCGCCTAAAATGGACGACTTTCGACGTATTTCTGGTCCGTCTAATTCACGTAGCACAACGATGATAAACGGTAAAGTTACTAAGTCAGAAACCTTTACTTATCGCTTGCAGCCTATTAAAGTAGGCACCTTTAAAATAAAAGGCGGCACTATAAATACGGGCGGTCAAACCTATCGTTCCAATGAATTGACGATAAAAGTAGTAAAAGGCAAAAGCTTTGATGGCACAGCTGGCACTGATTTTTTTGTGCGTGCAGAGCCAAGTATCACAGAGGCCTATACCGGACAACAAATCATCATTGATTACCGTCTTTATACGGCTAAAGATTTGAGCAATATTGACATTTTGAAAGAGAGCGACTATGCCGGCTTTTTTGTTGAACCCATTCGCAGATATAGCAATGCAACGGTTTGCCGAAAAAATCAATGGAAAAGACTATGTTTCGAAGACTATTCGTCGTGTCGCCTTATTTCCACAGCGTGCAGGTACGTTTACGATTGAACCTTCACAGATAGTAGTTGGTGTAGTAACAGGCACGTCGCGTAGAGGTGTTTTTTCGTATAAAAATACGACCCCAGCCTATGTGAATACCGAAGCCGTAACGATAAATGTTCGGCCATTACCTAATAATAAAACTGCTGATTTTAGTGGCGCGGTTGGTAATGATTTTCAAATAGAAGCCATTCCTACTAAAAATAATGTAACAACAGACGACGCGATTACTTTACGCTTTTCCATTGCTGGAAATGGCGATATTAAACGCGTGCAGCCACCGACATTGGATTTTGGAGATGCCTTTGAGGTCTATGACCCAAAGACAATTGACGAGGCAAATTATGAGCAACAAGGCGAATTATATGGGCGTAAAATTGTAGAGTATTTAATACTTCCTAAGAAAGCGGGCAATTATACACTTGACCCGAAATTCTCGTATTTTCATCCCGATAGTAGTCAATATATGACTATTCAGCCTGCGCCCATGCGCATACAAGTGCGCCAAGGTAGCGGCAAAAAAAATACAAACATCAATGTGTCGCCAACGGAAGGCATGGATAGGGAATTACGTCCGCTAAAAACGACGACTAAATTGCGCCAAGAAGGTTGGAGTTTTTATGGTTCTATTCCCTTTTGGAGTTTGATGATTGTGCCATTTTTAGGTTTAATTGGCGGATTTATTTATAAAGAAAAAGAAGCACAAAAAGCGAATGTTGACCAAGAGGAATTGACCATAAAAAGTGCAAATAAAGTAGCACTAAAACGTCTCGCTTCTGCCAAAGTCTTTATGGATAAAGGGGAAAGCAAAGCCTTTTACGACGAAATATCGCAAGCCTCTTTGGGGTATGTGAGTGATAAATTACGCATTCAAACCGCAGACTTAACGAAAGCAAACGTCCGCGAAAAAATGCAATCGCTCCACGTTTCTCCGGCGCATATCGACTCTTTTATTTCGATATTACAGACTTGCGAAATGGCACTTTTTGCGGGCATGGATAATTCGGCAGCGATGTCAGAAACTTATTCGAAAGCGGTAGATGTGCTAGCAAATGTAGAAGAAGAAATAAGTGAATAGAAACGCTTCTATCGTTTTCTATTTGAAGCAAATAGGACAATTTCTAAGTAGAGATTGTCCTATTTTATTTTGTCTAAGTCGAGCCTATTTGGGGATTAAATAGATGGTCATTATGAAATAATCAAAGGGCTTTTCTATCTTCGTGCCGCTTAATGGAGAGGGAGACGCAGAGGGAGCGGAGGTTTCGCAGAGCGCGCCAAGATTAGTAAAATAAAACAGATACTTAGAGAAAAGATGATTGCGCTCGAACATTATTCATTATTTCATTTTTCACTATTCATTAGAACGTTATGTCAAAGAAAATAGACGCGAAAAACGCACCCAAACCAGTCGGATTATATCCACATGCTCGCCAAGTAGGCAATTTATTATTCCTTTCGGGTATTGGTCCACGCGACCCTGAGACGAATGGCGTACCGGGTTTAACACAAAGCAAAAGCGGTAATTTTACCAGTTTTGATTTTGAGGCGCAATGCCATTCTGTATTTAAAAATGTTAGATTGGTATTAGAAGCTAGTGGCGCAAAATGGGGAGATTTAGTAGATGTAACTGTTTTTCTGACGGATATGCAACGCGATTTTGATACCTATAATCGCATTTATGCGGAGTATTTTAAAGATAATCAGCCATGTCGTACCACGGTTGGTATTCATAGTTTACCTACGCCGATTGCGATTGAATTGAAGTGTATGGCAGTGGTCTCGTAAGTTTTTTACAGAATGACATTTAAAGTGGTGTTACCAGTCATTAAGTTGAAGAACAGATATGAATATAAATCTACAACTTCTATCAAAAAAACTGGTAACACCACTCTCGAAACAAAGAAAAAATGAAGTTTCCAGAACCAATACCAGTACAGCAACTAGCGCAGATGATAGGTGCGCAAATCATAGGCGACCAAACACTGATTGCAACGGGTATTAATGAAATACACAAAGTCGAAGCCGGCGATGTGACTTTTTCTGATGTAGAGAAGTATTTCAAAAAATCCTTGCAGTCTGCGGCTACGATTATCATTTTAAATAAAGTAGTAGAATGCCCGGAAGGTAAAACCATTTTGGTGTGCGACGAACCTTTTGAAGCCTATAATAAATTGGTTTTGAAATATCGCCCTGTTCGTCCGTTAAACCAAATGATTGCGGACACTGCGGTCATTCATCCGTCGGCTATTATCGAACCGAATGTGGTCATTGGTCACCACGTTCGTATCGGAAAATACAGCCATATACATGCTAATGTCACAATTGGCGAGCACACCATTATTGGCGAGCACGTAACGATTCAGTCGGGAACGGTTATTGGTTCGGATGCTTTTTATTATAAAAAAACAGCGGAAGGTTTCAAGAAATGGCGCTCTGGCGGACGTGTTTTGATACATGACCATGTAGAAATTGGCGCGCTTTGCACGGTAAATAAAGGTGTTTCTGGCGATACGATTATTGGTGAAGGCACTAAATTCGATTGCCAAGTGCATATTGGACATGGCGTAGTTGTTGGTAAACATTGTTTGTTTGCAGGACAAGTTGGTGTAGGCGGAAAGACAATAATTGGTAATAATGTAGTGCTTTACGGACAAGTTGGTGTAACACAAAATTTGATAATAGGAGATGATATTGTCGTTTTAGCACAATCTGGTGTTGGAAAAAATTTAGAAAGTGGGAAAGTTTATTTCGGTTCTCCTTGCGGCGAAGCCCGTACGAAATATAGAGAAAAGGCAGCAGTGAAGCAATTACCAGACTTATTGCGGCGGCTTTCTAAAAAATAATTCATCAAAAAAAACACTTGCCACAACAACTATTTTGTCACATTTAACGTTTTAAATGTGACAAAAGCGACCGAACGGTCGTCAAAATGTCGAATGTGTTTTTAAAGACTTATTTTTTTTTAAAAGCGCAGGGTTTTAAAACAATTTTTCACCATCATTCTATCAGATTTTTCTAAATTTGCACCGCTATGATGTATCAAATGTTTAAGTCAAAAATTCACCGTGTTCGGGTGACAGAAGCAAATCTTAATTATGTCGGTTCTATTACGATAGACGCTGATTTAATAGAAGCTGCTAACCTCATTCCTGGCGAGCGCGTACAGATTGTTAATAATAATAATGGCGAGCGTATCGAAACTTATGTAATTAAGGGAGAGCGTGGGTCTGGCATTATTTGCCTTAACGGAGCTGCAGCCCGTCGAGCAGAAATTGGCGATGTTGTGATTATTATATCTTATGGCTGGATGAATGAGGAAGAAGCTCGAACTTACGAGCCGATTGCTATTTTTCCAGATGAAAACAACCGATTGGTCGGTTAAAGGAATAAGAAATCCCCCTCCATCATTTCAGCAGAGCGAATGAATAACGAAATAGTTATTCATTCGCCTTTTTAGTTGGTAAAAATTTACATTTGTTAAACATTGGAGCTCCACCTCTATTGTACCAATAACTTTATTCCTACATTTGCGTATGAAATTCTAGATTATATGAGGTACAACTATTAATTATCTCACTATTCATTACTATAAAGCCAGCAATCTTGAAAAAAACGCTCCTCAACATATTCAAAATTCTCCTTTTTTTCGGAATTGGTTTAACTATTCTGTTTCTAGTCTATCGCAGTCAAAATGAAGCGTGGTTAGAGGATTGTAGCTTGAAAGGGCTTTCTGCTGAAGAATGTGGCACATTAGCCGAAAAGGTATTACGTGATTTTAAATCGGCTAATTTCTTTTGGATATTTGTGGTCTTATTGATGTTTATGGTGAGCAATATTAGTCGCGCTATACGTTGGGTGATGTTGTTAGAACCATTAGGCTATAAGCCACGTAAAGTGAATGCTTTTTTTACAATTATGCTTGGCTACTTTGCCAATTTAGGTTTTCCACGTATCGGTGAATTTGTTCGTGCAGGCAGTTTGTCGCGCTACGAAAAAATTCCAGTAGAAAAAACGATGGGAACAATAGTAGTGGATAGAGTAACTGATGTGCTGTCTCTTTTGACGGTTATTGCAATTGCTTTTGTGCTAGAATTTGAAACCTTAATGCGCATATTTAATGGAGAGCTAGGCGGCAACGATACCGCCACAACCACCGGCGACCCCGAAACAAATTGGCTGGCACTTTTTTTCAAAATAGGTGTAGGTGTAGCAATAGTAGGCAGTATAATCATTGCTATTTTCTGGAAAAAATTCATCGAAACTGCTATTTATAAGAAGCTATTTGATATGCTAATGGGCTTATGGGAAGGCATTAAAACTATCCGTAATTTGGAGCGTCCGGGCTGGTATTTATTCCACAGCATCAATATTTGGTTGATGTATTATTTGATGACTTATGTGGGCTTTTTTGCTTTCGAACCGACCGCACACTTAACGCCTCTAGCGGGCTTAGTCGTTTTTGTATCTGGCACTTTTGGAATGCTGTTCCCTTCGCCTGGCGGTATGGGGTCTTATCATTTTCTATTGGGTGGCGCACTTGAGACCTTCTATGGAATTAGTGGCGCAGATGCCTTTTCTTTTGCAAATATTTTATTCTTTTCCATACAGATTGGCTGCAATGTATTGTTTGGATTAATCGGCTTAATATTGCTTCCTATTTATAACCGAAATTACCAACCGAAGCACTCATGAAAATAACGAACGGCATATTAGCTTTCGTATTCGTTTTATTTGCCGTCGTGCAATACAATGACCCAGACCCTTGGTCATGGATATTGGCTTACAGCAGTATTGCTATGCTTTTTGTATTTGCTATTTTTCGAAAAATAAATCATTATGTCCTCTTTATTTTTGCAAGTTTATTTGTGATTTGGGGCATAACTTTAGCACCTAATTTCTGGTCTTGGGTACAAAACGGTACACCTTCTATTGTATCTGAAATGAAAACCGAAGAGCCGCACATTGAACTCGTTCGAGAGTTTTTAGGCTTGATTATTTGCTTAGCAGCACTTTTTTTTCAATATTATAAAAATACGACACGCGTTACTTCATGAAAGATTGACATTAAAATAATGTTTGCAAAAAATGATAACGTGCTAGTTTAGAATAGTTTAGCAATTTTTAATTATATCAGTATTAATTTTTCATTACTAAGCCCTTTTGTCTTCCAACGGCTACTATTTTCACGCTACTTCATTGCATCTCTCCTTACTAAACACCTACATTTGGCGACTATTTCTTTTTCATAAACCAACTAATGTATGAAGACTTTTTGGAACACCCTTCTGTTTACATTCCTCGCAATAACGTTGAATGCACAGACGGATAGCCGCATTGCACAAACCGTTCGTCCGCTCGAAGAAGTGGAGCAAATGGTCATGCCTGCGCTTAATAATGCTACTTTATTGGCAGAAGAACTCGCCTTACGCGAACCTGGTCGCGCGCCACATTTTGCCGAAGTGATGGATGTACTTATTACACCAGAAACACACGGTAATTGGGAAGTAAATGACGACGGCATTGCGATTTGGCGAATGCAAATTAAATCTACAGGCGCAAAGTCATTGAACCTCGGATTTACAAAATACATCATGCCCGAAAATGGTTCACTCATTCTATATACGCCTGACTATAAGCGGGTAATAGGACCATTTACGCCAGCAGATAATGAAGAACATGAGCAATTGTGGACACCGATTTTGAAAGGCGATGCACTCGTAATAGAAGTGCAAGTGCCTGCTCAAAATATGATGGATTTGCAGTTAGAATTAAAAACAGTTAATCATGATTTCTTAGGTTTTGGTGACCCAGAAATGTTATCTGGTTCTTGTAACTTGGACGTGATTTGCGGTGAGGCTGACGGCTGGGGAATAGTGGATGATTACCGCGATATTATTCAATCGGTCGCAGTATATAGCACTGGTGGCAATCTAAGCTGTACAGGCTTTTTGGTGAATAATGTAAACCAAGATTGCACTCCTTTTTTCATGACTGCAGACCACTGCGGTATTGGTAATGGCAATGCTGCCTCTTTAGTAGCTTATTGGAATTTTCAAAACAGCACCTGCCGTCAACCTGGTTCGGGTGCAAGCGGTGGCAATGGTGATGGAACCTTAAATGACTTCAATACCGGAGCTATTTTCCGTGCAAGTAATTCAAATTCAGATATGACTTTAGTGGAATTGGATGACCCTGTTTCAGAAACAGCAAATGCATGGTTCGCAGGATGGAATGCAACGGGTGACCCAATATCAAGTACGATTGGCGTTCACCACCCGAATACGGATGAGAAGCGTATTAGTTTTGACGAAGACCCAGCAATATATACCGATGGTTTTGGTGATAATGCGGCTACTAATTATAGTCATGTACGCGTAGTAGATTGGGATACAGGCACAACTGAGCCGGGTTCTTCGGGATCACCTTTGTTCGATGAAAATAAGCGCGTAGTCGGTCAACTGCACGGTGGCGGTGCAGCTTGCGGCAATGATGACAGTGATTGGTATGGTGCAATCGGAACATCTTGGGATAATGGCGCACCAAATAACAGCCTTAAAAACTGGCTTGACCCAGATAATACAGGCGCATTAATATTAGACGGTAAAGACCAATCGACTTGTAGTTTTTTCGTAGCTGGCACACCCGCTATAGTATCTATTTGTGCGCCTAGTGATGCGGTTTATGAATTATCAGTTAGTGATAATTTCTTAGCAGATGTAACGGTAAGTATAGCAAATTTACCAGTAGGAACAACGGCTACTTTTTCTGCAAATCCAATCGCTCCAGGGGGGACAACTACCTTAATCATTAGCAATACTGTTGATGTTTCCACAGGAAGTTATACCCTTAATTTGAGCGCGACCGATGGCACGGAAACAGCAGTTAGTATGCTTCAATTAGACGTAGCTGGGAGTGTGCCAAGTTCTTTGACATTAGTGCAACCAATAGATATGCAAATCGAAGTACCTCCAAGCCCTTTCTTTGAATGGAATGCTGGAGACGCGGGAACATTTGAATTTGAATTAGCGGAAGATGCTGCATTTACAACTATTATTACCAATGAAATGGGCTTAACTATGGCTAATTTTGGAGGTTTAAGTTTGGATGAAAGTACAACTTACTATTGGCGAGTACGTGGCACAAACGGTTGTGGTGAAGGCGAATGGTCATCTATCTTTTCATTCGAAACAGGCAGTTGTTCTATTGTAGCAGCTAATGATTTGCCAATAACTATTTCTCCACAAGGTTCTCCAACCATTGTCTCGACCTTGAATATTGCTTTTCAGGGCATCATTACTGATATAAACGTGGTAGATTTGACTGGTACACATAGTTATTTAGAGGACTTGACCTTTATTTTAACTTCTCCAAATAATACGAGTGTTACTCTAGTCTCCGAAGAATGTGATGACTTGCAGAATTTTAATATTAATTTTGATGACCAAGCAGGAGGCGGTGCATTACCTTGCCCTTATAATGATGGCGGAACTTATACACCTGCTAATCCTTTATCCGTATTTAATGGTGAAAATCCACAAGGCAATTGGACATTAACCGTTGAAGATGACGCTAACTTTGATGGTGGTGCATTAGAAAGTTGGGGATTAGTTATTTGTGCCGAGGGCTTGGCGGATTATTCTTTAAATGCCTCACCTGAAAATGCAAGCGTATGTGCTGGTAATGAAGTGACATTTAGTTTGACCGCTGGTGGTGACTTTGAAGGTGCAATTAATCTAGAAGCAACAAGTAATCCTGCTGGTGCAATGGTCAATTTTGCTAATAATCCAATCGGAGCAGGCAATACGGTACAGGCAACGGTAAGTAATTTGACAAATGCGGGTACAGTAGAAATTACTTTCTCTGCAACAGCTGGAGCGATTACTACTAACGAAACTATTAGCATCAATGTAGAAACAGCACCTTCTACTCCTGACTTGATGATGCCTGCGCAAAATGCAACTAGTATTGGTCTTAACCCTCAATTGGTTTGGGAAAGTATTGGCAATGCAGACGGTTATATTATAGAAGTAGCAACGGATTTTAATTTTACGAATATTATCTATTCAGAAACTGAAATCAATGCAAACCATAATGTCGCAATGACTTTAGAGCATGAAACGACTTACTACTGGCGCGTTCAGGCTGAAAATGGTTGCGGAGCATCAGTAACGGCACCTTTTAATTTTACGACTGGCGCAAATGGTGTTAATGACCTAAATGGTCATGCCATTTCTATTCAGCCTAACCCAACGCATGGATTAGTGACGGTACAATTGGCACAAGCATTACCTACAGATATATCAGTAGAAGTGTTCGGGATTAATGGTCAATTATTACAAAATAGAACCTTAAATAGTGGCGCATCTAATTTGTTATTAGACCTGCAAAACTACCCAGAAGGTGTGTATTTATTAAAATTACAAAGCCAAAATGATAGTTTTGTAAGACGTATTATTCTACAATAAATAAAAAGCTCTAATGATTGTTGCATTGTAAAATTAATAGGTTCTTTGCCCCATTGTGGTCAAAGAGCCTATTAATTTTACAATGCAACAATCATTACAATTTTTCCTATCTTATCTATCCTTAACTCATCGCAATCGCGATAGTAGCCATACTTAATTTAGTACCAGAGAGGTTCATTATCTTCGTTCCACATCCTTCTAATGTTGCACCAGTCGTTAATACATCATCTACTAATAAAATGTGTTTGCCTTCCAAAATAGTGGGTCTATTTACTTTAAATGTTTTTTGCACATTAATCAGACGCTCCATACGTGATTTTTTAGTTTGCGTTTCGGTAAATGACGTCCGCACCAAGCCATCTTTTAACCAAGGAATGCCCATAGACCTAGACAAGCCAAGAGCAAAAGCATCACTCTGATTATAGCCACGCCTTGCTTCCTTACGCGCATGTAAAGGCACAGGTACGATTAAATCTATTTGTTGAAAATTAGGAGCATTCAATAATTTACGCCCATAATTAGTACCAGCTTCTACACCAACTTCATACTGCCCATTGTATTTCAATTCGTAAATCAACTTCTGTACAGCATTACCTTTTCGGTAGGTATAATAAGCAGCACCAGCTATTTTTTGGTATTTGGGTAAGCGACCAAAAAAACGCTCCGTAAATGTATTTTCCTCTAATTGATGATAGTTAGTTTCTGGTAAATGTGTACGACAGGCAATACAAGTTTTTTGTCCGCGTGTTTGGACGTTTACCTGACAGCAATAACACATAGTAGGATAAAAAAGACGTGCCGTCTTCTGACGAAGAGTTGTTAGAAAATTAGCCATTGTGTGTAGTTTTCTTTTCGTGAAAGTAGATTTCAAGTATTAAGAAATCTATAAGTGGGTCGTTTATTTGTTTATATAGACACGAAAGTGGGTTAAAATGCACAAAAATGCAAATAAAACACGTATTTCTACGTATCAAAACACGTAGAAATACGTGCTACTTTTTTCAAAAAAAGGTAAAAAAGAGAGGAAAACAAAAAACGCCTGCCCTACCAAGGTAAGACAGACGCATCAAAACAAAACGAAAAACCAACTTTAAACAAGTCTTTTATACAGTAAATTAACTGTTTTTCTTAGCAAAATGTTTCCTCGTTAATGTTAATAATTTCTTAACGAATGAACATTTTTTGTATTTTCTTTATTTACCATCATTTATTCAATTTCCTCCTAGTGCAACTTCAATTTCAATATTACGGGAATTTCGAACAATAGTCAAGGCCAAAGTGTCTCCAACCTTCGATTGGCTGATAATTTCTTGCAATTCAGGTGCTGTTTTAACATTTTTGCCGTTAATAGCGACAATAACATCGTTTGGCAACACACCTGCACGTAATGCGGAGCCACCATTTACTACGTTAGTAACAACTACGCCTTGTGTAATATTGAGACTCAATTCTTTTGAAAAGTCACTATCTAAATCAGCTACCTCTATTCCTAAGTAAGCACGCTGATAATCACCATATTCAATAATATCATCTACCACCTTACTCATAATATTAGAAGGAATAGCAAATGAATAACCTTCAAAAACACCTGTATGCGTTGAAATCGCGGTGTTAATACCCAATAATTCGCCAGAAGCGCTAACCAATGCTCCTCCACTATTTCCGGGATTTACAGCAGCATCTGTCTGAATAAAACTTTCTAATGCACGACTATTATTGTCATCTTTTATGATATCAATATCGCGTCCTTTTGCACTGATAATGCCAGCAGTAACCGTAGAGGTCAAATCAAAAGGATTGCCAACAGCTAATACCCACTCGCCAATTTGAGCATTATCAGAATTCGCTAAACGTAATGTAGATAGATTGTTTGCCTCTATTTTTAGTACCGCCAAATCGGCACTCGGATAAGTACCTACTAAGCTTGCTTTAAATTTTCGGTTATCCTCTAAGGTCACTTCATACTCATCTGCAAATTCTACAACATGATTATTTGTGACAATATAGCCATCCTGCGTATAAATAACACCCGACCCGCTTCCTTGTTGGGGCGCGTAAAACTGTTCGAAAGGAGACTGAAAAGGTGAATTCGGAAAATTTTGTCCAAAAAAGAATGAAAAAGGATCATTCTGCTGTTGATTTTGCTGCGCTTTTGCTTTACTCTGCTGAGCATGAATATGCACAACGGCAGGCATTGCTAAACGGGCAGCTTCTTTAAAATCAAATGGAACAGCGTTTGTAGATGGTGATGCGTTTAAATGACTAACAGACTGCGCATGATTCATTATAGGGGGAGTTAAGTTGGAGTGTGGGGAAAATAAAGTATGACCGCCAAGACTAATTAGACCGCCTATCATTCCTGCGAATACATAGGAAATTATTTTTTTCATCGTATTTGGTTATTGTAATTATGTAAAAAAATTGCTTGCTTATTTATCAAAAAAACAAGCAATTTGCACAAAAATAAACACTCTAAGACAAAGATGCATTTTAACCCTAAATGGTTTAACGTGATTTTAACCAATTTTTTAAAAAATGTCGACTAAAAAGTAGTTATTAATATATTTTTTTTACATTTACAAAGCTTTCGAGGATAGCTAAATAATATATAACTAGATAAAAAGAGATTTCTAAAAAAATAAAAAATTCCTGAAATCTATTACTATCTAAGTAAACCAAATTACACACACACTCAAACTCGAAGGATTATGCTACTTACACCACCATGGGAGACGTATTTGAAACAAAAACGAAACGACCCGATGAAGCATACTGCCAAAGCGACTAAGGATGTAGAGACATTGCTACGGCCAGAAACTAATCTGGAAAGAACATTACTGAAAACACCCGCTTTTCAGAAGGGACTTTTCTGGGGAGAACCCAGATTTGGACACCCTGAGGGAAAAGTACTTTATCACATCCGAGAAGTTTTGGACAATGTAGATAAATTGAATGTTTCTCCGAAAATGCGTACCAATTTGCGCTTAGTAACTTTACTACATGACACTTTTAAGTATGCGGAAATCAAAACTAAACCACGTAATTGGAAAGCACATCATGGTATATTAGCACGGCGTTTTTTTGAACAATATAGCAACGACAAAACTGTACTCACTATGTTAGAATGGCATGATGAAGCCTATTTTGCTTGGCGAGCTATCCATGTCTATCAAAAACCAGAAAAGGGTAAAGAACGTCTAAATAACTTATTGAAAAGACTAGGGGATGATTTACAGTTGTTTTATCTCTTCTTCAAATGCGACACACAAACAGGCGATAAAATTCAAGCTCCCGTCACTTGGTTTGAAAAGACAGTGAAAGACATTGAAATTGTAAGCTTTTAAAAAAACAGGCATTATTCCAATTGATTAGGAATAATGCCTGTCTTCTTTTTTAGTAAATGAGGTGCTAAGTACGTGACACTATACTATTTACATCTTTCATAAAATGTTTCCATTTTTTGATGGAAAGTCACTAGCGTAAAATCATGAATATTCGTTGCACCATTAATATTTTGGTGCAAACGTACTAAACCTTCTACCTCTGTTCGAGGTATTTCTGAACGTTGCGAAAGCTGTGTTACAAAATCACTATCCAAAACTTTTGTGTGTAAATGATAGCGTTCGCGTATAAAATTGAGGAACAAGTCCATCTCTTGTAGCGCTAATTGTCGATGATCATTTTGTAAAAAATAAAGACTACCTATCGTCGAAATATAATCCAAAGATGTATTTCGATTTTCTTCAGTGACAGGTATCATCCGTTGGCGTCGTTTTGCTCTAAACAACAAATAAAACAGGGTCAAGCCCAATGTCAAATACCAAGCCCATCGAAGTGCAGGCTGCGATAAGACATATTTCAGCGGCCCATCCGAATTAAAAGAGCGATTATTACGCAAACTATTCATTTCATTGCGCTTTCGACTTATATTTTCTTTTATTCGACTTTCTTTATCCCAGTAAATTGGTCCCGCCGTCAAGTGCGAAAATACTCTATCAGCATATGCTTTTCCTTGTTCATCAATCAAATGAAAATTGGATAAAGCCAATGGCGTCGTATGCAAATAAAACTCCCCTTTACCATATTTTTTCTTAACAAAATTAGTATAATAATCATTCATTTTACCCAAACTAATCATGCTGTGTTCCTCTTCACACATCGCTTCATCTGGCACATAATTCCAATCATATTCATTTATTTTAAACTCCTTAAACGAGTCAAAGACAATCGCGGTATCACTAGCTAAGGCAGGATGCAAAAAATTAAAACTAGCAGTCGTATCTTTTATAGTTAAAAAATCATCCCAATAATAGTCATTACATTCTTCATAATAAATATAAAACATTAAATCATACGGAATAGACTTGCAGGAAATGAAGGCTTTATTGCCCTTTTCTACATAATGCAAAAGCGATTGGGTCTCCATACTATCCATAAACATGGCTGGCCCAATAAATACATAGTTAGAAACCACTTTTGAAGTATCTTTCCACGGAAGGACGAGGTCAATATTCTTATCAATAACCGTCATTTTTTCGCCCTCAAAATAACTCTCTAACATATTATACAGCACATATGTACCAAATGGTTCTGCGCTTTTTTCATCGTAGGTTTCGTTCCAATTAAATTGACCTCCACCACCAAAAACCATTGCCAAAATAAATATCAATAGCAATACTCCCCCGCCTAATAACAGGTAGTTTTTGTTGTCACTTATATTTATTGATTGCTTTGCCATAAAGTAGGGAGTTAGCTGCGCTGAATGCGCTCAACGAGTGTTTTAAATTTAGGCGCAATAGCCTGATAATCAGTTTCTTCTATCGTTTTTCCGCCGTACCAAACTCGCTCAAATATCAAAGTCAATTCTTGAAATTTCTGATAAAAATCCGTCCGACGAGTTTCTCGAACATATTCGCCATTCGTTTTGTCTCGCTTCCATTTTATCAGCTTTTTAAGCGATAATTCCTTGATAATTGCCAAATAATACAAGCGCACCGCTAATGCATAATTCGCTCCTTCTACCGCCTCTCTAATATAACCTTCCAACTCCGTTTCCAGAATATGGTCTTCTATATTTTCAAGCGAAATTTGCTTGGGGCTAATCCGTGAATTTACCGGACCAATGCCGCCTAATAAAGACATAATTATCCACGATAATAAGGCTATACCTGCCACTATCGCAAAACCTTTAAAAAATCCAGGGCCTAGCGAAAATCCACTTCCTCCACTGCTCCGTGACCGACGCCGACGCCGACCTCGTTCATAAGTACCATCCGATTTTTTCACCTTTTCTTTTTCGGCTACTGGCAAACCAGAATAATCTAAATCTTCCGTTACTTTTTGCCAATTCTTCCGGTCAAATTCTCGAGTAATTAGCTCCTTTTCCAAATACTCTGCTTCGGTCAATTGAGCAGAAATAGTCACAGAAAAACTTAGGAATATAGCCAAGAAGCCGAAGAGCAAACCAATTGCTTTTCGGCTATTTTTCAATACTAATTTTTGGGCTAAATGTTTCATTATCAATTTATTATGGGCAATTAAACCGACTTCTTTAACTAAAAAAGCTAGTCAAATTACTTTTCATTGCTCAAAATAAGTTTTCTTTTTGAAATGTATAGACTATTAGACATTAAAATTTATGGTGTACTCTGAAATCTCCCTTTCACTTCCTCCAAATTTTAGATTTTGAAGTCTGTATTTTGTCAATTTATCCAAATATCATACCTCTAAAATCGGATATCTAAACTACTTTTGCGCTGATAAAAAAATGGATATAAAAGGATGGTTTTATATTGATGTTAGTAAAAATAAAAGGTTCTTTGACAATTTTTGCATTATCTCGCCTACGGTTAAAACAGTAGGCTGCTTGTCCGCGTTGAACCCCCTGTATTTACTAGGGGAAAAACGCGGACAGGCAGCCCACCGATTTATCGGTGGGCGGTAAATTGCAAAAATTGTCAAAGAACCAAATAAAAAACTACAGACCCCTTTCTATTTTTCGTCGTTTTTTACGAAAAAGCTGTGTAATGTGCAATACATTAGAATATAGAATAGGTAAAGCGAAAACCCAAAAAAGGACAATACACGAAGTTATTCCGTTCAATATGACGAACAAAAGTAATAGTTTTTCCGTAGAACAATCAGCACAAGATACACTCAAAATCACGTTCAATCAATGGGGAATTGGTGCTAAAACCACGACATTGGCGCAACAAACTATTTCAAAGATAATTATCAATTTATCAATAAAGGGCATGACGCACAAATGGTCATCAAACCACACCTGCAAGCCGTTTTTATTTATTCTGACGGCGACAAATAGGCCATTTCTGAGAAAGAAGAAGTTGAATAAAAACAAAATAAGGTAAATCACATAATATTATAAACAAATATGTTCGCTTTTACAGTTTAGAATCCTTACTTTTGCCTAAAGTAAGCGCAATGACTTCGAAATATTCTTTCAATAATGCTGCGCTACTACGGGCGAGCTGAAAACAGGCTTACCCATAGTAGTCTATTTTATTCAATCATTGTACGATACTGTGAGACGACAAGATATACTACACTTATGGCAAAAGCAAAAGATAAAACGAACAATAAATCAGGCAAGCAGCTTCGGTTTAATATGCAAATTAATGACGAACGCGTTCCCAAATTAATAGGAATTGCGTGCTGTCTGCTGGCAATATACTTATTTATTGCCTTCACTTCTTATATTTTCACGTGGCAAGATGATTATGATAAAGCAATGCTTGCCAACCTATTCAACAGTGATTTGGTAATGCACAACTGGCTTGGTCGTCTCGGTGCGATTGTAGCAAATGGCTTCTTTTATTGGGGTTTTGGGGTCGCTTCCTATCTATTTGTAATAGTACTTTTTCGTTATGGTACAGACTTAATCAAACGTGTGCCCCTCCAACGAAACTCGACTTTACTTTGGTCATCCTTTATTTTATTACTAGCTATATCTATTTTCCTAGCTTTTGTTTTCAAAAATTCAACCTTTCCTTGGGGCGGTACTTTTGGAGATATGATAGCGGGTTGGCTTGAAAAATTTGTCGGTAAAATAGGTACTGTCATACTCATGCTCGCCATGCTGACGGGCGTAATCGTATGGATGTTAAATCCAAATTTTAATGAGTTGACTTTTGCGAAAGCAAAAAAAGACATCAAATACTGGTGGGAAGGACTGATAAGTGGTCGTGGTGTGCGCCAGACAGCTGAACGCCAAACTCCACCACAAGAAAGCAAAACAGCATTACGTCCCGGCACGGTTCGCGCTGGCGATAATAAGCCAAAAACAGACCAAAAAACACAGCCAAAACCGCAAATGACAGAAGACGGGCAGATGGCATTTGATTTGGCGGAACGCAAAAAACGAGAGAAACCAAAGGCACTACAAGTTGGTCAAGGTGAATTAGAAATAAAAGCACCAAACCCCGAAGAGAAACCAATTCCTGCTCCAGCATCAAGTTTGGAGGTAAATGCTGCTCCTCCTCAACCAGAAATTGCAGTAGCAGCAGAAAATAAAGACCACTCTGAGCCATATGACCCAACGCTAGAACTTTCGAGCTATGAGCATCCGGTAGTAGCTTTATTGAATGATTATTCTGACCAGAAATTTGAGGTGGACAGAGCGGAATTAGAGCAAAATAAAGACCAAATTATTGAAACCTTGCTCAATTATAAAATTGAGATTACTAAAATACGTGCAACAGTTGGACCCACGGTTACGCTCTACGAAATTGTGCCGGCACCGGGCGTTCGGATTTCCAAAATTAAAAATTTAGAGGATGATATAGCCTTGTCTTTAGCCGCTTTAGGTATTCGTATTATTGCACCAATTCCAGGGCGGGGCACGATTGGTATTGAAGTGCCAAATAAAAATAAAGAAATTGTTTCGCTCAAAGAGGTCTTGATGTCCGAGAAATTTAAGCGAGCAAAAATGGACTTACCAATTGCTTTAGGTAAGACGATTAGCAACGAAGTTTCGGTAGTGGATTTGGCTAAAATGCCGCACATGTTGATTGCAGGTGCGACTGGACAGGGTAAGTCGGTGGGTATTAATGCGGTATTGATGTCCTTATTATACAAAAAACACCCTTCACAAGTGAAGTTAGTTCTAGTTGACCCGAAAAAAGTGGAGCTATTCCCTTATGCGGCTTTAGAGCATCATTTCTTAGCCTGTTTACCGGGGCAAGACGAACCAATTACAACAGAAACAAATAAGGTAGTACATACGCTCAATTCACTTTGTATTGAGATGGATGAGCGTTATAATTTATTGAAAAAAGCAACTGCTAGAAATTTACGCGAGTACAATGAGAAGTTCGTGGCGCGCCGCTTAAATCCACAGAAAGGACATAAGTTTATGCCGTTTATTGTGGTCGTTATTGATGAATTTGCTGACTTGATTATGACGGCAGGTAAGGAAATTGAATTACCAATTGGTCGTTTAGCACAGTTAGCTCGGGCGGTTGGTATTCACTTGATTATTGCAACACAACGTCCTTCGGTAAATATCATTACGGGTGTTATTAAGGCGAATTTCCCGGCGCGTATTGCTTATAAAGTAGCTTCAAAAGTGGATAGTCGTACCATCTTAGATGCTGGTGGTGCTGACCAATTAATCGGTCGAGGAGATATGTTACTTTCGGTTGGTGGTGAAATGGTGCGCCTACAATGTGCGTTTGTAGATACGCCTGAAGTGGAAAAAGTAATTAAATATATTGCAGACCAACGTGGTTATCCAGAGCCACACTTTTTGCCAGAATTTCATGGCGAAGAAGAAATTAAAGGCAGCGGCGGTTTGAAATACAGCGACTTAGATGATTTATTTGAAGATGCTGCTCGCTTAATCGTACAAAATCAACACGGATCAACTTCTATGATACAACGCCGTCTCAAACTAGGCTACAATCGAGCCGGTCGAATAGTGGACCAATTAGAAGCCATGGGAATAGTAGGACCAAGCATGGGAAGTAAAGCCCGCGAGGTATTAGTGTTCGATGTAATGGAATTGGAACGGTATTTGGAAGACTTGAAGACTAGGAAATAGGAGGCAATTTCTTTTCGAGTAAGATCCGTCAAGAAATGCATAATTCAGCCCATCTCGTTTATTCGAGGTGGGCTTTTTGTTTGTTGTCAAGTATTGAGCGGTGGTGAGTTGCGAAATGATTTATCGTAAAAGGATTATTCTTCTGGATTTAATAATGCCTGATACACCAACAAAAGCAACATAGAAAAAATAAAGCTAACGATAGTATTCAGTAAAATTTTAATGATATAAACAAAAGTAAATGCCTCTACAGAAAAATAAATGAATAGATAAATTGCCATCAGAATAGCAGAATAGCGAAAAAACCACGCCTGTCCCATCCGATACATGGTAGGACTATACAGTACATTATAGCCACCTCGAGGCTCCAATACAGAGAGTACTAGTTGGCGCACAAAGCCCATTACACAAGCTGCGGCAGCGTGTACGCCCGGCGAATAGTAAAATATATCTACAGATAAGCCTGCCAAAAAACTAACCAATACTACAATGGATGAAGGCGTACGTAAAGGCAAGAGTAAAATAAAAATAGGGTAAATAATAAGGTGGATATGTTCAAAAAAAGCCCCTGAGAACTCTACTCGTTTCAAGATAAGACCTTGTAATAACACTAGTCCCAAAAACCGTAATATATTGGTAACGACTTGACTATTCATTATTTTTCCCTCCTTGTTTCAGTTCTTCTATTTCGTCACGAAACGTATTTTCAATAACGTAAACATGCTTAGCTTTGCCTAAATCATTAGACAAACGTACTCGAATATTAAAGAAATTACTACCACCATCTATCCAAAATGTATCTATCGTTCCTATCTGAATGCCCCGCGGAAACATTTGTGAATAACCACTCGTTTCGACGATAGAACCTTTGGTTATAGAAGCATGCTTTGGCACATCTTCTAACGATAATATCTTGGAGTCTCCTCCATCCCATACTAATGACCCAATATCATTTGTGCCTCGTATAGCTGCACTGATTTTACTCTCTTTATGCAGTAGTGACATCACCCGAGAAAAGCGACTACGTACTTCTACTATTACCCCCACTATACCACCATTATCAATCACACCTGAATGCGCTTTGATACGATGCTTCGTCCCTCGGTCTATGATAATTTGATTGTTTTGTCGATTGATAGAATTATCAACGACTTTTGCATTGGTAACTAAAAATTGCTGCTCCCATTCCTCCGTGGTAAGACTGTCTTGCTCTATTTGGTGAATGTAGAACATATTATCCTGCTGCGCTCTTAGTCGTGCATTTTCTGTTGCTATGCTATCTGCATATTCTTCTAATTGGAAATAATCAAAAAAGCCTTCGATTTTATTATCTGTGTAAGCAACACCATTATTGAAAGAACTGAAGAATATTTTACCTCTATTGTCATTGTACTGTACAGCCAAAACTAAGCTAATTGCCTCCAAGACGAGGAAAATTAGCAAGCCTCCGTTGCGCACCAATAACAAAAATAGATTCCGCATAGATAAAAGAAAGAGGGAGCCGCTTCAACGACTTCCCTCATTTGTGTTTTATGTGATGTACTTATCCCTAAGGTTAAGTTTATACTTTTAATTTAAGGCTTAATTAGACGCTTTTGCGGTCAATTAAGAATGTAAAACGGTCGGTATTTTTCAATGCAATACCTGTACCGCGTACTACTGCACGTAATGGATCTTCTGCAATATGTACTGGTAATTTCGTTTTTTGCGAAATCCGCTTATCCAAACCGCGAAGCAATGCACCACCTCCAGTCAAATACAAACCCGTCCGATAAATATCAGATGCTAATTCTGGTGGCGTTGTTTCCAATGCACGCAAAACAGCGTCTTCTACTTTCGAGATAGATTTATCTAAAGCATGTGCAATTTCTCCGTAAGAAATTTTCGTTTGCTTCGGAATACCTGTCATCAAATCACGACCATTTACAGCGTAATCCTCTGGCGGATTTTCTAATTCATGCAAAGCAGAACCAACATGAATTTTGATTTGCTCCGCAGTACGCTCACCAATCAAAATATTATGTTGACGCTTCATATAACTCTTAATATCAGCCGTAAATTCATCGCCCGCAGTGCGGATAGATTGGTCACAAACGATACCTGAAAGTGCAATAACTGCAATTTCCGTCGTACCACCTCCGATATCAATAATCATGTTACCTACTGGCTCTTCTACATCAAGACCTATACCTAAGGCCGCTGCCATCGGTTCATGGATGAGATAGGTTTCTTTACTATCCACGTGGTCAGCAGAATCAAAAACAGCACGTTTTTCTACCTCAGTAATACCTGAAGGAATACAAATCACCATCTTGAGGTGCGAAAAGAATTTACGGCGCGGACCAATCATATTAATCATGCCTTCAATCATATTCTCTGCAGCCTGAAAATCAGCAATTACACCATCTCGCAAAGGGCGGATAGTTTTGATATTGTCGTGTGTTTTCTCGTGCATGTTCATTGCCTTCGTACCCACGGCAATGGTTTCTCCAGTCAATCTGTCAACAGCGACAATAGACGGTTCATCAACAACGACTTTACCGTTTTCGATGATAAGTGTATTTGCCGTACCAAGATCAATGGCTATTTCTTGAGAAAAAAAGCTAAATAATTTCATTAAAGCGTCTTCTCACGTTTATACGCAACTCTATTACTAAAAGCATTGATTAGAGCTAACGTTTGTGTGTTATAAATTTTATGTCTAATTAATTATTATTCTTTATTAATGTATTTGGCTCAATTAATTGAATTAAAAAGAATAATAGTTTGTTATTTTTTTAAGAAAAAAAGTAAAAACCTTTCTATTTCTTAATAAATAATCTGAATGTTCTCTTCTCGCTACAAAAGAACGTTATTTTTTTTAACAAACCAAAAAAGAGCCCTTCTTTTGAAGCAGTCTTTTTTTGAAGTTACATTTTTGAAGTTACATTTTTGAAGGAAAAATGAAGATTTGTGAGTGCAAAAGTACATTTTATGTACAATACTTTACCTTTTCAGCCCAAAAAGCTTAATAAAATTTAAGCCCAAGGCTAATCAATAGTCTCTAAGGTGTCTTATTGATTCTTATTTTGAAAAGACGGCTAGGTTTTGGATACATATGAAAGAAATAAATTTGAATGCAATAAACCTCTCGCTAATTTTTTTAGATTACCTTGCGCCTAAGTAGTCAGAAATTGCCTAAGTAGTCAGTCAAAATAAGGCAATTATTGCTAATGTATTTACAAGCTCGAAAGAGAAAACGGAACCTTATATGAATATTGCAAAGTATATCGACCACACTTTATTAAAGCCCGACAGCACTCTACCTGCCATTCAGCAACTCTGTAAAGAAGCATTAGAAAACGGATTTAAGGCGGTTTGTGTACCTCCTTATTATGTCAAAAGTGCAGCTAGATTGCTGGATGAAAAACCAGTTCGAATAGCCACTGTTATTGGCTACCCGATGGGTTACACTGCTACAGCAGCGAAAGTGGCTGAAATACAACGAGCAGTAGATGAAGGGGTTCATGAATTAGATATCGTCGTCAATATTAACGCGATAAAAGATGCAAATTGGAAATTCGTTCACAATGATATTGAAAGTACTTGCCGAGCAGCACATTTGCACGGGCGTACGGTCAAAATGATATTAGAAACGGCTTTATTAACAGAAGCGGAACTGTATAAAGTCTGTGAAATATGCACCGAAGTAGGTGTAGATTACGTTAAGACTTCGACAGGAATGAATGGTGGTGCAACGGTAGAAATGGTCTCTTTTCTTAGAAAAAATTTACCGCTTTCGATAAAAATAAAGGCTTCGGGAGGCATCAAAACACCTGAACAGGCACAGGCACTTATTGTAGCTGGTGCAAATCGTCTGGGGAGTTCTTCGGGAGTAGCATTACTAGGACAAGTGGCAACACCCATTAATCTTTCGCAGAAAAAAGAGCATTAAAATACTGATAATCAACACTTTAACACTCTTTACACTATAAAGTGTTTTCTATTATATTTGTTATTCACAAATAACTCTATTCATCTATTTTTGCAGTCATATCGTATCGTAGACCTTTGTAGTCTTTCAAAACAACTTTAATAGAACCGACGGCAAGCTCACTTTCTATTAGTAAAGGAATTTTATTTTGGTCATCCGTCACCCATACATTCATCGCCGCATCCTCTTCAAAAATATCGCCTGCAATAACTTCAGGACTAAATTTAACGGTTTTGAAACGACCTAATTCTTTAATTTTTTTATCCGTCTCTTTTCCATTATATTTCACCTTTAATGGCCACTCTGCTTTATCCATAAAGATTTTGACTGGCACTTTAGCTCCCGTTTCCATTTGCTCATAATTCAAATTTCGAGCGTAATAAATAACCGATAAAACGTCGTGCATACAGTGGTCTATATCAAATGTTTTATCCTCTCTTACCGTCTCTTTTGAACGCCCTCTAATGACGCGTGCTTTTTGCGTCTTTTGGTTCAATGTCGTTTTATCATAGAGCGTATAACCGCCTTCCTGCACATCTCGTACAGACATTTCAGGCAATAAGTTTTCTTTATCAATATAGCTTTCGTAACGATCTCGCACTTTAAAAAACCATTCATAACTAGAATAGGTTTGTCCAGTAGCAGAAATTTGATAAACTGCACCAAAATCTTGTACTTTAAACACGACTTCACCGGCAGGTATCCAGACAAAATTCCAATTATAATAGACTTTATAAGTGATTTCTTCTCCAGCTTGAAAAGTAGTATTCTCTACGTGACATTGTGCTTCTACTGCTTTAGCAGTAAATGGTTTGTCCTTGTTTTGCGGCAAGCAAAGTAGCATCAAAGGCAGCGTAACTGCCCAAAAATAACGCTTACTATAACCCTTACTATTTAGAGGTAGATTTTGCATTTTCTTGTTCATATCCTAATGATTTCATGACGTTGGTTTGGA
The DNA here is from genome assembly GCA_947561585.1 of Caprella mutica. Lineage (NCBI taxonomy): Eukaryota > Metazoa > Arthropoda > Malacostraca > Amphipoda > Caprellidae > Caprella > Caprella mutica. The sequence continues at coordinate 542,121 of CANNZV010000020.1, forward strand.
CGATAAATATTAGTCCTAGTAACGCTGGAATGATAAGATTTATTATAAATAAACCGAAGGATGCTGCGAGTATATCTGCTTGACTATCAGAGAAAAAGCCCCAAATTTGGAGAGCGATATTGCTTCTTGCTAACAAGCCCATGATGGGGGGCAAAGGCACACTCGTTTGGAGTAAATATATGGTCGCAATACCTGCTAAGCCCATTAAAAAATCAACCTCAACTCCGAAAAATTTAAGTATTAAATAATACTGAATAGAGTAGGTTAAGTAACGAAAAAAAGAATACGTTAAAGTTTGTGATAATTCTCGATTGCTATATTTCCTTAGAACAATGAGGTGGCGCAAATAACGTTTTATCCACTCTGGGAAAGAGATGCGTTGAGCAATAGGTATGAATAAATCAATATTGTAAAAACCAAAAAGCATCATGCCGATACCAATCACTCCGAAGAATACTAGAAGTGCTAAAAAGGTGACCTCTATTTCAAAATAGTTGCTTGAAAAATACAACATGCCTACCAATCCTAAAGAAAGCAAGACCAAAAGTTGGCTTAGACTACCGACCAAAGTCGCAACAACTGCTTTCCAATTATGCTCTGCTTTCACCATCACTACGCGGCCTGCATATTCTCCAACTCGATTAGGTGTGAATAGCGAAACTGTAATGCCTGCCAAAATTGCTTTATAAATATGAGCAAAAGAATAATTGGAAAAATTACGAATGAGTTCGCGCCATTTGAGGGCTTCAAAGCCCCAATTGATAGGGACTAAAAGCACTACTAATCCTACCCAAACAATGTTAATTCCAGAGAAGTGGGTCGTAAAAGACTGCCATAAATCTTGGGCATTTTCCTTGGCAAATACTTGTTCATATATCGTCCAACTCAATAGTAATGTGACGATTACCTTGATGCCAATATTGAGTATCTTATTTCTAAAAAATCGTTTCAATGTTAGTGTTATCGTTAGGGAAGGGTTTGTTTGTACATCCATTGTACTAGTCTTTGTCTATTTTTGTAATCAGTTTTCGGAAAAGAAGCGCAAGAACGGAATAATTATTTTTATATTAAATTAAATTTTAATATATTTAATTAATTCAACAAAAACAAATATTTTCAAAATATTTGTTTCCATCTTCTTTTCCTGTACCTTGCCGACTGATTACAATAATTGACAATCTGAATATTGAGTCTATAAACGCTCGAAATTAATTCGATAAATGTCTAATAAATGATGCAAAAATTAAACAGTGCATCAAAGGTCATATTATTTCTTTATAATGAGTAATACTTCTAAGAATACTTCTAAGGATACTTATCGTTTATTGGGTATTGATCCCGGCACGAATGTGCTGGGCTATGCGATTATTGAAATTCAAGGTAAAAAAAACATCAAAGTCATTCAAATGGGCGTAGTGACGATGAGTAAATATAGTACAGCGTTTGAGAAATTGCGGAAAATTTTTGAAAAACTGCAAATACTTATTAAAGAAAATAATCCTTCAGAAATGGCTATTGAAGCCCCATTTTTTGGCAAAAATGTACAATCAATGCTAAAATTAGGGCGGGCACAAGGTGTTGCTATTGCGGCAGGAATGACGATGAATTTGGAAGTCACAGAATATGCACCAAAGAAAATAAAGCAATCGGTCACCGGAAATGGAAATGCGTCGAAAGAACAAGTTTCGGCGATGTTGGAAATGACATTGGGTGTTGATTTATCAGGGCATTATTTGGATGCAACGGATGCTTTGGCGGCTGCAGTTTGTCATTTTTATCAATCAAAAGGCAAATTGGGTGGCAGCAAAAAATATAATGATTGGTCTAGTTTTTTGACAGATAACCCAGGGCGGATGAAGAAAAAGTAAGAAAATATTAACCAAAAATAAGAAAGCCGAACGATATGCTATACCGTTCGGCTTTCTTATTTTTTTACGACTATATTTACTTCGCAATCGAGTGCGATACATCAAAGTCGTCTAGTACTGCATCCAAAATATGGTCATCACCTTCTATATAACCTTCCTTCAAATCATAACCATAAAGCTTACTAAACGTACTCCAATAAGAAGCGGTAAAACCACCACGCAAGCTTTTCACAATGTGATGCATTGGTTCGCCTGTTTCGCGCTCAATCATCTTTTGTAAAATATAGCCTTGCGTTTTTGTAAGTTTCTTTAAAGGGTCTTCAAACTCTCTTTTTAGTTCTTTTTGCAAGCGCTTGTAATGCTTCTTACGCTTATTGGGTTTCATCGTTTTAGTTACTTCTTCCGTTTCACGGAAAATACGAATAGCCTCTTTTGCATACGGATAAACTACCAATGCATAGCGACGATACTTCATATAAAGGCGATATTCGTCTTTATCAGCAAATTCACGCGGAGAAGTAATAGATACATCATCTAGTTGCGCTACCAATATCGTATCACCATTATCGGCAATCATTTGGTCGAGTTTTTGACCATCAAAAACCACTGTACCAACTACCCCGTTCTGTGCTATTAGTGTTGAAATACTAATAGCAAATAGGAGAAGAAAAAATATTTTAATACTGTTCATTTGTATTCTCATTTTAATTTACTTTCCCAAATACGACCTTTTCATCGCAGCTGTAGAAAAGAAATGGTTTAAAGTCCTAATTCTATCATTCCACTTTATCGAGGCATTTGACTTCTTTGTTATACTATTAAGACGACTCAAAGCACAAAAGTTAGCAGAAGAAAAGGAATTTATTAAATATTTAACAATTCATTTTCTACATAAAATCGCTATCTAAAAGGTCATTTTGCTCGTTTTCATTGAGGTGGCTTTCGCCAAAATGAGCTGCTACTATGCGGGTATTCAACATAAAAACAGCAAATAAGCACAGCATAATAACCATTGAACCTAAGCCTAATAATATCAATGTTTCTTCGATTTCTTGATGCCTAAAATTACTACTTAATAGAAATAGTATATATAATACCGTCAACACTATAACGCTTATCAATAACCAACTAAATAGATTTTTGAACCATCGAACTTTCTTAATGATACCAATACCGCAACCCAAAAAAGTAGTAGCAAGTCCACATAAAATACTTAAAATATAAGTTAGCTCATCATCAAAGTAATTTCTATTCCAAGCACTTATCAGTAAACCTGAGAATATCAAAAATAGTGCTAAGCCCAAACAAATCGCACACATTCCTATCAAAAAAGCAGGTTGAAAATCATTTTTAAACATGGTTTTGCTTTTAATATTGCTCGACGTTTTCAGCATTTCGGTCTAAAAAACCACAAGGTATGGCGTATTTTGTCGATATTCGCTTTATTCTAAACACCAAATTTTAAAAAAATGAAAAAAACGCTACTCTTTATTATTACTTACTTTACCTCTCACTTTTTGGGCACAAGAAACAAACCCCACTATTGCCTTTGATATTCCCTATTTAGAAAATACGACCGATTGGGCTATTCCTCCCGCCTTTTCTGAGAATACCAATAATGAAAGCGTCGAAACACGTACAATTGACCCGCTATTAGAAGCAGCCTTACAGGAAGTATTAGACAGTATGCAGGTAGATATGGACATCATTGGATTATCAGCAGCTTTGCGCTTGCCTGATGGCGATATTTGGGCAAGTGGCAGTGGTATTGCGGCAGCAGACCCAACAGAAGAAGTCGTGACAGCAGAAATGCGGACGTCAATAGGTAGCGTAAGTAAAACGTTAACAGCAGCTTGTATTTTTTCACTATATGAAGAAGAGTTATTAAACTTAGATGATAGCTTATATCAATGGTTACCGACTTATGAACATATTGATAGTTCTATTACTATTCGGCAGTTATTGAACCATACAAGTGGTCTTTATAATTACACTAATCATCCTGATTTTTTCACAACATTAAGTGCTTCGGCTGCTGCTTTCGAGCAAATTTGGACAGTGCCAGAAGTCTTAGTTGAGTTTGTTTTAGAGCCCGATTTTCAACCAGGTTTGAGCTGGGGCTATTCTAATACTAATTACATTTTGCTTGGCGAAATTATCGAAGTGGCAACAGGAAATCCATACTATGAAGAAATCCGTACTCGCTTATTAGAACCGCTTGATTTATCCACGATTTTTATTCCACCTTATGAAGATTGGCAAACACCAACACTACATTATTTTACGCAAAATGATGCTGACCCCGAATTAGATGATATTCATAGTTTGTGGGAAGGATGGGCTTCTGTTCACTCCTCAGCGGGTGCAGCGGGGGCGTACTACGCGACACCTAGTGATATGACGCGTTGGATGTCCGCCTACCAAACAGGCGAATTGCACACGACAGAAACTATGGAGGAGTCACGTGATTTCATCTACTTAAATCCGAATATTAGTTACGGTTTAGGAATTAGCAAACAACAATATCTAGGCTATGAAGGCTGGGGACATGGTGGTGATTTAGGCTATAGTTCTAGTAATTTTTATTTGCCAGATTTAGGCTTGTCATTTAGTATCCATGGTAATGATGTGAATTTCTATTCCTTTGATATGGATCCAGTCATTGCGGCACTTTTGGAAGCATATTTAGACTACCAGCAGATGGTAAATACAGAGGACATAGAGGTCGCAAAATTTCAACTTTTGGCGACCCCTAATCCATGTGAAGAGGATTTGCAAATACATTATTATTTGCCAAGCAATAGTTCGGTTAATATGACAATAACAACCTTAACCGGACAAGTTATCCATAACGAAAAACTAGTGGCTGTGAGTGGTCAAAATACTTTCGCTATTGCGACTACTGATTGGCAGAGTGGTGTTTATTCTATGCAGCTGCAAATTGGTCAAACGATGGTTTCAGAGCGAATAATTAAATTATAATTATTCTTTACCAAATTGAGTAATGCTGGTTTATTGAGGTGATTAGTAAATGGTCATTAATGCTTTTGATAAGCATCAAACGACCATTTACTAATACTCGAAATTTACTCTTTAATTAACTTTCCTGTCCAGACTTGGTCAGTCGTACGCGCTGTTACGATGTATATTCCTGTCGGTAAATGTTGAATATTTACGCGATTACTCGCTGTTCCTTTCTGCTCTAATACTTTTTGTCCAGTCATATTGAAAAAAGAAACGGTCACCGCTTCGTTATTCCATTCTTCTAAAGAAAAAACAACTTCTTCTTGTGCTGGATTTGGGCTAATCTTCAAATTATTCACCACGATTTCTGGCGAAGTATTATTAATAATAAAGCCATTTTCATTGTATAAATTCAAGCCTTCATCTGTAATTCCTAGCCAAAAAGTATCATCTTCGTCAATAGTAAATCGTAAGACTTGACTTCCTCCCATCAATGAATTTTCAGCATCCATATAAAGTTCCCATTGGTCACCATTGAGTTGAAAAATGCCATAACTTGTTGCGGCAAAAACACCGCCATCTGTAGTTGTTTGCACGGTATTCGCGTAGTAAAAGCTATTGTTTTGCGGATAGTGTGTCCAAGTTGTGCCGTCATAGTGATGCACGCCAGCGGTGCCTGCGGAAAGCCACAATTCATTATTGGCATCAAAGTGAAAATTGGCGTAATAATAAAGGTCAGAAAGTGTCGAATTAGAGGTATCAAACATCGTCCATTCGGTGCCTTCTATGCGGAAAATTTTGTTATTATTATCACATACCCAAATATTTCCGGCTTTATCTGTAGCTATTTCACGAACATGACTAGCAGTCAAAGGAGAGTTAAGTTGATTAAAATAAGACCAACCATTTTCAGCCGAATAATAATGCAATCCACTATAAGAAGTCATCCAAATATCGCTGCCAGTGCTGGTCGCTAATTTTCCGTAAGTTGTGCCTAAAAAGCCCGTATTAAGCGTAACATCTTCTGACCACGCACCATTCGTGTAGCGATAAAAGCCTCCTTGCGAAACAGCAATGATGTCGCCATTATCTAGCACACAAATATTATATGGATAAACAATTGAACTAGGAAGTAAAGGCAACTCTTCATAAGTTGTTGCGTCTGAAAAACGAACGATTTTACCACTATTACTTACCGCATAGATTAATGCGTCTTCCCCTTTTTCTAATACAATGCTATTATCTATTGGGCTTTGATTTACGTCTGTGGTGTACCAATCTGTACCTTTAGAAGACAAACGCGTATTATCTGACACCCAGCGATTACCCGCTTCATCGAAGAAAATATCGTTGATTTCTCCAGTCACCCAATCGCTTTGTTCGTCATCTATTACTGTCGAAACCGTGCCGTCAAATTCGTATAGGTTTATGCTATTTTTGGTAGAAAAGATGAGTTTCTCTTCCGGTGAAAGTTCGATGTCTAAAATTTGTCCTGCGGGCAATTCGCCACCATTACCGCTCGCTTCATAAACTTCCCAAGTTGTGCCATCGTATTTTCCTGCTGTGAAAAATAAATCTGAGAACCAAACTTCATTTCCTGAAGTCTCTATTTTTGTACTACCATAAGAAAATAATCCAGGTTCTCCTTCCGTAATATTGGTAAATGTATTGCCGTCATACTCGAACATTTCAAGGCTAGAAAAATACATTTTTCCATTATCTGTTTGCCCTATTGACCAAACATCACGTAAACCAATAGTGGTATTGCCAAGTGTCAAATCATTGGTAATTATCCAATCTGAACCATTTTGTTCGAGCAAACCACTGTTTGTTCCAATCCATACTTTATCATCCGTATCTAAAAATATGGTATATAACATTGGCCCTAATGACGAGGATAATAAAGCATCTTCATCATAAGGTAAATTTGTAAATTCCCAATCATTTTCGCCATCAAAACGCGCCATGATGTTGTCATATAAGCCAATAAATAACTGTCCATCAGCTCGTGCTACGATACTCTGTATATGGTCGCTCGGTAAGGGTGAATTGAAGCTATTATACAATGTTTGCTCCTTGGTCACCTTGTCCATTTTTATCAATCCATGATTGGTCGCCAACCATAAGTGTGTTGTGGTTTCTGCCATTTCATTAATTCTTTCGGGACTTTGGTAAGTCTTCCAATTCGCCTGTTCATTGAATTGTGCTTGACTTGGTAAAGCAGCAAAGCAAAGCGCAGTTAGTAATAGATATAAGAATTGAGATTTCATGGTTCTAAATTTTTTAGTGACACCCTCGGAGAAGAAAGGCGTGTTAAATTTCATCATTTTCTCCTGATTACCTCACAAAGATGCGGTCTTATCTTTAGTTTAGTAAATCCATTTGTATTAGTAAATAAATTTTCTAAATTTACAATCTACATTAAAAACACTTTAATACAAGCTATTTTTTTCTTTTAAAATAAATCTTCTAACAATTGAAAACACCATCTAATTATCTACATTTTCTTGTTCATTCGCTCACTAAAAGCGAAAAAAGATACTTGCGCCTATACGCAACGGGGCAAGAACAGGATTATTTAGCTTTATTGGATGCTCTATTGAAGCAAGTTGTTTATGATGAAGAACAGCTAAAAGTAAGCTATAAAGGCGCACGATTTCTACGCAACTTGGCAATGAGCAAGCAGTTTTTGACGGAATATATTTTGAAAATGCTTGACCGTTTTCGGAAAGAAAATGAAGCGGATAAATTATTGGCAAAGGGGCGAACAGCGCATATTTTATTATCAAAAGGCTTGGTAGAAAAAGGTAGAAAACGTTTAGAAAAAGCTTTGCAAAAAGCCGAAAAATCAGAGTTATTTGAAGTGCAAATACAGCTTTTAGAAACGCTGAAAAAATTCCCCAATAATGATTTTGAAAAAATAGTTAGCATTATTAATACTTGCCTAAAAAAATTAGAAAACATCAATGCTTATTGGCAAATTAGTCAGCAAATACATGCCTTGCAATTGACTTATCGGCAGGCTTCCAAAGCGGAAAGTGAAGCGGCTTTAGTTGCGATTTATGAGCAAGAATTATTGCAACAATATGAATTGGCGATGACCTTTCGTAGCCGTGTTTATTTTCGGCATGCGCGAGCAACTTATTATTTTTTGACCAGACAAAAAACGGCTGCTTACACCGAAAATCAAGCCTTTTTAACCTTGCTAGAAAATCATCCACAACACCTTGCTGCGATGCCAGAACGCTATTTGACCACGCTGAATAATTTCTTGATAGATAGTTTAGTTTTGGGTAAATATGAGGGCTTAGAAACGGGTTTAAAAAAGCTACGTGCACTTGAATTTCAAATGGGATTTAAGCAATTAAAGGGCATTCAAGCACGTATTTTTCGGCAGGCTTTGCAGTTAGAATTTAATTATTTATTAGCGACCAAACGCTATACAGAAAGCACCCATTTAACCGAGCATTTGCAAGAAGAACTAGCTAAATATGGTGACGAAATTAGCGCGCCGCATCGCTTGACATTTACCTATTTAGCCGCCTATTTTTTACTCCTAAATCAAGAAGCTTCTAAGGCTTTGGATTGGATAAATAATTTGCTCCATGAACAGCCCAAAGGCGAATTGTTTCAATTTGCTTTAATCTTGAATTTGCTCGCTCATTTTGACTTAAAGAATTATAATTTATTAGAAAATCTATTGCCTTCGACCCGCCGAAGATTGCGACAACAGCGCGAATTATATGCGACGGAAGTAGAGTTATTTCGTTTTTTGAAAAAACTATTGGAACTACCGAATAGAAAAGAAAAAGGCATATTGCTAGATGCTTTTGAAATGCAAATAAACGACTTGCAAAAACAAGTTAAAGAACAACGGTTTTTCAATTTTATCGACTTGCTTTATTGGTTGGACAATCAATAATTATAGCTATATTCGATAAAATAAAATTCGACTTGTCGCGATATTAGCTTTTTATTTCTCCTAAATCCGGCCCATCTTTGCTAGAGATACACAAACTAAAACAACAATTCCTGATGAAAAAACTAAGTACCTTTTTGCTGTTCTTGTTGCTCAATAGCTTCCTGCTACAAGCGCAAGACATTACGCAAACTATTCGCGGAACTATCGTGGATAGAGAAAGTAAATTTCCGATTATTGGCGCAAGTGTTTTGCTACTCACGGAAAGTGGAGAAGCTATCGGAACGACCTCTGATGTGGATGGTTCGTACCGCTTAGAGAACGTTGCGCTGGGTCGGCAAGGCGTAGAAATTACCTATATTGGCTACGAACGTATTGAGTTAAACAATGTCATCGTGAGTTCAGGCAAGGAAGTGATTTTAGATATTGAGATGGAAGAAGCCGTCACAGATTTGGATGAAATAGTCGTCCTAGCCCAAAAAGATGGCACAGCTCGCAATGAAATGGCGACCGTCAGCGCGCGCCAATTTAGTGTAGAAGAAACCAATCGTTATGCGGGTAGTCGTGGTGACCCGGGGCGTATGGCCTCCAATTTTTCGGGTGTTCAAGGAGCAGATGACAGTCGGAATGACATCATCATTCGAGGTAACTCGCCTCAGGGTGTTTTATGGCGTTTTGAGGGTGTCAACATCCCTAACCCGAACCACTTTGCTATTCCCGGAACGGGCGGCGGCCCAGTCACTATTTTGAATAATAAATACCTTTCTAATTCTGACTTTTTCACAGGCGCATTTCCGGCAGAATACGGCAATTCTATCGCCGGCGTTTTTGATTTGCGTATGCGAAATGGAAATAATGAAAACCACGAATTTAGTGGACAATTAGGTTTTCTGGGCACCGAATTGATGGCAGAAGGACCACTCAATAAAGAGAAAAAATCATCTTATTTGGTGTCTTATCGCTACTCGACTTTACAACTATTTACCTTCCTTGGTATCAATGTCGGTACAGATGCTATTCCGCAATATCAAGATGCTGCTTTTCGGATTAACTTTCCGCGTAAAAATGGCGGAAACCTAGCATTTTGGGGCATTGGCGGCACAAGCAATATTGATATTGTATTAAGCGAAGAAGCTGCTCCAAGCGAAGAAACTTTGATATTTGGCTCAAATGACCGCGACCAATATTTCGGTTCAAGCTTGGGTATTACTGGCTTGACTTATTCACAGCCATTGAGTAAAAATACCTTCTTCAAAGCGACTCTTGCAGCCTCTCATCAAAAGGTAGATACTGACCATGATTATATTGCACGTCGCGTCGAAAATGGGCTATTTGTAGTGGATAGTTTACCCCAAATATTGGATTATACATTCAGAGAAAATAAGTACTCTCTAAACACCTTTATCAATCATAAAGTCAATGCAAGAGGCACACTAAAAGCGGGCATTAATCTCGATATTTATGACCCGCGTTATATTGATAGCGTGCGTACCGTCGTGCGGAGTGATGTACCAGAAGAGCCGCTAACTATCAGCGATTGGCGGGTGCGCTGGGACGGTAGCGGTCTGTCAGCTTTGATTAATCCTTTTGTGCAATACAAACATAAATTTAGTGAAAAACTGACAGGCGTAGCAGGCATTTCGAGTTTGTATTATGGCATTAATAAGAATAGTTTTTCGCCAATTGAACCGCGTGTCGGTTTGACTTATGCCATCAAAGAAGGACAAAGTTTAAACTTTGGTTATGGCTTACATTCACAGATTTTGCCGGGGTATATTTATTATTACGGACAAGAAACAGACGGGCGTGACCCAAAGGAACACAATAAAGATTTAGGCTTAACGAAAAGTCATCACTTTGTATTGGGTTATGATTTTGTACCGAATAAAGCGATGCGCGTTAAAGTCGAAACCTATTATCAATCGCTTTTCGATATTCCGGTGAAGACTGAACCTAGTTCTTTTTCTTTGGTGAATAGTGGTGCTGGTTTCTCCCGTTTTTTCCCAGATACCCTGACGAATGCAGGCACGGGCACGAATTACGGGCTAGAATTAACGATTGAACGCTTCTTTAGTCAAGGCTTTTATTTCTTGATTACGAGCTCTCTTTTTGATAGTAAATATGTCGGTAGCGACGGCGTGGAACGCAATACCTCCTTTAATGGTCGCTATGCTGCCAATGCCGTAGTAGCGAAAGAATTTGTTTTTAATAAAAAATCAACGCTCAATATCGGTGCTAAGGTCACTTATGTAGGCGGGCGTTGGTATGGCCCAGTTGATGAAGAGGCTTCGGCACGAGAGCAGGAGGTGATTTATGAAGATGCCAATGTAAATACGCTCCAATTTGACCCCTATTTTCGAGCAGATTTGAAAATTGCTTTTTTATGGAATAGACCAAAGGTTTCTCATGAATTTGCCATTGACTTTGTGAATGTCACCAATCGTGAAAATATTTTGACGCTTACTTATGCGCCTGAACATCCGTCAGGAAATCCAATTCAGGAGGAATATCAGTTGGGCTTTTTGCCAATATTCTACTATAAAATTGATTTTTAGTAGGAGTGGTGTTACCAGTTTTTTTTATAAAATCGAAAAATTTATAAAATCTACTTCTTTAAATTTAATGACTGGTAACACCACTTTTCATTTTCTCCTATTCATTAACCAACTCCTGCCAAATACGCACCATTGCCCACGTATCTAAGTGACAATAGTGCAATAAATTCGCAAAAGCTGCTGTTTTTTCTTCTTCCGAAAAACGCCCATTTGTTGCATGATGCCATTGAATGACAGCATCACCACCGTTCTGTATTTCTAAGTCTCCATAAGTCAATTCAGGACACAAAGCAGGCAATATTTTTTTAATCGAATAGCGTCCTTTAAACTGCGGGTCGAGGTATAATCCTTTACTAAATATTGTAGCTAAATCATAACAATTATCATTCATGCCTAGCAAAAATGCGCTATGCTGCGGGTATTGTTCTGCTAATTCTTTGTTTCTTGTTTTCTCAAAAGCCGCATTCCAAACGATAACAGTGCCTTGGTTTTTGGCAATATGTTGCTTCATATCCAAGACCAATTCTTCTGTTGATTGTGTTTTTTCGCGTAGCAAAAATTCGTGGTGTTCAATAGGCGCATCTGGTTCAGCAATGACGTGCAAAGAATACTGAAAAACCATTTGCTGATAAGGCACTATGCCATCTTGCACAGGCGTGACATAGGAGAACGTTTCGTAGTCCAAAAAGTAAAGCGGATAGTCTAAATTCGACAAAATGCGCCTTATTTTTCGCTTCTCAATAATCGTCTCGCCCGACTGTGCAATATCGACTTGGCGACGTTGTGCCGGCGATAATTTAAAATCTCTTGGCACATCTTTAATATCCCAAATATTCAAGTCAATAAGTTGTTGACGTTTCTTTTTATGAATGCGTGCAATTTGAAAAATAGAATAGGGCGGTAAAGGCGGTAAATAGTGCTTCCAATACGGACAATGTATGCCATTTCCACAAATTCGTTCCAGTTTTCCAGACAGTTTTGGTTGATGAATAAAAGTTTTTGCTTCATCTATTAATTGCGTTATCTTGGGCAAAAGGTCTAAAGTCGTACCCGTAATATCTTGTGCAAAAAAGAGTTCGTGAAGGTCTAAATCGCCATTTTTGATGTATTTATTATTGACGTGAACGAGGTAGGTATTACCTATCTTATGACCACATTTCTCGAAAACAATCCGCTGAAAAGCAATGTCTTTGCGATGTTCGTCCTTGACACGCGTAGCCGCTTTGACTTCAAATAAATCTAAAACTCCATTTGCTCTTTCCACTACCACATCCGCAATGGCAATCAAACCATCTATCTCCGCGCGCATTTGAAACTGCACACGGTCAGCATCTATTTTTTCTTTTCCTACTATTGCACCGTCTTTAAACCAATCTTTCGCCAAGCGGTCAATCAAATTCCCTTGCTCTATTTTATGCAAGGTATCCGGTGTGATTTTCGGCATCAATTCCGGTTCATTTTTTTGCATCCAAAGTTCTTCGGGGCAAGCACAGTACTGAATAAAATCAGTTTTAGAAAGTGTATGTTTCGTCATATTGTTCAAGTTTATGGCGATAATATCGTTATTTTTTCTGACTGTAAGCTATAAAATAAAAAAAGCCCCTCCTCACCTTAGTTGTGAGGAGGGAGCCAATCCCAAAAACCGAATTACATTATTTCTTTATAGTTATTTCGCAATGCCATGTAGCACGGCTTGCTAATGGACAGGTAGAGGAAAGCCTCCTTACTTGAAAAACAAGTCTGCGAAAATTGTTAGTTCGTCAAAATCATCTTTTTAGTTGCGATGTGTGTTGCCGTTTTCACTTCATAATAAAATACCCCTCTCACACCTAACTCTTCGTGACGAATAGCCACTTCATGATAACCTTTTGAAAGGTCATTATTCATTACTTTCAATACTTTACCAGATAAGTCGTAAATCGTGATAGTAACGGCACTATTTGCTGGCAAATCAAAACCGATTACCGTCGCCTCACGGAATGGATTTGGGCGATTTTGGTAAAGCATCAATTTATTAGCTACTGTATTAGCTTCCTCATTTTGGAAACGTAATTGCACGTCTAACAATTCATCGTTTTTGCCGTAGGCTTCAGCCCGAGTGAAGCGAGAATTTATGCTCAAAGCATCGCTTAAAAACACATTTTCTCGCGCTCGGAATGTAAGTGTGAATAGGAGGCATTTCTCCTCCTCAATGACTGGCGAATTTGTGTCCCAACTGGTCGTAATTGCGCCTTTTTCGAGGAAAGTAAACCCGTAGTTATATCGTTTGGTCACCGTACTTGGTGTCATTTTTTCAAAAATTAAATTAGTCGCATCAAAATTCATAGTGAATTGATAAGCAGCTACTTCTGTCATATTTTTTGCATAAACAGGCACTTCTATTAGCGCATCTTTTTTGACATTTTGGTCGTTTATTTCCAAATCCAAATAGCCTGTGCTACGTTCTGCCGCTGCTTGATTAATATTAACGATAGCAGTACCATTTAAGTCGCCTACTTTAATACCGATAAAATTATTTTCCATCATATCTGCCGCCACATTATTGAGTGCCATGTTTTCAGGAAATGATGCTGCTAATGGATTATTAGCGTCATCAAATTGATGCGTTGCACCGACAAAACGCCAAGCGGTATTATTCGGAAAATAATCATTAATGCCCAAAATTGCAGCTCGTAAAGCGACCATATCGGCAGCCGTCACATCGTTGCTGTGATTGACGTCTGCTGCGATGATTTTGTAGGGACTATCTAATAGTTGTGTGTTTAAAATATGACGGTTCAATAAGACTATATCGTAAGTTGTTACGCCATTTAGGAGGTCGTTATTTTTTTGTGGCAATAGGTTGTAATTACCTGTTGGCATTTCAGCAAATTCGTAGTGACCTTCGTTGTCTGTCATGTAATTCAACAGACTATCGCCAGTCAATCCGACACTAATATCTGCTATTTCTTCGCCTTCTTCATTGTGAATATTTCCAGCAATCATCAAGTTGCTATTGCAAAGATTTAGCGTATCATCTACTATAACTGTTATGGTACACATTGCTTGATTTCCCTGTTCATCCGTTACTACTAAATCGACTGCTTGCTCTCCTAAATCATCACAGAAAAAGGTTCTGTATATATCGTTTAAATTGTCTGAAAAAGAGAAGTGTAAATCTTCAAAGTTCGTACAATTATCAGAAACAATACTACTATTGGCTACTATGTCAGCTTGGATAGTTATTTTGTTGCCAAAGAAAATAGTTGCCGTAATATTGGTATTACAAGTTAGTGATGGGATGCCACAATCTTCAATAGTAAAGAGGAATGAGCAGCTCGCTTCATTGCCACAAAGGTCAATGATAGTATAGGAAATACTATGCGTTCCGAGTATATATTCGTTACCTGTATTCATACCAAATCCTGAAAATTCACTACCAATATCTGCTATTCCATCATTGTTTTCATCAACTGTCCATGTGATTTGCAGTTCGTTATTTGGCGTACAATCATCACTTACATCAATGGTCAGATCAATCATTAATGGTGCACAATCATCGCCTACGTTACAGAAATCACGGTCATTACAAGCTCCTATTGCTGGTGCATCATTATTCGCTATTTCGATATTTTGAGTATATTCACAAAGCAAATTTGTGCAGTATTCTACAACTGTCCAAGTCCGAATATATTTGAAGCAAGCTCCTGTTGTCGGAAATTCTACTTCTTCATCTACATATGTTACTGCAATGCTTGCGCAAGCATCATTATTGATTATTGGTTCACCTGCAATAGTCGGATTAATCCCTGTAGAACAACCTGTTCCGATGTAATCTGCTGGCCATTCAATATCATCACAAGTAAATGGATCAGGATTAATAAGGAAGATATTTTGAGTACAACTGGCCGTATTTCCATTTGCATCGACTGCTGTAAATGTGCGAGTAATTGTACCATTTCCACAATTTATATTAGCAGCATCTTCATGCGAGATAGTCACTTCTGCACAGTTGTCGGTTGCTGTTGCATTGCCGGTGAGGTTCAAGTCATAAGGGTCAGCCGGACAAGTGATTGTTAAGTCAGCCGGACAAACTATTTCTGGGTCTATTTGGTTTTGAACGGTAACATTTATCATACAAAAATTCGTGTTTCCATTGCAATCTTTAACTAGCAATCGAACCATTGTTTCTTGTCCAATATCTTCACAGCAAAAGGTCACTGTTTCGTCATAAATTAAGTTACTTGGATTGTCACAAAAGTCTTCTACACGTTGCACAAAAAAGCTATCGATGCAACAATTGTCGCTACTACCATCATCAAAACTAATGGCAGTAGCCTCGCCATAACCTTCACTTGTCAGAGCAACTACGGTGTGTTCATCACAAACTGGAATTGGGGGTACATTATCCTCTACTATTACGACCAGTACTGCTACTGAACTATTTCCGCAAGCATCAGTTGCTATATAGTTGATTAAATGTTCACCAGTAGCTAAACCGGGCGCGGGGACATTGCCACCATTACCCATGATATTTCCAATAGTCGTTTGTGTTTCCCATGTTATTTCTGACGAACAATCCATAAAATCAGCTGAAGGAAGCGTTGGAATTGCGGAACAATTATCAATATCAGTATTAACAAACAAGGTGTCTATTGTTATAATTACTGGAGCAGTATGGTCTGTTACATTGATAAATTGCGTGCATTGCCATGGGTTGCTGGCGGAGAATGGTTCACAAGTATTAGACACCATCCATGTGCGCATAATGCGGATAGAGCCGTCGCAAGAAGGCAAGATATTATCGTTAAAAAGCACATCAATGGCACAGATTGCTTCTGCATTTGGTGTCATTTCCACAAGTATGTTTTCCATTTCAAAAAGCGGATAACCTGTCACTTCTGGTGATAAATCAGGTATGCTTCCGATGACGCATTCGGTCGTATATTCGGCCGGACAAACAAGTGTAATGTCTGCCATTAAAGTGCGATTAATAATAATTGTTTGTTGGCAAATAGTTTCATTCCCATAGGCATCTGTAGCTATCCAAGTCCGCGTAATAGTTGCTAAAAAAGTATCTGTACATTCGCCCAATTGCGTTTCGTCTTCATAAGTTGCCGTCACGGCTAAACAGTCCGTAAATATTGGCTCTTCCACATCTCCGCCTTCACTAATTGGGGCACTATTTTGAGTACAATTAATAAAAATAATGCCACCAGAGCCTGGCAAAGTACAAGTTGGAGCGAGCTTGTCTTCTACTAAAAGATTTCCCCAACACATGTTTCCAGTCTCTAGATATTGCACCATAAACTCGACATTTTGACCAACTAAAGCCATGGTGACTTCATTTCCCAAAACGCCATTAATACTAATCGCATAATCATCTGCACAGCCTTGCTCGCCTTCCATTAATTGGTCGATGGTCAAAAAGCCTTCACAGTTTTGGTCGATTGAATAATTGAGTTGATTATTACAAATTAAGCCTGGAGTAGTCGCAAATTCATTGATAATAACTTGAAATGAACAAGAAGAAGCAATAGAACCATCAAATGCATTAAACATCAGAGTAGTCGTACCAATGGGAAATAAATCTCCACTATTCAGTCCTGTATCATCTAATTGAGTAATGACTATTGTATCACAATTGTCTGTTGCGGTAACATCAAAGGTCACTATTTGTCCACATTCACCAGCTTCTAAGTCAATTTCAATGTCAACAGGACAAGTGATTTCTGGTGCGTCCATGTCTTGCACTCTAACCACGGTTTGGCAAGTAGCTGGCGTACCATTTCCGTCAATGACTGTCAAAGTTACCATTTCTTCGCCCACTTCAGCACAACCAAACTCCGTCTTAGACAGTCCTAATGAATCAATAAAACAATAATCGGCAGAGCTCCCATTATCGACTTCGCTAGGCGTTAGTATATGGCTATTTGAATTATTATCTAAAACATATTGAATGGTATCGACACAGACTGCCGTCGGCATAACAAAGTCATTATTATCAGTTAAAATAAGACCATTTTGATTAGTAATATCAACAATTGCAGCACCTAATTGATAGATAATCGCTTGATTATTCAATTCTCCAGAACCTATATTGGTGCTACTGCTGCCATCTTCCGTACGAAGAATGGCGCAAGAAGTATTAGTAATAACTGCTGCATTAATAATCGTATTTTGATTAATAAAAACGACATTATTATTTATCATGCCGCCATTGAGATTATTTATAAGGCCTGAATTAAGAAAATATTCGTCGTTATTAATCGTCCCATTATTCACCACATCTCCGAAATTGCTAAAATTTCCAGAGGTCGTATTTTGCAGGAAATTATTATTATTGAAAGTCGCGCCACCAAGATTTTCGAGTAAACCTGTGTTGATGAAAACAGCGTCATTCGTCACTATTCCGCCATTATCAAAATCACTCATCGACGAGAAAAGTCCACCAACATTGTTAAAGGTTTGAAAATTGATGAATTGTGCGGTGCTAACAAATGAACCGTCATTCGTTAGTGTTGCGCCAAAAGAATTCGTGAAGATACTATTAGAATTTATGTTGCCGTTGTTCTCGACTATCGCAAGATTTGAAAACGCGCCGGCTCCATTAATTTCTAAGGTATTATTATTTTGTAAGATACCATTATTATTCAAACTGAAGCCATCCAATACCATTTGCAGAGTACCGTCATTTTGAATATTAAAATCAAAGACATAATTAGCTGTCAGCGTAATCTCGGGGGAGAAAGTGGCAGGAATAATGGCATTATTGCCAGCATTAGGCAGCCCTGCCGACCAATTGGTAGCGGTAAACCAATCATTGTCAGTTGCGCCTATCCAAGTTGTTTGCGCAGAGATGTGTAGTGTCAGACAGCACAAAATGGCCATCATCGGGAGTAGCACTCGCCTCATGGTGTGTAGTTTTAACTTTAAAGGATGTCGATTCAGTTTCTAATAATGAAAGGATAGAACTGTATAGTGATAGGAAGAGTATGTTATCCAACTCACATTTAGTCAATCAATCATCGAAATTTGTGTAAAGGAAAAAAGAGGCGGTTGAGCAAAAACAATCACGCTAAGACATAGGAGTGGCCCAACTGGGCAACTCCATTCGTGGAATTTTACGTTTTTAACTCTTGTCGTGGAAATAGAGTTGGTTAATTATTCTCTGTGGTAAGTTTGTTTGAAATGCAATTAAAAGTCTTTTTGCATTCCTCATGGTAAACGAAAATATATTCAAAATTCGTACTACAAAGGTATGGGGAGAAATTTCTGAATGCTTACCTATTAAGTGGTATTTTTTTAGTTTATTATTTTTATAATATGACTTTATTAGAAAAATAGATATTAGGTAAGACGAATATTTTTTAGGTTTTGTAATCATAAGGTACTGATAGTCAATAATTTATAATTTAAGAAATCAGCTAAGTCTTCTTAATTTTCAACTTCTTTTATCTAATTTTTGGTTCTTTGACCACAATGGGCATTGATATATAGGCAGGCAACTTTTTAACTATAAACCGTCGCAATTAACTTTCGTCGCCCGCCCTGATTACGAAATTCGCAAAGATAAATGCCTTGCCAAGTGCCGACATTTAGCCGGCCGTTCGTAATAGGAATACTAATAGACGAACCAATCATTGCCGCTTTTATATGTGCGGGCATATCGTCTGGTCCTTCCATGGTGTGGGTAAGAAATGGCATATTTTCGGGTATAATATGATTGAATATACGCTCAAAATCGGTGCGTACATCGGGGTCGGCATTTTCATTTATCGTAATAGCTGCTGAGGTATGTTTGATAAATAAGTGAAAAATGCCCGTCTTTGGCAAGTCAATTTGCGACAGCACTTCACGTGTAATCAGGTGATATCCGCGCGAAAAAGCAGGAAGTGTGAGTTCTATTTGTTTGACCATATTGCTTGTTTTCATCTTTAAAAATATGTCATTTTTTTGAAAAAAATGACATATTTTATAGCTCTAAATAGATTGAATATCTGGCGCTATATAAGCTTCCCTAGCCGCTTCAGAAAGCATGACTTTTTCCGAATAATAATCCATCCATAAATTACGTCGTGTCAAATTATCATCGAAAATTAAGTCATCTAAAGCCGCCTGTGTCCAAAGCACTTCCCCATTTTCATTGCTCCTAAAATACTGTATCGCATCCGCCCAAAAGCGCGTCATCGTGTCGTGATAGCCGTCATTTTTATAGCAAGCATTGTAGTGTTGAATACGTTTTTTGATTTCCGGATACGCTTTTTTACCATATTTTGCTGTAAAAAATAAGCCGACGACTAAATGCGCGCCATGATCCCATTCATCTTGGTCTAGGCTACAATCTTCAAAAGCAGCAATCAATTTTTCGGCATCTTCTATTGGATAAAATACTTCTGCTGACATGATGGTTTATTTTGCTTTTTTCCGTTTTTCTGCAGCCGTTAAATCTGCGGGTAATAAACGAAACGACATCCGATGATACTCCGTTGCGCCATGCTGCTGAATAGCTGCTCGATGTGCTTTTGTTGGGTAGCCTTTATTACTTTGCCAACCATATTGCGGTAGTTTTTCCGCCAATTGCTCCATATATTCATCTCTATACGTCTTCGCCAAAACGGAAGCGGCAGCAATAGACAAATATTTTCCATCTCCTTTGATAATACAATGATGTGGAATACCAGGATAAGCCGGCTTAAAACGATTGCCGTCAATCAACAAAGATGTAGGCTCAGTAGAAAGGCGCGCAATTGCCCGACGCATGGCAGCGAATGAAGCATTCAATATATTTAGCTCGTCTATCTCCTTCGGAAAAACAGCTTCGACGGCATAGGCGATGGCCTTTTTTTCTATTTCTGGACGTAATTTATTGCGTTGCTTTTCGGTGAGTTTTTTACTGTCATTTAATAAAGGATGACTAAAATCCTTCGGCAAGATAACGGCTGCTGCATAAACTGGCCCAGCTAAACAGCCCCGACCCGCTTCGTCGCAGCCTGCTTCTATTTCGTTTTTATCAAAAAAAGGCAACAGCATAAATAATGAATAATTTAGAATGAAATAATGAAATAATGAATAACCGAAGGCGCAAAACTAGCTGTTTCTTTATTATTTTCTCTAAAAATCTTTTGTCTTTCTATTTAATGCAACTAAAGGCATCAAATTTGCCTCCTTATAAGTGTCATAAATTTCCGGTTTATTTTTTATCAAGCTTTCCGGAAAAATATAGAGCCGCTTCGAATGTACATTCGAAGCGGCTCCTTTTATTTCACAATCAATTCACCGCTTATGCAGCAGCGATTTCTTCGCGAATTTTATTCAAAGCAGAACCCGCACCTACCCAATCAATTTGAGCTTGATTATACGTGTGTGCTACTTCAAATTTATCTTGAGTACCATCTGAGTGATTTAAAACAATAGTCAGATTTTTGCCCGGTGCCATTGATTTGAACCCTTCGATGTTCACTTTATCATCTTGGCGCACTTTATCATAATCGGCAGGATTAACGAAAGTTAATGCCAACATACCTTGTTTTTTCAAGTTCGTTTCGTGGATACGTGCAAATGATTTCACAATCACCGCGTGTACACCTAAGAAACGTGGCTCCATTGCCGCATGCTCACGAGATGAACCTTCACCCAAGTTTTCTTCACCAAATACAACCGAACCAATATTATTGTCACGGTAGTAGCTAGCTACGTCTGGTGCTGCACCATATTCTCCAGTCTCCACATTTAAAATGTGATTTGCTTGACCATTGAATGCGTTTATTGCGCCAATGTAACAGTTGTTGGAGATATTCTCCAAGTGCCCACGGAATTTCAACCATGGCCCAGCCATAGAAATGTGGTCGGTGGTACATTTCCCTTGAGCTTTCACCCAAACGCGCATGCCTTGTAATTGGTCAGTTGTCAAAGGCTTAAATGGTTCCAATAATTGAATACGATTCGATTTCGGATCAACTTTTACTCTGATACTTTTACCACTTCTTGGAGGTGCTATATAGCCTGCATCTTCTACCTCAAAACCATTTGGTGGTAATTCAACACCTGTTGGCGGGTCAAGCATTACCTGTTCCCCTTTTTCATTCGTCAAGGTATCCGTTAATGGATTGAAGCATAAATCACCCGCAATAGCCATTGCTGTTACAATTTCTGGTGACGCTACAAAACCATGTGTGTTTGGATTGCCGTCATTCCGCTTACGGAAATTACGGTTAAACGAGGTAATGATAGAGTTTTTACGATCGGGGTCATCTGTATGGCGTGCCCATTGACCGATACACGGTCCACAAGCATTTGCCAAAACAACACCGCCCATTTTCTCAAAATCATCTAATAAACCATCACGTTTAACGGTAAAGCGGATGAGTTCAGAACCAGGAGTTACCGTAAATTCAGCTTTTGTTTTCAAGCCTTTTGCTACTGCTTGACGTGCAATAGAAGAGGCGCGATCTAAATCTTCGTAGCTAGAGTTGGTGCACGAACCAATCAAACCTACTTCCAGTTTTTGTGGATAACCTTCTTTCTTAACTGCTGCTGCAAATTTAGAAATCGGCCAAGCTAAATCTGGTGTATAAGGGCCATTAATGTGTGGCTCTAGTTTCGACAAGTTAATTTCAATAACTTGGTCGAAGTATTGCTCTGGATTTGCATAACACTCTGGGTCACCTGTCAATTCGCCTTTCACACGATTAGCAAGACGAGCGATAGAAGCACGACCTGTTTCACGTAAATAACGATCCATTGATTTGTCGTAGCCAAAAGTCGATGTCGTTGCACCGATTTCTGCACCCATATTACAAATGGTACCTTTACCAGTACAAGACAAACGGCGTGCGCCAGGACCGAAGTATTCAACGATAGCACCAGTACCACCTTTCACTGTTAAGATACCTGCTACTTTCAAAATAACATCTTTCGCAGAAGTCCAACCGTTCAAGCTACCTGTTAATTTAACACCGATTTGTTTCGGCATTTTCAATTCCCAAGGCATACCTGCCATTACATCCACTGCATCTGCACCACCCACACCGATGGCGACCATACCTAGACCACCACCGTTTGGTGTGTGACTATCGGTACCAATCATCATACCGCCAGGAAAAGCATAGTTTTCCAATACGATTTGGTGAATAATACCAGCACCAGGCTTCCAAAAACCGATACCATATTTATTAGAAACAGTAGAGAGGAAGTTATAAACCTCTGAATTTACGTCATTTGCAACATCTAAATCGGTGTCTGCACCTACTTTTGCTTGAATTAAGTGGTCACAGTGAACAGTACTCGGCACGGCTACTTTGTCACGACCTGCCATCATAAATTGAAGCAGTGCCATTTGTGCCGTTGCATCTTGCATCGCTACGCGGTCAGGCGCAAAGAATACATAATCTTTTCCGCGATTATAATTTTGTAATGGCGACTCATTATGCAAGTGCGCATATAAAATCTTTTCGGTGAGCGTAAGTGGCCGACCTAAATTTTTGCGGGCTTCTTCTACACGAGCGGGTAGGCTCTCGTAAAAGGCCTTAATCATTTTAATATCGAATGGCTTCTTAGACATAAGACTTGTTTTTAATTGCCAAAATAAAGTGAAGTGGTATATAACACGCCTCAGCCACTAAAAAGTTCGAGCAGCCACAAATAGTCGGCAATGTTATTACGATTTTTAAAGGGCGACAAATGTACATAAATTACTAATTATTGTGTCATCTTAAGCCCTTACTTTCCGTTTATTTTTACGAAAATAATGGTGTGAAGATGCATTTTTTTGTATTGATATACGATTTTCTATTCTTCAGACGCCCTATTCAAGACATTTCAGAACATGTTTTGTAGTTATCTTCTTTTTAAATCTTACTACAAAAGCTAATATTTTACTTAAAAACATCCTTTTTTTGTTCCATTTTTCGTCTAATATTTATCTTTCTTTTTTCAGAAATGGTTCAAAAATAAATTACCATGCTCTAGTGATCAACGCATCGTACAATTATCCTGATTTTAAAATAAGACTGAACGAAAAATAAACTACCCAAGAACATCCATTTGTTCTTGTACCATTCCTTGACAATTTTGGGTTCTCTTACAAATCCCGTTATTTTTAAAAAAAAGCAGCTAACCAACTAGGGAAGTTATTATTTTATCCCAATGAAGTAAACATTCTTTCGTAAATTGCCGGCTAGAAATTGGAATAAAATCGATTAATATGCTTATTCCATTTCTAAACAAACTGTCAATTGAGAAAAATACTACCATTATGTTACATGATTTAATACTTGAAATTGGTGTATTACCATTTTACACACGTCTCCTATTAACCTCCGTTATCGTAGTATTCATGCCTTTGAGTGCGATGACTTTTTTCTTTTACATGCTTGATAAAAAGGAAAAAGACTTCCATAAAGCGATGCGCGATATGGGCATTCATAGTAGCCGAAAGGTACGCGACACCTATA
This sequence comes from Caprella mutica, assembly GCA_947561585.1. Classification (NCBI taxonomy): domain Eukaryota; kingdom Metazoa; phylum Arthropoda; class Malacostraca; order Amphipoda; family Caprellidae; genus Caprella; species Caprella mutica. Next base: position 565,861 of record CANNZV010000020.1, read on the forward strand.
AAGCCGGACATTATTTATTGCCCGTAGCCTTCGTTACAATGGTTTGCCTAGTTGCTATTTTACTTATCCTTTTTGCTGACCTTTTCGTGGATGGTGCTGGTAATAGCTTGATACTAACAGGTGCAGATTTTGCCACTGAAAATATTGGACAAGCACCACGCAGTATGGTTGCCTTTAGCTTTGCATTTTTAGGTGGATTTATTTGGTCTGCTAATAATATTATCCGTCGCCTTATCAATTACGATTTATCTCCAAATAATTACTACACCGCAGGTATTCGTATCTTTTTAGCTGTCATGGTTTCAATTATCTTGGCTTTTCTGTTGCCAGAATGGGTAGGCCCTGGTTTACCAGCAATTGCGTTTTTAGCAGGCATGTTTCCAGAGCGCGTGTTGAATTATTTGATTGACAAATACAAGGAATTCATCAATGGCAATGCTATTTTGGATGAGCAAATGTCTCTTGAAAATATTGAAGGTATTAGTGTCCAACATAAAGAACGCTTAGAAGAAATAGGTATTGATAATGCGCAAAATTTAGCGACTACTAGCTTTATTCAACTCTTAATCAAAACACCTTTCGAAACGCGTGAGCTATTAGATTGGATAGGGCAAGCAAAGCTATTACTATATGTGAAAGATAATATTACCGTCTTTCGGGAGATTGGTATTCGTTCTGTTTTTGACTTTTTCAAAGGCGATAAAAGCAAAGAAGTCATGCAGCAAATTGCCGAGTTTAGAGGTATTGACCCGATGATGATGGGCTTAGTTTACGAGCAAGTTGTGAATGATGAGGGTATTCGCTCGCTCTATGAATTTCAGCGTCAAATCAATTTACCAGATAGCAGCGCAGAGGATTATAATCACGTAGATAAAGCGATTAATACGAATAAGTAAAGTAGAACGTACGATTTCAAACGTACGATTTCAAACGTACGATTCACGAGGCATATTTTTCAATACAAAAAGCACGCTCCAACATCATGTCGGAGCGTGCTTTTTTCGTAAACCTACAATTGTAAATCGTATATTGCTTATACTTCTTCTTTCAATCTCAAGCCTAAAGACAACTCTTCCAGTTGCGTTTCATCAATTCGCGAAGGTGCATCAATCATCACATCACGACCTTGATTATTTTTCGGGAAGGCAATGAAATCGCGAATAGTTGTTTGACTTTGTAGCACAGCACACAAGCGGTCAAAACCGAAAGCAATACCACCGTGTGGCGGCGCACCAAACTCAAAAGCCCCTAATAAGAAACCGAATTGTTCTTCTGCTTCTTCTGGCGTAAAGCCGAGTAATTTGAAGTTGCGCATTTGCAAATCGCGGTCGTGAATACGAATAGAACCACCGCCAATTTCCGAACCATTAATCACTAAATCGTAGGCATCTGCACGTAGATTTTTCATCGTTTCGTGGTCGCCGTGCATCATTTTTTCTTGGTCTTCTTTTTTAGGAGAAGTAAAAGGGTGGTGCATGGCGTGGAAACGTTCACTGTCTTCGTCCCATTCCAAAAGCGGGAAATCTACTACCCAAAGCGGACTGAATTCACCCGCTTTCATCAAGCCCATGCGTCGGCCCATTTCTAGGCGTAATTCGTTCAATTGCTTACGCGTTTTGTCCGTTTCACCAGATAATACGAGCAACATATCGCCCGGTTTTGCGCCAAATTTTGCGCCCCAAGCTTTCAAAGTTGCCTCGTCGAAAAACTTACCTACGCTAGATTTTACAGAACCATCCGCACCAAATTTTACATAAACCAAGCCTTTCGCGCCAATTTGCGGACGCTGCATCCATTCGGTTAATTTTTTAATATCTTTATTTGAATATTCGCCAGCTTGTCCTTCCGCACAAATACCGACGACTAGTTCAGCATTATCAAAAACGCTAAAACCTTTGTTTTGTGCCACCTCATTCAACTCCACAAACTCCATCCCAAAGCGCGTATCTGGTTTATCTGAACCGTAGCGACGAATAGCTTCATCATATTGCATGCGCGGAAAATCTGCCAACTCCACGCCCATTGTTGTTTTAAATAGATGCTTCGTCAAACCTTCAAAAGTATTCAGAATATCTTCCTGTGTCACAAATGCCATTTCGCAGTCAATCTGTGTAAATTCTGGCTGACGGTCAGCGCGCAAATCTTCATCACGGAAACATTTCACAATTTGGAAATATCTATCCATACCCGCTACCATCAAGAGTTGCTTGAAGGTCTGTGGCGATTGTGGCAAAGCGTAAAATTGACCAGCATTCATCCGGCTAGGCACGACAAAATCGCGCGCACCTTCTGGTGTACTTTTGATTAATACCGGCGTTTCTACTTCAATGAAGTTTTGTTCCGACAAGTATTTACGCGTTTCAATCGCTAGATTAGACCGGAAAATCAAGTTTTGCTGCACTGGATTACGACGAATATCTAAGTAGCGATATTTCATCCGAATGTCATCACCACCATCAGTCTCGTCTTCTATCGTAAACGGAGGCGTTTTAGATTCATTAAGTATATCCAATTGCGTCAAGGTAATTTCGACATCGCCCGTTGCTCTATTGGGGTTCTTATTCGTTCTTTCACGCACTGTACCTGTAGCAGCAATGACGTATTCGCGCCCTAATTTATTGGCTAAGTCACCCATTGCGGGGTTATCTTCCATATCAATTACGAGTTGCGTAATGCCATAACGGTCGCGCAAATCAATAAAAGTCAATCCTCCAAATTTACGGACAATTTGTACCCAACCACTGAGTTTCACTTCTTGTCCTACATGTTCCATGCGCAACGCGCCACAATCGTGCGTTCTATACATATCTATCTGATTTTTAGAATGTAAAAAATTAAACTAAATACTTATTTAAGATATTAGATGTTAGATGTTAGACTTTAAATATTAGCCTTTTTTCGTTTGTATTTATCAAGAAAAAATAAACACACATTTATATTTTATCAAACTTTTAATTGCCTGATATTCAATCTAATATCTAAAATCTTTTGTCTAATGTCTAAATCTTTAAAGCAATCATCATGCCCGTAGCATATTTAGCGGGCGCGAAATTACGCCTTTTTTTAATCTTTAAAAATTATTAAGCAATACATACCTATTCCAGGGCATTTTTGCGTCATTTTGGTACAAAAAAATCGCTTTCTCTATAATTATTATTATATTTGTCAACGAGTTTCCTTCGGTTCGTTAGTGATTAATCCAAAATGAAAAACCAAAACATGTCTCTCATCGTCGGTTTGACCACTACCTTTTAGTATTTTTATTAAAAACTACTATTCTCCGATTTTTAAGTAGCATTCATTTAATACGTGTTTAATCACGTAATTATTTACTGATTTTTGTAAGTGTCACACACACTCACTCACTCAACCTATCTATTTCATGAAAAAATTTATTACCCTATTATTTAGCTTAACGGTATTCATCTGTACTCTTAATGCACAATTTAATCAATCCTCATTTAGTCATCAACGTGGTTTATTTGAAAATAGTTTCACACTGACATTAACCCCGAATGAACCCAATACAACCGTTCGCTATACCTTAGATGGTAGTGCGCCTACGCTCAATTCGGGGCAAATTTATAGCACTCCTATTTCCATTAATGAAACAAGTGTTGTGCGTGCTATTGGTTGGAATTTGGACGACACCAGTCGTGTGCACACCCAATCCTATATTTTCCCTACCCAAGTTTTAGAGCAAGAAGGTACACCAAGTGGTGGTTATCCAGATGAGTTTTTGCCTGGCGAAATTGATGCCGACTACGATATGGACCCCGAAATATTAGACGACTTAGGCTATTCGGAAATGGTATTGAATGCTTTATATGACCTGCCCAGTATTTCGTTAGTGACAAATGTCGAAGACTTATTTGACGAAACGACGGGCATCTATATGAATACTTTAGAGTCGGGCGTAGAATGGGAACGCCCTGTTTCCATCGAATTTTTCACACCCGATGGTAGCGAAGAAGATTTTCAGAAAAATGCGGGACTAAGAATAGCGGGCAGTTCTAGCCGCGAACCGACCGAAACACCCAAGCACTCCTTTCGGGTGATGTTTAAAAGTCAATACGGACCATCCAAGCTAGAATATCCACTTTTCGGTGAAGATGCTGCGGATGAATTTGATAATATCGCCTTACGTGCGGGCTTCAACTTTTCGTGGTTAGTCTCTTCCAATTCTTACGACCAACGCCTGAAAGCACAATATATTCGCGACCAATATGCACGCGAATTGCAGCTAGCTATGAGTGGCGTAGCTGCTCACGGTCGCTATGTGCATTTATACTTAAATGGCTTATATTGGGGCTTATACAACCTCACCGAACGTTCTGATGCTACTCTTGCCGCCGCTTATTTTGGGGGCGATAAAGATGATTATGACGCGGTGAAAAGTGGTCACGCCATGAGTGATAGCGATATTGGTTTTTATGAAACCATGTTAGAATTAGCGGTAGATAACGACTTGTCTAATCAGGAAAATTACGAGGAATTAGCTGCATATATTGATTTGGATAATTGGATTGACTATTTCATTTTGAACCAATATATGAGCAATACCAATTGGGACCATCACAATTGGGTCATGGTACGCGGAAAAGCGCCGGGCAGCAAAGCAAGAATGTTGGCTTGGGATACCGAAACCTCGATGATACAAGCACACTTTAGCATAGTCGAAGATGTATGGGGTGGAAAACCAACCGAGATATTGGACAACATGCGGGCAAATGAAGAATTTCGGGTTAAATTCAGTGACCATATTCATCGTCATATTTTTAATTGTGGCATTATAACAGAGGACTCGGTAGCGGCACATTGGTTGCGTATTGCTGATGTCATTAATACCTCTATTGCAGCAGAATCAGCGCGCTGGGGCGATTATCGTCGTGATGTACATGATGTGGGCGACCCCGCATTATATACACATCAAACTTGGCTTGACGAACAAGAACGTTTATTGACGGAGTTCATTCCCGAGCGGAAAGAATACATTATGGAAGAGTGGCGTGAAGCCAGTTTCTACCCAAGTATTGATGCGCCTATCTATAGTGAAGCTTGTGACTTAGAAGTAGAAAGTGGCTTTATGTTGGATATTTCAAATATCAATCCAAGTGGCGGCGGAACGATTTATTATACCATTGATGGTAGCGACCCACGTGAATTTGGCGGGTCAATCGCGGCTTCTGCAACCAATGGAAATGACAATGCGACCATTACAATTAATCAAACGACGACCGTCAAATCACGCGTAAAAGATGGTAGTGATTGGAGTGCTTTACAAGAAACAACTTTCTACACAGCTCTAGCTGACCAAGATGCTTTGGTGATAAATGAAATTCATTATAATCCAGACGATGGGTCAGATTATGAATTTATAGAATTAAAAAACCTCGGCAATTCAACTATTGACCTATCGGGTAGTGCATTTGACTTGGGTATTGAATACGCCTTTCCAATAGGTGCTACTATTGCAGCTAATGATTTCCTCGTTTTAGCGGAAGATGTGGTTGCTTTTGAGGCTAAATATGGCTTTGCGGCTTATGGCCAATATGGTGGCAAATTATCCAATGGCGGCGAGACCGTTACCTTACGCGACCCGCTCGGAAATATCATTGATGAAGTGACTTATTTGGACACTATTCCTTGGGATATGGATGCAGATGGCTTAGGCACTTCCCTCGAATTTTTGGTAGGCGAATTTGATAATAGTTTACCTGAGAATTGGCACGCTTCCGCCCAAATTGACGGTTCTCCAAATGCTGAAAATGGCATTCGTTTGGACTGCAATTTCCCTATGCCTTATTTAGTTATTAATGAAATCAATTACCACTCCGATACCTTAGCAGATGCTGGCGATTGGCTCGAATTATACAATCCAAGCAGCGAAAATATCAACCTTTCTGATTGGGTATTTCAAGATGAGGGGAACACATTGACCTTACCCAATAATACAAATATCGGCGCAGGACAAGTATTGGTTTTAGTATTTGATGAAGCAAAATTCACGGCTTTACATCCAACGATTAGCAACTATATTGCCTTCCCTGATTTTGGTTTGAATAATGACGGTGAACGCCTACGTCTAGTCAATTCGGTAGGCTGTGTAGCAGATTATGTACATTTTAATGATGTCGCGCCATGGTCATTGCCGCCTGATGGTGATGGCCCAAGTTTGCAATTAATTTCACCAAATTTAGATAATAATATAGCGACGAACTGGCTACCTTCTAATAATGATTTAGGCACACCAGGCATAGTAAATGGTGCAGATTTCACTGTCAATATTGGCCCAGACCAAGCCATTTGTGTAGGCAATTCTATTGACCTAAATGCAAGCGTATCAGGCTGTATTGATTGTAATTATCAATGGTCTAATGGCATGATGGGCGCACAAATTACCGTCAATCCAACGAATACGACCACCTACTCTGTAGTCGTAACAAGTGGTAGCGATACCGCAAATGATGCCATAGAAATCAGTATTGTTCCCGATATTATTATCACTGCCGATGTGAGTAATTTACCGTGTGCAGATGATAATAATGGCGAAATAAACCTCACCACTAGCGGCGGTGCAGGCGGTTTTGCTTACGCATGGAATACAGGTGACAATACCGAAGATTTGACCGATTTGGTAGGCGGCACTTATAGCGTCACCATTACAGATGCTGCCGAATGCAATACAACAGAAACATTTACAATTGATGCGCCACAAGAAGCAATTGAAGTCTCGAACACGCTTACAGATATTGCTTGCAATGGCACACCTACAGGCGCTATTGACCTATTCCCAACTGGTGGCATAGGGAGTTTTAATTTTTCTTGGAGCAATAATACCATTTCTCAAAATCAAATAAATTTACAGAGTGGAACATACACTGTGACCATCACAGATGATAATAATTGCACACATATAGAAACCTATATCATTGATGAACCAAATGCTTTAGAAAGTGATATTACTGTTTCAAATATTGACTGTAATGGCGACGCTTCTGGCAGTATTGAGCTTAATATAGGCGGTGGCGTAGGCAGTTATAATTATGCCTGGAATACAGGCGACGATGAAGCCGATTTGAATAATTTATCAGGCGGTATTTACAGCGTAATTGTGACGGATGCGAATAATTGTGAATTAATAGAAAATATTGAAATAACTGAACCAAGTGCTATTATTGCTAATAATACCATAACTGATATTAGTTGTAATGGTGATGAAAATGGCAGCATTAACGTAACCGCTTCGGGTGGATTTGGTGATTTAGATTACACTTGGAATATAGAGGGCAATACTGCTACTCAAACTGGACTTTCTGGCGGCGAATATAACTTAGTCATCACAGATGAAAATGATTGTGACTTAGCTTTAGATTTTGTTATTGAAGAACCTGAAGCGATTGATTTAGGTGCAATAACGAACCATGTTTATTGTGGTGAAACAGATAATGGCTCTATCGAATTAGCTCCAACAGGCGGCACAGGTATTTTAGAAATAGAATGGAATACAGGCAGCAATGCCAATAGTTTAGAAAATCTCTCTCCAGGCGATTATTCAGTTGTAATAACAGACGAAAGTGCCTGTCAAGTCAATCAAACATTCACTATTCTTGAAATTCCATCTTTAAATATTCAAGAAGAAATCAGTCAAATTGATTGTAATGGCAACACCAATGGCGCTATTAATGTCGAAGCTTTAGGCGGTACAGGAACGTATGTGTATCTATGGGAAACCGGCGAAACCACTCCAAATTTAAACAATCTTTCAGCTGGCTTTTACATTGTCACCATCACCGACGACAGCGATTGTGAAGCAATTGAAGTCTATGAAATTATAGAACCCACTGCCATTTTTGTAGAAGAAATAACGACTTCTATAGATTGTAATGGCAACACGAACGGAGCTATTGTTTTAGCTATTCAAGGCGGCACCAATAACTTTGAATACAGTTGGAGCAATGGCGCAACTACGCCAAATATAGATGAACTAGCAGCAAATCAATACACCGTTACCATTACAGATAATGGTGCTTGTGAAACAATAGAAAGCTATACGATCTCAGAACCCGAAGCATTGGTATTAGAAAGTATTGCGACGAATATTGATTGCTTTGGCAATGAAAATGGGCAAATCGAAACAACCGTTTCGGGTGGCACAAGTGATTATATTTATGAGTGGAATACAGGCGAGGAAACACCAAATTTAGAAGGGCTTTCTGCTGGTGAATATTCCGTCATCATCACAGATATAAACGGCTGTGCAACAACTGAAACCGTTGAGATAAGCGAGCCTGATGCTCTAGTTATCGAAAGTCAAATTACTAATATCGACTGTTTTGCTTATGAAAACGGTAGTATTGAAGTCACTATTACAGGCGGCACAGGTTCCATTGAAACTACGTGGAATACAGGCGAAAACACCCCAAGTATTTCTAATTTGCCTGCCGGCGAATATGAACTCACTTCCATTGATGAAAATGGTTGCGCTATCATCGAAACCTTTGCATTGACTGAACCAACAGCACTTTTTTTTGATGAAGCACATACCAACCCGAATATGGGCGCGGATGGTACGATTAGTGTTACACCCGACGGTGGCACGATGCCTTACACCATTTTATGGGATAATAATGCCATCAATTTTGAACTAACAGACTTGGAAGCAGGCACTTATACCTTTGTTATTACAGATGCAAATGGTTGTGAATCAACAGGTGAAGTCATACTCGAACCAAACAATTTGCAAACGATAAGCAACTTAGAGAATTGGGCGATTTCACCAAATCCAAGTGCTGGTCATTTACAAATTCAAGCAACCTTCTCTACTGCAAATGCCGTGCAAATAGAAGTCTATAATGTCGCTGGTGTTCGCTTATTACAAGCTACTCAAAATGCCTCGACTAATATAGCTTGGCAAGCAAATTTAAGCGATTATGCTGCTGGAATTTATTGGGTTCGTTTGAAAACGGAACAAGGGACAGTTGCGAAGAAGTGGGTGAAAATGGATTGATTACTGACAGAATGACCTTCCATATTTTAAAAGGAAGGTCATCATCTTAGATTTTGAACGAAAAACTAAGACGCAAAAAGGCTGCTCTGTGATGGAGCAGCCTTTTATATTTAAACGACAAAAAAAATCGTAAATCGTACATCTCAAATCGTACATCTCAAATCGTACTTCGACTTACATATTTCTTCGATACTGCCCACCCACTTCATAAAGCGCATTCGTAATCTGTCCCAAAGAGCAAGATTTCGTCGCTTCCATTAAGTAGCTAAATAAGTTTTCGTTTTTGATAGCAGCTTGTTGCAATTGCTTTAATTCGATATTTGCAATTGCTTTTTTCGCCACTTTCAAATTCTCTAAAGTCTGTATCTGCTCTTTCTTCTCTTGTTCTGTTGCACGTATCACTTCACTTGGAATAACCGTCGGTGAGCCTTCTTTCGACAGGAAGGTATTCACACCGATAATCGGAAATTCGCCCGTGTGTTTAAGTGTTTCGTAATACAAACTTTCCTCTTGAATTTTACCGCGCTGATACATGGTTTCCATTGCGCCCAAGACCCCGCCACGTTCTGTAATCCGGTCAAATTCTAATAAAACAGCATCCTCTACTAAGTCTGTCAATTCTTCGATAATGAATGAACCTTGTATCGGATTTTCGTTGGTCGCCAAACCTAATTCATGATTAATAATCATCTGAATAGCCATGGCTCTACGCACACTTTCTTCCGTTGGTGTGGTAATCGCTTCGTCATAAGCATTGGTATGTAGCGAGTTACAATTGTCGTAAATCGCATATAATGCTTGCAATGTAGTACGAATATCATTGAAGGAAATTTCTTGTGCGTGCAAAGAACGTCCCGATGTTTGGATATGATATTTTAGTTTTTGACTACGTCCGTTGGCATTGTATTTTTCGCGCATGGCTTTCGCCCAAATACGACGAGCTACACGCCCAATTACCGCATATTCTGGGTCAACGCCATTCGAGAAAAAGAAGGATAAATTAGGCGCAAAGTCGTCGATATTCATACCGCGTGACAAATAATATTCGACGAAAGTAAAGCCATTGGACAAAGTAAATGCCAACTGCGAAATCGGGTTTGCACCTGCCTCTGCAATGTGATAACCAGAAATAGACACCGAGTAAAAATTACGCACATTTTGGTCAATGAAATACGCTTGCACATCGCCCATTAATTTGAGGGAAAACTCGGTGCTGAAAATACAGGTATTTTGCGCTTGGTCTTCTTTCAAAATATCCGCTTGAACCGTACCACGTACCGCGCTGAGTGCCGTCGCTTTGCATTTTGCGTAAGTATCTGTAGGTAAAATTTGGTCGCCTGTCAAACCCAATAGCATCAAACCTAAACCATCATTACCTTCTGGAATATCTCCGCGATAAGTCGGGCGTTCGGCATTATTATCGTCATATATTGCTTTCAATTTGGCTTCCACCAAATGCTCTAGACCATTTTCTTTGATGTATTTTTCGCATTGCTGGTCAACAGCTGCATTCATAAAAAAGGCACAAATCGTAGCGGCGGGCCCATTTATCGTCATCGAAACCGATGTTTTGGGGTCGCATAAATCAAAGCCCGAATACAACTTTTTCGCATCATCCAAACAACATACACTTACTCCTGAATTACCTACTTTTCCGTAAATATCAGGGCGATAATCAGGGTCTTCGCCATAAAGCGTCACGCTATCAAATGCCGTCGATAAGCGGTTAAATGGCATATCGCTCGACACATAGTGAAAGCGGCGGTTTGTACGTTCTGGACCACCTTCTCCGGCAAACATACGCGTAGGGTCTTCGCCTTTTCTTTTGAATGGGAAAACGCCTGCTGTATATGGAAATTCGCCCGGCACATTTTCTTGCAATATCCAACGTAATATCTCGCCCCAATCTTTAAATTTGGGCAAAGCTACCCGAGGAATACGAGACTGCGAAAGAGAAGTAGTAAAGGTCGGCACACGAATTTCGCGACCGCGCACATGATAGATATATTCGTCGTTGGCATAGTTTTGTTTTTTCTCGTCCCAGCCGTCTAATATGCGTTTACATTGCCCATCCAAATCCATTTCTAGATGGGCATAAGTCGCATTCAAGCCTTCTAAAATCAACTCTTTATTGGCTACCGTTGCTTGGTCATTAATTGCCGCAATACTTTGCTTCAAACCAAACATACGACGCGCAATATCCGCCTGTTTTTCGACCCAACGGTCGTAAGCACGGTTGTTTTCAGAAATCTCTGACAAATAGCGCGTCCGATGTGGCGGTATAATGTATATTTTTTCACTTATATCTGTAGAAATAGTGCTCGTAGATTTGAGGTCTGCGCCTGTTTTTTCAGCAACTAAATCCATTAATGAACGATACAAGGTGTTCATTCCAGGGTCATTAAATTGCGAAGCAATCGTGCCATAAACTGGCATGGTCTCCGGCTTTTTATCCCATAAATTATGGTTGCGTTGATATTGTTTTTTTACATCTCGCAAAGCATCTAATGCACCCCGTTTATCGAATTTATTGAGGGCAATAATATCCGCAAAATCCAGCATGTCAATTTTCTCCAACTGTGTTGCTGCTCCATATTCTGGAGTCATTACATACAGCGAAGCATCTGAATGGTCAACGATTTCTGTATCTGATTGACCGATACCCGATGTTTCTAAAATAATCAAATCAAAGCCTGCTGCTTTTAGAATATCAACAGCACTTTGTACGTGTTTAGATAATGCTAAGTTAGATTGGCGAGTCGCCAAAGAACGCATATATACACGCTCACTTTTCACCGAGTTCATGCGAATACGGTCGCCTAAAAGCGCACCACCTGTTTTTCTTTTAGAAGGGTCGACAGAAATAACGGCAATGGTTTTGTCTGCAAAATCTAATAAAAATCGACGGACTAATTCATCGACTAAACTCGACTTACCGGCGCCACCTGTCCCCGTAATACCAAGAACTGGAATAATTTTATCGGCTGATTTAAGGTCTTTTCGTAAGCCATCTAACCACGTTTTATTATCTGCTGGAAAGTTTTCTGCTGCCGAAATAAGACGAGCAATAGAATGGGCATCTTTTTTCTTGAAGGCTTTTAATTCGCCATTTACGTGTTGACCAACCGGAAAATCACATTGTTCCAAGACATCGTTTATCATGCCTTGCAAACCCATTTTTCGTCCATCATCTGGCGAATAAATGCGTGAAATACCATAATTGTGCAAGTCTTCAATTTCAGTTGGTAAAATGGTGCCACCACCACCACCAAATATCTTGATATGTCCTGCGCCATTTTCGCGAAGCAAGTCATACATGTATTTGAAAAATTCGTTATGACCGCCTTGATAAGAGGTAATCGAAATGCCTTGCGCATCTTCTTGGATGGCACAATCGACAATTTCTTGAACAGAACGATTATGCCCAAGGTGAATGATTTCTGCGCCGCTGCGTTGCATAATACGGCGCATGATATTGATAGCCGCATCGTGCCCATCAAAAAGAGAGGCAGCGGTGACGATGCGGATTTTGTTCGTTGGCTGGTAAGGCACTTGTGCTTGCATTGGTCGGTAATTTCAATGATTGAATGATAGATGGACTAAATGATAGAATACATCATTTCTTAATTTGGTCTTCATTTGGCTTTTGCACCGCAAAAATACAAAAAGAAAAATGGGTGCAATTGATAAAACCAAGCCAATCTACAATAGGACAACATTAGAGGTTCATTTGTTGAAAAATAGGCTAAAAATAAACGAAAAGCGGGACTTCAACAATAAATGTCAAAGCCCCGCTTTTTATATTTTTTATATTTTATTAGACGACTAATGGTTTAGAACCATTTTGCACGGCTATCTTCGATATCTGCATTTTTACGTAATGCTGGTAATAGGCGGTTACGTACTTGTGTACTAATTGCACTTGATGCTGCTTTTTGGTTTTGTGCTACAGGTAAAATACCTGCTGCTGGCGTTTCAGCGATTGGCATCACTACAAACACACCATTTGTACCAATTACTGGAGCACTCATATTATTCATTGCTGTCGTGAATGTTGCACCTTGCACGTTTGGTTCTGCACCTAAATTAGGAACAGAAAAAGATGCAAAAGTAACGCTTTTCACCGTATCAACACTTACATCTTCATAAGCAGAGGCAATAGCAGATAAATTAGATTTGCCACTAATTGCTGCTTGAATTTGTTCTCCTTTTTTCTGATTAATCACTAATGGCTCAATCAATTCTTTTACATCTTTTACGGTAGGGTTGCCTGGCGCTTGAATGTTTTTCAATGCAACTGCAACTACTTTCGATGAATAAAAATCAACGGGGTCTTGGAAAACGTAGTGATTTGGACTAACATCACCAACAGATACTTCACCTATTTGGCGGTCATTTCCGAATGACCAACGGATGATATCACGTGGCACATTGCCTTGACCTAAAGTACCGATAGAAAAGTCATTCGCTTTCAATTGCTGAGACGTTTGCAAATCCATACCTTTTTCGGCAGCTACTTTTTTCAAACCTTCTAAAGTGCGTGTATTGTCCACTAAGTCAATAACTTCATTTTCAATAGTACGTTGCGTTTCTTCACTTGGAATGATATTCTGACCAACATAACCCGTTTTTACATAAGTTTTGCTATTGCCTTTACGACCTAATGGCTCAATGATATGAACACCAAAATTCGTCTCTACGGTATAAGTACTGCCCATATTTCCAGAGAAGAAAACAACATCGTTGAATGCAGGAACATAAGCATTATTAGCAGCCCAATCGTAGAAACCACCTTTGTTTTTGCTACCTGGGTCGTCGCTATGCTTTAATGCAATAGAGTCCCAAGAAGCACCTCTGTCTAAAACTAATTTTAAGCTATCTGCTGTTTTCTGCGCACGCGCAAAATCAACAGGAGAAGCTACTGGTTGACCACCACGTTGTGCTGGTTGTGGAACACCTACTAATATGTGACGACATTTAGCAGAGTCTGGAATAACTTGCTTGTTCAATACTTTCGCTACACGATAAGCATTACCGTCTAAGTAAGGACCATATACTTGACCTTTTGCCATACGTGCTAAAGTGTCTTTAACAGGTGCAGGTAATTGGTCAGCTGTTTGCCATTGCTGAGAAGCTGTACCGTAGTTAGCATCAATAAAAATATCATCTTGCGTTTCTTGAGCAAAATCTGTTTTCAATTTTACAACTGCTTCGCGAATCGCCATAGAGTCCGCTTTGGTTGGTTGCACATCAAATACTAAATACTGAACCGTACGAATTTCTTCGTCCGATACAAATTTAGCCATATTGTCTTTCAAATAAGCTGCATAATCTGCATCCGTAAGCGCAATATCTGTATTGTCGATTACATCAAAAGGTACTTGTACTAAAGCAATGTCGCGACGAGCATTATTATCTACGCCATAATCTTGTGCCATCCAAGTTGGTGTGTACATCCCTTTTTCGACCATAGTCATCATTTTCGTCTGTAAACGGTCTTTAGTCACTTGTTCTTTCAAGTAGTTCCAACGTGGTAATACTTGCTCTGGCATTGGCGTTTCGTTTTCGTCTGCCCAAGTTTTGTATTGCTGGTAAAATTCATTATTGAATTGACCATTTACTGTAAAAAACTGTGTTACGATAGGGCTACGATTAGCTCCCCAAAGTAATTCGTTCATTTCGGCATCACTTACACCCAAACCAATTGCTTCTGCTTCGCTATTAACGATTGCATCTTCAATCATATAATTGTAAATATAATTACGTCCACCATAATCAGCAGAACCACCATAAAGTGTATTTTCAATGCGATTGAACTCATTGATGTCCACTTTTTCACCGTTAATTTCAGCTACCGTAGTTGCGCCGCTACCAAACAAACTTTGTTGTCCTGAAAACATATCCATGACAATAAAGCCGCCTAAGCCAAGACCGATAAGTACGATCAGCAACCAGCTGTTTTTTCTAATTTTTCCAATAAGAGCCATTCTTCTAATCTTTAGAGGATGAAAACCTTCATCCGACAGTATCTCAAAAAAGGTTTTTTCGTTAATTTTAATGCTTTGATTTTCAGAAACTTATGGTTTCTGTTCAAACAGAAAATTTGCGATTGTATCCTGCAAATTTCGTGCCTTCTGAAAAATCCACGCAAAGGTAACTTTTGCACACGTAAAAACAAAAATTTTGCTCATCATGCTTCTTACAAGTATTGATTTTGAAGTAAATGCTCCTTCTTTTTGTTCAAAAATGTGAAAAGTAGATGTGTTTCTACGTAAAAAACCGGCTTTGGTTGGGATTTTTAAATGTAAAAAATATAAATTAACAAATAATTAGTAACGCTCAAAGAGTAAGTTCATGATTTCGACGAATTTATTTTGGGCTTCGTTTTCTTTTAAATGAGGGATAATTGTTGACACTTTGACCGAATTTAAAAGGAAAATAAGGATGAATGAGTGTACCCCTAGGGTGAATGTTCAGTGAACATTCAAACGAATGAACCGCAAAGCGGACGAGCAGCAAGAGACCGTCCAAATCGGGAAATTATTTTTTGAGCCTTACTTAGTCATAAAATAGTCCTAGTCCAGTCTATTCGAATTCTCAAAAAAAGAGTTTCTTTGCCCTATATGGCAGTTTTGCAACATTATTTTTTCGATTATCGGGCACACACTATTCATTATATACGAATAGGTAGTGGAAAGCGCGTATTAATTGCTTTGCATGGTTATGGTATTAGTGCCGCCGCTTTTGCAATTTTAGAGAAAACACTGGGCTATGATTATACTATATATGCTTTGGATATGCCTTTTCATGGAAAAACGGAATGGAATGCCGATGACTTTAGTAGAAAAGAAATTATAGAAGTCATTGCAACATTAATTAAAAAAACGAAGACAACTAATTTTGAATTATTAGGCTATAGTTATGGTGGTAGAATAGCCGCGTTAATAGCACCTCATTTTTCAGAAAAAATAACGCGCTTATGGCTTGTTGCTTCCGATGGATTATACTTTCGTTTGGGTTATAATTTACCAATTTATCCAAAAGCATTTCGTAGAAGTGTCGCAAAACTATTAGCAAAGCCCGACCGATTAATTGCCTTTTTAGAAGGTCTATATGAATATGGGCTTTTTCCAAAATATACACTGCGATTTATGCAGCGAAATGTTTCCTCAGAAGTACATCGAAAACGTTTGTTAAATACGTGGATTTCTTTGCGTGAATTTGTTCTATATCCTCGAAAACAAAGGCAAATATTGGCGAAAATGCCTTTTGAAGTAACTTTCATTTATGGCATAAAAGATACTGTTATTTCGGCGAAAGGCGGACAAAGAATGGTCAAGAAAATGCCCAATGCGAAACTTCATTTTATAGACAAAGACCACCGAATATTAGGTGACAATTTGGGTAAATTGATTATTGCGCTCTAAAAATTTAGAGGTAGGACGGTTTCTCAAAAAATGACATATCTTTTGTAATCCTTGAATTGTTAATGGTTTTACTATTAATTATTCATTTCACCTTGTCATTTCAAAAAAAAATCCGAACTTACCCCCGTGCCAACAGGAAAAAAAATAGCCGCGCAAAATGCGCATTTCGAGCAAGTATTCGACCAACTCACGGATGCCCAAGCACAGGCGGTCTCTGCCATAGAAGGCCCAGTGTTGGTGATAGCTGGGCCAGGCACTGGTAAAACGCACATTTTGAGTGCGCGTATCGGAAAAATCCTGCTAGAAACAGATGCTCTGCCGCATAACATTCTTTGCCTCACCTTTACTGACGCAGGCGTGCAAGCAATGCGGGAACGCCTCATGCAATTCATTGGTGCGGAGGCACATCGAGTGCATATTTTTACATTTCATTCCTTTTGCAACCGTATTATTCAAGATAATTTAGAACTTTTTGGACGGCATGACTTAGAGCCGATTAGTGAGTTGGAGCGAGTAGAATTGCTACAAGAAATGCTCGAAGAGTTGTCTAATGCCCATCCTTTACGGCAAGGACGGGCAAGTGATATTCACTTTTTTGTGCCACATTTGCAAGACCTTTTTCAGCGTATGAAGGCGGAAAATTGGGATGTTGATTTTATTGAAAGTAATATTGAAAAATACTTAAATGACTTGCCCCTACGCAAGCAATATATTTACCAAAGAAATGGCAAAGGCTACAAAAAAGACGAACTCAAAACACACAAAATAGAGGAGGAGAAAGAGCGCATGAAACGCCTGCGCGCTGCCACACAATTGTATCCGACGTTCATCGAAAAAATGCGCGCAAAACGTCGCTATGACTATGATGACATGATACTTTGGGTACTTCGAATGTTTGAAAAAGAGGAGCATTTATTGCTCAATTATCAGGAGCAATATTTGTACTTTTTGGTGGATGAATATCAAGATACGAATGGTGCGCAAAACGAAATTCTACATCATTTAATTCACTATTGGGACAATCCAAATGTATTTATTGTAGGCGATGATGATCAAAGTATTTATGAGTTTCAGGGCGCGAGATTAAAAAATTTGACAGACTTTTATGAGGGCTTTCAACCTCATTTGGAGTTGGTCGTTTTGAAAGATAATTTCCGTTCGACACAGCCCATTCTGGATGCTTCTAAAATTTTGGTGCAGCACAATGAAAAACGTATTGTCAACTATTTGGAAAGCTTGGGTGTGGAAAAAGATTTGA
This sequence comes from Caprella mutica, assembly GCA_947561585.1. Lineage (NCBI taxonomy): Eukaryota > Metazoa > Arthropoda > Malacostraca > Amphipoda > Caprellidae > Caprella > Caprella mutica. The sequence goes on from CANNZV010000020.1 coordinate 583,556, forward strand.
CCGCGCGAAATAAAAAAATAAAACGCCAAAAAGCACTTCCCGAAATTACAGAATATCCCAATATTCTACACGAAGAAGTAGCTTTGGTGGAGGAAATAGAACGCCTACGTTCGGAAGGTTTTCCATTGGATGAGGTGGCTATTATTTACCCCAAACACCGCCAATCTGCTAACTTAGTCGCTCTTTTGCAGCGCAAAAATATACCTTACAATATACGTCGAAAAGTCAATGCTCTGGATGTCCCTCTGGTGCAACAAACACGAAATATCCTGGAATATTTGCAGGCGGAATATGAGCAACCATATAGCGGAGAACATTTACTTTGGCAAATTTTACATTATGATTTTTTGCGCATTTCTCTGGATGATCTGGCGAAATTGAGTGTACTTCAAGCACAAAAAGATTGGACGGATAGAGCTTATTGGCGAGACTTAATTGGCGACGAAGAGACCTTTCAAAATCTAAATTTAAAACAGCCTAAGCAACTTATTTATTTTCATAAATTGCTGCATGAGTTGCTACGCGAATTGGGCAATTTACCTGTCACGCGCCTGGTCGAACAGCTAATCAATCGCACTGGCATGTTGGGGCAAGTATTAAAAACGCCTACTCAAGCTCCTGCTAATGTACTCAAAGGCGAACGTGCACATCAGCTGCAATTGCTGCATACTTTCCTCACTTTTGTAAAAGCAGAAGTGGAACGTGAACCACGTCTGAATGTCGAACGCCTGTTGAATTTGCTGCGTAATATGGACAAAAATCGCATCGAAATGGCAGTCCAACAAAGCACGATAACTGAGCCGGGCGTGAACCTTGTTACTGCGCATAGCTCGAAAGGTTTGGAGTTTCGACAAGTGTTTTTATTCGATGTGGTAAAAGACCAATGGGAACCCAATACGCGCAATAGTCGCTATCGTTTTCCATTTCCAGATACGATTACTTTATCGGGCGAAGAAGATGCTTTAGAGGCACGCCGTCGGTTATTTTATGTGGCTATGACAAGGGCAAAAGAACGCTTACATATTTCATATAGTCGCCAAGACTTAAAAGGAAAAGAACGTAGTCGTGCGGTGTTTATTGATGAATTAATTGATGGTGGAAAAGTGGAAGTAAAAACAGCGCAAATGGAGAGCGAAAACCTTCAGGAAGCGCAATTTTTACTACTATTAGAAAAACAAGAAAACTACCTACAAATCACTGATAATCAGATTATTAAGCACCTACTAGAAGGTTTTCAATTAAGTGTTAGTGCGCTCAATCAATACTTGCGTTGCCCAGTTGCTTTTTACTACGAAAATGTGTTGCGCGTACCCGCCGTTATGAGCGAAGCTGCTGCTTATGGCACAGCGATGCACAATGCTTTGCAACGCCTATTTGAGCGCATGGCACGGCATCCCGAAAAGCAATTTTCAAACCTAACAGATTTATTAATTTTGTATAAATATGAATTGGATAAACAGCGCGGTTATTTCAATCAAAAATCCTTTTCAATTGCTTTGACTCGTGGGCGTGACCATCTTGCTGGCTATTATAATACGCACATTAATACTTGGCATAAAAATGTAGAAATGGAGCAGTCTATTAGCACCGAGATTAATGGCGTTCCGATAAAAGGAGTAATTGACCGCACTGAATTTCATGAGAAAAAGCAAGTGCATATCGTTGATTATAAAACAGGAAAACCTAACGATGCACGGCTGCGCCCACCCAGTAAAAAAGCGGGAAGCAGTAATGAACATGGCGGCAATTATTGGCGGCAATTGGTATTTTATAAACTCTTGTTTGAAAATCATCAAAACACAGATAAGCAAGTCAAAACGGGTGAAATTAGTTATCTAGAGCCGAATCACCGAGGTGAATATTTAACAAAAAAAATCACTTTTAAGCAAAGCGATGTGGAATATGTGCGAGGTTTAATTCAAACGACTTACACAAATATCATGGCGCACAAATTTTTGGAAGGCTGCGGAGAAGAACGTTGTGAATGGTGTGCTTTCTTGAGGCAAGTGGGTGGCAATGCACCAGCTAGCTTCTCAAATTTAGAACTTGAATTACTAGATGATTAGTCACAACAAAAAACAGCAGAAAAAGAAGTCTAGAGTTAAGTTATTTGCATAAAAAACCTTCGGGGCAAATGCCCCTGAAGGCTGAAATCACCCGACTGTTATGAAAACTTCTTTAGGTCATATCTTGAGGTTAAGATAATATTTACGTTTGAAACCATACAACTTTGAATATATCGCCTATTCTATCGCCCCACGGTTAAAACGGTGGGCGAAAATTAGGATATTTCATAAGTTGTATGGTTTCAAAATATTTACGTGTTCATAAGTGCGTGACACTATCTGTTTGGGTAATTTTAAAATAGCTTTATTCCGCTATTTTCTTCTTAAAAATAGTTGCGTAGTACAAACTATACAACGATTTTTAAAAGAGTACTATCGAAAAAATCTTGTCTTAAAATTTTATCCAAATAAATAAGACTATGCACTTACATCGAATGAAAATACAAATATAATTTCAATCTTCAATAATTCTTTAATTCTACCTCTTTTTTTCTTTCTACCAAATAAAAAATACACAAACAACTTATTAATCGTAATTAACTTCATTTTTTATGATTTCATTTATTAGAGTTGTTTAAGACCTAGATTTTTTTAAACTTTATGCTTTCAAACAGTTAGGGAATTTATAATAAATAATCTACCAATTTTGCTTGTTCTTTTTACTTTATACAGCCTTAAAAATGCTCGTCATAACGAAGGCTATGCCTGTGCTTTTTGCCTGGTCTAAAGAAAAAATAACTGCGCTAAATTTGCTAGTTTATTTTCTACAAACTCCCTAAATTCTAAAACGACGTGGTGTGCAGCATTTTTATGATAAAATGCCATAAATACTAGTCGCAAATGCTCCCTAAACAAAGTAAAATGAACTATCTTCGATTAAGTCTTTTTTTCGTTATTCCGCTTCTTTTTTCTGCTTGTATCAGCAAAAAGCAATACCTAGAAGCCGTTGGTCAACGGCTTTCGAGTGAAGAACGCGAGAAACAATTGAACCAACAATTGACTAATGTAAATAGTCAATTACGTCAACTAACTCGCGAAAACGGCTTATTGGAACAACGAATTACTGATTTGGAAACAGATAAAAACCGCTTAAAGTCTGAAATTACAGACTTGCGCTCACAGGTCGATGATATCACTGGCAAGTCGATGAATGAACAGGCGCGTTTGGATAAAGCTCTGAAAAACAAGGCGACTGAACTCGCAAAAAGAGAGGTCGTTATTAATGAAATGCGACGACTAATGGATGAAAAAGACCAAACCATTAGTAATATCATGTTTCGTTTGTTTGATGTGCTAGGCGAATATGGCGATGATGAAATTGTGATAGATAAACGTGATGGCAAAATCCATTTGACCCTGACCGATAAACTCTTATTCAAAAGTGGAAGCACTCGTGTAAGAAGTAAGGGCTCACAAACTTTGGGCAACATTGCTAAGGTATTGATGGATTATCCAAACATCCGAATTATTGTCAAAGGGCATACCGATGATGTGCCTATTCGTACGGATAATATTCGTGACAATTGGGACTTATCAGTACTTCGGGCAAGTTCGGTAGCACGAGTATTGACCAGAGATTTCAATATTAGCCCAAATATAGTAACCGCTTCGGGGCGAAGTAAATTTGAGCCGCGTGCTGACAATAGCAACAAACAAGGTCGTGCTCAAAATCGTCGAACAGAACTAATTATCGAACCACATTTGAATGAAATTTATAATGTGCTACGCACAAAGAGTTAATTTCTAAACCTATTACTCACATCTAAATAAAACAACTCATGAAACTCCAAACACTCTTATTTCTACTCACTTTATGTTCGCTTTTTATTTTTGCAGCGTGCAATGACGAGATGCTAGAACCAACGGGTGGTGAAGAGCCTCCACAAGTATTAGGCTATATTGATGTACTCGTAGAGTGGTGCGATGCAGTTGCTACACCAGCTTGCGAAAATGATGATTATATGCCTTTAGCTGGCGTAGAAATTATTCTATTTAATGATGAAACTGACCTTAATGAAGGCGAACCTATCGTCAATACAGCGATAACCAATAGCGAAGGAAAAACAACTTTTTCAACAACAGAAAGTCAAATTTTCTATATCAAGGCAAACGGTAATTTAGGTAATGATAGTCAAGCAGTCAGCGTTTCGCCTAATCAGCGGGCACAAGTTTATTTTTACTTTGAAGGCGAATAAAATCAATCCTATATGAAAACCATAGATATTAAAACCACTCAAAATGTAACCATTGAATACGACCTTGCCGGCGTAGGTGACCGTATTTTTGCGTTTTTGATAGATGCACTTATTATATTAGTTGGGCATTCTATTTTCGCTGGTCTCTTAACTACTGTTTTTGAAGATTCATTTTATGATGACCAGTGGTTAACGATGTTCATCTGGACTTTCTTGCCTTTTTTTGAATTACTTTTATATCACTTCCTATTCGAATATTTTGGCAGAGGACAATCCTTGGGCAAACGCTCTATGGGAGTAAAAGTAATACGTATAGATGGACAAGAACCTACGACTGGCGACTATGCTTTACGAGCTGTTTTTTTGATTGTAGATATCGTTTCTTGCTTTGGCGTAATTGCAGTTATGCTAATCAGTTCCTCTGACAAACGCCAACGCTTAGGCGATATGACCGCACATACTACCGTCATAAAAGTGCGCCAAAATCTCCGTTTCATTCTCGCTGACATTCTAAAAATCAATACTTTAGATGATTATGAGCCGCAATATCCTGCTGTTAGAAATTTGAGTGAGCAAGATATGTTGTTGATAAAAAGTGCTATCAATCGGCATCAAACTTATGGTAATAATGCGCATAGTCAAGCCTTACATGAATTAGTCAAAAAGCTAATGGAAAAATTGGATATTCGGGAGCAACCTCGCAATAGAATTGAATTCTTGAAGACTTTAATTCGGGATTATATTGTATTGACACGATAAACAAACCATCTTTTTGAGTATTTTTATTTAATAATAAATGATTGAGTAATTCGTTTTAAAGCTTTAGGAACGATGAAAAAATTTACGCATTGTATGCAAAAAACAGTCCTTATCATCAGTCTTATTATCCTTCCCTTTTTAGCGCAAGCGCAAAAAACATTAACGGCTGCCGCTACTCGTTGGAACGATAGTTTTGTGGAATGGATATTATTTACAGATAATGAAGAGGAAGAAGGCGAGCTCAAAATGCGTTGGATACAACAAAATGATTGGACGCAATGGGATTATAGAATTGGCAATGAGTTTGGGCGTATTGAGGCTAAATGGAAAAATAAAAAAGACGAATGGGAAATTCGCGCTGACAATCAAATCATCACGATGCGCGCCGCTTGGTCAGGTGATTATAGTGAATGGAAAGTAACTGATAATAATCGAACTTTACACCTCAAAACACGCTACAATCAACGTGCTGACGAGTGGCAACTGCGCAATGAAGACCACGGATTTTTTTCGATGTACAGCACCTGGGAAGGCGATGCAAGAGAGTGGGAAATTATAGATGAATTGGACGAAGAAATTAGTTTACCGATGAAAATGGCATTGATATTTTTGGTCCTATTTAATAGCTCGCCAAAACTGTAATTAATCAATTTCTGTAAAAACTAAAAAAGCCTCGACGAAATTCGTCGAGGCTTTTTTAATTTCAATAACTAATTGACTATCAACTAATTACATCGATTTTTTACCAACTAAAGTCACTACTAAACCAATTTCGTCATTGATAGTTTTGTCTTTAGCTAAGCCTGTAATACCAGATTTGAAATTGATGCCCCATTCCGTACGGTTGATTGTAAAAGAAGGAGATTGAGCAGAAACACGGTCACTCAAAATGGCAATATTCGCTGGAAAAGTAACACTTTTAGTAACACCTTTCATCGTCAAGTTACCTGTAATATTATGCGTCATATTGGCAGTACTACCATCTGCTTTTTCTACTTTAGCAATGACGAATTTGCCCACAGGAAACTTTTCAACTTCAAAGAAATCACCTGCTTTCAAGTGACCTTCCAAGTCCTCCTTACCATCACCTGCCGCTAAATCTGTACAAGTGATTGAGTTCATATCAATTACAAATTCACCAGCAGTGATATTGTCACCCTCTACAGAAAATTTACCATCAGACATGCTAATTGTTCCCATATGCTGACCGCCCGGTTTAGAACCTGTCCAACGAATTTTACTCGCTGCTGCATCTATGCTATAAGTACTCGCAGTTGCCTCCGCTTTTGCTGTTTCAGTTGCTGCTTTTGCATCTACTTTTTCGCCGTCTGGTGCACTGCTACATGAACTTAAAAATCCAACAGTTAAAAATAGTAGAAATAATCCTGTAATGTTTTTCATCTTAATGATTATGTTTAATTTTTTAATAAAATGTATTTGCTTTATAAGCAAACATGGTAGAGAAAATGTTTTTTAAGGGCTAATTGTTCAACAAAGGACACTAAGAATAGAATATTTCTTTCAAAAACAAACCTTTATAGGATAATTCGTGTCTTATAGTTAACGTTAAGAGACTAAGTAGTCAGTCAAGTTAATAGTGTCGGGTTCGCGTGAGCGGATTTTTCGTCTGCTTTTTTTTAAAAATTCTTGCATAGCCGAGCTACGGAATAATTTTTAAGAGAGAGCAGGCGGAAAATAATCCGCGCCAACCCGACAGTATTAACTTGACTGACTACTAAGTAGTCAGTCAAAGTATTAACAATTATCCTTTCTAACGCCTTGTTAAGGAAGTAGGAAAATAATAGCCACGTCATTTTGCGTAGTTTATTAATTTCTAAATCCCTAATGAAAACATTAAAATAGATGTTTTCGTTGAATGTTCGTATCTTCGGCACTTAAATTAATCTTGCTTTTATGAATTGGAAACTATTTTGCTTAGGACTTGCTTGCTTGTTTAGCTTAAACTTACAAGCCCAAGAAAATAAAAATAACCTCGTACAGTTTTCGGGAATGGTATTGGACGGAACAACGGAAGAATTAATTCCTATTCCTTACGCTACTATTTCTGTAAAAGATGAAGGACGTGGCACTTATTCGGAGTTTAATGGCTTCTTTTCCATCGTTGTGCGAAAAGGAGAAATTGTTGAATTTTCCGCTATTGGTTATGAAACCGTTGAGTTTACTATTCCTGACAGTCTGCAAGATAGTCGTTATTCATTAGTCCAACTCATGACACGCGACGAATATAATCTGCCGGAAACCGTCGTTTTTCCCTGGCCAAGTCGCGAACACTTTAAGCTAGAATTTTTGGCAATGGATGTGACCAGCGAAATGCAAAAACGCGCAGCTAGTAATGTTGCTAATGATGCTCTAGCCCGTATGCGTAACGAAGTACGCGCTGATGGTAATGAGAATGCAGACTGGTATTTGCGCCAACAAGCTAGCAATTATTACTACCTAGGACAAGCTCCTCCGATGAATATATTTAGCCCAATTGCATGGAAACAATTTTTCGATGCTTGGAAAGCAGGTGATTTTAAGAAACAAAAGTAATTCTATTGAATATTTTGCAACCAACTTAATCTATAGTTGTTTCTAAAAAGGTCCACTTCTGCTCGAAGTGGACTTTTTTACGTCTAATCATTCCCATTTCGCTAAAAGATAAGCTTTAAGTAAAACTAATTCAATAAATTAATTTTACTAAGGGACTAGGAAAAGAGCAAGTCAGGTGCGTAGCTTATTTTTGTTCCATTCCTTACTATAAACTAACTTATGAAATTTCCTTTTTCCGTCGTTATCATCACCAAAAATGAAGCGGATAATATTGCTGCTTGTTTACGTCCTTTGCTGGAAGTAAGTGACGATATTATCTTAGTCGATGGACAAAGTACGGACGGGACAATTGCCATTGCAGAGGAAATGGGCGCACGAGTTTTACAGTCCGAATGGATGGGCTATGCCAAGACTAAAAATTGGGGCAATGCCCAAGCTAAGCATGATTGGATATTGTCCATTGATGCAGATGAGGTTTTGTCAGATAAATTAGTAAATACTTTACAACATATTGGTTGTCAAGGAAATACCGTTTACGAATTAGATAGAATAACCAATTATTGCGGCAAATGGATACACTATAGCAATTGGTATCCCGATTGGAAAATTCGTTTATTTGACCGTCGAGAAGTGCATTGGGAAGGTGACTATGTTCATGAAAAAATGATTATTCCCAAAGGCTTTACAATCAAAAAATTAGAAGGTAAACTATATCACTATTCCTATAAAAATTCGGACGACCACTGGCAACGTATGGAAAAATACGCCCAACTTGCCGCCGCCGAAATGCACGCCAAAGGCAAACGAGCTTCTTTCATCAAACTCTATTTATCTCCCCTTTCTCGTTTTCTAAAAACTTACTTTTTTAAATTCGGATTTCTAGATGGCAAAGCAGGCTGGACGATTTCCGTGCGTAATGCGTGGTTAGTTTGGCGGCGTTATCGTTTGTTACGAAAAATGTAACTTGGGCGGTTAGCCCGAGCACGCTTAGGCAGCTATTTCAACATACTCGGGCTAACAGCCCAAGCTACAAAATCAACTCATCATGACTATCAAAGGCAATATTATAGACATCAAAAATAGACACATTTATTTTGGTGAAATAGAGACAGAAAACGGAAAAATCAAGCGCATACAAGCCTTAGAGGGTTCGAGCGAAGACTATATTTTGCCCGGTTTTGTGGATGCACACGTACATATTGAAAGTTCGATGCTTATTCCTTCCGAATTTGCTCGTTTAGCGGTCGTACACGGCACGGTCGCAACGGTATCTGACCCGCACGAAATTGCCAATGTGCTAGGCATAGAAGGCGTGCGCTATATGATTGACAATGGCAAAAAAGTACCGCTCAAATTTTATTTTGGTGCGCCCTCTGCCGTGCCCGCCACAACTTTTGAAACGGCGGGGGCAGTCATTGATTCTAAAGATGTAGAGACCTTATTGCGCATGCCCGAGGTTAAATATTTGGCAGAGATGATGAATTACCCAGGCGTTTTATATGGCGATAAAGAAGTACATGCGAAAATTGCCATTGCCCAAAAATTAGGAAAGCCAATAGATGGACACGCCCCCGGTTTACGCGGCGAAACTGCCAAGCAATATATTGATGCAGGCATTAGCACTGACCACGAATGTTTTACCAAAGAAGAAGCATTAGATAAGCTGAAATATGGCATGAAAATCCTCATCCGAGAAGGCAGTGCCGCCAAAAATTTCGAAGCCTTAATTGATTTAATGCCTGATTATGCCGACCGCATGATGTTTTGTTCGGACGATAAACATCCCGATGATTTGATAGAAGGACATATCAATCAATTGGTCGCTAGAGCCTTGACAAAAGGCGTGGATTTATTTGATGCTTTGCAAGCGGCTTGTATCAATCCTGTGGAGCATTATAATTTGGAAGTGGGGCAATTGCAAGTTGGTGATGCAGCTGACTTTATAGTTGTAAATGATTTGAAATCCTTTATCGTTAAATCGACTTATATTGATGGTGAATTGGTGGCGAAAGATGGGAAAACGCTGATTAATTCTATTCCTTCGGAAGTGATTAATAACTTCAATACCGACTTTAAGCAGCCGCAAGACTTTAGTTTAAAATCAAATGGGGCAGCACAAATACGCGTGATAAAAGCCATTGATGGAGAGATTGTAACCGAACAATTATTAGCAAACGCGACGATAAAAGATGGGGCGCTCGTTCCAAATATTGCCGAAGATATTCTAAAAATAGTCGTCGTTAATCGCTATACACATGAACCGCCTGCCGTGGCTTTTATACATGGCTTTAACTTGCAACAAGGCGCAATTGCTTCCTGTGTAGCGCATGATTCGCATAATATTATTGCCGTAGGAATAGATGATGAAGCGATTTGTGAAGCGGTGAATTTAATTATCAAAAACAAAGGTGGTGTAGCGGCTATTCGCCTAAATCAACAAGCTATTTTGCCTTTGCCGGTGGCGGGTATTATGACCAATATGGATGGTTATGAAGTTGCAAAAGCTTATGCCAGCATTGATAAAATGGTTAAACAGGAAATGGGCTGCACTTTGACTGCGCCTTTTATGACCTTGTCTTTTATGGCTTTGTTGGTTATTCCGCAACTGAAGTTGAGTGATAAAGGTTTGTTTGATGGCGGGGCGTTTGGGTTTGTGGAATTGGATATTTGAATTTGAACAGGTATAATGACTTTCTATTTCCGCCCTACCACACCGGACGCACAACCAAAAAAGTATTCTATATATTCCACTTCAAAACCAGCTTCTTTGAAAATACGTGCAATTGTTTTCGCGTTTTGAAAATGCGCTGTATAAACGCCTAACATTTTATAAGTTGAAGGGTTTCCAAGAAACAACCAACCTAAAATAGGGATGATTAATTTAATATAAAACAAATAGAAAGCACGTAATAATTTTGATTTAGGAACAGATACATCTATTAACGAAAAACGCCCACCATTTTTCAATATATCTTGTAATACTTCTGCAAAATCGACCAATTGTGCTTCTGAAAAAGTCTTAATACCAAAACCCGAAATCACCACATCTACCGATGCTTTAGGAATGGTGTTAGCGAAAATATTTTCTTTTAAAATACAGATGTCATAATTTTCTAATTTATGCTGTTTTCGATGCGCGTGTTTGAGCATTTCGCCTGAAAAATCGAGCGCATAAAGTTTAGTCGTTTTGCCACCTTTTTTGAGAATAGCAGACCAACATTCTCCCATACCTGTCATTAAATCAGCCACGGTGTCGCCTGTCTGTATTTGTGCAGCATTGACACATTGATTGCGCCAGCGTTCACTAAATCCAAAGGAAGTAATATAGTTCATTCGAGCGTATGAATTACTCATTTTGTCGAATAAAGCTTCGATAAATTTTGGGTCGTAGAGTTCTTGCATGGTTCTAATTTATTTACTTTGGTGAAGATAGCGTTTTTAGACCGCGATTAATAAAAAGAATATTTTGAATAAAATGTTCCCCTTTTACACTCACTTTTCTCATTTTGAAAATTCTAAGCCCACATACTTCAAAAATACTTCTTACTTTTACCGATTAAATGCAAACTTCCTGTCCAGAACGGCATTTATATACATGACTACACATTTTACAAATTGATTTTTCAAGCGAATTCATGTCAAAAAGCAAAGCTAAAGCAACGGCAACAACTGCCGAAACGGACGTTTTATACAACGATTATATTGAAGTTATTGGTGCACGTGTACACAACCTGAAGGATGTAGATGTGCGCATTCCGCGTAATAAATTAGTAGTCATAACGGGTATTAGTGGTAGCGGAAAATCTTCCCTTGCCTTTGATACTATTTATGCCGAAGGGCAACGACGCTATATGGAAACCTTTTCGGCTTATGCCCGCCAATTTATTGGAGAAATGGAGCGACCAGATGTGGAACAAATTACGGGTTTAAGTCCCGTTATTTCCATTGAACAAAAAACAACTGGACGCAATCCGCGCTCTACAGTAGGCACTATTACAGAGATTTATGACTTTATGCGCCTGCTTTTTGCGCGGACGGGCGATGCCTATTCCTATGTGACGGGCAAGAAAATGGTGCGTTATACAGAGGAGCAAATGATTGGTCGCATTATGGAGCAATATGCGGGGCAAAAGGTGGTCTTGTTAGCACCACTTATTCGCGGTCGGAAGGGGCATTATCGCGAGCTTTTTGAGCAAATACGTAAGCAAGGTTACGCCAAAGTTCGAGTGGATGATGAAGTGATGGATATTACGCCAAAAATGCAATTAGACCGCTATAAAGTGCATAATATAGAAGTGGTTGTCGATAGAATTAAAGTGCAAGAAGACCGTCGTGATCGTATTGCAACGTCTATTTCGACGACTTTGAAAATGGGGAATGGTTTGTTATTTGTGATGAATAGCGATACCAATGAAACAACTGGTTTTAGTAAGCATTTGATGGATCCAGAAAGCGGAATTTCTTATGAAGAACCATCGCCAAACGCTTTTTCGTTCAACTCTCCTTATGGCGCATGTTCTTGTTGCAAAGGCTTAGGTAAAGTCAATAAAGTGGACATGGATAAGGTTATTCCTGATGACACGAAAACGATTGAAGAAAAGGGAATTGCGCCATTAGGCGAGGTGCGGGATAATTATAGTTTCAAGCAATTGAAAGCAATTGCGAAGAAGTTTAAATTTGATTTTAATACGCCCATAAAAGACATTCCAAAGGAAGCATTAGAAGCCGTTTTGTACGGTGGTGCGGATAAGTTGGGTGTTAAAATGAAATACGGCAATACCGAATATGTCTATAATTTAGGGCAAGAAGGCTTGGTCAAAATGATTACGCGTTGGTACGAAGACACCACTTCGGAAAAAATTCGCCAGTGGGCAGAGGCTTATATGACCATTGATGTTTGCCCTGATTGTAATGGGCAGCGACTGAAAAAGGAGAGTTTACATTTTAAGATAGCAGAGAAAAATATTGCAGAATTAGCCAATACAGATATTGCAGAATTGGCAGATTGGTTTGCGAATTTAGACGATAAATTAAGCAAGCGTCAAAAACTGATTGGTAAGGACGTATTGAAGGAAATAAAGGCGCGTATTGGCTTTTTGATGCATGTTGGTTTGGATTATTTGTCTTTAAATCGTCCGGCGCGTACACTGTCAGGTGGAGAAAGTCAGCGCATTCGTTTAGCGACGCAAATTGGTTCACAATTAACCGGAATTACCTACATTTTGGATGAGCCGAGTATTGGTTTGCATCAACGCGATAACCAGCGTTTGATTGAGGCATTGCGTGAATTGACGGACATTGGTAACACCGTTATAGTTGTCGAGCATGACAAAGATATCATGCTGGCTTCCGACTATTTGATTGACCTTGGCCCTGGTGCAGGAAAGCATGGCGGAACAGTGGTTGGCGAAGGAAAGCCAAAAGCATTTCTCAAAAATAAAACGATTACAGCTGACTACTTGCAGTCGCGTAGAAAAATAGAAGTACCAAAAGAACGCCGTAAAGGAAATGGTAAAACTTTGGAATTGATGGGGGTAACAGGAAACAATTTGAAAGATGTTTCTATTAAAATTCCGTTGGGTACATTTACTTGTGTAACGGGCGTTTCGGGTAGCGGAAAATCTACTTTGATTAATGAGACTTTGTATCCTATTTTGCGTCAGCATTTCTACAAAAGTCTTAAAAAACCAATGCCTTACAAGAAGCTGAAAGGCTTGGAGCACGTGGATAAAGTCATTGAAATAGACCAATCTGCTATCGGACGCACACCACGTTCCAATCCAGCAACTTATACGGGTTTGTTTACGGGTATTCGGAGCTTATTTAGCAATATTCCAGAAGCAAAAATACGTGGCTATAAGCCCGGTCGATTTAGCTTTAATGTCAAAGGCGGACGCTGCGAAACCTGCCAAGGTTCTGGTATGCGCGTCATTGAAATGAATTTCCTACCGAATGTTCACGTCGAATGCGAAACCTGTTTGGGGCGTCGCTATAATCGCGAAACGTTGGAGGTGCTATATAAAGGCAAATCAATTAGTGATGTACTAGATATGACCGTCGAAGAAGCGACTGGTTTCTTTGAAGCTATTCCGAAATTATTCCGAAAATTAAAGACGTTGCGCGATGTCGGTTTGGGCTATATTACGCTCGGACAGCAAGCCACAACGCTTTCGGGCGGAGAGGCACAGCGTGTGAAATTGTCGGAAGAATTATCGAAAAGAGATACCGGAAATACGGTCTATATTTTGGATGAACCGACGACTGGATTGCACTTTAAGGACATTGAATTATTGCTACAAGTATTACAAAAATTAGTGAATAAAGGCAACACGATTATCGTTATTGAACACAATATGGACGTGATAAAAGTGGCGGATTACATCGTGGATATGGGACCAGAAGGTGGCCATAGAGGTGGAACAGTTGTAGCATTAGGCACACCTGAAAAAGTGGCGAAATCTAAAGAAAGTCATACTGGACGTTTTTTGATAGAGGAGTTAAAGTAAAGCAAATAGGCATTGAAAATCAGCCAGTTAGCATTAGTTTTTGTACTTTTGTATAGACTTGGACATAGAACACGCGAAGTTTTTTCGCAGCGCACACCGAGATATAAGAGAGTTGTTCAAGCAAAAAACGAGAAAATTATGCAACAGATACCCGGCTTATTTATCGCACCAAGTGACTTGGGTGGACGTGGTGTTTTTACCTCGCAAGCTATTGAAAAGGGCAATTTAATCGAACTTGCACCCGTTATTGTTTTGCCAAAAAAGGATATGAAACTTATCCATGAGACGCACTTACATGACTATTATTTTCGTTGGAATGAAGGCTGGGTAGATTGTGCAATTGTACTAGGATATGGTTCTTTATATAATCATTCCTTTAAGCCCAATGCGCGCTTTGAATGTGATTTTGGGAATAAAACATTGGATATTTATTGCTACGAAGACATTGAACCTGGTACGGAAATTACCATTAATTATAATGGAGAAGTGGATAACCAGTCACTATTATGGTTTCATAAAGATGGAAAGAAAAATGAGGAATAATAGGACTTATACGACGGCACAACAAGCAAAGCCCCCTAGCCTCCTAAAGGGGGGACACCGACGTGGCGAACACGTCGCGGAGCATACGTTAGAGCGGCGTTCCCCCTTCAGGAGGTTAGGGGGCTTCCTAGTTACACTCCTCTTCTTCTCCTTCCTTACTTCCTGCAAAAACGACCTTGCCGAAATACAACGCTTCGTACAAGAAGAAGAAACGATGGTAGAGACTATCCGCGATTTTCAAACTTTATACAGCGATAGTGCAGTCGTGCGCGTAAAAATGGAAGGACCAACGATGCTGCGTTACGTTGATAAAAAAACACCCAAACAAGAATTTACAGATGGCATTAAAGTCGAATTTTTTAATGCGAATAAACAAGTAACTAGTCGTCTGACGGCTAAGTATGCGGTGCGCGACGAAAAGGAGAATAAAATTATCGTACAAGATAGTGTGATTTGGGAGAGTGTGAATAAAGAAATTTTGGAAACATCAGAACTGATTTGGGATGAAAAAGGAGAGCGTGTTTATACCAATAAATTTGTGACGATACGCCGCCCAAAAGAAATTATTTGGGGCTATGGTTTTGAAAGCAATCAAGAATTTACCCGTTCTAAAATACGTGCTATTGAAGGGCGTTTGCGGGCGGATGGCTTGAAGAAAAATTTGGAAGATTAGTGCTAACTCTAGGAGGACTTAATGTTGAATTTTATCACAAAATATGATTCTGTATCTCTATTATAAAATTTATAGAAAAATAGTCACGTTTTTGTTTTAAGTAAGCTTTGTCTGTAAAGTGAAACACAAAAAGTTTGCAAAATTAAACTTTTAGGTAGTATATTTACCGGCGAAAAATCATTATTACTATAAACAAAAAGACAACAAACATGAAAGTTATCAAAGTCATTGGTGGCATTTTGTTAGCCACTTTGGCACTTGTTTTTATTGGAGGTTCAATGCTCCCAAGTGCTTACCAAGTAGAGCGTTCCATTAATATTGATGCGCGTCCAGATGCTATTTTTAAACATGTAAATACGCTTGCAGGTATGGATACTTGGTCGCCGTGGAATGAGCGTGACCCCAACATGGAAAAATCCATAGAAGGCACAGATGGTACCGTTGGTGCAATCTCTAAGTGGTCTTCTCCCAAAGAAGATGTGGGAACTGGAACACAAGAAATTACTGCCATCGAAGAAAATAAACGAATTGATACGCATTTACATTTTATTAAACCCTTTGAGTCAGAAAGCAATGCTTATGTCACTTTAGATGCGGACGCTACGGATAAAGGGACGAAAGTAACATGGGGTTTTGCTGGCGAAAATGGTATCATTGAACGAGTGATGTTTTTTTTAATGGGTGTAGATTTAGATGAAGCAGTTGGCCCAGATTATGAAAAAGGCTTGGCAAAATTAAAGTCAATTGTAGAGGCGGAAGCTGCTGCGAATACTTCTACAGCAAATTACAACATTCAACAAGTCGAATATCCAGGTCAAAAATTAGTGACGATGCGTAAAAGAGTAAGTTGGACAGAAATAGGCGATTATTTCGCAACGAATATGTCGAAAACAATGGGCATTGTTCAAGCTAATAAAATGCAAATGACAGGCGCGCCTTCGGGATTATACTACGAATGGGATGTTGAAAATCAAGCGGCGGATATGGCGGTTGCTATTCCTGTAGCCACGCTTCCTAAAGACTTACCAGAAGGTGTGACTGGTGTAGCGATGGACGCTTCTAAAGCTTTACAAATTGACCATTATGGCGATATGGCAAAGTCAGGTGATGCACATAATGCAATGGAAGCTTATGCAAAAGCGAACAATATGACCTTGAAATCGCCTTGTATGGAAGTTTATGTAGTTGGTCCAAACTCTGAACCAGATACTGCAAAATGGTTGACACAAGTGATTTATTTCTATTAGAGATAAGTAGCACACATTAATTATTTAGGAAAATTTAGGAGTGAGATTTTTTTGATAGTTTTCTAAAAAAAATTACTGCATAGCCGTTGCTACGGAGTTATTTTTTTTGAGGAAAATAGCGAAAAAACATCCTCATAAATTACCGAAATAATTGGTGTGTGCTACTTAAATTTGAACGAAATAAAAAAGCCCCGTGATGTACAATTCATCACGGGGCTTTTTATTTGTTATCTTGAAAAATTAATTCAAAAATAACAACTTAGCAACAACAGCATCTGGATTATTAATATTTCTATCATTCGTACTAAAAATCAAGTAGACACCAGAGGCTGCACGATTGCCATTATAGTCATTTCCATCCCAGATAGCTTGCCCACCAAGTGCTTCGGTTTCGTAAACCAATAATCCATTAACATCTGTTATTTTTACATTAGCATCACGTGCTAAGCCTTTTATGGCAATAACTCCTTGATAGTCTGGTCGAACTGGATTTGGAAAAACAGTTACTGTTGAGCTATTAGTAGAACCACCTTCCACTGCATCAGTTCGAAAGGATTGAATACCCATACCTGTACCAATATAAACTTCACCTGTAGTTGGATGAATAACGATGTCATTAATCAAATTATCAAACAATAAACTATTGTCTTTATTAATAAAATTGACTTGTTCTTCGCCATCAGGTGATTGTACGAAAATACCATTACTAGAACCAAACCACTTGCGATTTGCGCCATCTACGGCTATTGCTCTAATATTTTCATCTTCTAATAAATAAGCCCCAAAGCCTTCCACTTCCACAATACGTCGCGAGCCTTTACATTCGGTATCAAATACATTACTACCACATTCAAAAACGACGACGCCTTCCGTTGTACCAACCCAAACATCGCCATCCAAATCGACTTCGATAGCATTGACTACATTGGTTGGCAGATTACTATTTCCGGAATTTAATTCGCGGCAGCGATTTTCTTTTTCATCAAAAATAATCAAGCCCGCCGTCTCATCTGCTACAATAACCCACTTGTAACCATTATTATCAATAGTTAAGTCTAATAGAGCAGTATTGCCAGCGCAAGGCGCAAAATTTTCCCAAGTATCATCTGTACGACGTACCGAAAGAGGGCGCGGTCCGAGGTGATTAGCTATCCAGAGATTGCCTTCTTGGTCGAAGCCCATGCCACTAATCCGTGTCCGCGCCTCATCTCCTATAGCATTCGTCATGCTCGAATTATTATTATCAACATAGCTAAAATTTTCGCCATCATATATTGTCAAGCCATCATAAAATGACCCTGCATAAACATCCCCCGTTTCGGGTTCGATTTGCATAACATAATAATCCTGAAACACGCCCAAATCATTACCACGTGTCGTTTCGTTATAAGTGCGCCACTTACCATCAATATAAGAGAAAAAACCATCTCGCCTTTGTAGTGCATTTATGGCTTTTGAAATACCTCCTGAAGCGACCCAAAGTTCGTCGCCACGCAATACAAATTCTCGATTATTAGCTGACCATGGAGAGCCTTCCGAACGGCGTTCACAGTTTGCGCCCATCATTGGCGCAATCCGAAAATCACGAAATGCGTCGGCAAACCATATCCGCCCACTTTCATCTTCGATGGCATAAAGAGGTACATCTTTGCAATTATTGACCGCTTCAGTATAGTTGTTTTCTTCATCAAAAGCCAAGACTATACCCTCGCCCTGTGCCTGTGTCGGATGTTTTGCGCCCATCAATAAATGTGCTCCTTCGGCGGTCATATATTCTATCAAAAAAGTGTCTGCATAAATTTCTTCTGCAATTTCAATAGCATCGTATTTGTAAATAGCATTATCAACATCTACATAAAGATGATTATTAAAAACCTCTACGGCTTTGGACGTAAAATCGTCTGGAAAACCTTCTTCTAAACTCAATTTTTCCCACTGTCCAAAATCTTCTGGAAATGGATGGTCGAGGCGAATGCGATACACACCATCTTGCGCAGCGGCATAAACGTAGCCATTGTAGGTGACAATATTGTTGACTTCTAAATTGTTTGTGAAGGTTGTAAATTCAAATTCATCAGCTAAAACATTGAATTTTGATAAGCCATAATTTGCAGCAAACCACAAAATGCTATCATTCTCCACATGAATATCATAGATATTTTTATCGCCTACAAAGTTGACAAAATCTTTAATGAAAAATAAGGTCACCAAAGTATCCGGCTTCACTAAATCAATAATACCATCCTTATAAATGACTGTCAAAATATCACTACCTTCATTGTATTTGATGAGACTTACACCTACGTTACTCAAGCCTTCTACTTTAGAAATACGCTGCGGCGCACCTTCCTCTTTATCATAAATCAATACTGAAAAGTCCGTCGCATAAAATATCTTCTCCATACTTTGAGTTACATATCGTCCTTGCCGATATGGGAGATGTGATTTCCATTCTCCTAGGGCTAAATCCGTTTGTGCCCAAATCGGTAGGCTAATAATTGCGAAAAAGATAGTCCAGATTAATTTCATATTGAGTACGATAAGGAAGTTCAATGAAAAAAGAGGGCAGCAGATACTACTGCGTATCAATAACTACTCTGCAAAGGTATTATTGTTACGCGAAATTTATTTAAAACTATCAAAAAGAGGAATGTTGCAGTACTTGCGGGAAGTAACTATTTTAGGCTTTATCGGTGCGACGTGTGAGAAATACGCGCCCATAGCGACGTTTTTTGTCGGTTGCCGATTTGTGGCGTTCTTGCCAATAGCCAGTCATTTTTAGTTCATTAAATTGGCGGTCGTAAGCTAATTGAAAAGTGCGGGGGAAATAAATACTATCATTTCCTTCAGCAGGCTCGATGAGTTTTAGTTCGTAAAGATTCATGGATAAATCTCTATGTAAAAGCCCTTTGAACTCCATGGTAACAACTTGTTTGTCTGGCATATAAATGTAAGTACGACCAAATAATTCATCCCGTTTACGCTCTATAAATAGTTCAAATTTATAGATTTCACCGTCTTGCGTCAATTCTCCCGACCAAAGTCCAGGTAAATAGGTTTGTGCTTGTACAGAGGTCAAAGTAACTGTACTTAAAACAAGACAAACAGAGAGTAAGCATTTCATAGCGGATGAATTTTTATTTTTTCGACATACGTGCGCTTTTGATTAGATGCAATACTTTGAGAAATAGTTGGTTCAAAGTTACTTCAATTTCTCATTATTTGCATGACGCTCTTTATCGCGAATAGATTTTTTCTCTAAATTTTTAATTAGAGCAGCATCCAAATCAATACCTGTTTGGTTTGCTAAGCAAATTAAAACAAATAAAACATCTGCCATTTCCTCGCCTAAGTTTTCGTGTGCATTAGCTTCATCTTCTTTTCGCTTAAAGGATTGTTCGCCATAAATACGCGCCATTAAACGCGCCACTTCGCCTACTTCTTCGCTAAGTATAGCAGTATTAGTGAGTTCATTATAATAGCGAATACCGATGGTATTTATCCAATTATCTACAGCAGCTTGTGCGTCTTTTATAGTCATTTTTTTGAATTAAAATTAGAATTGACGCGAAAATACAATAAACAATAGGAAGCCATAAAAAAGAAGGGACATAAAAAAAGGCCGGCAAGTCGCCGGCCTTTAAAGAGAGAACACTTTGATTTATAAAACACTAACTAACACCACATCTGGGGCGGAACACGCTATCTGATAGCTGTTCTGCATATTTGAACGAAAAGACTAACTAAAACCACCCTTCCTAGCAATAGCACAGCAATTCATCAGAGCTGCGCATCAATATTCTTATATTCAGTCATTCTTACATTCATAAAGTCTATTATCAGGACTGCCACAACATTGGCTCTTTCGTCCATTGACCACGTTTTACGGCGTTCATCAATTCCGTATTGACATCGGGCGCAAACATGGTTCTACCTTTTCTATCGTCATGAATATCTAAGTTCATTTCTTGGGCAATCCGCTTAGCTAAGTCGCCTAAGTTTTGCGCATAGCGCTCTGTTTTGCCCATGCTCATAAATAAATCAACGACCGCAGAGCGTATCATTTCATACTTATCAACTTGCAAGAGCATCTCGCGCATATTTTGTCCTTTGAAAGATTTGCCCATCATAGACATCCGGTCACGCAAAGCAGATGCCGAATAGCCTAAAGTCTTGGCGCGGAAATGCCACCAGTTCTTTTTAGTGCCGCCAGTTCTATCTTCGTAAATGCGAAGGTGCGCTTCTTCACTTGCCGTTTGGCAAGACATCAAGCTCATGACTTTCGCCAATTCGATGACTTTAATAACTTGCTCATTCGTGAGCAATTCGGCATTTTCGACTTGGTCTTCTAATGACAATAAATGACGCGCAAATTTCTGTTTCTTTTTGCTGTTAGAAATCAGAGTAATATGTTTCGCCAATTCAATAGAAATGTAATAGTCATCAATGATGCTATTCTCAGGCATCTTACGTTTTGAAAAATCTCGTAAATTTTCTGGCGTACGGATGCCGTCCCGAAATTCATAGACTTCAGTTAACCATTTCTTGACGTTCTTCGTGTACTGCGCATTTGGCAGTTCGAGAACTTGGTAAAGGTTCGTTGCCGTAACGACCTTTGTTCCTTTTTTGCTGACCAAAATTTGTAATTCCATAATTTGATTACAATTAGTGTACTGCAAAGATAAATAAAATGTTTTTAAATTACAATAAAAATAAACAAAAAGTGTAAAATATTTTTTAAAAAGGCGAAAACACTAGTGCTTTAGCGTTAAAAAAAAGAAAAATAACCAACAAAAAAGAGGTGTCATCTATTCGGTGACACCTCTTTTTAAACTCCTTGTTTTGAGTTCTGCTTTAAATAATGACGTTGTCAATAGCCGCTCTTTTGCTTTTTGACCGTCATATCAACAATTCGCAGCCGCTTACGTTTACCAAATTTAGTTTTCTCAGACTTGAAAATCTGTTTCAATAATGTACCTGTTATCGCGGCTACTCCCGTCACAGCAGCATCGCCCCAAGTATAGGTATCGTCGGGATCAACAGCTCCCGCGACCAATGCGTAAGCTGCCCATGATGCACCAAAAATGTAAATATTATTGCCAATAGAGCGCGACCAATTCCGATTACGATAGGTCTTTATTGCAGAAATATCGTCTAATTTGATGTAGCGATTATTGAACACAACAATGTTGTCGTCAGGAATAACATCATCCAAAGTTCCCGTTTCCCATGTTTTGTTATCGCCAATTCGGTAAGTCAATTCACTACCCATGAATATTTTTATCGTTTTGGCTTTGCCGTACGTTTCTATTTGTAAGACTTTTTGAGCTTGAAGTTGCAAAGTGAAAAGACTTATAAATAGGAGTATTGGAAATCTCATCGAACATTTTTTTAGCGTAGGATAATTTTGTGGAAAGTATGTAAGTACTCGGACACATTTATTAGCGATTTTTTAAAACCATACAACTTATAAAACACCCTCACTTCGCCCACCGTTGAAACGGTGGGCTGCCTGTCTGCGTCTTAAAATGACTGATTTTAGGCTAAAAAGCGGACAAGCAGCCCACGGTTTTAACCGTGGGCGAAGTGACCGTATTTTCATAAGTTGTATGGTTTTAAATAGCCGTTTACAGAACTATCTTTTTACGCTATTTTTCCTCAAAAAATACTTCCGTAACTAGGCTATGCAAGGATTTTTTAAGAAAAACTATCGAAAAAATCTTAGCCCTATAATTCCACGAATAAATGTGTCCGGGTACTTAATAAAGTGCTTCGTAAAAATTGTCTAGTTGTATCAAGGTTTATTTTTTCCTAGAAAAAATTGTCGGATGACCAGAAGCCATCCGACAACAAAGCTATATTGCTCGTGTTTTTTCTTTCATCCAAGCTACTTCCTCAACATTCAATTCTGGCGATAATTTCGCAAAAACTTCTGCATGATAATCATTCAACCACGTTTTTTCTTTTTCATTTAAAAGGCTGGCATCAATCAAATTCAAGTCAATAGGGAAGAGCGTTAATGTTTCAAATTCTAACCAATTACCGTACTCATTTTGCTCTGCTTCCACACACAAAATCAAATTTTCAATGCGAATACCATACTCCCCCGTTTTGTAAAATCCGGGTTCATTAGAGGTAAACATGCCCGGCTTCAATGCCGTCGTGCCGCGACTAGTCGTAATGCCTGTCGCAAAGCCCTGTGGTGGTTCATGTACATTTAAGAAAAAGCCTACTCCGTGGCCTGTTCCGTGCCCATAATTTAGGCGGTCATTCCAGAGGTGCATCCGTGCTAAAGTATCTAATTGCGCACCGCCTGTACCTGCCGGAAATTGAATTTGTGCCAGCGCAATATGCCCTTTCAAAACGAGCGTATTATTACGTTTTTCTTCGGCTGTTGGCGTTCCTAATGCGACTGTTCGAGTAATATCGGTCGTACCATTCAAATATTGCCCGCCACTATCCAATAGCAAAATGCCTTCTGGTTTCAAACTCGCACAAGTTGCTTCTTCTGCGCGATAATGTACGATAGCCCCGTTGCCTTTATAGCCGACTATTGCATCAAAACTCTCGTCGTGATAATCGCCTTGTGCGCGCCGAAATTCGATGAGTTGTTGCGCTACTTCCGTCTCAGGAATAGAGCGTTCTTGCAAGGTCTTTTCGAGCCAACGGAATAGATGGGTCAATGCCACGCCATCTTTCACCATCACCTCGCGTATATGTTGGATTTCCGTTGCGTTTTTAATCGCTTTTTTCGGAATAATAATATTTCCGCCGGCTACAATTTGCTGCTTATCAATACTTTCATAGAGTTGAATATTGGTCGAAGCTTTATCAACTTGTATGGTTTTGCCTTCTGGTAATACTTTCAAAAACGCTTCAGTCGCCCGATAAGGATGCAGCGAAATAGCGTCTTTTTTCAATTTTTCCGCCAATTCATCCGGCACTTTATACGGCTCGACAAATAACCATGCTTCTTCTTTTCCTACCACCGCATAACTATAAAAAACGGGATTACACTGCACATCCGCACCGCGCAAATTAAATGCCCAAGCAATGTCATCCAAAGCAGTGATTAAATAGTAATCGGCTTTCATTTCGGCACGAATTTCCGCCAATTTATCAGTTCTACTTTTCCCTGCAAAATGAATGTCATGCTCAAAAATCGGCTGATTAGGTAGCGGCGTTTGGTCATCCCAAATTTTAGAAACCAAATCAGACGAAGTACGCAGCGCTATATTTTTGTCTTTGAAAACGCTACGCAATTTTTGCACCCGTGCCGCCGAAAATTGCCAGCCATTGATGCCCACTTTTGCCCCTTCTTTTAGCTCATCTTTCAGCCACTGAATATGTTCGGGCGCGTGCGGAATACCTTGCTTATGCAACTCCACTTCGCTATCCGCCAATTGCGTTTCACATTGAATAAAATAGCGACTATCCGTCCAAAGTCCAGCGTGATTTTGTGTAATAATAACCGTACCAGCCGACCCCGTGAAGCCGGAAATCCATTCCCGCATTTTCCAAAAATCGGCGACATATTCGCCTTGATGCGCGTCGCTAGAAGGGATGATATAAGCGTCTAAGTCGTTCGCTTTTAGTTGCTCGCGTAGTGCTGCGATACGTTGATTTATCGTCATGTGTTTCTATTTTTATTGTTAGGTAGTTGGTGAAATATTGTAAATCGGGCTAACAGCCCAAGCTTATTAGGATTACACCACAATAGGCGCACCCAAAACCGAATCAGGAATAGCAAAAGCTTCCACTAACGCACCCGCATCTTGGCGTACCGTTGCGCATAATTCATCGACCATGCTGCGTATGGCTTTTGACTTTCCTCCTTCGATATAGTCATATTCTAAGAACCACCCTTTGTGGCTTTCGATGGTATGTAGAGCATATAATTGTGCCATTTGAAGCAATGCTTTTTGCACTTTTTCGTCGGTTTCGTTTTCAACTACTTTATAAAATTCTTCCAGAATTAATCGCTCAATATAGGCTTCCGCCAAAGCAATTAAATGCGTCTGACACTTAATGTACGCCTCGTAAGAACTCATACCGCTCTTAATTTTTCGGCGCATCCGCTGCCCTACTGAATACTTCAATTGGTCTTCACGATAAGCAAACGCCTCTTCATGAAACTCTTTGCCTAGCAAGTGTTCTCGGTCCGTATTTCGAACAGAAATTGGATTGCGTTCTAAGACCGTCGTTGCCACTCTACCGCCCATGTAGCGTAGCAAACTGAACATACCATCTGAGTTTATTTCTTGATTAAAGGACGACAAAACGCCTTTCGCTGCAAGCTGCATCAATACCGTATTATCGCCTTCAAACGTAGTAAAAATATCGGTATCGGCTTTCAAATCTGCAAAACGATTTTCTTTCAAATAGCCTTTTCCACCACAGGCCTCACGGCATTCTTGTAATGATTTAGTCGTAAACCAAGTTGCGTAAGATTTAAATCCTGCGGCTAATGTTTCTACTTCGCGCATCTCAGCTTGGTCTGCCGCGACAAATTTTCGGGTTAGCATTTTTAAACCAAAATCAATGGCATATGCTTTGGCTAGCAAAGGCATTAAGCGACGTTGATGACTTTGATAATCAAGTAAAAGTGTTTCTGAAGAAAGATGGTCTGCGCCAAATTGACGGCGTTTTAAGGCCCATTTTACAGCAATTGCTAAACCTGACTTAGCGGCGCTTAATCCTGCACGCGGCACACAAACCCGACCGCCAACTAAAGTGCCTAGCATCGTAAAAAAGCGTTTGGAAGGATTTTCAATTGGGCTAAAATAATTGCCCTCATCATCTATATCGCCAAAGCGATTGAGCAGATTTTCGCGCGGAACGCGTACATGGTCTAGCCAAATTCGACCATTATCTACGCCATTTAGCCCCAATTTATAGCCGTTATCTTCGACTTTTCTACCGGGTAATAAATTTCCACCTGTATCACGTAAAGGTACGACAACCGCATGTACGCCATGGTTTTCGCCATTCACCATCAATTGACAAAATACACTCGCAAACTGACTGTGTAAAGCATTACCTATATACTCTTTGCCCGCTTGATAGTTGGGGGTATGCACGATAAGTTCGTCTGTTTCGGGGTCGTAAACCGCTGTCGTTTCCAAGCCGCGTACATTTGAACCGTGTCCGGTTTCTGTCATTGCAAAGCAGCCTAAATATTCGGCTGTGCCCGTTTTGGGTAAATATTTAATGTGATGCTTTTCTGTTCCTAAACGCTGAATACTGCCGCCCCAAAGCCCGAATTGTACGCCGAATTTAATGGATAAGCTATTATCGTGATAACCCAACATTTCAAACACCGCAGAGTAGGCATTCATATCATCTTTTCCGCCGCCAATAACCGGATAAGCTAAAGACGAAACGCCTTGATTTGCCAATAATTTTGTCCACTCCAACACCTGTTCGCGTTGTTCTTCTTTTGTCGGCAAAACCTTATGATGAAAAACGGGATCGGACAATAAAATGCGCATTTTTTGCTTAACTTCTGGCGCATCGCTATCTAATAAAGCCGTCATTTTTTCACCATCAAAAGTCTCATCAATTGCCTCCTTAGCTTCGTGCAAATTCGGAAATAAGCGTTGATAAGTTTCTTTGCTTATTGTACCTAACACTGCTTCTAATTCTTCAATAGCTGCACAGGTTTCAGGTGTTTTCCAACATTCATCATCACTTATATTAGCGGCATTTTTTGCCATATTTACCCCCAATTCAGCTAAGGATTTTGAACCATCATTAGCGTGATTACGTATCAAAATATACCACTGCTGAAACAATTCTCGACTAGGCGGGTGGGTGGGGCGGCTCCATTTGGCCAATTGTATTTTATCGGCATCTGTCAGAAAGGATAAATCTTTAACTTTGGAGCGTAAAACGCGCACTTCCGAAGGTGTCAAAACACCATCAGCCCAAGCGACATAAAGTAGTGGCAATAGGCTGCGAAGACCTGGCGAATAATTGGGTAACATCGGAGAAGTAGCACTCATAATAAGGTAATTGTGATTTGTAGATGGTAAATAGAACGGTACAAAGTCTGCCTATTCAAGGTCTAATATTGCCTTTTCAAAAGATTTTGTACAAATACTACTTACAAAAACGTTAGACTTCCAAGAAAGTTGGCGTTTCTATAATTCTAAAAAATGAAATAGTCGCACGAATATATTAGCTTTGGCGGCGAATAACAAATAGAGTTGTTGGTAATTGGTAAATAATCGGCAGAACCAACCGTTATCGGTGTGTGAATAGTGGTGTTACCAGTTCTTTAAGAAGAAACTGGAAATAACTCAATATCCGTTCATTAACATTAACGACTGGTAACACCACTTGCTATGAAAAATTACTAACATAAATCGAATAAAATCAAATTAAATGAATAAAATAGTAGCCAATGCGGCAGCAGCTATCGAAGGCATTGAGGACGGTATGACCTTGATGCTGGGTGGTTTTGGGCTCTGCGGCATTCCAGAAAACTGCATTTCGGCTTTGGTCGATAAAGAAATAACAAATTTGACCTGTATTTCTAATAATGCTGGTGTTGATGACTTTGGGTTGGGTTTGCTTTTGCAAAAACGCCAAATTAAGAAGATGATTTCTTCTTATGTCGGTGAAAATGACGAATTCGAACGCCAAATGTTAAGCGGTGAATTGGAAGTGGATTTAATTCCTCAAGGCTCTCTTGCCGAGCGTTGTCGTGCGGGTGGTGCAGGTATTCCTGCCTTCTTTACGCCTGCGGGCTACGGTACGGAAGTTGGTCATGAAAAAGAAGTACGCTATTTCAATGGCAAGCCACATATTTTGGAACAGGCTTTGACGGCTGATTTTGCGATTGTGAAAGCATGGAAAGGCGACCGTTATGGTAATTTAGTATTCAAAGGAACGGCAAGAAATTTCAATCCAGTCATGGCAATGGCAGGTAAAATAACGATTGCTGAAGTGGAAGAATTGGTAGAACCGGGCGAATTAGACCCTAATTTCGTACACACGCCAGGTATTTTTATCCAGCGTATTTTCCAAGGTGTGAACTACGAAAAACGCATTGAGCAACGGACGGTAAGAACGAAGAGCTAGTCCCTACTATTTACCATTTACAAAAGAAAAAATTATGTTAGATAAAACTGGAATAGCCAAACGTATCGCCCAAGAATTGCAAAATGGCTGGTACGTGAATTTGGGCATTGGCATCCCAACATTAATCGCAAATTATGTCCCAGAAGGTTTAAATGTCGAGTTCCAATCGGAAAATGGCATTTTAGGAATGGGGCCGTTTCCATTTGAAGGCGAAGAGGATGCAGATTTAATTAATGCAGGTAAACAAACCGTTACGGCCATGCCGGGTGCATCTATATTCGACTCAGCTACGAGTTTTGCGATGATTAGAGGTCAACACATTCAACTCACTGTTTTGGGAGCGATGGAAGTAGCGGATAATGGCGACATTGCGAACTGGAAAATACCGGGCAGAATGGTCAAAGGTATGGGCGGCGCAATGGATTTGGTGGCTTCCGCAGACAATATTATTGTCGCGATGATGCATACCAATAAACGTGGTAAATCGAAACTATTACGTCAGTGTACGCTGCCTTTGACAGGCGTAAAATGTGTGCGAAAAATAGTGACTAATCTAGCCGTTCTGGATATTACGCCGAATGGTTTTAAACTTTTAGAACGTGCGCCGGGCGTGTCAGTAGAAGAAATTCAAGCTGCCACGGAAGGGCGTTTGATTGTGGAGGGCGATATTCCGGAGATGAAGATATAATGCAAAAAGACGTTAGATATTAGACTTTAGACAGATGATAAGACAAACTGGATTTTAGATAAATAGACTATCTGCGCACCTATTTTGTCTTATCATTTTTTCCATTTCAATTGCCTCTACTTACATCGAACTCCACTTTACACCAACAAAAAAAGTGCGTGGCAAAGCTGGCCCATACACGAAATTACTATCTCTATTTTTTCCAATATCGAATTGACTTTGGTAGGCATTAAGTAGATTTTTAATGCCGCCATATAGCTCTATGTTCGATGCTATTTTCTCCAAAGCGAAGGTATATCCAAACTTCGCACTTAGTTCCGAAAACGATTTAGTTGTAATCATTTCATCCACTTCCTGATTAGGCGCGCCCGCAAAATGTGGCACTAACATCGGTCCAGTATAGACGTAGTTAATATTGGCATTAATACGTTGATTGGGCGTGATACTCAAGGTCGCAAATCCATACTCATTAGGTGTGCGAATAAATTCTTTTGTGCCTGCCAAGTCATCAATATATTCCACGGTTTGGTCGAATTTACTGGACTGTATCGTGAAGCCTGTTTCCAGTTGTAGCTTGCGATTATAGTTCGCTCTTAGTTCTATGGTTGCGCCTTTTACGGTTGCTATTTGTCCATTTTGTTTCTCAAATAATTCTCCAAAATCATCTGCTCCAATCGGCTGCAAAAAGAAGGCATCTTTTAATTTCGTATAAAAACCTTCTGCTGTAAAGCCAGCAACAAAGTGTTCCGTAGGCTTATCAAAATTAACAGAACCACTCCAACTATTCGACCGTTCTGGCAATAAATCGGACGATAAAGAAATGCGTGAAATACCCCCGCCAGCAAAAGCAATATGTAAGTCGGTATCAAAAGATTGAGGAGCGCGAAAGCCTGCGCTATAGCTCAAACGAAACTGCGTATTGTCTTTATGTTTATATAATAAAGACGCTCTCGGGCTAAAAATCGGCTGTTTGACTAAGTTATGTTTATCCATCCGCACACCGGATAGTAAGGTCAATTGTGGCAAAATTTCCCAATCACTTTGCAAAAATAAACCGACATCTTTGGTGGTTTGATTAATCAAATAATTATAGGTAGGAATGTCGTCATATACTTGGTCATATACATATTCGCTGCCGAAAGTCAAGACATTTTCACCCGTCAAAAAAGGACTTAATAGGTGGTTTATTTGTACGCCAATATTGTAAGTTTTGACATCAGAAATGCCATAAGGCGGATTTTCTAAATGCTTTTGCAACTCGCCGCCACCATCAGGAATAATGCCCGTATAATGCGTTCTATCCGTTTGTTGCCAAGCCGCGTAAGTGATAAAAGAGGACTTATCATCATTAAAATTGATTTGATAATCTGCGCTTGCCATCCAAACGTGATGTGTTCTTTCTTCGGATTGTTGAGTCAAATAGGCGGGTTTGTCGAGCACCATTTCGCCACCAAAACGATATTCGTATAGTTTGCTAATATTGACTTCTAGCTTCTGATTTTCGGCAGGTAAGAAGAAAAAATTAGTGCCGAAAGACAAGTTTTGAATAAGCGGAATTTCGGAAAAATTATCGTCATTATGGTCGTAAAAGTCGCGTTTGCGATGATTAAAAAAGAAAGAAACGCCCGCATTTTTATTTTCGGCGACAATAGATGTATTGCCATTAAATACGACATCATTGCTTTGTCCATTGATGTTTTGAACAAAAGAATTCAGTTCATAGACGTTCTTTTTCGGGACTTTGGTAATCACATTCACCGTCCCTCCAATCGCACTCGAACCATATAAAGTAGAACCGCCGCCGCGCACCACTTCAATACGTTCTATCATATTAGTCGGCAATTGTTCTAAGCCATAAAGCCCTGTCAGCGGACTGAAAATAGGGCGGCCGTTTACCAAAATTTGCGAGTAACCGCCTGCCAAACCGTTCATTCTCAACTGCGTATAATTGCAAGTTTGACAGTCTGTTTCGACGCGCAAACCGGGCTGAAATTTAAGTCCATCGGACAAATTACAGGCTTGCACATTTTCCAAAGCAGCACTATTCAATACATTCACAATAACTGGCGAATCGGTCTGCCGTTTAAATGTTTTCGTACCTGTCACGACAACCGCATCCAAAGCTAAAGTCTTTTCAGAAAGCTGAAAATCAAGCACTATATCTGTTTGTCCTTCACTTATCGAAACCGTTTTAGTGATTGATTTATAGCCGATATAAGAGGCGGTCACTTGGTACGTTCCGTAAGGAATAGTAGCTATATGAAATTTGCCTTTTCGATTGGTGGTCGTGCCTAATAATAGCGTATCAATGCTGATATTGGCAAATTCAGTCACCCCTTCGTCGGTGTAAACAGTGCCTTCTATATGCCCATTTTGAGCAAAAGAAGTTAAAATGGATAACAGTAAAATAGTAACAGTAGCGGGAAAAATCTTAAACATCGTGCGCTTTATTTAGTATTTTGACAATATTTTATGTGATATTGACTTGTCAAATTATAGTTTTTGTAGCGCAAAGATATAAATTTAGATTAGCCTAAAAAAATATTTTGAATATTATAGATTAATAATGGCGACTATACAAAACAAAACCGCCTATCGACAAGTCGATAGGCGGTTTTAAAGTAGCATGGCTTTCCCAAACCGTGTTCCCACAATTAGACACGGCTTGGGAAAGCCGTGCTACTTTATTTCAATTCCAAAAGAGCCACTGTTTCAATGTGATGCGTATGCGGGAACATATCCACAGGCTGTAATTTAGTGACATTATATTTGGCACTCAAAACCGCTAAATCACGCGCTTGCGTAGCCGGATTACAACTGACATACACAATTTTTGGTGCAGCTAATTGCAAAAACATTTCCACTACTTTGGCGTGCATTCCTGCCCGTGGCGGGTCCGTAATCACCAAATCTGGTGCACCGTGCTTTGTCGCAAATTCTTCCGTTAATATCGCTTTTACATCACCAGCATAGAAGGTGCAATTATCAATATCATTGAGTGCTGCATTCGATTTGGCGTCTGTTATTGCTGCTTCTATTTCTTCAATTCCAACTACGTGTTTCGCTGTCTTTGCTAAATATAAAGCAATACTTCCCACGCCGGTGTACAAATCATACACGTTTTGTGTGCCGTCTAGTCCTGCGAATTTCACAACGATATCGTATAAATTCTCTGCTTGTCGCGTATTCGTTTGGAAAAATGATTTTGGACCAACTTTGAATTTTACGTGCCGTAAACGTTCTTCTACATAGCCTTTGCCATGGTAGCAAGTCATGTCTAAATCGTTGAGGTAATCGTTTTGTTTATTATTAATACAATAATAAAGCGTCGTTATTTCTGGAAATTTGCCGAGCAAAGCATCAAAAAATAGCTTGATTTTGTCATCGTCTTTTTTGTAAAAAGCAAACAACAATAAAATCTCGCCTTGTGAAGTAATGCGAAACATGACATTACGCAAAAAGCCTTTATTACCACGAATATCGAAAAATTCTAGACCTTGTTTTTGCGCCAATTCGCGAATGCCATTACGGACTTTATTCGACGGTTCATATTGCAAATGACATTTCTCAATATTCACAATTTTATCCCATGCACCCGGACGGTGAAAACCTAATACATCGGCTTCATTCGATACATTTGTATTCAATTCTTCGGCTTCCAACCAACGCTTATCAGAGAAAGAAAACTCCATTTTATTGCGGTAAAAGGTCTCCTCTTCACAGCCTAATATCGGATAAAATTCATCGACTTCTACTTTCGCTAAACGCGTAATCGCATCGCGCACTACTTTCTCTTTATGTTGCAACTGCGCCGGATAGCTGAGGTGTTGCCACTTACATCCACCACATACATTGAAGTGTTGACAAACAGGTTCGACACGGTCAGGAGATAGTTGATGATATTCAGTTGCAAAACCCATCATCACGCCTTTTTTCTTACGTTTGACTAAGACATCCACCACATCACCTGGCACGACATCCTCTACAAAAAGGACTTGTCCTTCTTCATTTCTTCCCACGCCTTTGCCTTTGTCAGCAATGCCCGTGATGCTTACGTTTTTGACTATTCTCGGCTTTTTTGCCATGGCTTTTTAATAAATAATTAGTAATGAAATAATTAAGGAATGGTGCAAAAATAACTTTCCATTCTTGCACCATTCCTAATATCTGGTCGCTATAAATAAAAAAGTGTAGTCTCTAATGAAACTACACTTTTTCATTACGCTGCAAAAGTAATCTTTCAGCGTTGTATTAGGTATTGTTTTTTTGTTAAATATTAAATAAGCGCGAAATGGTGAAGCCAATACGGAAACCACCGTCTAACCAATTGCTAGTTGTATTAGATATATAATCTGTTTCCATAATGCCTTCTGCATTTGTAAAATTCAATTGAAAAACGTGTCCGCCTGTATCAAATTCCAAACCGAGACCAATAGCAGGGTAGTATTCTTGCCCGTCAGGACTGTCTTCTGTGAAGGGACTTTGGTAACCATTTAGCGGTACAGTAGCGTCGAAAACTAGCCCGATAACTTTTGTCATCTGAATACGTGTCGCTATGCCTAGGCTGAAAATATCGTTGGTATCATCAAATGGAACCAGATTGCGGTGAACGTAACTTGGAATAAATTGTAAAGAAAATTTATCCGAAAATTTTCGTGCAATTATTACTTGTCCGGCGTAAGCCATACGGTGGCTAAATTTCGGAAAACTGTTAATTCCCGTACTTTCAGGGTTCTTTTTCATGGTTGAAATTGTACCCACACCTAGCACGGTCAATGTGAAAGGAGAGCCATTATCCGCTTGGCTAATAATGCGATACTTGCCCATTGTGCTAAGCAATTGTTTCAGATTACCTGCTCCTTTTGTACGATACAGTCCAATATTAAAATTATCGGTGACCCCAAAATCTGCGCCCGTCAAAATATCGGTAGAATTTTCTAGACCATAGAACGTTTCCCAGCCCCCGTTTTGTCCGATTAAATCTCCAAAACGGTGACCGATACGGATATCTAATTTGCGTTTGCCAATCGTTTCGACCGAGTGTGTATTGATAACACGAGTGTCTTTAAAGGTTTCAAAAGTAAAGTCTTGTGCCTGCAAAGTAATAGCAAAGGTGAGCAGAAGAAGAGTATATATTGACTTCATATTTTTGGAAAATTGTTAGTTGGATGTTTGAAAAAATGGCGGGTTTGGGTTGAATTATTTTCTTAGATAGTTCATACTATGGTAGTTCCTATTTCTAAACCATGAAAAATCTAAAATTAGTTCTTAGTCTTCTGGATAACCATTTGAAATCCAGCAACTTAGCAAGTCATAATCTTCTTGCGACATTTCTTTTGGTCCAGAAGCATAACTTGGAGGCATGTCCAATAATTCAATTGCACGTTCTTGAATATCGCCATCTTCTAAGTCTGTTATCATGCCATTATAGTTGGTGAATGTGCCGGGAGAACTCCCATCATGGCAGCCACTATACGAGCAATAGGTCTCTATAATCGGTTGAATATTTAGATTATAAGTGGTGACAACAGCGTCACAAACTTCTAATTCTACTTCAGGTAATTTATCACGATTACAAGAGCTCAGAAATAAGCCTGCATAAATAATTCCTGCAAGGAATAAAAAAAGGACGGACGAGGATGTTTTATTCTTCATTTAAATTGTTTTTTCGTTCATCATTAATTTAAAAATACGACCAATTAGGTATGCAAAGGAAACCTTTTAATTTGGTTTCTTGTTATTTTTTAGATGTCATGAAGCGTGCAAATGGGCATTTTTAAAAAATATGGGCAAATATAAAACATCCAATTCATAGTGCTGCTAGACTTTGCTTATCTTTACGATAATTAGGAATAGTTCAAAAATAAATTGCCATTCTTGCACCATTCCTTAGATTGATTACCAGCTCATTATGCAAAGATTTGCTTAGTAACGCTCAAAAAATAAAACAGACTAAAGTCTAAATAAAGACAATGGATTTGCCCGCAGACCGTTATGAAGCTTTTCGCGACTTCTATAAATATAAAGCGGTTGCCAAAGCCGACCAAATGAAATTGGTTTTGGTAGAACAAAAAACTTAGCGCATTTTTGCGGCGTTTTATGGGAAGATATTAGCTACTAGACATTTGATTTTAGATAATCAATGCTTTATAGCCCCTAATATTGCCTATTATTCTTGCGAAAAAGACATTTAGCTTTAGTATGTTTATTCATTTTTCAATGTCTAACATCTAATGTCTAATGTCCAAAATCTTAAAAAGACATGCAAATTAAATACATCCTTCCACTCTTAGCATTGATTAGTCTGACTATTTTGTCGAGCTGTGAAGAAGCAACAACCACTGATAATCCTCCAACTGTGATTAATCCAGAACTAGAAACAAAGCCGAGTAAGGTTTATAAAGTGCCTAAATTCGATGGCGATAGTGCTTATAATTATGTCGCCAAACAATTAGCTTTTGGCCCACGTGTACCGAACAAGGCAGGACATAAAGCGGCTAAAGAATGGTTAGTTAGCGAATTTAAAAAGTTTGGCGCGACGGTCATTGAGCAAGATTTTCAGGCAACAGCGCATTGGGGCGAAACTTTGAACGCAACCAATATCATTGCACAATATAATCCAACTGCAAAGAAACGCATTATATTCGCAGCACACTGGGACAGTCGCTACATGGCTGACCATGACCCAGAAAGCAGCAACCAAATCACACCTGTACCAGGTGCTGATGATGGCGGAAGTGGTGTTGGAGTGTTGCTAGAAGTAGCCCGCCAATTGCAAGCTAATCCGATTGCGGCAGCCGATTTGGGCGTTGACATTATATTATATGATGCGGAAGACCAAGGAAGTAGCACAGGTAACGACCCGACGAGTTGGGCGCTCGGTTCGCAATACTGGTCAAGAAATTTACACCAACCTAACTACCGTGCGAAGTATGGTATTCTATTAGACATGGTAGGCGCAAAAAATCCGCGCTTTGGTTATGAAGGATACTCTAAGCAATATGCACCGGGTGTGTTGAATAAGGTTTGGAATTTGGCGAGCAGCATGGGCTATTCGGCTTTATTTCCAAAAGAAAATACAGGCTACACGACGGACGACCATGTACCCGTTAACGAAATTACAAAAATTCCAATGATTGATATTATTAATAAGCCACTTGGTTCAGAAACTAGTTTTGTGCCACACTGGCATACTGTTAATGATGATATGGACGCGATTAGTACGCGAACTTTGCGGATTGTCGGGCAAGTATTATTAGCGGTAACTTATCGAGAAGCTAGCGGAACTTTGTAGTGAATAATTATTCATTCAACAAAAAATCCCCTCTTGACACGAAGTCAGGAGGGGATTTTTTATTTAGAAAAGCGAAATTTATTGCTTCGCCGCTTCTTCCATCACTTCAGCGCCTTTAGTTTCCATTGCAGCTTTTGCAGTTGCAATCATACCAGCGATTTTAGTGTACATGCCACCCATTTGAGTGCTCATATCAGTCATGCCAGTCATATCAGCAGCCATGCCAGTCGCCATTTCTTTGAGAGCATCTAATTTAGTTTCACCTGTCAAGAAACCAGCTAATAAACCTTTGTAACCAGCAATTTTGTCTTTGAAACCGCTCATTGCAGTACCTTCTTTAGTTGCTACTTCTTGGAACATGTTAACTGCAGCAGCATATGCGCTATCTGGTTCTGCCATTGCTTTTAAGCTTTCTGTATAGCCAGCTAATTCTTTTGCACGCTCGCCCATTGAAGTTTCTTGTGCAGTATATGCATCTTGTAAACCATTAAAAGAAGACATAGCTTCTTTATAAACTGGATTTTCAGATGGATCCATGCTGCATGATGCTAATAAAGCAACTGCAAAAAATGCGAAAAGTAAATTTTTCATCTTGTTTTGTTGTTTTGATAATTGAAAAGAGGTGGAAACCCACAACTCGTATAGGTGGCAAAACTATAAAATGTTTACTTATTTATGGAAAATAATATTCGATCAAAGTATTTTTATTTTTTTCTCAAAAAAATACAGTTCTAAATCGCCATTTGTCGGAAAAATAAGTGCGTTTATAGAAATACTTGTTAAAAAATAGTACCTTGTGTTGCATAGTACCTTACAACTTCCTATCTTTGCATCATGGATTTGCAAAAAGAACTAGAAAAAAAGAAAACGCAAATGCGAAGAGGCGTATTAGAACTTTGCATTCTCGGCATCATCAGCGAGGGTGAAGTGTATCCATCAGACATTATTACGAAGCTAAAAGAAGCAGAATTGATAGTAGTAGAAGGCACGCTTTATCCCCTCTTGACCCGATTGAAAAACCAAGGACTGCTGGCTTATACGTGGCGCGAAAGCACGGCTGGGCCGCCTCGCAAATATTATCATATGACCGATATCGGAAATGATTTCCTGGGTGGCCTTTTAGGTACTTGGAGACAATTGACGCTAGCAGTTTCTAAATCTACGAAAAACCTATCTTTTAAGGAAGATAATAATTGAATGAATTTTGAATGATTGAATAATTCAGCACGTTTTTTTACCATTCCATTATTCTGTCACTCCATCATTCAATTATTGAAAAATACTAAACCAATGAATAAAGTCTTCAACATCAATCTCGGCGGTTATCCTTTCACTATTGACGAGGATGCTTATGAACATTTGAAAACGTATTTGAAAACCATTCATCAGCACTTTCAGTCATCGGAAGGCTATGAGGAAATTACCACAGATATTGAGACACGCTTGGCAGAATTGTTTCAGGATACGATGAATAATCGTCCAATTGTTACACTTACTAATGTCAAAGATGCCATTGCCATCATGGGAACACCCGAAGATTTTGGGGCAGAACCGATGGAAGAAGGCGAGCCAGCAGAGACGCACGAAACAGTGTATGATGAGCCGGCAGAAGGTTCTAACTATAAGACGGGCAAGCGCGTATTTCGTAATCCAGAAGACGAAGTAATAACAGGTGTTTGTTCTGGTATTGCCGCTTATTTTGGCGTGCAAGACCCGATTTGGATACGCTTAGGCTTCGTTGCCTTTGCAATAGCAGGCGGTTTAGCGGTGCCTTTATATATCATTTTATGGATAGTGATGCCAGTGGCAGAAACAGCGGGAGACCGCTTAGCAATGCGCGGCGAACCGATTACAGCTTCTAATATTGGTAAAATAATAGAAGAAGAAATGGGCAGCATGGGCAAAAAAATGACCGAGTTGGGCGATGAGTTGAATGAAAAATTTGGCTCTCGAAAAAAAAAAGTTTTGCCACGACCGGAAACGCAAAAAACGCCCTTGACACAGGGCGCACCATCCTTGAGAAAGGGATTTCTGCTCTAGGGCATTTCGTTCGCGCATTTATCCTGATTATCAGTAAAATTGTCAAACCTATCCTTTTTATAGTCGGATTAGCGCTGATTGTCGCGTTCGCTGCCGCATGGATCGGCGCGATAATCAGCCTATTCTTTGGACAACCTTTCCTCGAATATTTGTTACCTACCCGTCCGTGGCTTGCATCTTTGGGTATTTCTAGCGCATTTGTAGCCATCGGAGTACCATTTCTGATGCTCTTTTTGATGGTAGCGCGCTTGGTTTTTGGCGCACGCTTAGGCACTGGCTGGAAAATTGGTTTATGGGTCTTATGGTGGTTTGCAATTACTGCTTTAGCTTCTATTGGCGGCATGATGTGGAAAGAATTTAAGGTAGGAAATCAAGTCGAATACCAAATCAATACGACTGTAAACACCAGCGACACACTCCGCTTAGCATTAGGTAAACCACTAGCTTCCGATGATTTAATTCATTTTGATGGTGATGGACATTTTTCATTGACACCTGGCGATGATGAATTATTTGTGAGTAATAATATCGTGAAATATGAAACGACTGATGAACCGAACTTTACGGTACGAATCGTCAAATATGCGCGTGGGAGCAACAAGCAAGAAGCGCTATCATTAGCGGAAGCAATAGAAACCGATATTCGTTTAGAAAATGGCGTATTGCTCCTTCCCAATGATTTTACGATTGCCAAAGGCTCAAAATTCAGAGCGCAACAAATACGTATTTTTATAGGCGTGCCTGTCGGCAAGTATGTGGCCTTTAATTCCTACGATGAAAAACGTTTAGTTGGGCATTTTCCAATGAATGACAGCAAAGACCATCCGCATTTTTGGAGTGAAGACCACAAGGTTTGGCAAATGACCAAAGAAGGATTTATTAACCCAGAATGGCTTGGACAAAATATTGACATGAATGAAACTTCGTATCAAGACTTTTCTAAAGTAAGTGTGCGTGGGCGTATTCGTGTGATTATACAAAAGTCCGATAAATACGGTTTCCGTCTTCAAGGTTCAAAAAATTCGACGCAACATGTGGAAGTGCATCAGTTAGGTGATTTGCTGACGATATCTTTGGATGAAAATAATCATTGGGCAGATGTAAGTGTCTATATCAACGCACCAAATTTGTCTGAAATTCGCTTGAAGAATACGAAAAATTCTAAGATAACAGGTTTCTCAGAAAAGGAATTATCCTTAGATATTGCCAGCCGTGAGCGTACGCAAGTTGTGGCAGATATAGAACATTTGACTTTAAATTTGAGTAAAAGAGGGCGCGTAGAGTTAACGGGTTATGGCAATGAGATGACTGTTCGCACCAAAGAACGAGCTAGCCTAAATGCCGAACATTACGTGGTCAAAAAAGCAAATATTGAGACGGATAGACATAGTCATGCCGACTTGAATCTAATGGTTACAGATACGGTATTTGTTTCTAATGAACGCCATCTTGATGTAATGGGCGGTGCGGTAATTATTGTTAAAGAAGAACAGAAGGCGCAATAAAGAAAGCGACTTTATGGCTTAAATTATAAATAAGCTATTGATAATCAGGTGTTTAAAATCTAATATCTAACGTCTATTATCTAATATCTTCCTAAAATATTTTTTTGATTAGTTGACTTTACAAACGTCGTAGGAATTATTCCTGCGACGTTTTTTTTTATTAAAAATTAGTGAATTTAGTAAAAAAAGAATACATTTGCATTAACAACAATTGCCAAGGCAACTAAATTTAAAAAATCAATAAATTCATTAATATGTCAACCAATACCGCAGCTACGAAACTCCCAAAATTATACGACGATGCAGGCGACTTTTTGCCGCTTTTAGGCACAGACCACGTCGAATTATATGTCAGCAATGCCAAGCAAGCAGCACACTTTTATAAAACGGCTTTTGGTTTCCAATCACTCGCCTATGCAGGTTTGGAAACAGGCTTGAAAGACCGCGAATCGTATGTCTTAGCACAAGACAAAATTCGTTTAGTATTGACTTCTCCTTTGCACGCCAACACGGATATTGGTCGCCATATTGACGCACGTGGTGACGGTGTAAAAAATATTGCACTTTGGGTACCCAACGCGACTAGCGCACATGTAGAAACGGTAAAACGTGGGGCAACCTCTTGCATGGAACCAACGGTATTAGAAGATGAATTCGGAAAAGTAACGATTTCGGGTATTGATATGTATGGCGAAACGAAGCACTTATTTGTAGATAGAAGTGAGTATAATGGCGTATTTTTGCCAGGTTATCGCGAATGGAAAACCGATTTCAATCCAGCACCAACAGGCTTGAAATATGTAGACCATATGGTGGCAAATGTAGAATTGGGCGAGATGAATAAGTGGGTTGATTTCTACGCAAAAGTGATGGGCTTTACGCAAATTATGTCTTTCGATGACAAAGATATTTCGACGGAATACACGGCATTGATGAGTAAAGTAATGAGCAATGGCAATGGTCGTATCAAATTTCCAATCAACGAGCCAGCAGAAGGTTTGAAGAAATCTCAAGTAGATGAATACTTGGATTTTTACGGCACAGCAGGCGTACAACACGTTGCGATTGCGACGGATAATATCATTGCTACTATTGCAGAATTGCGCAGCCGTGGTATCCAATTTTTGCAAGTTCCTGACACTTATTACGATGCATTGACAGAACGGGTAGGCGCGATTGACGAAGATATTGCTAAGCTAAAAGCACTCAATATATTAGTAGATAGAGATGATGAAGGCTATTTGTTGCAGATTTTTACGAAACCATTACAGCCGCGTCCGACTTTATTTTTTGAAATTATTCAACGCAAAGGCGCGACTTCTTTCGGAAAAGGTAACTTTAAAGCTTTGTTTGAAGCCATTGAGCGAGAGCAAGAATTGAGAGGAACGCTTTAATTTACAGTTTCTTGAAGTGCGAAGTACGAGGTCGCTGCGTAAAATACAAAGTGACGCGATAAATAGGATGAACAATCATTCATTAAAATGGGGAATGAGCTAAGGCTTGTTCCCTATTTTTTTGCGTAAAATTCAAGACACTAAGCAATTAGCGGCACAATATTTTCGCTCATTTTCCTTTCCTTCAATAATTCCACCGATATTTGTGGTTCTAAACTTTATACGAAGTCGTTTGTGTCCGTCCACGGTTGACCCTTTACCGTCCACCGTTTTTAAAAAATACACATGAAATATAGTACACTCTTTATTCTTTTTCTCGCTTTTACCATCCCATTATTTGCACAAGACGAAGCTACGCCTGCTCCAACCGCAAGCGTTTATGGCAAGGTGAAAGATGCTGACAGCAATACGCCATTAGACTTTGTAAATGTCTATATAAAAGGCACAAATACCGCCGTTGATACGAAGCGAAACGGTAGTTATATCCTCGCTATTCCGGCAGAAGAATCAGTAACAATTGTATTCTCTCGGGTTGGTTATAAAGAAGCGACAGCCAAAGTAAAAGCAATGCCAGCCAAAGCGAGCCGTAAAATAGATGTGACTTTAGTGCCTGTCGAAAGTGATGTAGAAATCGTGGTACGTGAAAGCAGAATCCAAGAAGGCGGCATGATACGGGAGGATGTCAATGAATTGAAATTATTACCGACTGCAAGTGGAAATTTAGAGAGCGTATTGCCACACATCGCGCTAGGAACGAACAGTGGTAGTGGCGGCGAGTTGACTTCGCAATACAATGTACGAGGCGGAAATTACGACGAAAATCTAGTCTATGTTAATGACTTTGAAATCTATCGACCGCAGTTAATTCGCGCTGGACAGCAAGAAGGTTTATCTTTCCCCAATATTGATTTAATCAGTAATTTATCCTTTTCCTCTGGTGGTTTTGAGGCGAAATATGGAGACAAAATGTCTTCCGTGTTGGATATCCGTTATAAACTTCCAGAAACCTTCAAAGCCTCGGTAGGTATGAGTTTATTGGGTGGTTCAGCGCATATAGAGGGCAGCACAGGCGTAGGAAATTCGCAATATCGAAAGTTTCGCTACCTCGTTGGCGCGCGCTATAAAACGAATCAGTATTTATTGGGTTCATTAGATATTAAGGGCGAATACACCCCCAATTTTACCGACATTCAAGGTTATTTTACCTATGACCTTTCGCGTGATTGGCAGCTTGGTTTTCTAGCAAATTATAACCGCAGCGAATTTCAATTTGTACCAACGAGCCGTAGTACCGCTTTCGGTTTAGTAGATTTTGCGTTAGAATTATTTAGTGTATTTGAAGGACAGGAAAGAGATGATTTTACGACTAGTATGGCGGGCACTTCGCTCACGTATTTTCCAGATAGAGAACGAAACCCTTACTTTTTAAAATTCTTAGCATCCACTTACCAAAGTGATGAAAATGAGCGTTTTGACATTCTTTCTTTTTACAGCTTACGCCAAATTGAAAGTAATTTAGGTAGCGATAGTTTTGGAGAAGTCATCGCGGAGTTGGGTAGTGGCACACAGCACGAATATGTGCGAAATAGCCTTAATGCTAATGTCACCAATTTTGAGCACAAGGGCG
Source organism: Caprella mutica (assembly GCA_947561585.1). NCBI lineage: Eukaryota > Metazoa > Arthropoda > Malacostraca > Amphipoda > Caprellidae > Caprella > Caprella mutica. The sequence goes on from CANNZV010000020.1 coordinate 625,731, forward strand.
GCTACGAACTACAAGGTGACCCTGAAAAAAATGATAAAGAAAGCAGTCATTTCTTTCAATGGAGTGCCAAATGGCAACATGAACTCATCGACGACAAAATACATGAATGGGAACGCTTAGACAGCTCAGGCTATTCCTTGCCGTATGACACCAATTTTGTGCAAGTTTTTCGAATTTTAAATTCAGAAAACACATTGTCTACCAACCGTCTATCCAGCTATTTTATGGACACATGGTCGATGACAAAAGATTCAGTAGCAGAAGTGAAAATTAGTGCAGGCGTTCGGGCTTCTTATTGGGATTTGAATAAGGAATTATTGATTTCGCCGCGTGCACAAATTTTATATAAGCCACTAAATTCTACACGAGATATTTCCTGGAAATTAGCGACTGGTTTATATTATCAGCCTCCTTTTTATCGAGAGCTACGGGGCTTTGATGGGCAAATAGACAGCACTTTACGATCGCAAAAATCAGCGCATATTGTAGGTGGTTTTACTTGGGATTTCAATTCCAAAAAAATGAGCGACCGTAAGTTTAGGTTCATTGCCGAAGCCTATTATAAACGGCTTTGGGACTTGGTCAGCTATGAAATTGATAATGTGCGAATACAATATTCAGGAGCAAATGACGCGACGGGCTATATTGCCGGATTAGATTTACGTTTGAATGGCGAATTTGTAGAAGGCGCAGAAAGTTGGTTCAATCTTTCCTTTTTGCAAGCAAAAGAAAGTATTATTGGGGTCGACCATTTGCGGCGTAGTATAGGGGATAGTATTGCAACGGTAGTCAAATATGTACCGCGACCGACCGACCAATCGGTCACAGCTTCTATCTTTTTTCAAGATTATTTGCCACGTAATGAAAACTTCAAAATGCACTTGAACTTGACCTTTGGCACAGGCTTGCCTTATGGCTTGAAAGACAATAATATTATCTATCGAAATACCTATCGTTTTTTACCGTACCATCGTGTAGATATTGGCTTTTCGGTCTTAATGTGGAATGAAAAATGGGCAGAGCGAAAGCCGCGACATCCACTTCGATTTACCAAAAACACATGGCTAAGTTTAGAAGTATTTAATTTATTAAAAGTACAAAATGCAGCTTCTAATACTTGGGTTAAAACGGTTTTTGAACAACAATTTGCTGTCAAAAACTACTTAACTTCTCGACGTGTAAATTTACGTTTGAAGATGGATTTTTAATTAACTAGCACTCTTATATTTAATTTTATTTTAATGTTTAAAATACCTATAAACAAGGATTAGCAAACAGAAAGCGATTAAATAAGGAATTCTCTCAATATTATTGCTTATTTTTGTCTTATCAAATTATAATGTCAAAGTACCCGAGCAAATAAATCTGTTCGGGTACTTACCTTTTTCTACCTAAGCTATACTTTTTCGGACACTACACTTTCCTCCCCCCGCTTCCCAAACAATGCTTAAACGTAAGCTCGTTTATAGACAAACATCATTTTCGTTGGGACTTTTTTAAGATAAAAAACAAAGACATCAACATGTTATCAACACTACGACTTTGCCTACTCTGGGCAACATTCCTTTGCACAAGCAATGGTCTATTTGGACAAATTTACATCAATGAATTCATGGCTTCTAATGACGCAACTATTGCCGATGAAGCTGGTGAATTTGAAGATTGGGTCGAATTATACAATGCCGGCAATAGTCCAGTTAATGTGGGCGGAATGTATTTTACCGATGATTTGACAGAGCCTACTCTTTGGCAAATTCCTACTACTAATGCTGTCGAGACAACTATTCCAGCAGGCGGTTTTCTCCTTTTTTGGTTTGATAAAGACCTAACACAAGGTATTCGCCATGTAAATGCTAAACTCGGCGGTAGTGGCGAAGCTATCGGACTTTTTGATACGGATGGTGCGACGACTATTGACCAATATACCTTCGGGCAGCAATTGGCTGACATCTCAGAAGGACGTGTGCCTGATGGCGGTTCGGAATTTGATTTTTATGTAGAGCCAACACCTGGCGCAACCAATGACACCGACCCAGGTGCAGGTATGGTCGCTACTCCAACCGTAAGCATGGCAGGCGGTTTATACTCAGACAATGTCTCGGTGAGCATCACTACGACTACTCCAGACGCTGACATTCGTTATACTTTAGATGGTTCAGAACCGACAGAAAACAGCCCTTTGTATAACAATACTTTGAGCTTTAACGATATTACTGCGCTTCGAGTGCGTGCTTTTTTTTCCCCTTTAGCAGCAAGTGATATTGTAACCAATACCTACTTAATTGGTGTTTCCCATACTACACCAATCGTTTCTTTAGTCGGCGACCCTGATGAAATTTTTGACCCTGCGACGGGTATGTATCCGAATTATGAGCAGGATATTGAGATAAATGTCAATACTGAATTTTACGAGCCAGATGGTTCGGAAGGCTTTAATCAAGTCGTGGAAATGGAAATAAATGGTACAGCAAGTGCCTCTTTACCTCAAAAATCATTAGCGTTAAAAGCAAAAGGTAGCCTTGGTGCTTCTACTTTTGACCACAATATCTTTCCTGACGATGACTCAGACGAATATCGCAGCCTAATTTTGAGAAATGGAGGAAATGGCTGGGCAGTTACTTTCCTACGCGACGCGACGGTGACGAGTTTAGTACGCGACTTATCGGATGTTGATGGCTTAATTGATGAACCTAAAGTGGACGGTCAAGCCTATCGTCTAGGCACGGTCTATATCAATGGCGAGTATTGGGGCATGCACCACATTCGCGAACGCACGGACAAACGCTACATCAAAGCTAATTTTGGTTTGGACGATAATGAGATTGATTTTATCGAAAATAAAGATGAAGTAAAAGAGGGCGATGATATTGCTTGGGAGGCGATGCAGGACTTTTTAGAGGCAAATGATTTTAGTATTGATGCTAATTTTGAACAGCTAAGCACAATGGTTGACGTGGAAGATTATATGGACTATGTTATTTTTAATATCTACGTTGATAATCATGATTGGCCTGGGAATAATAATAAATTCTGGCGCGAACGGACTCCTGATGGCAAATTCCGTTGGTTATTATTTGACCTTGATTTCTCCTTTGGTTTGTTCACATCAAATGGTTGGAATACCAATACTTCTAGCGATAATTCCCTAGCACGTTTGGTAGATGCAGATGGTTATGATTGGCCAGCACCAGAATGGTCAGCCCGGCTATTTCAAAATTTATTAGAAAATGAAGGCTGGCGAACAGCATTCATTAATCGTATGGCTGACCAAATCAACGTGTTATACACACCAGAACGCGTAAATGCTCGTTTAGATGAGTTTTCAGCACTGCAAGCACCAGAAAAAAACAAACACAATGAGCGTTGGGGTAATCTTTGGAATCAAGAAACCAACTTGCAAAATATGCGCGACTTTGGACAAACACGTGCTAATAATGTCTATAATCATTTCATTCAAGGCTTTTCTGAAGTATCAGGCACATCCAATGTAACAGTTAATATTAGTCCTTCAAATGGTGGACAAGTCAACCTTAATACTTTACATATTGGAGAGGCTGATGCGCCTTTTACGGGTAAATATTTCCGTGGTGTAGATATTCCAGTGCAAGCTGCACCAAATCAAGGTTTTGTTTTTCAAAGTTGGTCAGGTGCAGTTTCTGGAAACGAAATGGATAAAACTTTAAACTTATCCAGTAATGTTAGTTTTACTGCTAATTTCACACAAGGCTCCACTTCTACTGCTGGTATTGTCATTAATGAAATCAACTATAATTCAGTTGACCCGCCAAATTCTGGCGACTGGATTGAACTACATAATCCAACGAATAGTACGGTCAATATTTCAGGTTGGTACTTAGAAGATGAAGATGGTGATTGGTTTGGCTTTCCAGCAAATACGACGATTGCAGCAGGTGGTTATTTAGTACTTGCAGAAGATTTAGTAGAGTTTTCAGCTTTTTATCCGAATGTCACGAATGTAATTGGTGAATTTGGTGATAACTCCCCTTTCCAGAAAATGAAATTTAGTAATGGCGGTGAATTATTAACGCTTAATAATGCTGGCGGAACAACGATTGACGAAGTAGAATATGATGATAATGCACCTTGGCCAAGTGAAGCAGACGGTGACGGTCCTACTTTACAATTGACCAATGCTGCTTTAGATAATGCCCTAGCAAGTAGTTGGGTAGCTATTGAAGCAACACCAGGCGCACAAAATGGTGGCAGCACAAACCAGCAGTCTCAGACAATTACTTTCGCTGCAATTAGCGATAAACTAACAACTGACACCCCTTTCAATATCAGTGCAACAGCAAGTTCAGGATTGGGGGTATCGTTTATTGTTATTTCGGGCCCTGCTACTATTTCAGGCAATACCATTACGCTTACAGGCGCGGTAGGTACAGTGATTGTAGAAGCTTCACAGAATGGCAATGCAACTTATTTACCAGCTGCTAATGTTAGTCGCTCGTTCAATGTAACCAACGGAAATACGCAACAGTCTCAAACGATTACTTTCGCTGCAATTAGCGATAAATTAGATACCGCAGCACCTTTTAACGCGTCGGCAACGGCAAGTTCAGGTTTGGCAGTAACATTAAGTATTGTATCTGGTCCAGCGACAATTTCTGGTAACACGATTACATTAACTGGACAATTAGGTGATGTAACTGTGCGCGCTACGCAAGCTGGTAATGCGAATTATTTTGCAGCAACACCAGTTGACCGTACTTTTAATGTGTATGAAGATACGCCGCCAACCGGCGAATATTGTGCTTCAGCAGGCCAACAGCCTTGGCAAGAATGGATAGAAAACGTAACTTTCGGTACGATTAATAATACTTCTTTTAAAGATGGCTATGCTGACAATACTAACCTTTCTACAGATGTGGAAAAAGGAAGTAGCTACACCATTGAATTAACAACAGGCTTTAGCTGGTTTTCACAAGATGAATTTTATACCGTTTGGATTGATTACAACCAAAATGGCACTTTTGAAAATAGTGAAAAAGCATTGGAACAAGCTTTAACTACGCCACCTGATGGTACGCTTTCTGCTACTTTAACTGGTACTATTGCTATTCCAAGTAGCGCAGCAACGGGCACTACTCGTATGCGCGTTTCGATGAAACGAGATGCTTTTGCGACAGCTTGCGAAAATTTCCAATTTGGTGAGGTAGAAGATTATTCAGTCAATATTGAAGCAGCAACGACGGTTACAACTTTGAGTATTGACTGTCCACAAAACATTGTAGCAATAACTACAGATGGACAGAATAGCGTTTCCGTAGTTTGGGATACACCAACAGGAACAACTAATTGTGCTGACGGAAATACAATAATTACTCAATTAGCTGGACCAACTTCAGGAAGTGCATTTGATGTAAATAGCACGACAACAATTACCTATCAAGCAACGAATAGTTGTAATCAATCCGAAACATGTAGCTTCACAGTAAGTATAACAGAAGGGTCGACCCCAACAGGGTATTGCGTGTCTAGTAGTCAAAATCCGTGGCAAGATTGGTTAACACAAGTAACTTTAGGTAGTATAGATAACGCTTCTGGAAAATCGATTTATAGCGACTTTACGAACCAAAGTACTACTTTAGAGCGTGGTGGCACTTATCCGATTTCATTAGCAGCAGGTTTCAGTTGGTCGACTTACAATGAATACTTTAGAATTTGGATTGATTATAACAAAAATGGTGTTTTCGAAGCTAATGAAATGGCAATGGAAGGTATTTTGAATGCTCCTGTAAATGGGACATCTGCAGCCTTTATTTCTGGAAATATTACGATTCCAAATAATGCCCAAATGGGCGCTACTCGTATGCGCGTTTCGATGAGCAGAGATAGTTATGCAAGCCCCTGTGGCACGCTCTCTTTTGGAGAAGTAGAAGATTACACCATAAATATAGCACAACAAAACTTGGGTTTGGTGGTAGCGGAAACCTTATACTTTGATGCAGCAATAGAAGGTCGTCAAATTCGATTACATTGGGCAACCAATACAGAGTATAAGAACGATTATTTTGTACTGGAGCAAGCTTTTGACGGACAAGATTTTGAAACTATTAAAGAACAAGAAAGCTTATATGAAGGCGGCTTCCGAGAGTACAATCACTGGAATACACAACCAAAACAGGGACTACATCACTTCCGCTTGAAGCAAGTTTTTGAAGATGGAACATATATTTACTCCAATATCCGTACGGTTGATTTTGACTTCAATGTAGCTCAATTTAGTGCCTTCCCGAATCCGACAACTGATTTTATTTACGTAAATCTGTCGGACATTGCAGGTGGAGCAGCTGAAATTAAGTTAATTAGCCCAACAGGAGCTATCTTATTTGAGCAAAAATACCAACATGTACCCATCACGCCAACTGCAATTGATGTACGTGACTTACGCGGTGGTTTGTATCTCATCTCAGTAAAACCAGAAGGCTTACGCCAAATGAGCACACCAATAATGGTAGCAAAATAGAATTGATAAACATCTAACATAAAATACAGTAACTACTTTCAGCCCCGATAAGTCCGCTTATCGGGGCATTTTTTTTGGCAAAAGAATTAAAAAACGCCTACCTTCGTGCTATGTCTAGTCATACCTTTACACGCGCAGAACGATTGAAAAGTCGAAAAATCATCGGAACATTATTTTCCAATGGACAGTCCTTTGGAGCTTATCCTTTGCGTGTGGTATTTGCAAAAACAGATGAACCGCTAAGTGAAATGCCTGTTCAAGTGACTTTTTCAGTGCCTAAAAAACGCTTCAAAAAAGCCGTGGACCGCAATCGGATTAAGCGGCAAGTTCGCGAAGCTTATCGTCTAAAAAAGCATAAATTATATCGAAAATTAGAAGGGCAAGAACAGCAATTGGCTCTGATGTTTATTTACACGGGTAAAGATTTTTTTGAGTATGCGGAAATTGAAAAAGCGATAGATAAAGTCATTTGGCGATTAGGAAAAGTAACAAGTGAGAAAGGTCAAAAAACGAAAAAAATAGAAAATAAGGCCTGATTATTGACAGAATTTGAAATCTAGAAAACATGATACAACGTGACTATATACAACGCATGATTGAGCAAATGGCGCAAGTCATGGCGAAGCTAATAGGCTTAGAATTACCACTCGAAAAAGTAGAAATAATTCATAAAGCATATCAAGGTCATTTGGGGATAAATTCTAATGAAATACGCGCGATTGCTCCCAAAAATATAGTTGATTTTCTTCGCAAAGCGCATAAAATGCATGTTGGTCAGTTAGAATTTTTTGCAGAATTATTAGCGAAAGAAGGCGAATATTTAGTGGAATTGGAGCAATATACAGCGGCGAAAGACTGCTTGTTAAAAGCCGATTTATTATTTGAAGCAGTAGAAATAGAACAAGGTTTATACTCCATGGAACGAATGCAAACTTTAGGGCGGATTAAGCAATTATTGAAACAATGTTAATCTAAAATATTTAAGAAAGCCCAGATATGTCATTTTTATAAAAATGACATATCTAAACTAATCCAACATTTATTGCTCATACCAAATCCGATAAATCGCATCCGCAAAATCATCAGAAACTAACATCGAACCATCCGGCAAAAATTCTACATCTACTGGTCTCCCCCATACCTCGTCATTTGACTGATTAAGCCAACCTTCTGCAAATGATTCATAAGAAAGTACTTTCCCTGCTGCATCTAATTTTGCTAACATGACGCGATAACCCGACTTTTTTGCACGATTCCAAGAGCCGTGTTCTGCCACGAAAATTTGATTTTTATATTCCTCTGGAAAATTATCGCCGGTATAAAATTCCATTCCTAAAGGTGCGACGTGTGCGCCCAATTTTTGTACTGGCGGGGTATAATCAGCACAGTTTTTTCCTTCTCCAAATTCATCGTCTAATAAATCGCCTTGATGACAATACGGAAAGCCAAAGTGCATACCTTCGCTTGTAGCGTGGTTCAATTCGCAGGCAGGTAAATCATCGCCCAACCAATCACGACCATTATCGGTAAACCATAGTTCATTGGTCACTGGGTGCCAGTCAAAACCAACACTATTACGGATACCTTTTTGCACAATTTCAAAGCCGCTGCCGTCTGCGTTCATACGCGTAATCGTAGCAAATTGCTCATCATCTGAAGCGCAAATATTACATGGTGCGCCAATAGGCACATATAGTTTATCATCTGGGCCAAAGGCGATGTATTTCCAACCATGGCTGCGCTCCGTTGGGAGTTTATCGTATATCATTTCGGGCTCACCGGGTGCGTCTAATTTGTTTTCTATATCCGACCATTTCCATACTTTGCTAATCTCCGCGACGTATAAATCATCGTCCTTAAAGGCTACGCCATTCGGCATTTTTAAGTCTTTGGCGAGCGTCCATTTTTTGTCTATTTTGCCATCATTATTGGTGTCTTTTAACGCGTAAACATTGCCTTTTCCGCGTGTACCAACGAAAAGAGTACCATTAGGCGAAAGTGACATAGAACGTGCATTTTCGACATTGTCTGCATAGACTGCAATATTGAACCCTTCGGGTAGCTTGATGTTAGCGAGTGGCCCTTCGTTGGCTGCTGTAGTTGCCGTGACATCGACCTTACTTTTGCGAGGTGGATTGATATTGCCGCAGCTTTGCCAAGCAAATATAATGGCACAAAGGAGAAGAAAATAGTGGTTGTTTTTCATGATTTTAGTAATTTTAAGAATTCTTCAAAAAAGAAATCAAAGAAGTGAAGGGCAATATTTTCTGACACAAAAACACCACCCCAACGACCATTTTTACATATTAAACCTATAGCATTTGTCTCTTTAATCCATTTTTTAGGATGCACAACAGTTTTTCTACTAGTTTTGAGGGAGTTCGCTTTTTCTAAATCAAAATTTGAATTAACACTAAGTAGTCAGTTTAATCGTCAACTAAAACCATTAAACCTCTAAATTATTTCTTCTTTTTCATCAGTTTCAGTCGTCTATCAAATAAAAATTATTTCTTCGGCAAAGTCACCAAAACTTGTTCAATCCGCCGGCGATTAACGGCAACGATTTTAAATTTATAATCCAAAATCAAAAACTCCACATGTTTGCGTGGTATTTGTCCCGTTTTTTCTAAAATCAGACCAGCTACACTATCTGCATCGCCACGTACTTTGTCGAATATCTCACTTTCTATTCCGATGATACGGCAAACGTCATTGAGTAAAGTTTTACCTTCAAATTGGTAATTATAATCGTCAATTTTAGTATAATCTATTTCTTCTTCATCGTCAAATTCATCTCGAATTTCGCCAATAACTTCCTCCATTATATCCTCTAAAGTCACGATGCCCGCGCTCCCGCCATACTCATCCACCACAATAGCAAGGTGCATATGTTCTGCCTGAAATTCTTTGAGTAACTCGTTAATTTTCTTGCTTTCGGGTACATATAGCACGTTTTTTCGCACCAAGCCTTGCCAATGAAAATCTTGTGGTTTGCTCAAATAACTCAATAAGTCTTTGACGTATAAAATGCCTGTCACATGGTCAAAATCTTCTTCAAAAATAGGAATACGAGAGAAGCCCGATTTTTTAGCTGTTTCTAATACTTCTTCAAAGGTAGCCGTCTCATCCAAAGCAATCACATCAACTCGAGAGCACATGATTTGCTTTACTGCCACATCACCAAATTTCAGGATACTCCGCAGAATATCAATCTCCTGTTCGGCTACATCTTTCTCTTTACTAACGGTGAGTTCTATTGCTTCGTCAATATCTTCGCGAGAGGGTGTTGCGCTGCTATAAGTCGTTTCATCCAATTTTATTTCTATCAAATTGGTGCCTTTGACTAGCAGATAGCTAAAGGGCCAAAACAAACGCATCAACAGCGATAATAAGCCTGAAACACGACGCGCAAGCAAAACATTATTGAGTTTTGCGTATATTTTTGGAGCGACTTCGCCGAATAAAACCAATAGAAAAGTAACACCAATAACGGTAATCGAAAAGCTAAAGAGCTTAGCTAATTGATATTCAGAAAAACTTGAAAAATAGGGGAGAACCGACTGTGCCCAAGCTTCGAAAGTGCCTTCGGGTAAAAGTTTTTTAACTAAAAATTCAGAGACGACGACGATGGCAACATTGATAAAATTATTGCTAATTAAAATGGTTGCTAATAGTGTACGTGGTTTTTCTTTGAGGGTTAGAACCCGATTGCCGGAAGGTGTATTCTCCTCGCGCAGGCGCGCGAAATCATTATGAGTAAGTGAGAAGAAGGCTATTTCAGAGCCAGAAATTAAAGCTGAACTATATAATAGGAGGACAATTAGTGCCAAAGCACCAATGACCACAGGCGAAAGTAATGCCGGAAGCAATAAGAAAAATGCAAGGGAGTAAAGACGCGACCTAAAGGGTTCGTTTTCCAACTGCGTCGGTTCGTTTAGTGAAAAAAATGGTTATCTAGTATTGTCAAATTGTTGAGTTAAATCACTCAACAATTTGACCGTTTTTCAATTAAAATGGCAAGTCATCGCCACCTTCTACTGCAGGAGCATCATTTGCTGCGGGAGCGTCATTTGCTGCGGGAGCGTCATTTGCTGTTGCTGCTGCTGCTGTTGTAGTAGTTGCTGCTGTCGTCGTCGTTGCTGCTGCTGCGTTTTGTGCTACAGGTTTAGCTTTGGGCTCTTCATTCGGGAAGTAACCACCGCTACCGCCATTTTCATTCGGGCGAGAAAGAATACTCATCTGACTAGCAACTACTTCCGTATAATACTTATCTACGCCTTCGGGGGTCGTATATTTTCGGTGTGTTAATTTACCTTCCAAATAAACTAACATACCTTTTTTGTAGTACTTTTCTACATATTCGGCAATTTGTCTCCATGCGACAATATTGTGCCATTCTGTATTTTCAACCAATTCTCCAGCTTGGTTTTTATACTTTTCAGTTGTTGCCATAGTTACTTTTGCTACTACAGCACCATTTTCTAATCTTCTGACTTCTGGGTCTTTGCCCAATCTACCAATAAGAGTTACTTTGTTTACCATTTTTTGGTGTTTTAAATAGTTGTTTGAAATATAGTTTTCTCCTGTGTCTGATTTTAGAAAAACCGACAGCATTTGCTGAATTAGGAGGGGGTTTTTTATGTCTCCTACTAAAACAACTCTAAAGTTAGCGATTTATCTCGTAAATACAAATCAATTACCTTAGGAAATGCGTATTGACGCAAATCGTTTCTTTTTATACGCACAAAATCAGTTGCCGTCACTTTAGCGTCTATTTCCCAGAAATGCGCAATTATCTTCTGATGAGAAAGCGTTTGCCGATAAGGTTTTGAAATTTTCGTGATGACGATTTCTTCTTTTCCGAATAATTGTTGCCACAAATCACTCTCTTTAACAACACCTTTTTCGCTGCTTGGTTCAATTAATTCAATGAGCGGAAACTCATATAATTGTTGCCAAATATCTTTTTTAGTACGCTTATTTATCCAAATATAGTCGCCATCATTTATTAGTAAATAATGAAAGTGACGGTCGCGCTTTTTGAGTTTTTTAGATTTTATGGGCAGTAAACCAATGGTATTGTCATGGCGTGCCGTGCATTTTTCAGCAAACGGACAAGTTGCACAATCTGGATTTTTGGGTTTGCATTGCATTGCCCCAAAATTCATAATTGCCTGATTGAACGCTGCTGGCTTTTTTGCATCTAAGCATTCTTGCGCCAATTTTGCAAACAAATGCTTGCCTTCAGTCGTGTCTATTGGTGTCTCTATTCCAAAAAATCGCGCCAAAACGCGATAGACATTGCCATCTACTACCGCATTTGCAAGACCATAGGCAAAAGAGGCTATAGCCGCCGCAGTATAGGACCCAACGCCTTTTAGTTTTAATATATCTTCGTACCTATCAGGAAATTTACCGCCCAAATCGTAGGCAATATACTTAGCCGTAGCGTGCAAATTACGCGCCCGAGAATAGTAGCCTAATCCTTCCCATAGTTTCATTACTTCATCTTCTGGCGCATCGGCTAGGTCTTTTACCGTCGGATATTTTTTAGCAAATTGGAGGTAATAAGGCGTACCTTGTTCTACGCGCGTTTGCTGCAAAATAATTTCCGATAGCCAAATCAAATAAGCGTTCTTCGTTTTTTTCCAAGGCAATGGCCGAGGATTTTCGGCAAACCAGTGTAGCAAATATTGACGGAAAAAGATTTTCTTTTTGGTAGGAAAATTCAGAAGGCAAGTATTAAAAGGGTGTATAATAACGACGACTGCTATTATACACCCTATTGGAAAACGACTATTACAGTTGCTATTGAAATGTAATGAATAGTGATATAAATTGCTGCGATACTATATAGTTCGCTATTATTCAATCATCATCTACTTAGTACGGCAAAAAATTGCCATTATAGCGGTACACATAAATAATCAAAGTAAGGAAAAGAGCTAGGCCAATGAAGCCAAACATCAAGCAATATCCTTTAGCACCAGCGTTTTTAATTTCGTCTGACATGTCAGTATTTTTAGTTTCTTTTTAAAAATATACGTAGTGATACGCTTTTTAAAGAAGAAAGGTTTTTAATTTTATCTAATGTATTGCTAAAAAGCAGCGCAAAAGTAAGTTTTGTCAATGAATTAGGCAAAGGCTAATGAATAATAATAATGAACGACTAAATAATTTTACAAATCAACTCATTATTTCATCGTTATATCTTCCGAAATATAGGATAAAGAATACCGCCCATCGTTAAGCAAAGCCCGTAGGGCAAGTGGCCGTTTACCGTCCATCGTAAAAACTTATTCTTTGTTTGCCAATTGCCCACAAGCTGCGTCAATATCTTTACCACGGCTACGACGAACCGTTACCATTACGCCATGCTTCCGCAAATAAGCTGCAAAATCGTCAATGCGATGTGCCGCAGATTTTAAGAATGGTGCACCATCAATTGGATTATATTCAATGATATTTATTTTAACAGGAAAATTACGACAAAGTTTGAGCAACTTTTTTGCGTCTTCTATACTATCATTAAAATTTTGGAAGGTGATATATTCGTAGCTAATACGGTTTTGTGTTTTTTGATAAAAATAATCTAAAGCTTCCATTAAAGCAGCTAAATTATTTTGCTCGTTAATCGGCATAATTTCATTTCGCTTCACATCATCTGCGGCATGTAAAGAAATCGCCAAATTAAACCGAACTTCGTCATCCGCCAATTTTTTAATCATCTTAGCAATGCCCGCAGTACTCACTGTGATACGGCGTGGCGACATATTTAAGCCCTCTGGCGAGGTGATATGTTCAATACTTTCCAATACATCCCGATAGGCAAGCAGTGGTTCGCCCATACCCATATATACGATGTTCGTCAATGGATGCCCGAAGGTATCTAATGCTTGTTGATTGACCATAACGACTTGGTCGAAAATTTCGGCAGCGGAGAGATTGCGTACACGTTTCATACGTCCTGTTGCACAAAAAGTACAAGTCAAACTACAACCAACTTGCGAAGAAACACAGACTGTAAAACGTTTATCAGCAGGCACAGGAATAAGTACACTTTCGATTAAATGCTCGTCGTGTAACTTAAAACGCGACTTAATCGTACCGTCCGAACTGCGTTGTACTTTGTCTTCTTGTAAGGCATTGATGACAAAATTTTCTTCCAATTGCGCCCGCAAACCTTTCGATAAATTGGTCATATCATCGAAGCTAGTGGCGCCTTTTTGCCAAAGCCATTCGTAAACTTGTTTGGCGCGAAATTTCTTCTCACCCATGTCCACAAAAGTCTTTTGTAGGTCGCTTAACTTGAATTTACGTATGTCTATTCTTGCTGTTTCCATAAATTAAAATGAGCTAGAGTACTAAATGTTGTCCTCTTTTCTGCCCACAAAGGTACAAACAAAAAATGGGCTTCCTTCGTTTGAAAGAAACCCATTTTTTATCATTCATAGTATTGATTAAAAGGTATGCCTAATAATCAATATACAATCAGTTAAACTGCTTGCGTCGCACCTTTGGGAGAGGCTGCCATGATTTCGTCATTTGCTTCATCCGCAAATTGAGCAAAATTCGCAACGAATTGATTAGCTAAATGCTTCGCTTTCGCGTCGTAAGCATCCGTGCTATCCCAAGTATTACGTGGGTTCAACACTTTTTCAGGAATGCTTGAACAAGAAGTCGGCATTGATAAACCAAAGATGGGGTCAGTAATGAATTTCACATTATCCAACTCACCTTTAAGTGCAGCGCCAATCATAGCACGCGTGTAACGTAAGCGAATACGATGACCAACACCGTAAGAACCGCCTGTCCAGCCAGTATTTACTAACCAAACATTTACGCCATATTGTTCAATTTTTCGCCCCAACATCTCCGCATATTTCGTCGGATGTAAAGGTAAAAATGGTGCACCAAAACAAGCAGAGAACGCTGTTACTGGCTCTGTAATACCCACTTCCGTACCCGCTACTTTTGCGGTATAGCCACTAATGAAGTGATACATCGCTTGTCCTGCCGTCAATTTTGAAATCGGAGGCAATACGCCAAACGCATCACAAGTCAGGAAAAAAATATTTTTTGGATGCCCGCCTTTTGATGGGCGAAGCGCGTTTTTGATATGCTCAATTGGATAAGAAACACGCGTGTTTTGGGTGATAGAAGTATCTTCAAAATCAACGGTACTTGTACCTTCTTTGAAAATTAAATTCTCTAAAATTGCACCGTGTTTGATTGCTCCAAAAATTTCAGGCTCCTGTTTTGCAGACAAGTCGATGGTTTTTGCGTAGCAGCCACCTTCAAAATTGAACACCCCTTCATCACTCCAGCCATGCTCATCATCGCCAATCAAATTACGGTAAGGGTCAGCAGAAAGCGTTGTTTTCCCTGTGCCAGAAAGGCCAAAGAAAACAGCCGTATCGCCGTCTGTACCTACATTTGCTGAGCAGTGCATCGATAAAACTTTGCGCTGGAAAGGTAAAACAAAGTTTAATACAGAGAAAATACCTTTCTTGATTTCGCCAGTGTAACCAGTGCCACCTATGATAATTTCTTTGGTAGTGAAGTTAACAATGGCAAAATTTTCTTGGCGCGTACCGTCAATCGCTGGGTCAGCCATAAAGCCCGGTGCATTCAAAATCGTCCATTCTGGTTGGAAATTTTTGATTTCGTCTTTGGTTGGGCGCAAGAACATATTGTTTGCAAATTGGCTACTCCAAGGTTTCTCGGCTACCAAACGCAAATTGAGGCGATAATTATTATCTGCACATGCATAAGCATCGCGCACATATATTTCTTTATCCGTGAAATAAGCAGCTACTTTTTTACGTAATTGCTTAAATTTATCAGCAGGGAAAGGCATGTTAATGTCGTTCCAATCAACGGCGTCGCGCGTGATATCGTCTTCAACCAAGAAACGGTCTTTAGGCGAACGTCCTGTGAATTTTCCAGTTTTGATGAGAATCGCACCGCTGTCTGCTAATACGCCTTCGCCTTTCTTAATCGAGTGTTCTACAAGTGCTTCGGGTGTCAAATTCCAGAAAGCAGTTGTGTAACCGCTGACACCTATCTCAGGCAACTTCGCGGAAGGATTTTTAATACCTAAATCTTGCATGGTTTTGACTAAATTGTCGACAATAAATGTGGTGTTCTTTAATCAGTAAGCGTGTTTTGATTAACTTGGTGTAAAAAGTACACTTGGATTAATCCTAAAACGACAAAAGCACCGAAGTAAGACGCTTATTCAATAAAGATTACTGAAAATACGGCTACTTCGGTGCTTTTTAAAATTTAATTGTATCGAACTTAATGCACCAAAATATTGACGTTGTTACAAATTTGGATTTATTTACGTACAAATAAAAAAGTATTACAAATATACGGCTTATCTTTGTTTTTATTTAATAGAATATAGAAAATTATGTATCTTTTTAAAAATAACCTTTTGTAGGTATCTTTTAGGTTTACTAAAAATAGAATAATATTTTGAAAATTGCCGTAAATACTCGTTTTCTTCTGTCCAGTCGCTTAGAGGGTATTGGACGTTTTACTTGGGAAATATTAAATCGCTTGCTTGCTGAACATCCGGAACATGAGTTTATATTCTTTTTTGACCGACCTTTTGATGAGCGTTTTGTGCAAGCTCCAAATGTTACACCTATTGTTGTTTTCCCTCCGGCAAGACATCCTATTTTATGGCTGATTTGGTTTGAAATGGCTCTCCCTCGACTATTAAAAAAGCACCAAGCCGATGTCTTTTTATCTCCTGATAATTACTGTTCTTTACGTACCCAAATACCGACTGTTTTAGTGACACATGATATTGCACACCAGCACTTTCCGGAGTATGTGCCGATTGTTTCGCGGCGTTTTTATCCATATTTTATGCCTAAATACAATCGAAAAGCTGACCGTATTGTTGCTGTTTCGGAATATACGAAACAAGATATTATCAATGAATATGGTATTTCAGCAGATAAAATAGACGTAGCGTGCAATGGTATTGGGGGTGATTTTTCACCCTTAAATAACGAACAAAAAACAAATGTAAAAGCTCAATTTGCAGCAGGCGAAGATTATTTTTTCTACATAGGGGCAGTACATCCACGCAAAAATGTACACCTATTAATAGCTGCTTTTGATGACTTTAAAAAAGAAACAAAAGCAAACACAAAACTATTGATTGGTGGTCGTTTTGCTTGGCAAACGGGCGTAGTGAAAGCTGCTTATGATAATGCCGAACATCAAACAGATATTGAGTTTATCGGCTATGTCAGTGATGAACAATTACCGCAATTAATGGGCGCAGCATTCGCTTTAGTATATCCTTCTTTTTTTGAGGGTTTTGGCATTCCTATTTTGGAAGCAATGCATAGTGAAATACCTGTGATTACGTCAAATGTTTCGTCTTTGCCAGAAGTAGCTGGCGATGCGGCTTTGTTGGTCAATCCAAGTGATAAAACAGCAATAAAAGAGGCACTATTACGTATATTTAATGAACCGAATTTGCGAGAAGCATTAGTCGCAAATGGGCGTTTGCAGCGCGAGAAGTTTACGTGGGAACGAGCGGCGGCAGTAGTTTGGCGAAATATTGAATTGGCAATGAAATGTAAACCGTAGCAGGAACTACGGGTTATATTATTTACCTTAATCCGTATTCAGAAGTAAAACATCAATACTATCTTCAAAATCCTGATTTTCAATACTTTGCACTCGAATAGATGGTGCAATAGTCGTTAACTTCTTTTGCAAAAATGCATTTAACTTAGCTTGAAAAATCACTAACTGTTCAGCAGAAAATTCCTCATATTCATCCTCTGTTTCCAACCACAAAACAACTTGCCAATCGCCTCTTTTTATTAGTACTTCTACCCGCGTCCAAAATAGCCAAGTATTGAGTGTCGCATTCCAATTTGGGATAACTTTCAATAACGGCTCAAATAAGCGATACAACCAAATGCGGCGATAAAACTTATTAATCACCCGAATGGCTTGCAGTGTATCTTCTACTTTTTGTCTTATCTTTTCGGCGAGTAGTTCGGGTTGATTTAAGACTTCATAAATTGGGGTAGGTCGTTTTGCTTTGTAGCGAACTTTATAATTTTTTACTTCAAAAAATACTACTTCTCGCCTATCTAAAATTGCTAAAAAATCAATACCTTTCAGTCCTGCGCCTTTCAAACGAGTGAAATAGGGATTGGTATCGTATTTTTTGACGACCCAGCATTTTTTGAAATCAAATTGTAAATCACTTTCCTGAAAAATCATGTCGTGAAAATAGCTAATTTTGCGGATGAAGTCAATACTTAAATTATGAAAAATATATTGCTAGGAATAGTTGCTTTATTTTTTGCGTCTTGTGCTAGTGAACCCGCGCCGGCACTAAATATGGCAGATAAAGCTATCGCAGATAGTTTATATAAAGTGCGTGTAGTGGAATTAAAACCAGAAATGGACAGTCTTTGTGATGCTTCTTTTGACGCGCGCGTCCAGAAGGCAGTTGACAGTATTTTGGTGGAACGCCGTGCAGAGGTAGCGAAACAAATGGAGCGTATTCGTAATTTAGGATTAGAAAATTAAAGCTATGAAAAAAATCAATTATATAATCATCGGATTATTATTCGCCAGTTTTTTAGTGGCTTGTAATAATGAGAAAGTTGTGCATCCAAGCAAACAAGAATTAATTGATATGCGTATTGAAAAACAGCTTGCGAATTGGGAAAAGTCCTTGAAGAAGAAGTGTAAAAGGCAAGTCATGGAAGCGGCAGAAGCAATCGTAGATAGTACGCTTATCGCTGAAGCACGATTGAATAAGAATACTTCTTTGAAGCCGGAAAAGCCTGTAAAACCGGATGTACCTCCTATATTAGAAATAAAAGATACCTTGGCGGTGCAGCCAATATTGGAATAATACGTAACTCGGATTTTCAATCCGAGCCTGTCCTGTGAGCAGCACGCGACAGGCTCGGATTGAAAATCCGAGTTACGTATTATTCTTGGTCTTTCATTTTGACCATTGTCAAAATGGTCGCCAAAGCAACTGTTTCGCCCGTTTCATCATAAACATCTACTAAAAAGCGAACAATTCCTTTCTTAATATCATCTTCACTACGTTTTTCCTGTGCTGTTTTTTCTTTGACCGTAAAGCGGACACCAATCGTCATGCCGGGATAAACAGGCTTTGTAAAACGGCATTCATCAATGCCATAATTGAGCAAAACCGGCCCTTTTTTCGGCTCTACAAACAAACCTGCTGCTTTCGCCAAGACATAATAACCGTGTGCCACACGTCCTTCAAACATCGTTCCTTCTAGCGAAGTTTCGTCAGTATGCGCGTAGAAATGGTCGCCACTAATATTTGCGAAGCCAACTATATCTGCCACTGTAACGGTGTGTTTTGCAGTGATAACCGTCTCGCCAATTTCTAAATCTTCAAAATGCTTGCGGAACGGATGCACGTCTTTTTCGATATATGCACCACCATATTGATATTGCTGTGTAATGGTCGAAAGCATGGTCGGATGCCCTTGTATAGCCGTCGTTTGCAAGTAATGTTTTACACCACGCATACCGCCCATTTCTGAGCCGCCGCCTGCGCGACCGGGACCACCGTGTGTAAGCAGCGGCATCGGCGAACCGTGTCCGGTACTTTCAGGAGCACTTTCTTCATTTAAAATCAAAATACGCCCGTGATAAGCCGCTGACCCCATCATATAGGCTTGCGCAATTTTTGAATTTTTGGTGCAAATAGTGCTGACTAATGAGCCTTTGCCCATATTGGCTAACTCTATTGCTTCGTCAATATTTTTGTAAGGCATCAGTGTACTTACTGGCCCAAATGCCTCGATATTGTGTGTACTTTGCTTGCTAAATGGATTATCATTTAACATTAAAATAGGTGAAATAAATGCGCCTTTTTGGCTATTTGCGCCTTTTACATCTACTCCATTTACATCACCAAAAACAATATCTGATTGCTTTGATAATTCTTCAACATGCTCTTTTACACGCTCCATTTGACCACGTGAAACGAGTGCGCCCATGCGTACGCCTTCTACTTGTGGGTCACCAATAACCGTTTTTTGAAGTTGTTTGCTCAAAGCAATTTGCACCTCTTCTACCAAGCTTTCAGGGACAATAATGCGACGAATAGCGGTACATTTTTGTCCACATTTTGTAGTCATTTCGCGGCGCACTTCTTTGATGAATAAATCAAATTCAGTAGTTCCAGGAACAGCATCTTCGCCCAAAATAGCCGCATTTAGGCTATCGGCTTCCATATTAAAATGCACCGAATTATTGAGAATTTGCGGTAGTGATTTCAACATTCGCCCTGTACTTGCCGAGCCTGTAAAGGTTACAATATCTTGTGAGGTAACGTGGTCAAGAATACCATGTCCTTTACCGCCTACAAATTGTAATGCGCCTTCTGGCAAAATACCAGATGCAATAATGTCGCGCACCATTGCTTCTGTCAAATAAGAAGTAATTTCGGAGGCTTTGACGATAGCAGGAACGCCTGCTAACCAATTCACGGCTGTTTTTTCTAGCATGCCCCAAATCGGAAAATTAAAGGCATTAATATGAATAGCTACTCCATGTTTAGGAACCATAATATGTTGCCCAATAAAGGTACCTTCTTTTGATAATTTGACGGTATCGCCATCTACATGAAAAGGCTGGTCAGAGAACTGTTTACGTAAGCTCGCATAGGCGAAAAGCGTCCCAATACCACCATCAATATCGACCCAACTATCGCTTTTCGTAGCGCCCGTCCAGTAGCTCATTTCGTAATATTTTTTACGAATAGTATGCAGGTGCAAAGCGAGTGCTTTAATCATTCGCCCGCGCTCATGGAAGGTCATTTGGCGGAGCGTTTTACCACCTGTTTTGCGACCATAATCTAGCATTGCTTCATAGTCCAAACCGTCGCTACCTGCGGTAGAAATAAGGTCACCAGTGATGGCATTATATTGTGCAAAGCCGTCGCCAGTGTGTGGTGTCCACTGGCCGAGGGCGTAATTTTCTAATTTTTTCATATCGGATTGGTTTTATTTAATTTTCTGCAAAGCTACTAAAAGTTTGAGTGCGAATTTATTGGAAATTTTAGGTCTATTGCATCTTTTCATTTTTAAGTATCTATCCTATGTTAAAATCAAGAAGAAGACCGTACAAGATTAGAGCCTCTAAGCATCCTATCACGCGCACACTTTACTAGCAACAACGACACACATCCGACAAAACTACTGTTATGAAAAACATAAATCCACTTAAAAACTAGCATTACAGTATCTTTTTCAGCATATTTGCGTTATAGAAATGAAAAACGCGCCATTGTCTCTGTTTTTAAAAATATTTTGAATGTCCTGACTGATAACTGATTATGCGTTATTTTATCCCACTGCTGAGCATTATTTTCTTGCTGTCCTCCTGTCAGCAAACGACTTCTCGTAAAACAGATTATGAAGTTCACGGCATAGATGTATCACATTATCAATCGCAAATAGATTGGGAAAAAGTGGCTGCTGATGGTATTCAGTTTGCATTTGTGAAAGCAACAGAGGGTAAAACGTTCTATGATACCTTGTTTTGCAAAAATTGGGAAGGAATGAAGAAAGTCGGCATGTATCGTGGGGCGTATCATTTCTTTCGCCCAACAATAAATGCGCACCGCCAAGCTGAAAATTTTCAGGAAATAGTGGAGATGAAACCGGGTGATTTGCCGCCTGTTCTAGACGTAGAAGTGACCGATGGCGCAACTAAAATTGAAATTATCAACGGCGTAAGAACCTGGCTTTATTTAGCTGAAATTCACTATAACGTGAAACCGATACTCTATACCAACCAGAATTTTTATAACGATTATTTAGCCGGGCATTTTGACGATTATCCGATTTGGGTAGCCCGCTATTCTAGTTGGCGTTCGCCACAGATTGATACCGGAAAAGACTGGGACTTTTGGCAATATGGCAATAAAGGGCGTGTTAATGGTATTTATGGTGACGTAGATTTTAATGTTTTTCGAGGTAATATCTTCGAATTGGAGCAAATGACCAAGCGTCCACATACCGTTTTGAGTATGAATTAGTCCTGTTTTTAGGTATTAGAGTTGTTTATAAACAACTCTAATACCTTTTCTTTTTCCGCATATCAACCAACGTATTTGCGTAAATGAACGTCTTATCATTATAAGGCGAACATAAAGGCGTATCTTTGTTATCCAAACAAACTTTACAGCAATCTCTCAATGTTAATATTATGAAGCAAACCTTACTTTCTTTTCTTTTTTTCTCGGCTTTCAGCGTGCTTTTGCAGGCACAAATTACCGTCGGTACAGAAATATTTCCAGTTGTAGATGATGTCTTGACAATAGCAACGGATGCGCAAGCTGATGTCGCAATTACGGCTGCGGGCGAAGACCAAGTTTGGGATTGGTCGGCATTAGAAGCAGATACAGAAACCGAAAAATCATTTCAAGCAGCAACAGAAGGCGGCTTTAATGTAGCAGGTGCAAATATGGTGGTAGTAGGCGCATTAGGAGGCGGCGAGACTTACTATAAGTCAACTGCTAATTCCATAGAGACAGTCGCACTTTTTGGAGAAGCGCCGATTGATTTGGGTACTAATTTACTGTCGACTTACAATCCTGCTTTGAAAGATTATCGTGCACCACTGAACTATAACGACGAGTTCGTGACAGAAAGCACACTTACATTTCCAGCCTTTGATGCGGCTATTATTCCTGGAGGTATTTTGGATAGTTTAGAGCTTCCTGTTACACCTGATAGTGTGCGTTTTGGAGTAGCATTATCTCGTACAAGTACGGTAGATGCATGGGGAACGATGACTATTCCTTCTGGCACGTATGATGTTTTGCGCGAGCGTAGAGTGGAGACACGCTCTACAACGATAGGCTTCAAAGTGAGTATTTTTCCTTGGGTAGATGTGCCTGTGCCAGCGGAGTTTGGAGCTAATTTCACGAATGTAACTTATGTTTACTGGAGCAATACTTCTAAAGAACCAATTGCTCTTGTTACGACAACAGGCGAGGAAGAAACAGTTCAATCCGTTGAATATAAGAATAACGAAAACATGGTTGAGCCAAATGCTGTTAATGATATTAGCTTATCTAAATCAAGCATTTACGCTTACCCAAACCCAGCTTATAGCGACGTTAATTTTGCGGTAGAAAACTTAGAAGCAGGAGTTTATACAGTGAAAATATATAACATTTTAGGCTCAGAAGTGTGGCAAAATAATTACTTCATTAGCGACAATGACCGTTTAGCGGCGAATTTAAGTCAACTACATCGTGGCACATATTTATATAGTTTAGCAAATGATAAAGGCGACGTAATTGCCACTCATCGTTTGATTTTAGCGCGTCCATAAAGCGTTTTTTAGTTGTTTTTTTGTTAAAAAATGTTAAAAAAGCGAAGTACCAATAGGTGCTTCGCTTTTTTTGTGCATCAAATGTATGTTTCAATCGTCTTCAAATTGAATACAACTTTCACTGTCGTCACTTTTGAATGCCTTAATCTATCATTCAGAGTGCAACGAAGAAACTTAAAAACAATCTCACATGAAAAAGCAAGTCCTGATTTTATGCAGCGCACTATTGATGTGTACCGCACTTTTTTCTCAAAAAGATGAAACTTTAGCAAAAAACATAAACCTTCGTATCACAGGTGTATGGGGTGGTAGTTACCATGGAGCATCGTTTTTTAAAGATGATGTAGGCTATATGAATGGTGGCTTTGGTGGAGTAGAAATTGGAAAGAACCTCCTTATTGGTGGCGGCGGACAGCACATGGGCAGAAGTGTAAAATTTAATGATGCCAATAACCGATTAGACTTGGATTATGGCGGACTAGTGGTAGGTTATTCACCTAGTCCTTGGCGCGTATTGCACCCTCAATTTCACGTCTTAGTTGGTGGCGGTGACGCTACTATTTACAACGATGACGACACTAGAACTGACCGAGATAATGTCCTTGTCATTCAACCCGCAGCGGGTCTGGAAGTCAATGTGTTTCGTTGGTTTCGTATTCAAGCTGAGGGCGGTTATCGCATCGTTTCTCAAGGCGATTTTGCAAATATAAGCAATGGGGACATGTCTTCTCCTTTTGCTCAAATAGCCTTTAAATTTGGCTGGTCTTGGGGGAAATAAATTTTTAATTACGAATTAAAAATTACGAATTAAAAAAGCCTCTTAAATATTGATTTTAAGACGCTTTTTTGATTTTTAGCCTTTTTAAAATAGCATCTTTATGTTCAAAAAGCCAAGTTAGAAAGACGGCAACTAAGATACTCGGCAATAAATTTTCAATATTTATTTTGCCCAATTCTAGCATATTAATACCAATAGCAATAATCAAAACACCGCCGACTGCGCTGATTTGAGCGAGGATATTTTTTGTGAAAAAATGTTCTAAACGACCCGCAGCAACGGTCATGCCACCTTGGATAATCAACATTGGTATAATCGAAAATAAGACCCCAATACCATAAGTCGCAGCAAAAGCAACGGAAGTAATGCCATCTAAAGTAGATTTTACGAGCAATAATTCGCGCTTGCCGTGTAGCCCTTCTTCAATTGCGCCAACTATGGTCATACTACCTACGCAAAATAATAGAAAAGCAGTTATCAAGCCATTTGTAAAGTTGGCATCTCCGATATTTAGGGACTGTTTAAGTTGTTCGCCTAAATTTTCAAGCACGACATTTAGTCCGATTAATTCGCCCAATATTCCACCTAATATGAGACTAAAAATGAAAATTAAAAGATAGCCTTCTGGTATTTTTAAACTCATAGAAATACCAATCACTAAAGTACCTAAACCAATCGCTTGGAAGATAATTGCACGGATATTATCAGGAAAAATATCATTTAACCACAAGCCAATTAAGCTACCAATAATAACGGTCGTCATATTGATAAACGTCGCGATAGGCAGGCGCGTTCTTTTCACACTCATATTGCCAATGGTATTTGGTGAATGAGTTTTTCGGCTTCCGCCAATGCCGGAATTTTGCCCACATCCAACCAATGTGAATAAGTATGTGGATAAGCTAAAATCGTTTCCGTTTTTGCCGCTTCTAAGTAGGTATCTATAATAGAAAATTTACGCTTATACTTAGGCATAAAATCAAAAATTCGTGGATCAATGATATGAATGCCACTAAATGCTAAGTCTTTGTAATTCAATAGCTTACGGCTTGTTTTTTGCTCACCCGTTCGCATGTTCTGCCAACCTAATAGCTGATTAGACACGTTCTCAAAAAGCAATTTCCTAGAACTCTCTCGCTCCCGAACTGCCAATGTGGATAATGCACCATTTTTCATATGAAAATCATACAATTCGCGTAAATTGAGGTCAGAAAGCACATCTACATTATGCACAATAAATGGCTCTTTTCCTCGCAGAAAATGCCGTGCTTTTTTCAAGCCACCACCTGTTTCTAAAACGATTTTTTTTTCGTGAGAAATGTGAATAATTAAGCCAAAATTATTTTTAGCCACCAAAAAATCAATAATTTGTTGTGCATAATGATGTACATTCACCACCACTTCTGTCACACCAAAATATTTTAATCGACGCAACACTATTTCAAGTAAAGGTATGCCATTTACTTCGACCATCGCCTTGGGGCGGTCGTTCGTATATGGACGTAAACGAGTGCCGAGACCGGCAGCAAAAAGCATTGCTTTCAATGTAATTAGGAATTGAGAATTAGGAATTAGGAACACTCAGGTGCATTCTTAATTTTTAATTCGTAATTAAAATAAACTTCCCTGTTCTGCGAAACTCATTGGATTTTCGAGTTCTAACAGCTTTCTTTTTATGTCTAAACCATAGAAATAGCCTTGTAAATCACCATTCTTAGCAATGATACGATGACAAGGGACAATGATGGCAATTGGATTGTTTTTATTTGCCATACCGACGGCGCGAACAGCTTTTAAGTCGCCAATTTTATCAGCAATATAGGAGTAAGAAGTGGTATGACCGTAAGGAACTTTCAAGAGTTCATTCCATACATTTTTATAAAAATTGGATGCGCCACCAAAATCTAATTTTAAATCAAATTCAGTGCGTCTGCGGTAGAAGTATTCATTCAATTGTTGGACACAATTTTTTAGCACTTCCGGCACAGGGTCGTTTTGAGGCGACATATCGGGCTTCAATTGCACGCTTTGAATACCAAGTTTAGTTCCCATTATTTTGAATACGCCGATGGGCGAATTATAGTAAGCTGTTTCAATCATTCTTTACTTTTTGATTGGTCTTAAAAACTCGTCCGTAAAATGCGCTTTTCGTTTCGGTTCTGCAAATTTTGCTTGATTATATACAACAGAATTGCCTTTTGGAATAGATAAACTTGTCCATTCTGTGCCTTTTATCATGCGTCCTACAAACACAATTTGCCCGACATGATAAGAATAATGTGCCAATTGGCGATTAATTGCTTCAACCACGGTATGCCCCATATTTCGGATATAAATACCCGGACACATTTATTATCGGTTTTTAGAACTATCTTTTTCCGTTATTTTTCCTCAAAAAATACTTCCGTAACCTAGGCTATGCAAGGATTTTTTAAGAAAAACTATCGAAAAAATCTTAGCCCTAAAATTCCACGAATAAATGTGTCCGGGTACTTAAATAGTCGTATCGAAATTATCAGTATTGATACTGTCTAAGGCCGAAAATAAACAAGTCCAGCCTTCCTCCCATTTTTCGAGAAGTTCGGCTTTCGTTTTAATATCGGCATCAAATTCTGCGTCGCGATTACGCCAGTTTTTTTCGCCATCGCTAGTCAAAAAATCCGTCCAACGGGAATGCATATTGCCCCATAAATGCTTAGTGATAATACCAATGGAATTACTTTCGGCATTGTATTGCCAAAATAAATCAGCTTCCTCTAGCTGCGCAAAAGTGCGGTCGCCAAGTAGTTTATAGTATTCAAATTGCTTCCGAACGCTTTCTAAATAATTTATCTGCATGACTTTTATTTGTAATAACACTTCAATCTGCTGCGAAGTTATAAAATGTCCCTATATTTCGCCCACTTTTAAAACTTTCAATAATTTTTGAAAATTAAACGGTTTCCATTAAACAAAAAGCCATTTGGCGGGTAATTAAGGAAACAAATGGCGCATGAAGAAATCGCTGAATACAATTAAGAAACCAATCGCGAAAGAACTCGACCAGTTTGAGGATTATTTTCGCGAATCGCTCAAAAGTAAGGTGGCCTTACTTGACCGCATTATGTATTACATCGTGAAGCGGAAAGGCAAGCAAATGCGCCCGATGTTCGTGTTTTTATCGGCAAAATTATGTGGCGAACCGAACTCTTCTAGCCAGACGGCAGCTTCTTTAATTGAACTGCTGCACACGGCAACTTTAGTGCATGATGATGTGGTAGATGATTCAAATGAACGTCGTGGTTTTTTCTCGATTAATGCTTTGTGGAAGAATAAAATTGCCGTTTTGGTGGGCGATTATTTGTTGGCGCAAGGATTTTTATTAGCCTTGAAAGATGAAGAATATGAGTTATTACAAATTCTTTCAAGTGCCGTGAAAAAAATGAGCGAAGGCGAATTGTTACAAATCGAAAAGGCGCGGCGATTAGACATTAAGGAGGATATTTACTACGAAATTATCTCTGCAAAAACAGCGTCGCTTATCGCGGCAGCTTGTGCCGGGGGAGCTTCTACGACTGCAAAAGACCCTGAAATAGTGGAAAAGATGCGTATTTTTGGCGAAAAAATTGGCATTGCCTTTCAGATAAAAGATGATTTATTTGATTTTGGAAAAGCGGATATTGGTAAGCCTTTAGGAATTGATATTAAGGAACAAAAAATGACTTTGCCACTCATTTATGCATTGGACAATGCAGATAAAAGGACGAAAAGGCGCATTATCAACAATATTAAACGTCATAATATGAAGAAGGATAAAGTTCGGGAAGTGATTGAATTTGTGCAACAAAGTGGCGGGCTAGAATATGCTGAGAAAGCGATGTATAGTTATAGAGATGAAGCTTTTGAGATTTTACATTCGTTCCCAAAATCAGAGACTAGAGATGCTTTAGAAGAATTGGTGATTTATGTGACGGAGCGAAAAAAATAGCGTTTAATCCACCTCTTCCAAACGTAATACGCGTATCGTTTCAATCTTTGTATCACTCATCAAAACAACTGTAAATTTATAATCACCTAGTTCAATTTCCTCGCCTTGTTCGGGTAAATTTCCTGTTGTCATCACCAAATAACCAGAAAGTGTATGATATTCGCCCTCTACTGGAAAGTCTAAATAGGGATATTTTTCATTCAAATAATCCAATTCCAAACGTCCTGAAAATAAATATTCGTCGTCCGAAATTTGTTCGTCAATATACTCTTCATCATCGTGTTCGTCTTCTATTTCTCCGAATATTTCCTCCAATATATCTTCAAAAGTAATCACGCCAGCGGTGCCACCAAATTCATCGACTACACAGGCGATACTTTGATTGTTTTTGATGAAATTATTCATCAAATCCCGTACTCGCATCGTTTCAGGAATAAATGGAATGTCGAATAACTTGATGGCACGAATGCTTTGCGGCTCAAATAATAACTGCTGATGATGCACATAGCCTAAAATATTATCAATATCATCCTCCATAATCAGGATACGCGACAGTTTTTTGTCTGCAATTAAATCAATCAAATCCTGCACGCTATTTGATACATCTAAGCTCACAATTTCAGGCCGTGGTATCATCGCTTCTTTAACCTTCGTATCGTGTAGGTTTAAAGCCTTTTCAAATAACTCCGTATCAATATCATCGTCTGCTTCAGTACGACTACTTTTGATGAAATTTTCAAGGTCTAGACGCGTAAAAGGTTCTTCTACTTCATCTACCGAAGTACGGAAAAATAGGCGTAATAATCCATGCGATAACTTAGTCATTATCCAAGCTGGAATAAGCAGTAAAATACTTAGAAATTTTAATGGATAAGCCAGTATATATAGGATGCGGTCGGCATAAAGTCGGAAGAGCGTTTTGGGTAGAAATTCACCGAAAATCAAGACAATAATGGTAATAATGACGGTGCTCGTCAGGAGTAAAAGCAACTCATTTTCAAAACCCAATTTATTTTGTAAAAAAAAGGTAAGAGGGATGGTCATTAAGGTCGTAAAAGCAACTAAAGCAATATTGTTTCCGACTAACATCGTCCCTAAAAAATCGGATGGTTTTTCGAAGAAACCCGCGATGATTTTACCACTACGAGTGCCTTTCTTTTTCTTTAATTCTACGATTAATTTACTCGCCGAAATGAAGGCAATTTCAGTTCCTGAAAACAGGGCAGACAAGAGTAAAAAAACGATAATTAAAGCTGTTAGCATTTTAGTCTGTTAGCTGTATAGCGTTCATTAATTGAAGCACTAGTTCGTGGTTGAAAAAACACTGCCCTGATAAGCAATTGATTATCAGGGCAGTGAAGTCTCAAAGATACGCATTTCGGCTTCTTTCGAGAATTTAAGAGCTAGTTTTTTAACCCCTTTTATTGAAACAGTTATCAACAGAAATAATCGCACTATTCAAAAGAAGTATAAAGACAGAACGTTTAAAATAAGCTCTTGATGACATCTTCTTCAGTAATGCCTTCGGCTTCTGCCTTGTAATTACGCACAATACGGTGACGTAAAACATAATTTGCAATCGCCTGTACATCTTCGATATCTGGTGAATATTTACCGCTAATAGCTGCATGACATTTTGCACCTAACACTAAATATTGCGAAGCCCGAGGCCCCGCACCCCAAGAAATATATTGGTTTACCATCTCGGTAGCACGTGCTGTATTTGGGCGTGTTTTCGTCGCTAATGACACGGCATATTCCAATACATTGTCAGCAATTGGAATTTTGCGAATTAATTCCTGATATTCTAAAATTTGCTTGCCCGATAAAACGTGCTTCAAATCATATTTAACGATGTTAGTTGTCCCTTTTACTACTGCCACTTCTTCCTCATAAGTTGGGTAGTCCAAAGGAATATTAAACATGAAACGGTCTAACTGTGCTTCAGGAAGCGGGTAAGTACCTTCTTGTTCAATCGGATTTTGCGTCGCTAATACAAAGAAAGGTGCTGGCAGTTTATGACGAACACCCGCCACTGTCACCGAACGTTCTTGCATCGCTTCCAATAAGGCTGCTTGTGTTTTAGGTGGTGTCCGGTTAATTTCATCCGCCAAAACGATATTGGAAAAAAGTGGACCTTTATTGAATTCAAATTTTCGGTTTTCTCCCAAAATTTCAGAACCCGTAATATCTGAAGGCATCAAATCGGGCGTAAACTGAATACGTTTGAAACCCAAGTCCAATACTTCAGAAATCGTGCTTACCAAAAGGGTTTTCGCTAAGCCCGGCACCCCCACTAAAAGGCTGTGACCGTTACTAAACAAGGAAATAATTACACCTTTTACCACCTCATCTTGACCAACAATTACTTTCGCAATTTCGGCTTTCAATTCTTTATACGATTTTGCGAGGGCATCCACCGCCGCTACATTGTTATTTTGTGCCATATTTTTCTTCAATAATTGAATAGCAGAATGATGAAATGATATTAGGAGCAGTAATTAAATATCGCTCCGGTTCTTATTAAATTTCTGCTTATTCGATACTAGTTAAGGGATGTTATATTCAATAGGTTTTGCTAGAAAGCCTATTCTGAAACGTCGCAAAGATAAACTTTGTTTCGTATCTATTTAATTTTCAATATTTATGCCGAGTTTTAGTCGAAATTATGCCGTCCATCGTTTACCGTCTATCGTCCATCCTATCACACTTCCATTCCCAATCAGAAAGCAGGCCACCACTGCCCGGAAATGAATAATGCCACCACTCCGTTCGGATAGATTTGAAGCCATTTTGCTCCATAATTTTCTTCAAAAAACGACGATTTTCCAACACCTCTTCCGGCAAATCTTGATAGGTATGCCAACCCTCTTTTCCAAAATAATCGTAAGGCGTTCCCATATCCCATTCTTCGCCATTTTCACCGACAATAGTAAGGTCAATAGCTGCACCACGGTTGTGCATCGAACCTCTTTCGGGCGGTGTGACGTAGCGTTTGTCAGGTACTTTATTCCACAATCGTTGTTGGACAGGGCGGGGGCGATAACAATCTAGTAATTTTATCCGCAGTCCTTTATTGGCAATGCTTTGCTGAACATGTAACAATGCTTTAGCTGCATTTGGGCGCAAAAAACAACGTCCACATTCGTACATTTTTTCTTCGACAAAATTTTCTGTAGTCGCGTATTTTAAGTCAGCTATAAAATTGCTATCTAGGCGAATAACTTCCGTCCATTTCAATGTGTCATAATCAAGTGGAAGAAGCGTTTTTTTGACTATTCCTTCGACTTTCTTTTCATCTGCAATGGCTATCGTGTCGTCTTTTTCATTCGTAATTTCATCTTCTATCAATACTGTCTTTTCGATGGGTATGGAAGGCGCATTATCTGCACATTGTACAAAAAGAAGTAAACTACTAAAAAGCCAAAATGGGAGGTTTTGTTTTAACATGCTTAACTCTATTTCACCAAATAATTTTATTCTTCCCACGCAAATGTATTAATCATCTGCATGACATCTTGCTTCACAAAGTCATAAATCGGCGCAAGTGAATCAGGACGAACTTGCGTATTAAAATAAAGTGCGCCGCGCAAAAAATGCTGATGTGTACTATCTGTCAAAAAAAACTGAAAAGGAGAAGCGGAAGGCCCTTCAAAATTAAAGGCAATACCTTCTACATTATTCGGTGTTTTGACCACAAATTCATCAATATAACTAGCGCGTACATTGTGTTTATTCGCTAAGTCAAAAGCATCTGCTCGTAGTTGGTCAAACGATTTTCGCTCGCCAGGAACGGAATAACTACAATGAATTCGGCTATCAAAATTTGGAATAATAATATCAAACCAACACGGATGTTCTGGTTTGCCATCGAAAAATTGGTCGTCCTGTTCTACTACTGCATACGCAGGATACTCAAAGTTAAATTTACAATAGTCGCCTGTAAATTTTTGATATGTTTTTTCTGGAAAATCTACCTTAGGATATCCGCGCGGCTTGGGCGTAAACATTGGGTCTTCGCAGCCCGCTAAAAAAGCAGAAATAAGAGTCAATAAGAAGAGGAAATATTTCATAAGAATAGTTATTCGCAGATAGTTTTTAGTAACTTGAAACACTCATAAAGTATTGATAATTAAACACTTATTAAAACATTTCAAGTAAATTATTCACAACTAAATACAAACCATTTAAAGAAATTAAATACAATAAAACAAGCAAAGTGAAAAGCACGAATTACACTATATGAATAGGTGTAATTCGTGCTATTTTTCACTTAAAAACGTCTAATACAAAGACCACTATCAAACGAACAAAACCAAACAAAATTGTCCAAACAATGTGGTACTTGCCACCCCGTCCACTATCAAGCGCAGGTAATCGCAAAACCGTCAAGCGTCTTTATCCTTCCTCTTCAATAATTTGTTGACCAGCGTTACTATCTTCTGTTCCTTTTTCGTGTTTCTTAATCGGATTAGCGTGATTATCTAAAAACATTTTCCGATTACGCGCCACATCTAATGCTAAGAACAAAGCTTGTCTAAATGAACTTGGGTCAGCCATATCTTTTCCCGCCAAATCATAAGCTGTACCATGATCAGGCGAAGTACGAATGCAAGACAAACCTGCCGTATAATTCACGCCATTACCGAAGGAAAGTGCTTTAAAAGGCACTAAGCCTTGGTCATGATACATGGCTAGAATACCGTCATATTTGCGATGTTGTCCAGAACCAAAAAAACCGTCGGCAGCAAATGGACCAAAGCTCATCATACCGTTCTTTTTACTTTGTACTATTGCAGGACGTATTATTTTTTCTTCTTCACTCCCCAACAGTCCATCATCGCCCGCATGTGGATTTAAGCCCAAAACAGCAATCAATGGTCGCTCAATACCAAAGTCCATACGCAAGGTTTCGTCCATAATACGTAGCTTTGCTAAAATACGTTCTTTCGTAATCGCGTTGGCAACATCTCGAATGGGCAAATGATTGGTAACTAAACCAATTCGTAAGTTATCATTCACCATTAACATCAGACTTTCACTACGAAAGAAATCTGTCAAAAATTCGGTATGTCCCGGATATTTGAAACCTGCCATACTCATCGCCTTCTTATTGATTGGCGCAGTTACCAATGCATCTATTTTGCCATCACGCAAATCTTGCGCAGCAGCTTCGAGCGAAAGTTTGGCGTATTTACCGCCGTGTTCGGTCATCTGACCAATGTCGAAATTGACTTCTTCTTGCCAACAATTAACAACATTGACTTTATGAAAATTCAAACGGTCAGCATTCTGCTGAGACTGAAACTGGAAGTCGCCAATACCAGTCATATTTTTATGATATGCCACTACTTTTGACGAACCATAAATGACAGGAACACAGATTTCGCGGATTTGTCTATGATACAATCCTTTCAAAATCACTTCCAAGCTAATGCCATTTATATCGCCAATTGAGATACCTATTCTGAGTTTATTCATATCTATTTAGATTTTGGGCGGAAGAAATACAAGTCTATATTCCGCTATTTATAAGGGGAAAACGCTACCTTCGCCATTATCAAGTTCCGCAAAAATAACAATTTAGTTCATGTTCGTTTTTGGAGAACTACTTGTAAATGAAAAAAGAACAGCAAATGTAGTTTTTTAATTTTATTTTAATTCATAAATTATTGAAAATCAAATAGTTATTTAAAACTAATTTCTTTTCTCTTTTTCTAAAAATCTTTTCTCCCGCAAATTATGAGAGCAAAAAAATCATACGGACAGCATTTTTTGAACAATGAGCCTATCGCAGAAGGTATTGCAAATAGTTTGATATTGACCGACCAATACAACCATGTTATCGAAGTTGGGCCCGGCCAAGGTGTCCTCACCAAGTATTTACTGCAAAAAGACCACCAACTTTACGCCGTCGAAGCTGACCGCGATATGATTGCTTATCTCGAGAAACATTATCCGGCTATTGTGCCAAATTTAATTTTTGAAGATTTTCTAAAACTTAAATTTCAAGAGTTTTTAGGGGAGAAACCTTTCGCTATTATTGGCAACTTTCCTTATAATATTTCTTCACAAATCGTCTTCAAAATGCTCGACTTTAAAGAGCAAATACCAGAACTTGTTGGCATGTTTCAGAAGGAAATGGCCGAGCGTATTATTTCCCCTCCCGGTAGTAAGACTTATGGTGTCATTGCAGTCTTAACGCAAGCCTATTATAATGGTGAATATCTGATGACTATCTCTCCTGATAACTTTAATCCACCACCAAGAGTACAGTCCGCAGTTATTCGTTTGACGCGCAAAGACAATTTGGAATTAGGTTGTAATCCAAAGTTATTTAAAAGCATCGTGAAGCAAACATTTGGGCAGCGTCGCAAAATGCTACGCAATACCATGAAATCGTTTTTGACCGGTTCTGATTTATTAGAAACGGAGTTTTTCAAGAAGCGTCCAGAAAGGATTACAGTGGCTGAATTTGTTGAATTAACAAATATTGTTGAAAATTTTCAAAAAACACAAGACGCTGATAATCAGTAAACTATAAGCTATTTTAAAATTTATTTTCTACTTTTTTCTCGCCTCTGGAACTAATAGTAAATCGTTCCAGTTCTATTGCTGTACATCATTAACAAACAATTATACAAATGTTTCACGATAATACACCATTCAAAAATATAGATTATTTCCGAACAGAAAGCCGTTTTTTCGAACAGGAAACACAGCAAGAAGGCAGGAATAATCTCCTACAAGAAAACGTATAATTGCCTCGATAATTCTCGCGCTGAAAGCAGCCCTATTTGTCGAATAAAAGGCAAGATACGGCACAAAAATATATGCTATTGTTTTTAAAGATAAGGTGATACCGACGGATAGCGTTACTTCGTAGTTCACTTGGTAGAACGTTAGATTCTTAATCTAAAGGCAACAGGTTCGATCCCTGTCGAAATTGGCTTTGGTCAATTCCATCTCGCTTCCACTTTTTGTTCACCTTGTCTTTAATTTTAGTAAAATATTATTCACAACAGGCTTCCTCTTTCGCGCATTTCAAGATATAATAGACTTACGACGATAGTGAGAAAATCGCGTTACTTCGATTCCACAACAAGGTGTCGCAGGTTCGAACCCTGCTCCCGACTTATGTCGGGATAGCTCAGCTGGTAGAGCACTTACTGTACGCATTTCCATTTTTCTTCGTCGTTTTTTCGACATTATTCAACACATCATTAATAATCATAAAAAATCTGTGTTGAATCACGTCTAGTCGGCTATTGAAATAACATTACTTATCCATTAAAAAGCTCCTGTCGTCTAATGGCTAGGACACTTGACTTTCCATCAGGTAATGCGGGTTCGATTCCCGTCAGGAGTTCCATTAACTAAAGACAGCAGTAAGAATAAGCTTACTTCGTAATGAAAATACGGTATGATTTGGTATCATAATAACATCGCCTATTCATTTTTCTCTGTCTATTTTTAACCGAAATACTCAAGCAAGATGGCTTTATTTAACAAAACAAATACACGTAAAAGTCGCGCTATTAATCGTGCTGGTGGCGAAGCATTCGTACAAAAAGAAAAGCTGCAATTAGCCTCGCTATTGCTGACCTCTTTTGCGCAAAATCAATTTTATCGCGACCAAAACCAAACCTTTGGAGAACTGACAAAATTGCTAGCAAAAGTAAGCCCATTTTTCGCTGCTAAGGCGGCTATTTACGCGCGTACCGAGTTTGGTATGCGTTCGATTACGCACGTCTTGGCGGCAGAATTGGCAGCTTATGCTTCGGGCGAAACTTGGGCGAAAGGGTTCTATGACCGCATCGTTTATCGCCCCGATGATATGCTGGAAATTATGGCTTATTTCTACGCAAAAGGTGGAAAAACACTGCCCAATGCCATGAAAAAAGGTTTTTCAAAATCTTT
Organism: Caprella mutica; assembly: GCA_947561585.1. NCBI lineage: Eukaryota > Metazoa > Arthropoda > Malacostraca > Amphipoda > Caprellidae > Caprella > Caprella mutica. The sequence continues at coordinate 661,275 of CANNZV010000020.1, forward strand.
CGACCGTTTCGATGCTTACCAATTGGCGAAGTATCGTGGCGAGCGCAAAGATGTGAAATTGATTGATGCGGTAAACTTATTGCACCCAACACCAACTGCCAAAAATGCAGAGGCATTGAAGGCTCTTGTTGCCGGCGATTTGCAGTCGAAAAACACTTGGGAAACCAAGTTGACTAAAGCTGGACAAGTAGCTGAAAATCAAACCGATAAAGCAGCACGTAAAGCGGAAGCTTGGGCAGATTTGATTAGCTCCCGTCGTTTGGGGTATTTTGCTTTGCTGCGCAATTTGCGGAATATCGCAGAGCAAGCGCCGCACTTGATTGACGAGGCAGTAGCAATATTGACTGATGAGCTTTTAGTTCGCAAGTCGAAAGTATTGCCGTTTCGTTATGTAGCGGCAATGGATGCGGTGCAAAATTTGGAGGAAGAAGGTGCTACTGTTGTTTTAAAAAATGCTTTGCAAAAAGTATTTGGCAGCGAAAAAGCAATACCATCTAACACTATTGTACGCCGTAAGTTAATGCACGCATTGAACCGCGCTTTGGATATTTCTTTAGCAAATGTGCCTCGTTTTGAAGGGCGTACTTTAGTTGTATTAGACGACTCTGGCTCGATGACTTGGAGCAAAGGTAAAGACGGTAAAACTCCGATACAAATTGGGGCTTTATTCGCGGCTGCGCTCTATAAGTCAAACGATGCGGACTTGATGCGTTTTTCGGACAATGCTGCTTATTTATCGCCTAATGTAGGCGATGCAACCATGAGTATAGCCGACCGTTTGGTGAAAAGTGCAAGCTCTGGTGGTACTAATTTTCATTCGATTTTCAATACTGCAAAAGTGGCCTATGACCGCATTATTATTTTGTCGGATATGCAAGGATGGATTGGGCAATATGCGCCAACTCAAGCCTTTGCGAAGTACCAAAAAGCCTATAAAGTGAACCCATATATTTATTCATTCGACTTGTCAGGCTACGGTAGTTTGCAATTTCCTGAAGCGCGTGTTTTCGCTTTGGCTGGTTTTAGCGAGAAGGTTTTTGACTTGATGCAAATGCTAGAAAAAGACCGAAATGCGCTAGTTCATGCGATTGAAAGTATCGAATTATAGCTAAAACCCAACTCATATTGCCCCGTATATATCAATTAGAATAGTTTTTAATTTTTTATAAAATGCTCGCTCTACTTCGGTTGGGCGGGCTTTTTTATTTTTCCAAAATTACAATATCTTGAAAGCCCTCACACTCCTCTTTTTTTCGCCCCGACCAATAACCATAATGCCTAGCTTTAATGCGCAACTTATTCGAGCCAACGAGCGTTTTTTGCAAGTAATTTTCTTCAAAAGCCACATTTGCCGCCTTCACTTTTTCATCCATCAAATAATAATGTCCGTGATTATGCGGGAAATTAAAGTGGGCATTATTTGCGCTTAATCTTTTTGACATTTCATTAATAATAAAAAAGGTAGCAAAACAAGTACCGCCTGGCTTTAATACTCGCTGTATCTCCCCCAAATAATGCTGCACTTCTTCCGGCTGCATGTGCGTAAATACCGAAGTCAATAAGACAAAATCAAACTCATTATCAGCGTAGGGAAATTGAAAATTTTCGGCAGCATCACCATCTTCTCTATAAAGGTCATTTTTGAGGGGCGTATAAAGAAATCTAAAATTTGGAAAGCGTAGCGTAATCCGTTTTTGACACCAATCTACGCCCATTTTGATGACATCAAAACCTTCGTAGCTGCCTTTTTCTTTATCCAAATAATCAGTCAAAGCTACGGCCGCCCGACCAATACCGCTACCAATATCCAATACTCGATGATGGGGCTTTAAACCTCCGAGCTGAATAAATTGTTCTTTCAAATGTGTACCCTGCGCCCGAAAATCGCCACTACCCGTATAAATCAAACCACGTGGAGGTGTTAAGTTATCGCGTTTGCCACTAATTTTTTCGACAATATCAATTGGTAAATAAACGGCACGACGTACCGCAAAACGTAGTCCGACCGGAAGGCTATAAAATAATTTTCGAGCGTTGAACATAGAATGAATGAATGAATTAGATGTTAGATAAAAGATATTAGACAGAAGATGAGACAAGAAAATTTTAAGATGGAAAAGATTTCTTAACACCATAACCAATTGGTTATTAATTAGTTACGATATTTAAATCTAAAAATCTATTCATCTTATCTGCTGTCTAACATCTAATATCTTTCGTCTAACATCTAATAATAATGAACAAAGACGTAGTGAATAGTATTAACAATAACAATTAAGTAAAAAGCATTATTAGCTATTCATTATTATGCTGCGCCAAAAGTCCTACATTTGCGGCAGTTAAAAAAATATATTACAGAAAATGGCAAAAAGAACAGACGTAAATACACTCGGCGAATTTGGTTTGATTGATTATTTGACCAAAAATATCATCCTCAAAAACCCAAGTACTATAAAAGGTGTGGGTGATGATGCCGCAGTGATTGATAGTGGCAATATGCAGACCGTTGTTTCGACGGATATGTTGGTGGAAGGCATTCACTTTGACCTGATGTACACGCCCTTGAAGCACTTAGGCTACAAGTCGGTGATTGTCAACTTGTCGGACATTTATGCGATGAATGCAACTCCGAAACAAATCACAGTTTCTATTGCGATTTCTAACCGATATTCGGTGGAGGCTTTGGATGAATTATATAGTGGTATTCATTTGGCTTGCGAGCTGTATGGCGTTGATTTAGTGGGCGGCGATACGACTTCTTCGCCGAAAGGTATGACGATGAGTATTACGGCAATTGGGCAAGCTAAAAAGGAAAATATCGTTTATAGAAGCGGGGCAAAAGTGGGTGATTTGATTTGTATTACGGGCAATTTAGGTTCAGCATATTTAGGTTTACAATTGTTGGAAAGAGAGAAACAAGTTTACTTGGTAAACCCAAATTCTACACCTGATTTTGGTGATAAAAAAGATTTAGTCGAACGCTTATTAAAGCCTGAAGCACGCAAGGATATGATTGATGCTTTTGCAAAGGCAAAGCTCATTCCGACATCAATGATTGATATTTCAGATGGATTGGCTTCTGAATTATTTCATATTTGTAAGCAGTCGAATGTGGGTGCATTTGTGGAGGAAAGTGGCGTGCCTATTCATATTGACGCGCAGGTGCAAGCCATTGATTTTAAAATGGACCCAATTACGGTAGCTTTGAGTGGTGGCGAGGACTATGAGTTGTTATTTACAATTGACCCGAAAGATGCGGATAAGGTAAAATATTTGCCAGATATTTATATTGCTGGTGAGATTATTGAGCAAAAAGAGGGCGTTAAATTGCATACAAAAGGCGGCAAATTGCATGATATTACAGCGCAAGGCTGGAAACACTTTGATAATAAATAATTAGCAAGCATGGATATTATTTTAAAATATTTCCCAGATATAACAGAGGAGCAAAAAGCGCAATTTGCACAGCTATTGCCATTGTATCAAGAGTGGAACGAAAAAATTAATGTCATTTCTCGGAAAGACATTGATAACCTATATGAGCGACATATTTTGCATTCTTTGGTGATTGCTAAGGCGTTTCCATTTGAAGAAGGCGCGGAAGTATTGGACTTGGGGACAGGCGGTGGTTTGCCGGGTATTCCTTTGGCTATTTTGTTTCCAGAAGTTCAATTTATGATGATTGACGGGCGCGGAAAAAAAATTAGCGTGGTGCAAAGTATCATTGATAAATTAGGCTTAAAAAATGCGAAAGCTAAACATATACGTGCCGAAGATTTGAAGCAACGCTATGATTATGTGACGGCTAGGGCGGTGACGAAGTTGGATAAATTGGTGGTTTATGTTCGTAAATTATTGCGCAAAAAACAGAATTTTGGCTTACCGAAAGGCTTAATTACACTCAAAGGCGGTAATATTTTCGACGAAATAAAAAGCCTACCTAATAACGAATATGTAGAAGCCTATCCGATTACCGATTTCTTTGAGGAAGATTATTTTGAGGAGAAATTTGTAGTGTATGTGCAGGGGTAGAGGACAGTAAAAGGTGGACGGCTGGCGGTCACCTGACTCTTGACCCCCGAAACGAGTTCGGGACAGGAGGAGGACAATTTTATACGTATTTTAAAACTAGAAAGCCCTTTTGATAATGCTATCAAAAGGGCTTTTCTATATCATTTAGTGTACACATCACATCCGTCCACCGTCAAGTGAAGCGAACCGTCAGACTGCCACCGTCTTTTAATTCAACGCAGCAATTAATTTCTCTGCTAATTCCAATCCAATATTACGTTGCGCTTCGCCCGTAGCCGCACCAATATGAGGCGTAAGGGAAATGCGTGGATGCGACAATAAATCTTGACGAGGCCTTGGTTCATTAACAAAAACATCCAAACCTGCCCCTGCTACTTTTCCGCTTTCCAAAGCTGCTAAGAGTGCATCTTCATCAATTGTACCGCCGCGTGCCGCATTCGCTATGATGACACCATCTTTCATTTTTGCAAACTCATCAGTACCCAAAACTGGCTTGCCTAAAAATGGAATATGTAAGGTAATACAATCTGCTTGCGCTAACATTTCATCCATAGAAACGGTTTTGACATGCACCGAAACGGGCGCATCTAAACCTACAATATCTAAGGATATATCCGCGCCATTCATGAATGGGTCAACAGCTACGACTTTCATGCCTAAGCCTAAACCAATTTTTGCTGCTTCTTGACCGATACGACCGAAGCCAATAACGCCAAGGGTTCTGCCGCGCAATTGAATACCTTTTGCATAGGCTTTTTTCAAGCCTTTGAAGTCGGTATTGCCTTTAGTTGGCATTTCACGGTTCGATTGGTGAACAAAACGAGCCAACGAAAAGAAATGTGCAAAAGCCAATTCCGCGACTGCTTGAGACGATGCTGCTGGTGTATTAATCACTGCAATACCTTTGTCCTTTGCGTGTTGCACGTCGATATTGTCCAAGCCAACACCGCCACGACAAATTGCCTTCAAATTCGGGCAAGCATCAATTAAGTCGGTGCGTACTTTTGTCGCACTACGCACGCAAATCGCGTCATAAGCAGGCAATTTTGCTGGCAAATCACCTTGCTCAATCTTATTAGTATCTACTTGAAAACCTGCTGCTTCGAGCATTGATTTTCCGTCAGGATGTATCCCGTCGTTAATGAGAATTTTCTTCATGTCTATTTTATAATTATGGAGGCACAATAATGCCTTTTTAAATTAAGCCGCAAAGAACGCCCTTTTATCGCATTAAATCCACTCCTAAAAGTGAATTTTTTGTAAAGAATACCGAAAGCCAAACCATTTATCGCTTCTTCGTGTTTGTTTGTCATGCAGCAAAAATTCATCCAACAACTCCGTAAAAAATTAGCCGACAAACTACCTGGTCGTGATGCACAATATAAAATGGCACACGCCGTCCGTACAGGCTACGTCGATGCGCCTGAAGATGCTCGTGTAGCTTGTGTATTATGTCTATTATATTTAAAAAACGAAGAGTGGACAGTCGTACTTATCCAGCGTACTGCACGGGAAGCACGCGACGTACATAAAGGACAAATTGCCTTTCCGGGCGGTAAAGCGGAGGACGACGACCCATCGCTAGAATATACGGCTTTGCGCGAAACAGAGGAGGAAATAGGTGTGCCAATAGATGATATAAAAGTACTAGGCGCGCTGACACCGCTTTATATTCCAGTCAGCAATTTCCAGGTGTATCCGTTTGTTGGAATATTAGAAAATGCGCCCGAATTTACTTTGCAAGAAACGGAAGTCGCAGGCATATACGAAGTGCCTTTGAGTTATCTAAAAGATGAGGCAAATAAAGGCAAAACGGAAGTGCGAATTAGCGAAAATATGGTACTCAAGAACGTTCCCTATTACAATATCGAAGGCAATGTCCTTTGGGGCGCAACGGCAATGATATTGAGTGAATTTTTGACGGTGGACGGCGTGACGAGTACCCAATAAACACAGAAAAGCCCTTTTGATAATACATTCAAAAGGGCTTTTCCATTTAGCAAAATGTGCGTCTAAAACCGTCCACTGTTCGTTCCTTAATTCTGTAAATTCTTGAAATACTCTTCCACCAAATGCTTATAATAAGGCTTCAAAGACGGCGAAACCGTACGATATAATTCGATTTCTGCCTCGCGTTGTTTCAAGTATTGCTCCAAAGAAGGTGGCAATTCACGCTCATAATTTTGCGCCGTTTTACTCTTGCGCTTATTATCATATTCGCGTTCGCGTTCTGCTTTTTCGTGTTCGAGTAGGCGGCTGAGAATTTGCTCTTGGCGTTTCATCATTTCATTGGTCAATTTTTTATTCACCAAATCCGTTTCTACCTTATTCATTTCATCAATCATTTCTTGCAGTTCTTTGCTACCTTGCCCTTTTTCTTGCATTTCTTTTTGCTTATCTCGCAATGCTTTTCGGAGGGCAGCTTGCTTGGCTGCCATTTCTGCAAACTCCTTGCTGCTGCCGCCTTTCCCGCCTTTTTCCATACCTTCTTTCATCTTCTGCATTTGCTCTTTCAAGCCCTTTTGCCCTTGCGACATCTTATCCTTCGGAACGCTGCCTTTACTGCCCTTCCCGCCGGGTTTTTGACATTGCTGATTGCCCGACATCATGCCACTCATTTGCTGCTGCATTTGGTTCATAACTTCGCTCAACATCAAGGCTAAATCGTTCACATTTTTCATCGTATATTGCTGATGTGTCGCGGCTTGTGGCTTGTGGCGTTCCTCCAATTCTTCCAAACTGCTTTTCATATTTCGTTTGATTTCGCCCACTTTTTCGGTCACAAAACTTTCGATTTGGAACACGCGCTTCGCCAGTGCTTGCAAGCTATCTTCAATCAAACGGAAATCGTCTTTCAACTTAAATTGGTGCTGCGTCAAGTCTACATAACGCGGCGTATTAATCGTCGTTTTCGTTACTTCTTCAATCAAATCTTCCTGCTCAAAAGACAAGCCCACTAGATTTTCTAAAAGCTGACGCAATGCCGCCATATCTTCCTCCATTTGTTCCATTTCTTGGCTCTCCATTTCCATCGCCATGGCTTGCGCCATTTTCTTCATTTTTTGCGCAGCGTCTTTCTTTTTCTTGGCAGACTTACCGCTATTGCTCTTCTTCATTTCCTCTTGGCTCTCCTTCTGGTCCTCCTTAATTTCTTCACGTTCTTCTTCTTGGTCGTCCATTTCTTGCGGCTCTTCCAACTCTTCATTTTTCTCTTGCATCTCCTCCATTTTCTCTTCTATCTTCTCAAACTCTTCATTGAGTTTTTCTTGCTCTTCCATAATTTCTTCCTTTGGCGCTTCCTCTTTTTCTGTTTTCTCTGCTAATTCCTCTTGTTTTTCCGCCAATTCTTCCAACTTCTCGATGGTTTCTTGCATCTCTTTTTCCAATTCCAATTGCTTAAACAATTCTTTCAAACGGTCGAGTTCTTTCTCCAAGTCCTCGTCCTCCATTTCCATTTCTTCCATCATTTCGAGGGCGTTCTCCTTCTCCAAATCCTCCATCATTTCCTCGATTTGTTTCATCAAATCTTTCATTTCTTCGCTCAATACTTCCTCAAACATCTCTTGCAATTGCTCTTGCTTTTCTTGGATATTTTTCTCCGTTTCCGTGAATTCTTCCTGATTTTTCATGTTCTCTTCGAAGGCTTTCTTTGCGTCATTAATCTCTTTTTCGAGTGCTTTCTGACGCTCTAGCATTTTCTCTAATTCCTTCTTATCTTGCCAGTCCAAATCTTTTTGCTGCAACATTTTGTCGCGCATTTTCTTCATATCCTTCTGGATTTTGCGCGTATCGTCGAGTGCTTTTTCTAGCTTTTTCTTAATCTCGTCGTCATTCGCTTCCTCCATTTGCTCAAATTCTTCCGTGGTCGGCATCGCATAAACCATCAAATTGGTGCGCGCAGATTTGCTGCCATTTACGCCATCATTATCCAATACTTCAAAGTAATAGGTAATTTCGTCGCCCGGCTTCAGTTCCAACTCATTGACATCCCAAGTGTAGTTATAATTGACTTGTTTGCCCGTTGGTTTTTTCAATTTAATTTTCTGCAATTCGCCCTCTTGCCCCTTCTCGTTTTTGACTTTATAATTGAAAGACAAACTCAATAAACCATAATCATCACCCGCATCGCCAATGAAATAGAGTAATTTACTATCTAGACTATCTTGAAATTTTTCTGCTTTAATCGTTGGATATTGGTCAGGAATAACCGTGATAGAATAGGCAATACTATCTGCATTTGGCAGGTCTTTATTGCTAATGCGCAACTTATAGCCTTGGTCACGCATGGCGCGTTTTTCGTGCGTAAATAACTCGTCCGAAAAGCGTTTTGCGCTCACTAACTCTTTTTCGCCAGAAAACTGAATGGCGACTTCGTCCGTATTTTGAGCATTAAAAATCCAATCAATATTAGTACCTAAAGGCACGACTAAATCGCCGATGCTATTCAAATCTTCATCCGTTCTACCGATATAGTTCGGGTAATCTAACTTTACTTCAAAACCTAAAATATTCGGCTTTTTCAAGACATTCAACTCATAATCATCACTTGATTCACGTCCTGAAAATACGCGGAAGTTTTTATTTTTATCTACGTTGCTAAAGCGATAGGTAAAGGTATTCGCGTCCTCCTTTGTCAAGCGATATTGATAGTTATCTACATCAATAAATACCTCGTCTGGCAATACTTTTCCATCTACTTTTACGGTCAGCGGATAGTCTTCATATTGCACGACAGTTAGGTCGTCTTTATTGACTTCAAAATTAAAAAGTGACGGGCGAACAGAGTCTTCATTATTGTTAATAAAGCGAGCAGTACTGTCCGTAATGATGCTAGAATTGATAAAAAGTATCATAAAAAGCAATAAAAGCGGCGGCAATGCATAGCGCATATACTTCCGATTTTTGCTCAAATCAATCGCAGATTTAAATGGAACAACCTTTATTTGCTCTGATTTTTGATTAATACTAGCTAAAACTAAATCCGCATTCGGCGAAGTTTCCGCTTGATTTTTAAGCTGTAATACATTCAGCAGTTTATCTTTCACATCCGTAAAATGGTCTCCTATAATAGAAGCAGCCTGCTCGTGTGAAATAATTTTCCCTAAACGGAAATAGCGGAATAACGGCAATAATACTAAAGCTGATACCGCAACTGCACTCGTGCCTAAAAAGCCCCAAAAGATACTTTTACGCACCCCTTTTCCGAAGTAATAATAATGTTCCAAAAGATTGAATACTACAAACAAAGCAACTATCAAAGCTACACTATATAGTGCACCTCTAATCAGTTGATTGATATAATATTTACGCGTAAATGCGTCTAATTTTTCTATGAGAAGTTGATAATTATTCTTTGCCATGCGAATTAATTTTGCTCGGTATTTATCTTTTCTAGCGATTTTAGATGTTCCATATTTTTTAAAATGGAATGTTTGAGGAGGAACTACAACCTACTTCTTGCTGCGAAAACATTGCCAGACAATTAATTAAACGTGTCTATTTTGAATATGTTTTTACTTCCACCCTGCAATTTCCGCAAAATAGAGACATTCGCACTCATTTTCAAGTGTGTGTATGTTAAATGTTGTATAAATGATGCGAAATACGCTTTTCACGCAACCGGTATCCAAACCTTGCCTATACTTATCCACAAAAAATAGGCATTGTTAATAAACTTGTGGATAAGCTTTGCGTCAAAAGTGCTAAAAAATCCGTTCCTTTGTATTCGCAAATGCAAGCAACACAAGATACATATCAAATTCACATTGAGCAATTCGAAGGACCTTTCGACTTGCTATTGTTCTTCATCGAGCGCGACGAACTCGATATTAATGATATTCCTATCAGTAAAATTACGGAGGATTTCCTTCTGTATCTTCGTGAGATGGAGCGTATGAATATTGATTTAGCAAGTGAATTTATCTTAGTGGCGGCTACTTTGTGTCGGATAAAAGCAAAGATGCTTATTCCGCGAAAAGCAGTGGATGAAGAAGGCAATGAAATTGACCCGCGGGATGAATTGGTGCAACGTTTATTGGAATATAAACGCTACAAAAGCGTGCTAGAAGAGTTGCGTATGCTGGAAGAACGTCGCAGTAATCAGACCGACCGAGGTAATGTAAGCCGCGAAGTAAAAGATATTGCAGTCAAAGCTTTGGTGGATGTGGAGTTAGAAAGTGTGACCTTATTTAAATTAATGCGCACCTTTGAGCGTGTAATGAACCGCTTTGAAGACCGTTCGCGTATACCGACCGTACATACAATATATCGCTATGACTACACGATACGTGGGCAGCAAAATTATATTTTCAAATTGCTAACTCGGCACGAAAAAATTCGTTTTGAGAAAGTTTTTGAAGGGCTCGAAAATCGGGTACATGCAATTGTAACCTATTTAGGTTTACTGGAACTAGCGAATTTACAACGCCTAAATATTATGCTAGGTGAAGGTATAAATAACTTTTGGTTGTCGATGCCAGAAGATGGAAAAACGGCAGAGGAAGAAGTCATTAACACCACTGAAAAGCCGTTTGACGACATAGAAGAAACGTCTAATCCAGATGCAAAACCAGCAAGGGACGATTAAGATTAAACACGATTTCTTGGGTCGTATTGCTACTCATTAATCGCTCCCACCAAGTGCGCTCCTGCGTTGCAATAACCGACAAATCTATCTCATTTTCCATTGCATATTGATGTAAACCTTTCATTGGGTCAGCGTTTTCAAGGGTCGCCAAATGCACTTCTACACCTTTCGTGCCTTGCTCAAAAAGGTCGGCAAAAAGGGTATCTTCAATCAACATTCCTGCTGTATCTTCTTCGTTTTCTTTTACATATACAAAGTGAATTTTTGCGTCAAAATGCTTCGCAAAATCAATAACTTGACGTACTTCTCGTTTTTTCGTGCCGTCAAATTTAACGCCGTATTGCATCTGTCGAATGCCTTTTCCATAAGCAAAATCACTAGGAATTAATAGCACAGGGCAGTTCGCTTCGCGTGCTACTTGCGAAGAAGTAGAGCCTAATAAGTGGTCAAAGGCATCGTGTTCACCTGCTGTTCCCATGATGATTAAGTCATAGTTTTTAGACCAATCGACTAGTTGTTCTGTTGGCGCGCCTTCCGATAAATGAGCCGCCTTTTGGGGATGTTTCACTGCCTCGCAAAAGTCATCTAATTGCGCTTGATATTTTGTCGCTTGCGTTTTTACATTAGATGAAAATGGGTTTACAGATGCTTTCCAACAATGCACTATCTCTAATGTTCCTTGCCACGTTTCTGTGAGTTTTTTAGCGTATTGATAAGCATTCTTGGAAGCATCAGAAAAGTCGGTAGGAATAAGTATTTTCTTCATTTTGGTGCTGTTTTTCTTTAGAATAAGTATTTTTTTGCCTGTCAATAGTAGAACGAATAAGTGTCGCAGAAGTTATTTTTCTTATTCCGCCCAACGGTTAAAACCGTGGGCTCCTTGCCTGTGTTTTAGAGTGTTTTAATCTAATTTCTAAAAAAAACAAGACCAAAAGTATGCCGAGACGCAGACAGGCAGCCTACCGATTTATCGGTGAGCGGATAGTACGAAAAAGCGGCTACTTCTCCGTTGAAATAGCCGCTTTCTGCTGTATAATTAGGCGAATTTAATCGTTTAAATATCTTCAAACATATCGTCGTAATTAGTTTTGTTTGACTTTGCTTGTGGCTGCGGTCTTGGTGGCACTGGCGGCAATTCCATAGTCCTTTCTGTTACATCTTCAAAGTCTACAAATTCACCTTGCGTCTGTTCTACTTGAGTCTCATATTGCTTTTTCATTTCCTTTACTTTTTTAGAGAAAAAAGCTCGAATGGCTAAGTAAGCAAAGGTCAATGGGAATAACATTAAAGACAAAGCAATCGCTCCAATACCTTTCAGCGGGTCGCGTTTGGTGAGTTCAAGGAGCCACTTACCGAAATTGATGACGGAGGAATAATTTAATACCAAAGCCAATATTAAAAGTGCTGGCGAAGCATACCATAATATCGTGTAAATACCAGAAACGATTTTTGACAAGAGCCAAAAAACAAGCACCAAAAATAAAATGGCGACGATTAAACTGGTTGTATCTAATTTAAAACGCTGTTGCATTGTTATAGCTTAATGATGTTGAAAATCCTGAACTTATTTCAGTCTAAATAAATGAGTGTTCGCTCATTTTTAGAACCACTAAGGTAAGCAAATGTTTTTGAATAGGAAAAGCAGATAGACCAGTCTGGTTAAAAAATCGATGGAGAAATAATTCTAAGTAACGACGAAAGAATATTAGGTGTTTAAAAAATAGTAGCGTAAATTCATGAATTTACGCTACTTCTCGGTTTCGACCACCTGCAAAAACTGCATTTCATATAGCTCTCGATAATGCCCGTCTTCTACTTTTAATAATTCATCATGCGAACCAAATTCTTGTAATTTGCCTTTATCTAGCACCAAAATATTATTAGCATGGCGAATAGTCGAAAGGCGGTGCGCGACGATAATAGAGGTCCGTTTAGCGATTAATTTTTCAATAGCATATTGAATAACGCCTTCCGTTTCGGGGTCAATAGAAGAAGTGGCCTCGTCTAAAATCAAAATCTCAGGGTCGTAAACTAGGGCACGAACAAAGGAAATGAGTTGCCGTTGTCCCATCGAAAGGGTTGCACCGCGCTCCATCACTTCGTAGTCGTAGCCCCCCGGCAATTTCATAATAAATTCATGTGCACCAATCATTTTTGAAGCATCTATCACTTGCTCGCGCGAAATTTGGTCATTGCGTAGCGTAATATTATCCAAAACGGAGCCGCCATATAAAAATACATCTTGCAAAACGACAGCAATATTCTTCCGTAAAGCGGATAATTCGTAGTCGCTAATATTTCTCTCATCAATACTTATCGCGCCTTTTTGAATTTCATAAAAACGACTGAGAAGATTAATGATCGTTGATTTTCCAGAACCTGTGCTACCGACTATCGCCAAAGTTTCGCCTGGCTTAATCGAAAAACTCAAGTCTTTTAAAATCCATTCTTTCTCGATGTAGGCAAAGGAAACGTTTTTGAATTCTACTTTTCCATCTAATTTTTCTGGAGCAAATGTGCCTTTATTTTCGATTTTGTCAGCTCTATCTAGCAATTTAAACACACGGTCGGATGCTACTAAACCCATTTGTAGCGTATTGAATTTATCTGCCATCATTCTAATCGGACGAAACAGCATATTCAAATAAATCGGAAATGCCACGAGTGCGCCTAAAGTCACTTCCCCACCAATTACGCCACGAGCGCCCCACCAAACCATCAAACCAAGTGATGCCGCAGAAATGATTTCAACCACTGGAAAAAACACGGCATAATAGAAGATACTATTGAGGTTCGCTTGGGTATAATCGCGATTAATAGCTTTAAATTTCGCCATTTCTTGCTCCTCCGCATTGAATATTTGCACAATACGCATCCCCGAAATACGCTCTTGCAAAAAAGCGTTCATCTCTGATATTTTCGTGCGTACTACTTGAAACGCTGCTTTTACTTTTTCTTTAAATATATAACTCGCAATAATTAAAAACGGCATCGTCGTTAAGCATACCAAAGTCAATTGCCAACTCGTCCAAAGCATAATTCCTAACACAGCGAAAAGCGTCAGAATATCCGCTAGAATAGTAATAACGCCCTGCGAAAAAACTTGATTAATGGTCTCAATATCATTGATAGTTCGTGTGGTTGATTGACCGATAGGCGTTTTGTCAAAATAACTCAAACGTAGGCTGGTAATGTGTTTGAATACTTTTGTTCGTAAATCACGCACCACATTTTGCCCCAACAAACTCGAAGAAAAAATAAAGAAATAGCGCAACAAACTTTCGATAATTAATACACCTACAAATAGCATCGCCATCCGCGTCATGCCCGGCACATCATACTGAAAGATATAGTCATCCACCATCGTTTGCACCAAAAATGGACGCATAGTAGATAGTGGTGCTAATACAACGGCCAATGTTCCCGCTGCTGCGAAAAGACCACGATAAGGCTTCGCTAAAGCGAGTACACGCCCAAGTAATCCCCAATCAAACTTTTTTTCTGGTGCTTTTTGTTCCATATTATAATTGCCGCGAAGATAATAACTATATAGGAACGCAGCAGCAAGAGAATGGTTTTATTTGCCGATGATTGAAAAGTGGCAAAGTGGTGTTAGCAGTTATTCCGTAATACCAAAATTATCCGCATACGTCTCGTTTTTCTAAAACGAGCCTATCAAAGCGACTGTTCTAGTTCTAGTTCTAGTTCTAGTTAGGCTAGTTTTGGAAAAACGAGTTACTACAAAGTACCCTCATCCCCAAAACTATAATAATCCCCATCGCCAATAATGAGATGGTCAAGGATGAGAATGTCGAGCATTTTACCTGCTTTTTTAAGCTTTTGAGTAAGTAAAATATCGGCTTCGCTGGGAAACAAATTGCCAGAAGGATGATTGTGCGCCAAAACCAATTGTACCGCATTATTTTCCAAAGCATGACGAAAAACGATTTTTGCATCTACTACGACGCCCGTTGTTCCACCTATACCAACCTGTTTTTTTCCGATAACTTTAGAAGCTCTATTCAAAAACAAAAGCCAAAATTCTTCATGTGGCAAGTCCAATAATACGGAAGCTAAAGCATTATAAGCATCACGACTAGAACGAATTTGTACGCGCTCCTCAGGATCTGCTAATTGGCGACGGCGACCCAGCTCCAGTGCCGCAGCTATTGTTATTGCTTTGGCATCACCTATACCTTTAAAACCTTTTTGTAGTTCGGCAATACTAGCTTTTCCGAGCGAATTGAGGTTGTTTTTCCATTGATTGAGCATACGTTGTGCCAGACTAACGGCCGTTTCGTCGCGAGAGCCGCTGCCCAATAAGATGGCAATTAATTCCGCGTCGGTAAGATGTTGCCGTCCTTTTGTCATCAGCTTTTCACGTGGACGGTCAGCTTCTGCCCAAGCCGTGATGGGCATTTTGAATGGTGTGTAGTTATCCATGATTTTTGGATTTTGAGTTGTGTGTGAAGGAGTGGGTGCAGAGTATGCGAGAGGTTCCGCAGAGGTCGCCAAGTAGTCCTGTTCTTATTCTTTGCGGTCTCTGCGAAATCTCTTAGTCCCTCTGCGTCCACTATATAACACGGGCAAGTTAAACGTACTTCCTTGAAAATCAAAGGATTAAAATACATTTTTATTCTCTCAAAATGATAATTTAGACCGATATTTGGCATCTTTTATCGAAACGAGGACTGATATTGCGTGCTATTTTTTACTTTCGCCTTTGCTTAACTATCATTCCTTTACTGTTAAACATTGTACTTTTTATATGAAAAATATTCTTACCCTACTTTGTTGCTTTTCGTTGGTGTCGCTTTTTGCGCAAAAAAAATATTTCCAACAAGAAGTCAATTACAATATTGCCGTCACTTTAGATGATGAGGCACACACACTAACTGGCACGGCTGAAATTGAATACCACAATAATTCCACCCAGACTTTGAAGGAGATTTATTTCCACCTTTGGGGTAATGCATACAAAAACCGCGAGACGGCTTTTGCGGAGCAAAAATTTCGTCAAGGTGCTGGGAAATTTTACTTTTCTGAACCAGAGACTTACGGTAGTTTTACCGAGATAGCATTCCTTTCGAAAGGCAAAGAGTTAGCTTTTGCTTATGATAAAACACATCCAGACATTGCTTTAATATCGCTAAATGAACCATTACTACCTGGCGGAAAAGTGATGATTAAAATACCATTCACTTTGGATATTCCTTCTTCTTTTTCACGTTTAGGACACGTTGAGCAAAGCTACCAAATGACGCAATGGTATCCCAAACCGGCTGTTTTTGACGTAGATGGTTGGCATCAAATGCCTTATTTAGACCAAGGCGAATTTTATAGTGAATTTGGTGATTTCGAGGTGAGTATTACCTTACCTGAAAATTATGTAGTAGGCGCATCAGGCACTTTGCAGACAGCAAGCGAGCAGGCATTTATTGAGCAAAAAGTGGCGGAAACCAAAGCTTATTTTGCCGATTTTGATGCTGATAAAAAAGTTAGCCAAAGCGCACAAACAGAAGCGGATAGCATTCCAGCAAGTGCCTCTGTGATGAAAACCATCAGCTATATTGCTGAAGATGTACACGATTTTGCTTGGTTTGCAGATAAACGTTTTAAAGTGCAACATGATGTGGTGACATTAGAAAGTGGAAAAAAAGTCGATACTTACGCGATGTTTACGAAAGTGGAAGAACAACTTTGGAAAAGAGGAGTAGAATATGTAAGCCGCGCCGTGAAATTTTATTCAGATAATGTAGGTGAATATCCGTGGCCACAGGCAACTGCTGTACAAAGCGCATTAAGTGCTGGCGGCGGAATGGAATACCCAATGATTACCGTTATTGGCTTATCGCGCAGCGCAAAAAGCTTGGATGGCGTGATTACACACGAGGTCGGACACAATTGGTTTTATGGCATTTTGGCGAGTAATGAACGTATACATCCCTGGATGGACGAGGGCATGAATTCCTACTATGACCACCGCTATAACCTCCAATATTACGGCGACCGCGAGATGCAAATGGACGACCAAATACCCGCATTTATTCACAATCATTCGGCTTATTCTTTAGAGAAAGCGGGTTATTTATTTCAAGCTTGCCGCCACCGTGACCAAGCGCCCGAAACGCATTCTAATGACTTGAGTGGGGTGAATTATGGCTTGAGTGCGTATTCTAAACCAGCGGCTTCCATGCATCATTTGGAGGAGGCAGTTGGCACAGAGCGTTTTGATGAAATTATGAAAAAATATTATGAAACTTGGAAGTTCAAACACCCGTCACCACAGGATTTTAGAGCGGTTTGGGAAGCAGAAATACAAGACGATTTGAGTTGGTTTTTTGATGGTTTGATTAATTCGGATGGACATATTGACTATAAAATAACGGATGTAAAAGAGGCGGGCGAAAACTATGAAGTGACCGTAAAAAATGTGGGTGATATTGCCGCGCCTTTTCCGTTGAATGGCATGAAAGACGACACGACATTGGTGTCTAGTCAATGGTATCAAGGCTTTGAAGGAACAAGTACCGTGACTTTACCCAAAGGCGATTACGAACTCATCCGCTTGGATGGCGAAATGACCACTTTAGAAGTGGATTATCGCGGCAATACCGTCAAGACTTCCGGCAAAAACTACCAACCCATGAACCTCAAATTCTTGGCGGGCGTAGAAAATCCGACGCATAAGAATTTGTTTTGGCTACCAACGCTTGGCGCTAATCAATATGATGGTTTAATGCTGGGTTTAGGTTTTCATAATTACCGTATTCCTGAGCGTCAATTTACCTTTGCTACTTCGCAAATGTATGGCACAAAGTCGCGCGATTGGACGAATTTTATTTATGCAGGCTACGACTTTTATCCAGACAATAAGTTATTCCAAAAAATAACTTTGGCAATGGATGGACAGTCGTTTAATGAGCAATATTTAGAAAATTTTGATACTAATTTAAAATATGAGCGCTTAGTTCCTTCTATTCGTTTTTTATTCCAACATAAAGAACGCAATTCTAAATATTCGGCTTTAAAGTATCGAGCAATTATTACGCGACAAGAGGTAGCTAATATTGAAAGTATTGATAGTACATTGGTCTTGACTGGCACAGAATATTCAGATTACAAACCTATTCATGAAATCAGTTTTGAGCATGTAAATAACCGCGCAATTAATGGCTACGGCTTTGGTTTGACGGGTGAATTTGGTAACCGTCAAGTCTTTTTAGATGAAATACCCTATGCCATATTGAAAGCAGAAGTAAAAGCAAAATACACCTATCAAGCTAAAAAACACGTGAGTTTCCGCTTGTTTGCCGCGAAAGGATTGAGTTTTGAAACGCTAGATGGTCCAGATGATTTGAAATTAGAAGACCGCAATGTGCCAGGTTATATTGGTTTGACGGGACAAGGTTATTCTGGCTATAATGACTATAAATATGATGAGTGGTTTTTCGGAAGAAATGCAGTAGATGGCTTGTGGTCAAGGCAAATTACGATGCGGGATGGTGGCTTCAAAACGGCATTGCCTTCTCCTTATAGCACGCGTGGCTTCAACACGAATAAGTTAATGGTAGCGGTAAATTTAAAGGCTGATTTGCCCGAAAATTTCCCACTTAACTTGCCAATCAAGCCCTATTTTGACATGGCATATATTCAACCACGTGGTAGTGCAGAAAGTGCGTTTAGCGACAATTTATGGTGGAGCGGTGGTTTCGGTTTGGAAGTAATGGATGGGGCATTTGGCGTGTATTTTCCAGTTGTTAATTCTCAAAACATCAAATCACTTTACCAAGAAGCATACGATGATAGCGACAAAATGCGCTACTTCCGTCGCGTGACTTTTGCACTTGATTTACGTAGAATTAAAATAAAAGAAATGATAGAACGATTGCCGCTTTAGTCGGTTTATTGTTTTTTGAAAAAGCCTCGCCCATTTGTTTGGGTGGGGCTTTTTTGATGCGCCATTTTTAGAAAAAACAGCATCTTAAAAGAAAAATGATGCTTATGAGATATGTTTATTTATTGATGATTTTATTGACTTTGGGTTGCTCGCGGAAGCCTGAGGATGGGCACTATCATGTTGTGCAAGAGACACCTTATGTTGAGTATTTAGAAGACTATATTAATGTATCTTCTTATGCTTCTTTTTTACCTAGTGTTGGAATGATAGACATAAAAGGAAAAGAGGTAATTTTAGATGCAAATACGATTATAGAAACGTACACTGAATACCTTTCAGAAAAAGATGGTTATATGCTCGACCGTTCATATAATACACGCGAATTATTTCAGACAAAAATGATTGATGACACTCTACATCTGTATTCAGATAATGCAAGAATTAAAGCTATAAAATGCGAAGAAAATTGCTACTCAAGAGAAGAAGATTTTTTTTATAGTGCAAAATTGGAAATTAATCTTCCACTTAGTACGGATACATTAAAAATGCTCCGGTATGAAGCTACAGAACGCCCTATTTCTATTGACTTATTTATAGGCAAGCTTTCTAAAAAAAAATATCCTTTTAACCATCACAATCATCGACTGAGAATGAAATGTGACGACTTATATTGCACTATTGAAGATTTAAAAATATGGTTGAAAAAATGGAAAATAGCGTTACCTTATTCGATGAGAGATAAATTTCTTATTCATCTTTTTCTTGACAAAACAACACCTACTTCAAAAGTAAGAAAAGTGTTAGCTGAATTAGAAGGAGAAAATATTTCCTTAGCCTTTAAAAGCGGTGAAGACTATGGCAATTTCCAAGTATGGTTACTACCTATTTCTCAAATTAGTGACACCATTCCCGACACCAACGAAAGACTAAATAATTGGCTAAAAACGCAGTTTAAGTAAGGCTACCAAAGCCACCGATTTACAAATCCAACTCATACTCCCAAACAATCAAAGACCTATCATCACTAGCCGAAATTAGTTGATTATTATAGGGATGCCAAAGTAACGCATTCACCGAATTCAAGTGTCCTTTATCACGAATGACTTCAATGACTTTTAATAATTTATAAGTCTTTGCATTCCAGATTTTAATCGTTTTATCGCGGCTAGCGGTTGCAAATAAATGTCCTTTAGGATGAAAGGAAATATCATTTATAGTAAACCAATGCGCAGCTTGCGTAAAGCTGTTTTGGTAGTTATTTCCCAAATCCCAAACATTTAATATCGCATCACGTCCGCCGCTAATAAGTTGTTGATTATCAATGGAGTAGTGTAAGCAAAATACAGAATTTTCGTGTGCTTGAAATTGCTTTTTAATCGTAAAGTCAACTTCATCAATCAAATAAATCAAACCATCACTCGCTCCTATTGCTAGCTCTTTTCTTGCAGCTGAATACGTAATACTACGCAGACTTTTTTCGGATAATTTCAAGCTCTCTAAAGTACGACGGTCGGCTACCGACCACTTGGTCAAGATACCATCGCCACCACCAGTATATAGGTGTGCTTTTTCGCGTAAAATCGCATAGACGCCCTTTTTATGATGCAAGACATTTTTCGTATTTTCGGGCTGCGTTAAATCCACCCAATGCACCCCACCGTTCATATTTCCGACTACTACTTGCCCGCTATCATGCAGTGGACACATCGAAAAAATTTGCGTTTCTACTTTTGCCAATAGTTTGCCCATTTCAGGCTGCGCCAAATCCCATTGCACGACCCATCCGTCGCCACCTGCGGAGAGGAATAGACCTTCTTTTTGTCCTTTGGCAAGGGCATAAATAGAAGCGTTGTGTCCGGTAAGTTGTGCTATTTTTTTGAGCATTGTAAAAAGGTAATGTTAGCAATTTAGTCACAAAGAACCACTTTTTTTCAAAAAAAACGCACCTTTGTGCCATGCCACTTTATATTCATCGCAAAATAAAGCCAGAAGGTGAGTTAGGTGTTTGGTTAATTACCGAACCGGAAAGCTATTTTTTGGCGGAATTGGACTTTTTTTCGTTAGAAAAAGAGTTGTTGCGAGAGCTTAAAGGACGTCGTAAACTGGAATGGTTGGCGGGGCGTTGGTTGCTGCATTACATGTCGGGGCGTGCAGACCGAGGTGCTTTATGGAAAGATAAATATGGCAAACCGCATCTTGAAAATTCGCCTTATTTAGTTTCGCTTTCGCATTCGCGAGAAATGGCGGCGGTGGCGGCCGCCCCTAATGCAGTTGGTGTGGATATTCAAAAAATTGTTCCGAAAATAGAGCGAATTGCACGTAAATTTATGCGCGAAGAAGAAAGTGAAAGCCTGGAAATGGCGACAAAGATTGCGCATTTGCACGTCTATTGGGGCGCAAAAGAAGCTTTATACAAGGCATACGGTCGCAAAGAATTAGATTTTCGGCAACACATACACATTGAGCCTTTCTCCTTTGATTTGGAAAACGGACGTTGTCGAGGCGAAATTATGAAAGATGAATTTTATGCTGCTTACGATATTTGGTACGAGCAATTGGGGGAATTTATACTCGTCTATTGCATAGAAAATTAATGCGCCAAATGCCTATCCACACAGCGGCCAGCATCAGCTACGGTAACGATTTCGTTGATTTCTTCCGTCGAAAATACAACATTAAATAACTGTTCTACTTTGACGATTAACAACATAAAATCAAGGCTATCCATAGCCAAGTCTTGATGTAGGTCAGTCGTTAATTCTATTTGCGCTGGTGAAACATTAGCCACAGAGCCGATTAATCCAATAAGTGCGTTTGCTGTCTTCATTATTCTTTTTTGGTCAATAGACTTTAGGAATGAGATTTGAGCGGCGTTTAAATCTCACTCAACCTCATTCCTAAAGTCTAATTATTAAGTTGCTTATACACAATACTGATATCCAAACGCACAAAGCCCCTCATTCGTGGCGGCAGTATATTCTTCTTTTGGTCAATTGCTTTACAAAAACACCTAATTATAAATAATTTTCGTGCTGTACTCAAATCTCGGACATTCCTATTATTCTACCTATCTTCGCACTCCATTTTTACTAATAACTAATTGAAGGTAAATCAAATGGCGCATAAAATAAGCGGTATTTATTTTTACCATTCTTAGTTCATCTTAATAAGAACATGATTTTTTCGGATAAAAAAATATTAGAAGGCATCGCTAGTCGCGAAATCGTGATAGAGCCTTTTGACCAAAATTGCTTGGGCACCAATTCTTATGATGTGCATTTAGGCAAGCATTTAGCTCGTTACAAAGACCATATTTTGGACGCTAAGAAACACAACGAAATTGAGCATTTTGAGATAGGAGAAGAGGGATTTGTTTTGCATCCAAACACTTTGTATCTCGGTGTGACTGCGGAATATACGGAAACGCATAATTCGGTACCTTTTCTAGAAGGGAAGTCGAGTGTAGGGCGTTTAGGCATTGATATTCATGCGACGGCAGGTAAAGGTGATGTAGGCTTTTGTAATCATTGGACACTCGAAATCTCGTGTACACACCCTGTTCGGGTCTATGCAGGCATGCCGATTGGTCAACTTATTTATTTTCAAGTAGAGGGTGACATTGAGAATTATTACAACAAAAAGAAGAATGCAAAATACAATACTCGGACGCATCGCCCGGTGGAAAGTATGATGTGGAAGAATAAGTTTTAACCAGCAATTGATTTTTTCGTTTTCACTCAACAATTATTGATTTTATGAAATTATTTGCACAAGCAATTTCGTTGGTTTTTCATCCGCTTATTATCGTGACCTACATGCTGATATTGTTGTTGCTTGTTGACCCTTATTTGTTCAGCGTGCATCATATCAGCATGCGTATTCCACTAATTTTAATGTTGTTTTTCTCTACGTTTGCTATTCCCGCTTTGTCTGTTTTGATGATGAAATTATTGGGCTTAATTGATAGCCTGCAAATGCACGACAAACTGGAACGCACAGGTCCATATATTTCGACGGGCATTCTGTATATGTGGATGGCTTTTTATTGCTATAATTCAGAGCATTTTCCTTTGTTATTCACGATAGCAATGGTCGGAGCGACAATAGCATTATTTATTGCTTTCATTATTAATATTTTTCAAAAAATAAGTATTCATGCTGTGGGAATGGGCGGCTTTGTAGCTATGATTTTGCTACTTTTATTTGAGCCAAAATATGCCGACTTGAGCTTTAGTTTAGGTAGTTTAGGTGTTTTCCAGACCAGTATGACTGCTATATTTATGCTAGTATTATTGCTTGCAGGCATTGTTGGTACAGCGCGTTTAATGCTGGGTGCACATGAGCCAAAGGAACTGTATGGAGGTTATGTAGTGGGCTTTTTGTCGCAATTTATTGCCTTTGTGTTTTTAGTAGGCTAGTGAAATAAAAACAACATCAATGCTAAAAAAGGCTAGTAGAATCAATTGATTTTACTAGCCTTTTTTAGCATTGAGACGAACCTTCAATTATGCCGAAATAATCCGTTATTCTTCATCTTTAAATAGCCATCTAATCAATATCGGAATAAGTGTCAAATCAGCAATTAAAGCGGAAAATAGCGTCAAACTAATCAATAAACCAACAGTAACTGACGGTGGGTGTACCGAAAACAAAAGGATTAAAAAGCCGAAAAATAGAATAATAGAGGTCAATACAATCGCTTTTCCGGTCTCGACAAAAGTAGTATGCAAAGCATCATCTATACTCAAGCCACGACTTCTCGCTAGCTTGAATTTACTCAAGAAATGTATCGTATCGTCTACCGCAATGCCGAAAATAACCGCAAAAACGATACTCACACCTGCCTCTAATTCAATGCCGACAAAACCTAACAATGCGCCAGCCAAAAGTAAAGGGAAAAAATTCGGAACAAGCGACACAATTAGCATTTTCCAAGAACGGAATAACAAGGCCATCAAGAGGCTAACAATAACAATTGCCATACCCAACCCTGTCAATAAACTATAGCGCACGTAAGAGGCGTTTTTATCAATAATTAAACCAGTGCCTGTTTGCTTGAATTGGACAATATTCGAGTCAGTATTTGCCGCAATCCAAGCGTCTATTTCTTCGCTAGCTTCTTTGATAGTATCCGCGCCCATATCCAAAATGCGGGAAGTAATCCGACCTTTTGTGCCGTCTTTACTTACTAATATGCTGATATTTGATTTCGGCAAGCGCTCTGCAAATTTTTGAAATTTATTAAATTCTCGCTCATCTTTTGGCATTTTATACTCCTCCATTTTACCCGCATTAAAGGCTTGATGAATGGTTTTATAAACTGTTGTAATGGAAGAAATAGCACGAATAGATGGATAGTTTTCACGAATATGTGTTTCGACTTTATCTATTTCTTTAATAACGGCATATTCGTCTATTTGGTGGTCATTTTGCGCAAGTACCGCAAATTCTAGCGGACGAAATCCGGTGAAATTTTCTTCATAGAAATGAAAATCCGCAGTGATTTTTTCGCCTCTTGGCAGGTTATTAATGATGGTATAATTAGTAGTGATTTTTGAAATTCCAATACCCGTAATCACTAAAACGACCAAAGCGCCCCAGGCTATTTTTCGGCTATTATTTTTCGTAAACCAGTAACTCCAATTCATCGATTTTTTCCAGAAAGCATGACTTTTACCATCTTTTATTAATTGCTCTTTAGACATAAAAGACATCACAGCTGTCGTGAAACAAATCACAGTGACATAGGCAATCATGACGCCAATAGCAGAATTGACACCAAAGTCACGAATAGGAATAACGCGACTTGTAGAAAGCGATAGAAAGCCGACAGCGGTTGTTATAGAAGTCAATAAAGTTGCAATACCAATCTCTTTGACGGTGGTAAGAATAGCCTCTTTTTTAGCATTGCCTTTGCTAAGTTCATCTATATATTTCGACATCAAATGAATGACATCGGAAGTGCCCACAATAATCATTAAAACTGGATACAACGCCCCCATGGCATTCAATTCACGACCTGAAAAACCTAAAAAACCAAAGAAGATTAGCATAGCTAAACCAACCGAAACTAAGGCTAATAAGACACCGCCTATTCTACGAAAAATAAAGAACATCACTAGTAATACCAATATGCCCGACACCCCAGCAGAGACCATAATTTCTCGCTTCTGCATATCTACTAGTTCTTTCTGAAAATAAGGGCGACCAAGGTAATGATGTTGCTCGAAATTGTAAGTTGCAACTAGACTATCTAATGCATCCATTTGTGCACGGGCAGCGTCCAACTGCATACCTGGTTCCGTTTTCAAAAAAATAACTAAGGTCTTTGCATCAGGCGAAATGAGGTTATATACAAAGCGTTCATCTTGCAGTATTTTTGCTTTGTCGCTTTCGTACTTACTGGGGGTAGCACGGTGAATAGCAGGTATAGCCGTAATGCCAAAAGGTGTACGAATAGGATAACTTACCTTCGTTAGTGATTGGCTTTCTAAGGCATGTGGTAGGCCTTTTGTTTTGATACTGAGGTCGTGAAATTTTTCGAGGAAAGTGCTATCAAATACGCCTGCTTCGCGGCTAACACCAACAAGTAGAAAGTTATCATCACCTTCAAAATTTTCAATAAAATCTTGAAAAAACTCTAAATCTGGGTCGCCTTGCGGAAAAAACTGCTCAAAATCAAAGGATGCTTGCAGATTAAAAACGTAAAAGCTACTGCCGATACCGAGCAATAGAAAAAAGACAATAAAAAAAATACGAAGATTGTTGGACATGATTTTATTTTTCGAGCGGCAAAGATGACTTCATGGAAGAGTGATATGAAAGGAAATATTAAGACCCATTTTGCCCCAACTCTTTCTGATGACCATAAGCGATAAATTCAGGATTACGAAGGTTTTCCTTATTGTATAAAAGCGGGCGATTAGTCTCGGCATTAATCACCTTGCCTCCAGCTTCTTCTAAGATGATTTGCGCTGCGCCTGTATCCCATTCCATCGTTGGAGCTAAGCGTGGATAGATATGTGCTTCGCCTTTTGCCAATAATAAAAACTTCAATGAACTGCCTCGCGAAACCAATTCTGGAACTTTATAATTTGCCACAAAGGCTTGTGTTTTTTCATTCAAATGCGAACGCGAACACACCAATTTCAAGCCTTCATCAGTTGCTTCGAAATTTGCTGCTTTAATTTGCCTCGTTTGGCCGCGCTTAATTTGATAGGCTCCTTGACCTTTTACCGCCCAATAGATTTCGTCTGTAACCGGAATATAAACCACACCTAAAACCACTTCTTCATTTTCTACCAAGGCAATATTGACTGTAAAATCACCATTGCGCTTAATAAATTCCTTTGTACCATCTAGCGGATCTACCAACCAATACTGCTCAAAATGCTTCCGGTCTTCGTAAGCAATCTCTTTATTCTCTTCCGAAATAATCGGATAAATAACGTCCAAATTTGCCAAACCGTCACAGATAATCGAGTTCGCAGTTCGATCAGCTATCGTCAAAGGAGAGTCGTCGGCTTTTCGCTCTACAATTACGCCTTCTGCTTGCTTATAGATGTGCATAATTGCAACACCAGCTGCTTCGGCGATACTCACAATTGCTTTTGCTAATGTAATTCGTTTCAAAAAAATAATTAAGGCGTTTGTAAAAAAAAATGATTCTTCAATAATTCCTGTACTTTTGCACCACAAAAGTAGAAAAAACTTGGCAGCGAATTTGAAATATCATAGAAGATAAAATAATTTATTTTCACTGCCCAATACAACATACAAAATGAATAAAGTTCTAGTCACTGGCGGCTGCGGATATATCGGTAGCCATACCTTAATCGCACTCATCGAAAATGGCTTCGAAGTCGTTTCTGTTGATAATTTGAGCAATGCAGACGATACATCTTTGGATGGCGTGGAGGCAATTACAGGTGTTCGAGTACAAAATTATGTACTTGATTTATGCGATTTAGCCGCAACGAAACAAATCTTTCGAGACCACTCCGATATTACAGGCATTATTCATTTTGCTGCGCTAAAAAGTGTGGGCGACAGTGTGAGCGCACCTTTGGAATATTTCAATAATAACCTCAATAGTCTGCTTAATATATTGACTTGTACGAAGGAATTTGATGTAAAAAGCTTCATTTTTTCTTCTTCTTGCTCCGTATATGGCAATACGACTGCGCTGCCAGTAACGGAAGATACACCATTTTCTCCAGCAGAAAGTCCATATGCAAGAACCAAGCAAATGGGCGAGCACATTATCGAAGATTTTGCGAATGTCCATCCTGCTATCCATTCGATTTTGTTGCGTTATTTCAATCCTTGTGGTGCGCATCCGTCAGCAAAAATTGGCGAACAACCACGTAATAAAGCCAATAACTTAGTTCCAATTATCACGGAAGTTGCTATCGGAAAACGTAAAGAAATGACCGTTTTTGGAGATAATTATGATACCCGCGACGGCAGTTGTGTACGAGATTATATTCATGTCATGGATTTGGCAGATGCTCACGTGAAGTCTTTGCAGTATTTGCAAGCAAATAACAATGAAAAAAATTGCGAAATTTTCAATGTTGGTATTGGTCAAGGCGTAACAGTTTTGGAAGCAGTAAAAGCATTCGAAAAAGTAACAGGTCAATCTTTTAACTGGAAAATCGGACCACGTCGTGCTGGTGATGTCGTGGCTATTTATGCCGACCCAAATAAGTCTATGACGGCTTTAAATTGGAAACCGCAGTATAATATTGAGGACATTATGCAAAGTGCTTGGGCTTGGGAACAGGCTAGAAGTTAGGTTAATTAGGAATGGAAAATTAGGAATTAGGAATTTTTTAGATGGAACTATTTCATGTTTCTTTACATTCTTGATTTCTTAAACAAAACTATGCTTAATAATATTTCGCCCAATCAAATCTTTTGGTATTTATTGGTGACTATTGCAATGCTTTTGGTCTTACTTTTATTGGAATTTAGCTTTGCTAATGCTTACTTTCCGCAACTGACTTTAGTCGCTATTGGGCTAGTTATTACTGCCTTTTGCTTTCTAATTTATCGCAAACTCATCATTAACTTTCAGGATAATCGCAAGGAATTGCGTGGTGGTTTTCAGCAGATGCAACCATTGCTCTTTTTGCAACAAACTTTACCCCTTCGAGCCGCCTTGCCGCCTTTGCGTAGCTTCGCGGCTTCGCCAGATGTATTGGCTTTTTTGGTAGAAATAAGTTTGAATAAACGCCCTAAAACCATTGTAGAAATCGGTGGCGGCGTTTCGACTTTAGTACATGGCTATACTTTGCAAAAACTAGGCTGCGGAAAAGTTTATGCGATTGACCACGATGCTCATTTCACAAAAATAACACAACAGAATATTGCGAAACATGGCTTAATAGAATACGCGGAAGTTATTCACGCGCCATTAAAAAAACACATCATTAAGGGCGAAAGTTGGCAATGGTATGAGGTCGATTTGTTCTTGAATAAAATCGAAAAAATAGATATTCTATTCGTGGATGGCCCACCATTTTCTACACAAAAAAACGCCCGTTATCCAGCTTTACCTTTACTTTTAGAACGCTTGAGCGATGATGCGGTTATCCTTATTGACGATTGTATTCGTGCCGAAGATAAGGCAACGGTAGAACGTTGGTTAGCTGAATATCCGCAATTCGTAGGAGAGTATCATTGGCTCGAAAAAGGAGCTATAGTTTTGCGTAGAAAGTCAGCATAATTAGCCTATTTTAGAGCAATGTCAACGACTTCTTATTCCTTATCAAAAGCCTGTTTTCCACCACCAATAGGTCAACAAAAGCGTCATCATGCCCGTTCGGGTAAATATTTTAAAATAAAATTCATTATCAAATTTCAGTTCAGCTTTACGGTACATGTAACCACTGATTATAGCCAAAATACTCGTGCTTACCCACGCAGCACAAAGCATTTCATAGGCATATTGAAAGTGTTCCAATTTAAATAAAATACCCAAAATCAGCAAACAAAAAGAAACTCCTGCCGTTTGTGACAAAGCAATTGATTGCTTAGTTCGTGGCGCACGTTGAAAAAGATACCACGAGAAAAAGCCGTAAATTAATAGCAAAGTAATAGATGAAAAAAAGTATATACTTATCGCATAACTTGCGCCACTTCGCATCGTAATAGCTCCAAAAACAAAGCCTCCTAGCGGCAAGTATTCCATTGCCCAAGCTAGATTTCTAACAGGCAATTCCTCTTCTATTTTTGGTTCTTCTGGCTCATAGTCAAGTATTTCGTTCATCGTTTGGTTTTGAATATTGTCCTTTGACTATACTCGATTTGGGAAAACCGAGTTACGTAAGGAATGATAAAAGAATAGATAGATGTTATTGGGTAGCTTATTTTGTGCTTAGATTTTCTTTAAAAGAAGGGAATGAGCAAACGCAATTTGTGAACCGCAAAGCGGATGGGCTGCCTTGATACTATGACCGATTTTAAAGAAAAAAATAAGTGTAAAAGAAGCAGCCAAGAATGTTAATCTATTCTTTTATCATTCCTCAACGCTTCCACCCTTACAATAATTTTTCCAACTCTGCGCGCATGGTCTGGATGGACTGTCCGCCTTGTGCCCGCCATCTTAACTCCCCATTTTGATAAATCATAACCGTTGGAATACTGCGTACTTGCAACTGCTGCGAAAGCGGTTGATTTTTATCCACATCAATTTTTACGATGCGTACTTTGTCGCCCATTTCGTGTTTGAGGTTGGAAATTGTTGGCATAAACGCCTTACATGGCCCGCACCAATCAGCGTAAAAGTCAATTAACAAAGGCTTAGAACCACTAATTAATTTGTCAAAAGAAGATTTATTTTTTTCAGACATTTTATAAATTTTGTTCGTGAATAGTTCAGCTACTACTTAAACGTTTTTAGCTTACAAAAAGTTAGTAAAAGGTAAAGCCTCTAAGCTTTATGAGAACTTAGAGGCTTTTAACTAGTGGCTCAACTCTATTTATTTAATAAGTCGAAGCCATCGCCGCAACTTGTTTTTTATCAATTGCTAAGGCTTTTAATTCTGCAGAAAAGCCCACGCCCTGCATCGTCAAATGCTGTACCCGATATAAATAGGCTGCCCCCCTCATAATATGTTCCGCGACTTCTGCCGCTTTTCGATTTTGATAATTTTCTAGAGAAGTGCCACGCACCCAATCATTAAATGCGCCCATGGATGGTCCGCACCAAATCTGATAGTCTAAAACACGGTCAGGTGTTCCGGCATTCGCCCAATTAGAAGACAGCCCCAAATACCAACGGAATATCAACGCCATTTTACGGTGCGGATTGTCTTTTGCGCGTGCAATTTGTTCGGGGTCGCGCTTCTCAAAAAAGTCAATACATAGTTGCCAAATTTCTTCTAATGGCTTTCTAAATACTTGCTTCTCTAATTTCAAACGCTCCTCCGTCGGAATATCGTCAATGGATTTATAAGTCTTATAATACTCGTATAATTTCTTCGCGCGCGGGCCAAATAAGCTGCCACGTTTCAAGACTTGTAACTCTACACCCATTTCGAACATATCGGATGCAGGCGCACCCATGACATCGGTAGAGTCGACATTTTGCAATAATTTTCGTACGTGTTCTGACGTCCCTGCTTCTATACAGGCTTGATTAACCGAACCCGTCACGACATAAGCCGCGCCCATCATAAAGGCTGCCAAAGCTGATGCCGGCGTAGAAATACCGCCCGCCGCACCGACGCGTATTTTTTGCTCGAATTGGGTTTCTTGCGCTATTTCATTGCGAAGCTGAATAATAATCGGCAATAGCACCACTAAAGGGCGATTATCCGTATGTCCACCCGAATCTGCTTCGACGGTAATATCATCCGCCATTGGAATATGCTTGGCCATTTCCGCTTGGTCGGCAGTGATTTTTCCTTTTTGTAATAAAGCATCCACCATTTTTGTAGGCGGGGCATACATGAATGGCTTAGCGACTTCCTTCCGCGAAATTTTAGCGATGACTTTGTTGCCTATATTGATTTTTCCATCTGCTGTTCTACTCAAACCCGCCACCCGATAGTACACAATATGCTCGGTCAAAGCCAAAAATGCCGATGCTTCCACGACTTTTACGCCTTTTTCTAAAAATAAATCAACTGCACCAGATTCTAATGCCGCTTCTACTGGCGAATGAATTAAATTTACGGCATAAGTCTGATGCGGTAAGTTCATTTGTATCGTATCTAGTTCTTTTCGAATGCGCGAAGGCACTAAGCCTGCTGCGCCAAAAGAACCTAATAAATTCGCTTTCCCGATAGCAATAACGAGGTCTGCGGAAGCAATACCGTTGGCCATTGCGCCCGTTTTGTAAGCATATTTCAGTTGATAATCTTCCCGAAAACCTTGGTTGCCTAATTGTTCGGCAGTCATCGGATTAGCTATCGCTAAAACTTGTAAACCGCGCCCTTCTGCGACTAATGCGCCGCCATTACTGACCCCAATACGTCCATTAAAGTCTTTCATCACGTAGCAAGGTAAATCCGTCCGCGCTAGTTTTTCACGAATAGCTGCCGCATCAAACACGATGTCGCGGGGCGAACCTTGCCAGTAGAGTTGTTGTGGAGTGCCGTTATATGTTAGTGCCATTTTTTTATTTTTTATGTAGCTTGGGGTGTTAGCCCGAGCATGTTAGAGCGGCCGTATAAACAGCCAATTAGACAGTTT
The DNA here is from genome assembly GCA_947561585.1 of Caprella mutica. NCBI lineage: Eukaryota > Metazoa > Arthropoda > Malacostraca > Amphipoda > Caprellidae > Caprella > Caprella mutica. Next base: position 692,495 of record CANNZV010000020.1, read on the forward strand.
CGGGCTAACAGCCCAAACTACTTTAACTATGCCTCTTGAATACCTAAAGCCAAATCCGTCACCTGATAGATACGCATGGTATCATTCCACAAGTAAGCATCAGCTATGACTTCTAAAATGCCATTCTTCATTTCTACAGATTTCACATGCACTTCCAAATGCATTTCTTTGACGGGTAATAAAATCTGCCCACGATACTTCCAAACCGTTTTGTGCTGTGCTAATTGTACGAATTTTGGATTTTGAAAATCCTTACCTAAATCTTGCTGCAAAGCAAATACTTGCATCGATTGCAAGATAGATTCTACGCCCAAAGAACCCGGCATAACAGGGTCTTGATAGAAATGACAGGCAAAAAACCAGTTGTAAGGCTTCACGAATTTCGTAGCGTGAATATATCCTTTGCCATATTGCCCGCTGTTTTTTGCGATGAGCAATTTATCCAACATATCTAGCTGGTTTTCGGCGAGGCGATAATGAGGCTTATTGACAGGTGCTTTATAGAGTTTCATTTTGCCATAAAGCGAGTCCAATTTAATTTGAAAATAATCTTTTGTCGTCAAACCTTCCGTCAGATACCAAGCTGGAATTTCTGCGCCTTTATCCAAGCCTGCTTGCGATGCTAAGGCTTCTTTGGTGAAAAAACCGAAGGAGGAATTACCTTTATAAAATACATGTCCATCAATAGACAACTCAAAAGTATAGCGTTGTAAAATCGTGCCGCCATGAGCAATAGAAGAGGTCAAAACAGACTTATTTAAAATCGTTTTTCCTCTAAAATCCGTGCCCATTGGCAAGTCAAAAGTCTCGCCATCGCCATCCAAATTTCGGAGGTATAAATCCATATCCGGAAACTGTAAAGTGCTACCCAAATACGCGCCTAATAAGCCACAAGGCTGCAATGCAATCTCCATCAAAATGGAATAAGGCATCGTTTTCGTAGCATTTTGCTCGTAATACCAAGCATTGTATGGCACATCATATTCTGCAAGAATAGTGGCTGGTTTCGAGAAATCGCCACGCTTGCCGTCCACACTTAAAATACGCGAAATTACTTGTAAATCCGTGTTTGGCTGGCGGGAAGTATTGCGCCCATTATACACTGCATACTCAGGGCCAAAGCAATCTTCCATGCTGCCTAGCGCGAAAGTGGCTACGTCTTTTTCGTTCATTAGTGCGCCTTTTGAACGCTCACTAATCTTAATTTCACCTGTCGGGTCTAAATATTTTGGATTGTCTTTTTCACGTAATTGTAAGCCCAAATTTTCAAAATGAACCGTGATAATACCGTCCGAAATAATTTCCAAATCAGCAATCACATAAGGATGCGGCACTAAGCCAATTTCCTTGACTTCCAATTTATAAATCAACTTCGTGTCCTTATCTGGCGTGACTTGCTTGCGACAACGAACCTTCTGTGGAATATCAAACACAGGCTGAAAACGCGCGTCTTTTGTCAGGCGTTGCATCCCTAAAAGCAACATGAAAAAGCGCAATAAATTTCCGCCTCCTTCCGCTTGTAAAGACCCTGCCAACACTTCATCATCACGGAAATGACAAGGAAAATACCAATCGTCAGGATGCAAATCTTTTTCTGCGGTTATCGTGCCTAGACCATAAGCACCGCCTGTCAAATCAACGTCGGTGATGCGGTCTAACATCAAGGTTTGTTCGGGCGGGATGCGTAAAGAAGGGTTTCTGCCGTTGGCAAAATAGGAGATATCGCCAAAGCATTTTTCGACATCGCCGTTGATTAAATGGCGTAAATCTTCTTTGGAAAACTGTGTTTTAGAAGTCGTTAGAAGTGGTGTGAAATATTTACGCTTTGCGTTCTTACGCGCTTCGATTTCACTCTTACTATACACCACGCCTGCGCCGTCAGTTAATTGGTCATCGCGGAAAAAACCTGCACAACCACCGTCCATTTTCAATACTAATCTATCTTGCACATAGCACCGATAGCTGAAAAAGAAGAGTAAATTTTCGCCATTATCGACAAAATTATTGATAGAAATATCGTAGCGTAAAGTCTGTCCTTCATAAGGAAAATCATCCACAAAAGTCAGCGTACAATCCAATAAGCGATAGACCATTTCGCCCTTATTTCTCAAATCAATACCCAAATAAGAAATCAATAAAAGGTCGCATTGTCCCGACTCTACGCAGACTGCGGAAGATATTTGTCCGTCGGTCGAATACCAAGAGTTATATGGAATGTCGTATTCCGTAGTCATCGTTGAAGGCTTGTATTCGCCTAATTTCGCATTCATTTTCGTGACGCGGCTAACCAGTAAATACGGGTCCATTGGTAACATGACACGACGTTTATAGCCGTCAATAACCGAATATTCAGGGCCAAACACATTAGCGATTTTGCCTTTGGCAAATTCCTCTAAATCTTCTTGTGAAAAGACAATTTCTTTGCCTTTCAGGTGCTCGCCTGTCGAAAAATCTTGCAAAAGCAAGCCATTTTCGCCGACTTTTGCAGCCGTCGTAGGGGCTTCTTTTGTTGCTTCTAAAATAGATGTACTCATATTAGCAATTGATTTGATTGGTCGTGTATTTTTTGTCGGAGGTGGCGCAATAATTACTTGCGCTGCCCGCTGATGTAAAGTAGATGAAATTGGTCTTGCCGCAGCTTCCACCAATTCTAATGGCTGTTTTATAGTTGGTATTGATATCGCTTTACGCTTAATATTCGCAAAGCGTTTTTGCACGGCTTCTTCCGAAAATAAATCAAATACAGGTTGCCCACCCGGAATGATTTTTTTCATAAAACTGCGCTTTGTCGCTGCCTTTTTGACCGCCGGGAAAAGCATTGCCAAATCTAATGCTACCCCATGACTGACCAATTGCGCCAGCAAGGATAAAATAGACTGCATATCTGACTTCCCTTTTTGGTCAATAGCGACCGCGAGGTGTTCTTTGTTTTTTAAATTGGTGGAAATCCAATTGGTGCAAGTGGAATTTGCGCCTAGTTCAATGAAAATTTTTGCGCCTGCTTCGTAAATGCGATTAACCGTACTCGGAAAATCAACAGCTTGCTCACAAACTGCCACAGAATTTTCCGCAATAGCTTGACTATTAATATCAATTTTACTGCGCGTAATGCTCGAATAAAAATCAATATTCGGTACATCTTGCAAATCAAAATGGTGCATATCCAATAAGCCCGCGTTCTCCTTTTTACAAAAATCATGATGAATGACATTTTGAAAAGGAACGGGAATAGCTGCGCATTTCAACTCATCTGCAATCGCTAAACAAGTCGCTTTATCGCCTGAAATAATGACTTCATTTTCGGTATTAATGAAGGTCAAATAAACATTTTCTTTACCGACTAATAAAGGCGCAACTTTCGCTTTGGGCGCAATTAAAACTAGGCTAATCCAACGCTTTTTAGCCTCTTCAGAACTGATTTTCCAATGTTCGGCAAGCAAATCTAAATTGCCTGCAAAACGATTTTTAAATATCTCTGAATTGCGGAATTTTTCCGCGCCATTCGGATGCCATACGCCCAAGGAATACCACATACTACTGCATTCGCCCATACTATAACCGAAAGTAATATCGGGTTCTACTTTGAAAATTTGCCGCAACAAATGCGTGTAGATAGCCGAGTAAAATACACCCGACGACATCATCGCAATGGTGTTGTCGTAAATATTGGGCGAGCTTGTTTGACAGTCTTGCAATTTCGGAAAAAGATAGTCCGAATTGATAAAAACATCAATATCACCCAACATATCTTCGTAGTGGCTCAACAGCTGCGGAAACAACTGAAACAAGTCTTGCCCTAAGCCTGCATAAGCCGTCGCCGAACCGGGATATACAAAGGCTACTTTACCTTTTTTCGCCAAAGGCGCAGGAGTAAAATAAGAGCCTCGCGGCGTTTTTAAGACTTGTTGTTGCTGAAAAGCAGGCCCAATTTGACTTTGAAAAAATTGAATTTCTTTTCCTAAATCAGTCTCGTTTTTCGCAATTAATACGAGTTTGTAGGTAGCTTCTTTTTCCGAAAAGGCTTGATAATATTGTTGCGCTAAAGTCGAAATATCATCCGTTAAAGCTGTTTTTAAATGCGCTAATTGTTGTGTTATTTCTGCCTCATTATTGCCTTGAAGAATAAATAATTTAGCTCCGTTTTTATGCAAAAAATCGCAATTATCAGATGCGTTTAAAGTATTTAATACTTGTTTATCAACCTGCGACAAACGAATTTGTGAACCACCTAAACCATTCACGGCAGCATGACGCTTGGTTTGTCCATTTTCTAAAATCCAAGGACGTGATTGCGCTGGAAAATAGTAGGGAGTATTGGCAAAAGCAGTCGCGTTTTTCGGGGCGGACCAATTCGGAATACCCGGAATAAACCGATGATGCACACACAAAGCTGTTTTAATCAAACTCGCCATGCCAGAAGCGGCATAAGTATGTCCAATATTGGCTTTAATAGAGCCTAATGCGGTCGCTTTTTGCGGTTTATTTTTCGTTAATAATTGTAATTCCACTTCGTCTTGCGCCTTAATTCCAGTCGCCGCCAATTCTAAATAGCCGCCATTATTCAAGGCTTTTGCCTTGCCTATTTCATCAATAATCGTATAAACTTTATCGTCTTGACTATCCGCCACTTTCTTTAATACAATCGCTCCCGCGCCTTCGCCAACTAACCAACCTTCGTCCGCTTTATTGAAGGCAATACTCGGTTTAATATTGGCATTTATTTGGTCTTTTTTATTTCTCAATAAGACATTTTCAATGCCGCCCGCAAAATCGACCGCGCCAACAACTACTGCATCTACTTCGCCTTGCGAAAGCATATTTTGTGCAATTTCTAAGGTTTTGAACAAAGACTGTTCGCCACAAGAAACGGTAAAAGCTGGACCCGAAAAATCCCATAAAGCCGCCACCCGACTTGCCATCAAATTGCCAATAAAACTCGTAAATTCACTCGGCGCGGTCTTGCCTTCGCGGTGATAAACGGAGCTTTTGCACAACTGAATTAACTCGGCTTCTTGTGCTTCATCCAATTCAATATTGCTACGTTTCAAAGCATCTTTCACTTGCCAACTCACATCCCAACGCGCTAAACATTGGTGTATCGCCAACTCCGTTTCCATCGCCACCAAAACGGCTACATTTTGGTGTTCTTTCAAGCCTGCGTCTTTAATGGCATTATCCGCTACTTTCAGCAATAAGGCTTGCTGTGGATGCAATCTTTCGGCTTCTTTCGGCTGAATTTTATAGCGTAATAAATCAATCTCAAAATCGTCAATATATGCGCCGCGCGGTGCCTTTCCATCCGCAAAACCGTAGCGTTTTAGAAGTGCAGTATTATTTTCAATGCCTTTCCAACGCTTTTGGGGTAATGCTTTGAAATGCTGCTTGCCTTCATATATCGTCGCATAAAAATCGTCCAAATTTCGGCAGTCGCCAAAGTGCGCGTCCATGCCTGTAATCGCCATGGGCTGCAAAGCAATTGGAGTTGATGGATTGGTTTTATTTGCTTGACTTTTAATGTAATTTTGCACGACCATGTGCGCATTCGTACCGCCAAAACCGAAGGAATTAATGCCTGCTTGTTTGTTGGTTTCCGTCCAAGCGGTTGGCTGTAAAATCATGTTGGAAGTGCCGTCCCAATTGTTGTCAGGCGGTATTGGGTCAGTCAAATTAATATTGGGAGGAATAACGCCTTTTTGCATCGCCAATAAGACTTTCAATAAGCCTGTCATGCCGGCGGCGGTCAGCAAATGCCCCATATTTGACTTCACCGAACCCAACAGCGGTTTGCTATCATGCTGCGCAAAAAAATCGGCAATAGAGTTCAATTCCGTGACATCGCCAAGCGGTGTACCTGTGGCGTGACATTCGAGATAAGAGGTGTTTTTTGGCGAAATTTCGCCCTGCTGATAAGCGCGGTCAAAGGCTAATTGTTGCCCTTTCGGATTGGGACTAAGTAGGAATTTTCCACGCCCATCATTAGACAAACCGATGCCGCCAATGACTGCCAATATATTATCGCCATCGCGTTCCGCATCTTCCAATCGCTTCAATAAAACCATTCCTGCGCCTTCGGAAGATACCAAGCCTGCTGAATTTTGGTCGAAAGGAACGAACTTTTCGCCACGCGGGGCATAGGCATGAAAAATCGAAAAGCCCATGTGAATAAACAACTGGTCAGACGCACTAACTGCGCCCGCCAACATGAGGTCGGATTTGCCCGTCACCAATTCATCGCAAGCTAATTTTATGGCGTATAAAGAAGTCGCACAAGCCGCATCCAAAGCATAATGGCTATTGTCTTGCAAGCCCAATGCTTTGCAAACCATTTCGGAAGGCGTGTAGTCTAATACTTCGTTTTGAGGCTCGTCTTTTTTGTGCGTTTCTACTGTAAAATCAAGGTCATTTAGCAATCGCTTCAAGTTGTTTTCCATTGTATTGACATACATTTCGGAAATCATCTTATGCGAAGAACCCGTCGGAAAACATAAATTTCCCAATATCAATCCACACTTTTCTAACTGCTTTTTATCCGCTAAATAACCCGCATCGCGCAAGGCTTCTTTGGCGGTATAAAGCGACCATTGATATAATTTATCTTGCTTCGCCAAATAGTCCGCTGGCAATTCAAAGCCCGTCGGGTCGAATTGAAAATCGCGAATATAACCGCCCCGCAGCGAATAACATTTATCCTCTACGCCCTTGCCTGCTTGATAGAACACCTCTGGATTTTCGCCAAAATCATCCTCCGTCGCATGACTGGTTAGGTCTTTTTCTTGCATCAGGTTTTCCCAAAATGCTTCCGGTGTGGAAGAGCCGGGGAAAAGCGCTGATGTTCCTATGATGGCTATTTTTTGCATTTTTTTTGCTGTATTACCGTGTTTTCATGTACCCCATAGCTCCCGCTGCGGGGTCGCGCCTTAGCGCGAAATATTCACGTATTGCTGTAACTTAGCCACTAAGGCGGCTTTCCGCTGCGGGAGCAACGGGATACATTACCACTCTAAGCCCTCCGAAACCGTCACCGCAGCCCCATTCGTCTGAATATAAACCCTTCCTTCCGCGTCATAAACCGTGCATTCCGCTGTCATTTTCGTATCCGTCACTTCCGTCGCGGTGATGTTTACAAAAAGTGGTTTTCCAAACGGCACTGCTTGATATAGACGCGCGCTTTTCGTTGCTAAAGGAAGGCTATTTGCACCGCCTTTATTTTTTTGTACCCACACCAACATGCCTTGATATTGGATGTCGGCAGCGAAAGTATTGACCGATTGTACCGCGAATTGTCCTTGCACTTCCAATGGCACTTCGGGCGCATTGACCGACAATACAATTTGCTGTGCGTTACAATCTAAAACTTGCTCAATGCCTTGGAAATATTCTCCATGAAAAAGCGAACCATCTTTGTACAATAGCGCGCCATCGGTCGGCTGATAAGTGCCGCTGACTTGATGCTTAAATGTCGGTACTTGTGGTCTATTTTTCTTGTTCACTAAAGTCACTTTTGCGCGGTAGTGATACATCGGTAGTTTGCCACCTTCACTTAAAACAGTTGTTTCAAAAACAATTTTTTCGGCGGTCTTTTCGAGTTCTTTTAACTCTAAAATATAATCCTCTTTTTGATTGCCGTCGAATGCAATACCTTTAAATAGCTTCGTGTTTTCGATTTCAAAAACTGCGAAATCAGGATAGATTTGTTCGCAACTTTGCGCCATCCAACCTACTGCATTTACTACTGGCAAAACGGCATTGCCTTGTATCACATGATGGTTGAGAAATGGATTATTGGCTAAGGTCAAATGACGTTGTATGCGATGCGTTTTCAATGCGCCAATGTGACTAACTGCTGCGGGTAAAGTGCCGCCAATAATCACCTGCGCTTGGTTTGCATAGTCGGTATTTAATTCATTAACCAACATCGCTGCACCGCCGTCGCTATTGACTAAAGTGATGCCCGCTGCTTCAAATTGTGCTTTCAATTCGCCACTCACCATGCCGCTGTCCCATGCGCCCCAATTGATGGCAGATACTTGGGTATTCGGGTGGTTAGTTTTGAATAAATGGGCGGTTTTGCTCAATATTTCATTGGCGATAGCGTAGTCGGTTTGTCCTACATTTCCGTAGAAACCAGCCACCGAGGAGAAGAGGATTAAGTGGTCTAATTTATTCAAATTAACCGCACCAAATAGACTTAATAAGCCGTCTAATTTTACGGACAATACATTCTCAAAATCGCTTTCGGTTTTGTCTTGAATGTATTTATCTGCCAATCGTCCTGCCCCATGAATGATGCCTGTCACCTTGCCCAATTGCGCTTCTGCTTTGTTCAAGGCGAGTTTAAAACTGCTCAATTTCGTGACATCGCCTTTGATATAAAGCACTTCGCTACCGTATTTTTCAATAGCTGCAATCGTTTCGTCTATTTCTTTTTTAGCAATAATATTCTTGAAAATGCTTTTGACTTTCGGCAAACTTGGTTTTTCGCCACGCTCTTTAAAGTCAAGCATAATCAAACGTTTTAGTGCGCCTTCGTCGCTTTCATTTTTCGCAAAACTGGGTACTTCAAAACTAAAGTCCGAACGACCTAAAAGGATGAATTTACATTGGAAGGTCTTTGCCATTTCGATAACACAACTCGCCGTTACACCGCGCGCGCCGCCACTGACTAAAAAGACAGATTGGTCAGTCACACTCGTATGAATAGCTTTATTTTCAAAGACTTGGGCGGGTGTTGCGGAAGTTGTTTTTCTGCCTTCATCTGATACGGCTACTTCTACAATCGCTACATTTACATCATGTAATTCACAAATAATTTGACTGCTTATTTGCTCCGCTGGCAATTCAGGTTGAATATCCACCGCACGACAGAAAACAGACGACCATTCTAAATTCAAACACTTTACTAAACCTGTAATACCACCACCTACAATGGAGGTATTTCCGCGTTTTCCTTGTCCTAACTTGCCGTCCATTCTTGTAATCGTGAGAAAATTAGCACGTTGCTGTTCGCCTAGTTCATTCAAGTCTTTTTGTACATATTTAGATAGGAAAAAGAGCGTTTTTAATACGGCTCTTTCCGCTTTAAAGTGCTGTGTAAAATTACCTTGTTGAAATTCAAAATGCGGATGCAAATGAATGAAGCTACCCGTTTTTCCAAATTGTGCTTGCACCTCTTGAACAGCTGCTTTTATCGCTTCATCAGAAGTTGCAGCAATAGTAACCGCATTTTCAGTAATAGGATTTGGAATATTTGGCAAGTTCAACACCACTACTTTATTGCCGTCTGCTTTTAAGGCAGTTATGACTTTTTGCGTCAATGCGCTGCCGTCATTCGTGACTAAAGCGTGATGTGTATTCGGTAATGAAAACTCCAAAAAATCAGGTTGTGGCAAATATTCTAGACCAACTTCAAAACGATTAACACCGTGGAATTTGCCTGTCTTTACCGTCGCCTGATTTTCTGGAACTTCAGTTATTGTCGTTTTTAGTTCAGGGCTTTTTTTTTACTATTTGCCCCTACATAATCTACAATTTCTTGTAGCGTACGTAACTCTGTCAATTCATTCGGATTGATGCCCGAAATCTCTGGATATTGCGAAGTTAATGCGCCAAATATTTCTACACGTTTGATAGAGTCAATTCCTAAATCCGCTTCCATATCCATACCTAACTCCAACATTTCTGCTGGATAGCCTGTCTTTTCGCTAACTACTTCTAGTAATACTGCGGTTAGTTTCGTTAGATCTAAACCGTTAGAAGTTGAGGGTTGAGCGACGGGCGTTGCAGCAACAGCGGGTGTATTGGCAGCAGTTGCGCCACCTTTTCCGCCTACATAATCTACAATTTCTTGCAGCGTGCGTAACTCCGTTAATTCATTCGGATTGATGCCCGAAATCTCTGGATATTGAGCCGTTAATGCGCCGAATATTTCTACACGCTTGATAGAGTCAATCCCTAAATCAGCTTCCATATCCATCCCTAACTCCAACATTTCAGCAGGATAGCCTGTCTTTTCGCTAACTACTTCTAAGAGTATTGCTGTTAGTTTCGTTAAGTCTAATCCTGTGCTTGGCGCAGCTACTGTTTGCGCAACTGGCGCAGGAGTAGCTTGAACAGATGCAATTGGAGCGGAGGCACTTATCGCTGTCGCGCCGCCTTTTCCGCCTACATAATCTACAATTTCTTGCAGTGTGCGTAACTCCGTCAGTTCATTCGGATTGATACCCGAAATCTCTGGATATTGTGCCGTTAATGCGCCGAATATTTCGACACGCTTGATAGAATCAATCCCTAAATCCGCTTCCATATCCATCCCTAACTCTAACATCTCAGCAGGATAGCCTGTCTTTTCGCTAACTACTTCTAGGAGTATTGCCGTTAGCTTGGTTAAATTTAAACCTGTATTTGGCGTAGCTGCGGGAGCAGTTTTTACGACTGGCGCAGGCGCTGTAATAGTCGATGCGGCATAAGCATTTCCGTTGCCATTGCTGCCGTTTGTACCATTAGTGCCATTGGTATAAACAGGCGTTTCGGGAACAATTGGAGGAATATTCGTGGTGAATGAAGAAGCAATTGGTGGCATACTTGCTGCCTTTATTGGTGCATTATTTTCACCTATTTGTTGCGAAACTTGTTGTGATAAAATCTGCAATAACTGTTGCGATTGCTGATTTTGTGCTTGCATAAAGCGTTCAAAAATCTCTAACGACTTCGTTTGATTATTTTTGAATGATTCGAGGGTATTTTGCAATAATTGTAAGATTTCTTTATTCATCATTTCTTCTTCATTTTCTATTGAAGTGCTGCCATTGGCAACGGGAATTTCTACGATTTTTTCAACTACTTTTTCGACCGTGACAATTTTCTCAACAACTTGATTAGCACCACCGGAAATTTTAAATCCATCGGTCATTACCTCGTCGTATGCTTTTTGTGTAGGTGCAGCAACATAGTTATTACCGCTTAATTTTACTGTCAACATTGACTTAGCTGGCAATGGCACTAAGTCTCTCTTATAAGGGTCAACATTGGTCAAAGACAAGCCCAATACTTGCAGTTGTACGACTGCTTGACGGAATTGTAAATCACTATTTTTCTTGCTATTTGCATTAACTGCAATAGCGGTGTGTTCTTTGCCTTTTAGAATATTTTTCACCAAATTCGTTAGCACGCCTTTAGGTCCAAATTCTACAAAAATGCGCCCGCCTGCTTGGTGAATATTTTCGATTTGATTTTTAAATAAAACAGGATTTAAAATCTGATTTTTTAGAATAGATTTTAAAGTAGTTAAGTTCGTTGGATAAACTTCGCCCGTCGTATTCGAGTACACCGGAATTTGTGGTGCATTGAATTTTTGCTTCGTCACAAAAGTCGAAAATGGCTTTTGTGCATGTTGGACAAACTCCGTGTGAAATGCCGCCGAAACAGGCAATGGCACGACGGAAAAACCTTGCGCACTCAATTGTGTTTCTGCTGCCTTTATAGCCGGCGTACTGCCACCTAAAACGACTTGGTTGTTGGAATTTACATTCGCAATAGATACACCTTGTATGTTTGTAATTGCCTGTTGTACAGCCTCTTGTGATGCTTTTACAGCGAGCATTGTACCTGTATCCTCGCTTGGATTGGCAGTTGCCATTGCTGCGCCACGTGTTTTAGCTAAAGACAAAAACGTTTCATCATTATAAACACCTGCCGCCCAAAGTGCCGTCAACTCACCGAAGCTATGACCGGCGGTAAAACTTGGCTGAAAACCTACTTTTTTCAGCACATTATATTGCCCCATACTTAGCGTGCCGATAGCTGGCTGCGCAAATTGCGTTTGGGTCAATGCCTTTTGCTGAACTGCTTTTTCTTCTTTTGAAAAGACCGGAATTGGGAAGATTTTCTTAGATAAAGGCGCTTCATTGCCTGTTGTAAATAAGCCGTCTGCTTGTTCAAAAGCTTGGCTTACTTCAGGAAAAGCGTTGGCTAATTCTGCCCCCATTCCGACATATTGCGAGCCTTGTCCTGCGAATAATGCAACTACTTTTTGAGTATTGGTATCAATACTGTTTGCCCGATAGAAAATACCTTTCGGGTGCGACCACTCTGTACTGTTATTTGCTAGATTTTTAAGCGCAATTTTTAAGAAATCTATACATTCTTCTGCGCTATTTGCCACAAAACCTAAGCGAGGTTGGGCTTGATTTAAAGTCGCATTTTTAACTTCATTGGCTAAAGCAGCAAAGGCATCTGCTGGTTCTGCGCCTTGTAGTTTTTCGATAGTTGCTTGACAAATTTGCTGCAATTCATTGGCATTTGCCGCTTGTAACAAAATCGTCTTATAAGGCTCGTGTAAGCGATAATTTGCTGCTTTTTTGCCTTGATATTCTTCTAAAGTAATATGCACATTAATACCGCCAAAGCCAAAAGCACTCACGCCAGCACGACGCGGATGCCCGTTTTTCAGCCACGGACGCGCTTCAGTATTGACATATAATGCAGAGTCTTCTATATTGAATTTTTTGTTGGGTTGCTCGACATTAATCGTTGGCGGCAATACTTTATGATGTAGTGCTAAGACCGCTTTGATAATGCCCGCCGCACCCGCAGCCGACTTGGTGTGTCCAATTTGAGATTTGACAGAACCAATGGCAATCTGCTGTTTATTTGGATTATCTGCTCCAAAAACCATTTGCATGGACGTAAATTCTGTTGGGTCGCCCGCGCCAGTTCCAGTGCCGTGTCCTTCTATCAAGCCGACCGTAGAAGCAGGGTAGCCCGCATCTTCATAAGCACGGTTCATCGCCAATGCTTGCCCCGAAGGCCGTGGTGCATACACCGATTTGAAGCGTCCATCGCTAGATGTTCCAACGCCCGTAATGACCGAGTATATATGGTCGCCATCACGCTCCGCATCTTCCAATCTTTTCAAGACCAACATACCAATACCTTCGCCAATTAACATCCCGTCCGCAGCATCGCTAAACGGACTGATATTTCCTGACTTAGAAAAGGCAGGTGTTTTACTAAAAGACATATACATAAACGGCGAATTATCGGTATCAACCCCGCCTGTTAACATCATATCACAACGACCTTCTACCAACTCACTCAATGCCATTTTAATCGCACTCAAGGAAGCTGCACAAGCTGCATCGACCACGCTATTGATACCGCCCAAGTCAAAGCGATTGGTAATACGACCAGAAATAACATTGCCTAAAAGACCAGGGAAAGCATTTTCATTCCAACCGACATAAGCCTTTTTCATCTTGTCCACGATGCGTGGAATATCTTCTTCCGAAACGCCAGAAGCACGCAAAGCACGTTCCCAAATAGGGTATTGCAAGCGTGCTATTAAAGGTGTAATCAACTTTTGCCCACCACCAACGCCGAGCAAAACGCCTGTCTTTTCTTTCAGTTCTTTGGTGAATTTCGCGGCATCGCGTCCGTAGCCTGCATCTGCCAAAGCATCGCGAGCGGCAATTAAACCTAACAATTGGGAAGCGTCCGTTACTTCTAAGATATTTGGCGGCAAGCCAAATTCCATTGGATTGAAATCTAATTCTGGCAAGAAACCACCGCGTTTGCAGTAGGTTTTGTCGGGCGCAGACATATCGGCATCGTAGTAATCTTCGATGAGCCAACGATTAGCAGGCACGTCTTTGATGCTGTCTTTGCTTTGAATAATATTCGTCCAATATTCTTCAACATTACGCGCATCTGCGAAAATGGCAGATAAGCCAATGACCGCAATCGGCGTTTTTTGGAGGGAAGCGTTGATATTCATTAGTGAAATATTGTTTCTTTTACAAAGCCCGGTTTTAAGAAAAAAGAAAAACAAAATTTACACTCCCTTTGGTCGTTTTAAATTTTCCTTTTCTTTTTCCTCGAGCTTTGTAAAAGAGCGTTTATTTTTGTCGTTCTGAGAACGATATTTTCTAAATAGAAACCCGAAATAATTCCTCTTGCACCTGTAATAATTCTACTCCTTTCGGTGTGCAAAGTCCACGCAAATAAGGAACTAAAATACCAAAGGTCAAGCGTTCTTTACTAAATTCGGTCACAGGGAATTGCTTATTATCTTTCATTAATTTGAGCATCGCCAAAACCGTCTTGCCCACCACTTGTATATCTATATCTTCTATAAAGATGCCTTCTGCTACGCCCCATTTTGACAACTCAATTAATTCTTGATGCGCAAAATTTCCGTTTTGCTTATACGACTCGTGCAATAAACCCGGGTAGTAATGAATGATATCGTTAAAGAAATTCGGATTGACTTGATGCGAGCGACGAATGATTTTTTGCAATAAATAACCCATTGCCTCTAATACATTATCCGCCTCCGCGATAATCGCCTCATTTTCAGCACGTACTTTCGTATTATAAACATCTAAGCAAGCGCGGAGTAAGGTGATTTTATCTTCAAAATGGGTGTAAATAGTGCGCTTAGAGGTCCGAAGTTCTTTTACAATACGGGCTATCGTAATCGTTTTTACACCATTCTGTAAAAATAAATTTGTCGCAGTTTCTATAATTAACTCTCTTGTAAGCATTTTTTAAAGGATTTTTAAATACTGCTGGTAATATTTTTGTTCCGTCAGTACCGCAAAGGAAACGTTTTTTTTAATACGAATAGTATAATTTTGTTTTATTTATAAAATTTAACAGATAACAGACATTTTATTTCACTCAAAATTAAATTATCTAGGTAAGGAACTAAATCTCTCTCTAAATACGTTCCCATTATCCAACAAGTCTAATTCCTAATTTTAACGTACCTTTACGCTCGCAAAAAATAAGAACTAAAAATGCAACAGCACAACACACCATTATTCTGGTAGCTACTCTAGCTTTCTTTCCATAGCGAATGTCTATTCGCTGATGCTGTTTTTTTGCATCTATTAATCGCGATTTTAGCGATGTCAATTTACCAATTCAACAATAAAAAATCTTAAAAAAGATGCTTGATAAATTAGAAGCAATCAAAGACCGTTATTTGAACTTAGAGGAGCAACTGAGCGACCCGAATATCATTTCTGATATGAATCGCTATATGAAAGTCGGCAAAGAATATAAGAGCTTGCAGGCTGTGGTAACCGTTTTGGATGAATACAAGGAAGTGCTGGGTAATATAGAGACAGCACGCGAAATGCAGAAAGAAGATGATACAGAAATGCGCGAAATGGCGCAGATGGAACTCAATGAATTGCACCCGCGCCAAACAGATTTAGAGGAACAGTTAAAAATATTACTAATACCAAAAGACCCTGAAGATGAGCGCGATGTAATACTCGAAATTCGGTCAGGTACTGGTGGTGATGAAGCTAGCCTTTTTGCGGGTGATTTGTATCGAATGTATAATAAATTCTTTGAAACACAAGGTTGGCAAGTCGAAATCGTGACGATAAATGAAGGCACTGTTGGCGGTTATAATAAAATCGTATTAGAGGTAAATGGTGATGATGTATATGGACGTTTGAAGTTTGAAAGTGGCGCACATCGTGTACAGCGTGTTCCGAAAACGGAAAGCCAAGGACGTGTTCATACTTCTGCGGCAACTGTTGTAGTCATGCCGAAGTTAATCATGGAAGATGTAAATATCGTCAAATCAGATTTAAAAGTCGATACCTTCCGATCAAGTGGCGCAGGTGGACAGCACGTAAATAAAACGGAAAGTGGAGTACGTTTTACGCACTTACCGACAGGTATTGTAGCGGAAAGTACGGACGGGCGTTCACAAATTAAAAATCGTGAAATTGCTATTCAACGTTTGTACCAAAAGATTTATCAAGCACAAAGAGATGCGCATGAAGCTAAAGTTCGGGATAAGCGTCAATCTTTAGTGGGGTCGGGTGACCGTTCAGACAAAGTACGAACGTACAACTGGCCACAAAATCGAGTAACTGATCACCGCTTAGAAGGTGCTGTAAAGAATTTTAGTTTACAAACAATAGTAGATGGCGCACTAGAAGGTGTGATTGAAGCGTTACAAGTAGCAGAAAATGCAGAGAAAATGAAAGGGGGAGATGATGATTAATGAATAATTAAGAATGAAATAATGAATAGTTTTTTTCAGATAAGCTTGAAATATATCGCGTTTTGTTTGCTGATTTGTTTGACAGCAGGTTGCAATAAAGACGAGCCAGATTTACTATTTCAGATACCTTTGCGTAATGTAGATTTTGAAATTCCGCCAACTTTGAGCGTAACTCAAGTACATTATTTCAACATAGATAATGTGCCAACGAGTGGTTCAGAGTTGTTCACATTAAATAATGTGGACGAAGCAAATGCAGTTGGTATTTTTCCATCAGAAGCACGAATGGAAACAATTGCCTCCGCAGAAGACTATAGCTATATCTCACAAATGTCTGTGCGTATTTGTGAAGCAGGAGACTTAGTGCAAAACTGTGGGAAAGAGATATTTTGGCGGCAGCCAGTCCCTGAAAATGCAGGAACTTTTATTGATTTAATTCCGAGTGAATTAAATGTGCAGGAATTTTTATTAATGGATAAGGTTAACATTCAAGTCAAATTGGAAAGCTTACGTCGCAATCCGCCACAATTTATGGAGACGCGTTTGTTGATGGATTTCGATGTACGTTAGAAGAACAAGCGTTATGGAATATTTTAAGATACTCCATAACTCTTGTTCTTCTATTCATCATCAAAGCCCGGTCGTATAAACTGCGCAGCATTCGGACATTCTTGCTCCACTCCACGTCTTATTTTTTCTAAAGCGACCAAAAAATCTATAATTTCATCTGTCTTTTCTGGCGAATGGTTTATCACTATCTTCCAGGCAGCCATGCTTCTATTCATGGCAATTAACGCGACTTTGGCACTACCATTATTGTCGTTTTGTATCGCGTATTCCTCCCATTCTACTTCTTCATTAATGCCATGCATTGCGCGTTTTATTTTAGCCCCAATAAAGAAACCATACCACTGAATAATTTCTAAAGCATCCCCAAATTGCACTGATTTTTCCTCAATATTAGGTAAGCCCATATCGTATAATTTTTCGGCAGTATCGGCACATTCTTCTAGCCAATCAGCATTTGCCTCAAACCAACGGAAGGTCTTTTTTCCATATTCCATCGCCCATGTCCCCAACTGTTCTTGAAATTTGGTTGCTTCTGGTTTATCTGGCTGTGGCGCATTCAACATTTCCTCCAAGTCAATCCCTTCTTCTTCCGCATGTTTAAGCAGCATATCATGTACACTTTTGAACGTTTCCGTCAAATAATCTGCCATATTGTCCCAATTATCAGCTTTTTCGTCGTTTTCGCGCTCCCATTCTTCAATTGTTGAAAAAGTGCGACAACGCTCTGTAAACGCACAGCGTTCGCACCAACGGTCACAATAATTATAGATGCCAGCAATGAAATTTTCTTCAGACATGATGTATTAGTATGTAGTTTTCTCTTAAAAATTCAATGCAAAACGCCTTCATATTTGCTGCAAATATACTAAACAATTGCGCTAACCATTGCTTAGCGTTTTACTTCAATGCTTTAATCTGAGCAAATAATTTATCCTCATCCCCCGTACTATATTTGCGTTTGTGATAAGCGATTTTACCATCTTTGTCTAAGACAAAAGTTTGCGGCAAGCCGTTTAATTGACCAGGCATAATATTCCGAAATTCGCGATTAGTATCGTGGTACGTTTCCCAGCCCCAATCATTCTTAGCGACTACACTTTTAAAAGCCTCATAATTTTTAGGAAAGTCTGTAGAAATAGCATAGAAGTTAAAGTCTGCTGCTGCTGTCCAGCCTGCATATTTTTCAGCAATTGCTTTCATTTCGTAACGGCATGGCACACAAGTGGTCAACCAAAAAAGAAGCACTGTTGGTTTGCCATTCTGCTTAAATATTTTGGATGTATTTAGGGCTTCGCCTTTACCATTCGTCATTGCAATATCAAATGGGTATGCTTGCCCTAATTGCATGGTTTGTTGGCTATTATTCGGAAGATGTTTAGTGGGCTGCGGTCTTGGATTTGGCCGATTAGCAGCAGGAGTAGTAGCTTCTGGCGTATTACTTTGTGTTTGATTATTGCAGCTGATGCTGAAAAAAGCGAGTGCGAAAAGGAAAAATAATTGCTTCATTTTTATCTTATTTTTAATCAATGTTTTGAGAATAGTTATTGTAAATTCAATGCTTTATAGAGCTACTTTTTCGTGTTTTATTTTCACAGTTGTTAAAATCAATAATCCTACCACAAAAAAGAAAGACAAAGCTAAGATGGAATGACGCATGCCCATGAGTTGGTCTACTATTCCAAAAATTAAAGTTCCAGAAACGATTGCTAATTTTTCCAGAATATCATAAAAACTAAAGTAAGAAGTCATATCATTAGTGTCTTCTGGAATAAGTTTCGAGTAGGTCGAACGCGACAAAGATTGAATGCCCCCCATCACTAAACCAACCGCTGCTGCGATAGCATAAAACTGGTCTTTTTCTTGTACGAAATACGCTAAAAAGCAGATAGTTGTCCAGATAGTAAGCATTGTCAATAGAGACCATTTATTACCTACTTTTTTTGACATTGCAGCGAAGGTATAAACTCCAGCAATTGCAACGACTTGTAGTACTAATATGACAGTAATCATTTCGCTGGGGCTAAAATGCAATTCTTTTTCTGCAAAAGTAGCTGCCAAAAAAAGGACAGTTTGCACACCAGCGCTATAAAAAAAAAAGGACATTAAAAAGAGTTTGATATTTCTTTGTGTAGCCATCTCTTTCCATACTTTCCGTATCTCTTGAAAGCCTTTATTGACCATCTTTTTCTCTATTTTACCTTTCGCATCTTGCGGCAAGCGACGAAACGGAATTAGGGCAAAGCCCATCCACCATAAACCAACCATAATGAAGGCAATACGTGGCCCATAAGTCGCGTCTTTTAAGTGAAAAAATTCGGGATTCAAGATGATAGCTAAATTCAATAATAACAATAAGACACTTCCTGTAAAACCATAGGCAAACCCCTTAGCACTTACACGGTCATATTGATCTTCTGTTGTTATATCGGGTAAGTAAGAATTGTAAAAAACTAGGCCTCCAGCAAAGCCCATAGTTGCCAACATAAAGAAAATAGTGGCAATTAATATTTGCTGTTTATTAATGAGCGCATCAGCAGCCAAATCCATGTCCATGCCTTCAAAAAAAGCTAAAGAAATGCAAGAAAAAGAACCTAATGCCGTAAAAAATCGCATGAAAAACATCCGCTTTCCGCCGTAATCTGCAATGCCAGAAAGTAAAGGCGAAAACAAAGCTAATAGTAAATAAGCCGCCGAAATAGCGAAGGCATAAAGGGCCGTATTGGATACTAAAAATCCGAAAATAGACACCTCGTCTAGGGTATAAGCAGTGTAATAAGCAGGGAAAATAGCTACCGAAATAGTCAAGGCATAAGCCGAATTGGCCCAGTCAAAAAAGGCCCAAGCATTGATGGTACGTTTGTCGTTTCGGAGGAATTTATTAATAGTTTGGCTCATAAGTTTTCATTATATGTAACGGCAAGATAGGTTATTTGCTTGTTTTTCAGAAAAAATGTGCATCTTTATACCTATGAATATCGCTATCCTCTCTCGATCGTCGGGTCTTTATTCGACAAATAGCCTCATAAAAGCTGCTCAAAAACGTGATCATTTCGTTGAAGTTATTGACCATACACGATGTAATTTGTGGTCAGAAAAAAATCGTCCAGGAGTTATTTTCAAGGGCGAACGACTGGCTAGTATTGATGCAATTATTCCACGAATTGGTGTCTCCGTAACGGCACATGGCGCAGCAGTTGTACATCAATTCCAGTTGATGAAAGTCGTCACTACTACTCGTTTTGAAGCACTTTTGGAAGCACGTGATAAATTCCGTTGCTTACAAACTTTATCTGCAAATGGCATTGATATTCCGCGTACTTTTTTGGTGGGTGATCCCGATGAATTACCGTGGATGTTAGAAATTTTGGGTTTTCCTATGATTATTAAATTGCTGGAAAGCACACATGGTACTGGCGTCATTCTGGCCGAAAACCAACAAAATGCAGTTTCCGTCATAGAAGCTTTTCATTCTCGAAAGGAAAAAATATTACTACAAGAATTTATTAAGGAGTCTTCTGGAGAAGATATTCGGGCTTTTGTAGTCGGAAAAGAAGTCGTGGCGTCGATGCGACGGTCAGCTAAAAAAGGCGAATTTCGTTCTAATTTGCATCGAGGTGCTACCGCAATGCCCGTTCCATTGACCGAAGAAGAAGAACAAATGGTCTTGCGTTGCGTTCAACTCATGGGCTTGCATGTAGCTGGCGTTGATTTTTTGCGCTCAGAACGAGGCCCCTTACTGTTAGAAGTTAATGCCTCTCCTGGCTTGGAAGGTATTGAAACTTTTACAGGCATCGATGTGGCAGGAAAAATTATTGAGTTAGTAGAACGAAAAGTAAAGAAAGCAAAAGCTTTACAAAATTATCAACGTAAAATAAAATCATAATTTATGAAGCCATATAAACGCTTCCATATAAACGCTTCCATAAATCAATCAGAGTTGTTTACAAATAAGTACCCGGACAAAATAATCGGCACTGTTTAGAACGATTCTTTTTCAAGCACATCTTTTCACTTCAAATTATACACCTTTGTCAGATATTATTATTAATGGAATACATATTCCTTTAGGCACACAAAAAGTAGTCAAACTACAAGTAAGTCGCTTACCCTCAGGCACTGAAATTGATATTGAAGCACACATTTTCAGAAGCAAAATGCCGGGCGAAACCATGCTCGTATTAGGCGGTGTACATGGCGATGAAATTAATGGAATCGAAATCGTTCGTCGTACTATTGCTAATAGTTATTTTGATAATTTGTTAAAAGGAACAGTGATAGCAATACCATTGTTAAATGTGTATGGTTTTATCAATTTTTCGCGGGAAGTTCCAGACGGAAAAGATGTCAATCGTAGCTTTCCGGGAAGTGCAAATGGTTCTTTAGCTGCTCGCGTAGCTCAAATTATGACAAAGCATATTCTTCCCCTAATTGATTTTGGTTTAGACTTTCATACAGGTGGGCAGAGCGTCTATAATTATCCTCAAATACGTTATTCAGTGGGAGATAAAGTAGCCAAAGAATTAGCAGAAACGTTTGCTCCACCAATTATTCTTGCCAACAAACCAATTGGACGTTCCTTCCGCAAAACGGCTCTTGATAAAGGCAAGCCCATTTTAGTATTTGAAGGCGGAGAAAATTTGCGTTTTGACCAATTATCAATCAATGAAGGCTTATTGGGTATCGAACGAATATTAGCTGCAAAAGGAATGAAAGACAAGGCGGTTGTTGCCGGCAAATCAAAACATTTTCATCAACATACTTGGCAACGTGCTGATAGAGCAGGTATTTTTCGCTGGCTGAAGTCATCAGGTGAATATGTCAAGAGTGGAGAAAAAATTGGTGTCATTTGCGACCCTTATGGTCAAGGTGAAATAACTATGCGTGCCAAAAAAGCAGGTCTTATTATAGGACATGATAATGCACCTGTAGTCAGTCAAGGTGACGCACTTTTTCATATCGTCTATTAATCTGACTGATTCCGTAGTACAGCAATGCTTGGTTTAAGTAGAAAAGCGGTGTTAGCAGTCATTAATAATAATAATAACTGGTATTCATTTACTTCCTACTTTATAGTAAAAAAACTGCTAACACCACTCGACATTTACTTAAACCGAGAATCGTTGTACGTAGTAAGGACAAAATATTTAAAGTCAAATAAAAAATATTCAATTTTAACACTTTTATAAACCTTAACATCCAACAAGTCATCTGCATTTGCGTTCTTTATAGAAAACAGAGCCAGAATGGCTGATTTTTAGTGAAAAACATATTTTAATAAAAATAATGCGCTTATTTTAGAGAAGTTTTTGCGATAACAGTTGTATAAGTCAAAATAAGCCTTATTTTTGTGGCGAGAAATCAAACGCACACCACTTTCAAGATTAAATTCGTAAAAGCCTTCTCAAAACACACGAATTAATATTATTCAACTCCTTTCATATCTTCTACTTTTCCATTTTATCACAATGATTAGCGAACAAAAAAGGATAGTTGAACCTCTAAGAGTGGCAAGAAGTTAAGCTATTTGAATAGAAAACCGTTCTCTTGAAGTGCATCCATTTATTTATAAATTTTAGGAATAGCCTTAAAAACCATTAATCAAGACCTCATTTTTTATTTTAGAGTTACGATTGTTTTTAACATCAGGAAGTCGTAAGGAAAACATATAAATTATCCTTCATTTTTTCCACACTCAATTTATACTGTTCGGAAGATAGCCTTTATCAATAAATCTATTTCTTGAGCAAAATTTTTTAGGTGACAAATAGAACAAGAATGCCCGTTTTGGTGCATTTGACCGTCTATTTTTAAAACCGTGACTAAAGAAACACACATAACATATCTTTCATTATGTACGACATTATTCAACTGAATGACATGCTCGTCCCTGAGTTGCGTGAACTCGCCGAGCAGCTAGGGTTGGAAAACTACAAGCGTTTGACTAAGCAAGAATTAATTTATAAAATTCTTGATTTTCAAGCCGTTTCCAATGCTCCCGCCGAAGCTGCAGCCGCCGAAGAAGGGGACGAAAAAAATAT
Source organism: Caprella mutica (assembly GCA_947561585.1). Classification (NCBI taxonomy): domain Eukaryota; kingdom Metazoa; phylum Arthropoda; class Malacostraca; order Amphipoda; family Caprellidae; genus Caprella; species Caprella mutica. The sequence continues at coordinate 715,127 of CANNZV010000020.1, forward strand.
TCGCCAACGCACGAAACACGTGATGGGCGAAGAAGTAATTATTGAAGAAACAGGAGAGCCAGAAGAAAAGCCAAAACCACGCAGAAGAGTTTCGTCTCGTCGTCGTGCTGCAGAGGAAAGCAAAAAAGCAATGGGTGGTGACATGCCGCAAGGACCAGATATGACACCAACTCCTAGAGGTAGGAGCGTTGCACCCATAGCTCCTACTGATAGAACAGAGGAGGCGGTAAGCCCATCAAAACCGACATCTAGAACACCACATGCACCTAGAAAGCCAGAACCTGCTACTGTTGCTCCGGCAACACCTGCTTCGCCGGTAACACCAGCAGCAGCAGCGCCTACTTCACCATCAGCTAGAACTCCGAAAGACCGTCGTTTTGACATCGAATTGGACGGGGTAATTGAAGGCGAGGGGGTATTAGAAATGATGCCTGATGGCTATGGCTTCTTACGTTCTGCGGATTACAACTACTTGACTTCTCCTGACGATATTTACGTTTCGCCTTCGCAAATTAAGCTATTTGGCTTACGCACAGGCGATACCGTTCGTGGAGCTATTCGTCCTCCTAAAGAAGGCGAAAAATATTTTGCACTATTGCGAGTTAGTCGCATCAATGGTTTGAAACCAGAGGAAATTCGTGACCGAGTACCTTTTGATTACCTAACACCATTATTCCCTGAAGAAAAATTTACGCTTTCTTCTTCTCCAACAGGTCGTGATTATAGTACTCGTACTATTGATTTGTTTACACCAATTGGTAAAGGACAACGTGGTTTGATTGTAGCCCAACCTAAAACAGGTAAAACGTGGTTACTTAAAGATGTAGCAAATGCCATTGCAAAAAATCACCCAGAAGTTTATTTAATTGTTCTTTTGGTGGACGAACGCCCCGAAGAGGTAACAGATATGCGTCGTAGCGTCAGAGCAGAAGTAGTCGCTTCTACTTTTGATGAACCGGCAGATAATCATGTTCGCGTAGCAGGTATTGTTTTAGAAAAAGCTAAACGCTTAGTAGAATGTGGACACGATGTCGTTATCCTATTGGATAGTATCACGCGTTTGGCACGTGCTTATAACACCGTTGCGCCAGCTAGTGGTAAAGTACTTTCTGGTGGTGTCGAAGCAAATGCATTGCACAAGCCGAAGAAATTCTTTGGCGCAGCACGTAATATTGAAGATGGTGGCTCGCTTACTATTTTAGCAACCGCATTGATTGATACAGGCTCGAAAATGGATAGCGTTATCTTTGAAGAATTCAAAGGTACTGGTAATATGGAGTTACAACTCGACCGGACATTGGCGAACAAACGCTTATATCCTGCTGTCGATTTAGTCAAATCTTCTACTCGTCGTGACGACTTACTCTTGGACAAAGATACTTTGCAACGTATGTTTATCTTGCGTAATTATCTGGCAGACATGAAGCCCGACGAAGCCATGGAATTTGTGCGTAAGCAAATGCTACATTCTAGCAGTAACGACGAATTCTTGAACTCGATGAATGGTTAGAAATAACTCGATTTATAAAATCGAGACCAATTATTCGGCTAAAAATGTCGAATAAATACAAAAAACGATACCAGATGTCTATCTGGTGTCGTTTTTTTTTGGTTTGTTACAGAGCCGTGACTAAGAAAAAACAATGGTGCTTTATTTTTGCCCTTGATAAGACAACTGAACAGACAATAGCAAAAGACGCAGCAAATTACATGTTAGAAGGTTACAAAATATTAACGGTCACACATCAACGCACTCATCTTAGCGAGATAGGCAACTACGTCGTACAAGATGCGGAAGGCGACCTGCTACGGGAAAAATTAGTAGGGTTTAAGGAGAAATTTGATTTCCCGGAATTGATGTATATGGCGACTTGTAACCGAGTAATGTATTGCTTTTATACAGAAAATAAATTGGATGATAATTTTCGGTATCGCTTTTTTCAAGCTGTCAATCCGAAATTGAGCGCGAATGATTTATTTTTATTAGACAAAAAAGCATCTTTTTTAGAAGGCGAAGCGGCTTTAAAACACTTATATAATGTAGCCTCTTCAGTAGTTTCTTTGGTGGTGGGAGAGCGTGAAATTTTGCGCCAGTTGAAAGATGCTTATAAACAATCGCATACATGGGGCTTGACGGGCGATAATTTGAGAATTGCCTTTCAGAGTGCCATAGTAGCTGCCAAAAATGTGTATGCAAAAACGCGCATTGGCGAAAAACCAGTATCGGTCGTGTCTTTGGCTATTCAGCAATTAATGCTAACCGAATTGCCAAAAGACGCGCGCATTTTAATGATTGGTGCAGGACAAACGAATACGCTAGTGATGAAGTTTTTGAAAAAATATGAATACAGTAATATTGCTGTATTTAATCGAACACAAGAACGAGCAACTAGTCTAGCGCGCATGGTTTCTGGAACGGCGCATGCTTTACCTACTCTGCCGCATTATCAAAAAGGTTTTGACTGTCTAATTGTCTGCACAGGCGCAACTAAAGCAGTAATTAATAGCGATTTATACCGCCATATGCTACAAGGCGATACCGCACAGAAAGTGGTTATTGATCTCTCTATCCCCAACAATGTAGCCGCAGAAGTAGTGGAAGATTTTGATGTAAATTACATTGGTATAGAAAATTTGCGCGCTTTAGCGAAGAAAAATTTAGCCTTCCGTGAAAAAGAAGTTGAAAAAGTAAAAGTCTTATTAGCACAAGACATTCAGAAGTTTCACAATACTTATCAGGAGCGGCGTATAGAGCGCGCTATGAAAAACTTACCTAGTGAAATTAAGTCCATTAAAAGCCACGCCATGACCACTGTTTTCGCAAAAGATATGGAAAATCTAGACGATAATGCACGTGCTATTTTGGAGAAAATGATGACTTATATGGAGAAAAAGTGCATCAGCATTCCGATGAAAACAGTAAAACAAGCCTTATTGAAAGATAAAATGTAGCATTGAGAAAGGAGAGAAAAGAAAGCCCCGTTTGCAAATTACAAACGGGGCTTTTTATGTCTCGGCAATAATCAATCAACAATAGTCCATCCTATTAGCCTTTATCGAAGCGTAATTCTTGCACCATCATCTTACTATCTTTCGTATTTAGATAGACATATACTCGAAATGTTTTACCATTTGCAGTCATATTTCCGATGAAGTACTGCGAATCTTTACCCGGCGAAACGCCTTCGTGAACGCGATTGAATGCGCTCGGTTTATTAGTTGCAAAAAATGTTTTCACGATACCGATAGCTTCAGTTTTACTGTAGATATCCTCTTCGCCTAGCACTGCTATTTCGACTGTCTTGTCAAAATAAGCACCTAATGCATCAGCATTGCCGCTACCTATTGCTTTCGTAATTCTGTCCACACTCATTTCTATCGGTTCGATAGTATCGGTCGGTTCAATGGTGAAAGACATTAAAAAAGCAGGTAAGAGGGCAAACAAAAAAACCAATTGTTTCATGACTCTGGTTTTGTATTAAAAGATAATTTCCTCTTTCGAAGATATAAATTAGACGTAAATATATCATTTTTTCCACAGTATCTAAGAAGAAAGATGAAAAGAAAGATACACAATAACATCTATTATACAGACGAATGAGCAATTGAAATAGTTATTATTTTATCAACTAAGTCGTTGATAATCAATTAGTAGTGTGTGGGAGGAAGTGACAAGAGTTACTAAAAAGCACTCTTTTTTGTTACATTTTGGATGTTCTACGATTGAATAAACGTCTATCTTTAATTGCTTATTATGTTTTACTATAAAAATGCGTACATAAGCTTTACAATGATTTACTACAATTTTCCTGCCACCACAATTGGCTCTTTTTGATAATGTGTTGCGCCTTGCGGTGAAAAAATTTCAAACCAAACCACATAAATACCTATGCGTGCGCGCTGTAAATTGTCAGTAGTTCCATCCCACTTTAGGGTACCATTAGTTGCTAATAGTTGATTATTTGCTAGCTCTTTTATTAATCGACCTTCTGCATCAAAGACACGGATATTTGCAGTAAAACCAGCGCTTGCTAATGCATATTGCATCACTAATACATCTTCAAAACCATCTTCATCTGGTGAAACTCGTGCATTTTCAATCGTGAAAAATTCTTCTGGTGCTTGGCCTGTTGGCGTAAATTGTGAGTTAGTAGCAGTTGGAGTACCATAACCAGCTGTTGCTGCTGCGGAATACCAATTTCCAGTACTATTAGTCGGCGTATTGATGTCTAATCGTTCCAATGAAACTCCATTAAAATCACGTAATAAGGCGTAATGCAAATCGTCCGAATAATCAAAACTATCCATGATAAAATCGTCGGTAAAAAGCGTGACATTCCCTTCTTTATCATCAAATGAAGGCAGATTTTGTTCCACTAAATGATCAGGATTTTCGACGGTAAAATGGTCTAAAATGTGGTCAGGATTATCCGTCAAAACTAAATATTCGCCCGGTAAAATAAAACGTTCATCCGTAATAGCTTGCATTGTATCCCCCGTTTCTTTTTGGCGATTAGCTATTTTTAATTCATTGATAGCCAATACTTTATCTGACTTATTGTAAATTTCTAGAAAATCAACTCCACCTGAAATTGGATTAGGCAATAGTTCATTAATTACAATATCTCCTGCGGTCATTTGTTCGGCTTGAAGAAAATAAAAGTCGGCATTGCCTTCCGTTAATATATTGCCAGCCAAGTCAGCAATATCAAATGCAGTAAGTGTATAAGTTTGCAAATTTTGCATTGGGTCTAATAATCCAATTTGTACTTGGGCTGCATTGCCTATTACCAACTCTGCATCGACAATTGACAAGCCATTATTCAATGAAAAATTAGAAGGAACAGTAGTTATGGGGTCGAGTATTTCGTTGAAATTAGCGATAATTGTCGTCGAATTTACGACGTTAACATTCAATAATTCCGGTGGCGTCTCGTCCTCAAAAGTAGGCGTAATTAATACATCATCCAAGAAAAAGAGCTTACCACGTGTAGAAGTATATTTACAGAAAAAGCCAAAATAATTTCCAATAAGATGCGTATTGTCAAGGGCAGTTCCTTCAGAAGTGTAAGCCTCACCGCCTGTATAATCGGTAAATAATTCCCAATTTCCAGCATCATCACGAATCACTCTCACTCGCACAACAACGGTGCTTGTACCCGCGCCTCCTGTCATTCCTGCAATTAATAATTCGTCATCCGAACCATCTTGGCGAAATAATTCTACAGCATCATCGCTGCCAGAAATGCCACCAATTTTGAGGTAATAACCATTCAAATCTCCTTCTAAATCGGGCGAATCGCTATGTAAATAGACTTTCGCAAAATTACTAGTAGATGGAGAAAAGTCTAAGCGAACTAAAAACTCCCAGGTTGTTTGCCCCGTTGTATTGGCAGCGACATACAATTGAGAAGTACTCGTAACGGTATCATCAGATTGTAATTCACCTCCTGTATTGACGACAAAGGTCTCGGTATCACCTAACCACGTTGGATTATTCGTGAAATCTCCATCAGCAAAATCGTCAGAGATTTGAGCAGAAATAAATGATGTCCCTAAAAAAAATACTAGCAATGAAAAAATTAATCGGCTTGTCATATCAGTAGTTATTACTTTGCGAATAAAAGTAGTGAAATGCGTAAATAATTGATTATCAGAATAATGCTATACATTCATCAATTGTTTTCCGATGTCCAATACCTCATGAAATAGTAGTCAAATGCGTCCCCAAAAGTAGGCACAATAATGAATTGGACTTATCTTTGCCGGAATAATTTTTAGTTAAATAACAAGAAAAATCATAAGTTAGACAATTTGTCGTTATTTAACAGCAACTTTTAGTTAATAACTGACGTATAAATCTGTACTTACCACGGAATTATATTTAAAAAATAACAAACATGAAATTAGCAGTAGTTGGCGTGACTGGCCTCGTCGGTACGGTCATGTGCGAAGTTTTAGCAGAACAAAATTTTCCAATCACTGAATTTTTACCCGTAGCGTCCGCTCGGTCAGTAGGAAAAGAATTGGAATTTAACGGAAAAAAATATACTATCATCAGTATGGCAGATGCTGTTGCGCAAGCTCCTGATGTAGCAATTTTCTCGGCAGGTGGTGGCGTTTCATTGGAATGGGCCCCGAAATTTGCGGAAGTAGGAACAACAGTAATTGACAATTCATCAGCTTGGCGAATGGATGCGACAAAAAAATTAGTCGTGCCAGAGGTTAATGCAGCAGAATTGACGGCAGAAGATAAAATCATTGCTAATCCAAATTGTTCGACGATACAAATGGTGGTGGCTTTAAAACCATTACACGAAAAATATGGCATCAAACGCTTAGTTATTTCGACTTATCAATCTTTTACTGGCACTGGCGTAAAAGCAGTGAACCAATATGAAATAGAACGCAAAGGCGAAGACTCTACTGGAGAACGGGCATATAATTATCCCATTTTTGAGAATTGTTTGCCACATTGTGATGTCTTTTTGGAAAATGACTATACCAAAGAGGAAATGAAATTGGTACATGAAACACGTAAAATCTTAGGCGACAATAGCATAGGTATTACAGCGACAGCAGTACGCGTGCCAGTCAATGGCGGACATAGTGAGGCGGTAAATGTAGAATTTCATAAACCATTTGACATTGCCGAATTGAAAGAAGTGTTGGCAACTGCTCCGGGTATTATTATGCAAGATAATCCTGCCAATAATGAGTATCCAATGCCCCTTTTTGCAAAAAACCAAAATGAAGTTTTTGTTGGCCGAGTAAGACGTGACGATTCTGTAGAAAATGGTCTAAATCTTTGGATTGTAGCTGATAATTTACGCAAAGGTGCAGCAACCAATGCAGTACAAATTGCAGAATACTTGGTAGAAAAAGGACTTTTAGCTACTATTGTAGAGGCTTGATATAAATTTAATTAAAAAAATATAATTTTATAACATTTTGATTTTCAATCTATTATAAAATTATCTTTAAAATATTACGCTATTTAAGCGACGAAGCAGACATAACAATTTGTATATTCCATATACAAGAGTAAATTTGCATTTGTAATCACTAATAAATTCTTTAAGAGTAGTGAACAAAATACACAAACAGACATCGAGCTTTTGCTCCCGAAAAATAATTACAACTAGTGTAACGAAAACCAACTAACAAGTAACAAGTATTCAACACATGTATTTAAGTAATTGAGTTTATAAACGTAACATGTCATAAAATTCAATTGCTAATCGAAGGATTCTTAAAATCTTATTTTAAAGATTTTAAAGATCAGATTAACTGAAAAAACGATCACAGTCATGAAGACAAAAGTAGTACTTTGGGGTGCTAACGCACAAGACGAGAAGGTATTGATTGCCCTCCAATTGAGACCAGAAGCAAACATGGTCGATGTTTGGACATTTCCAGAACAAGTGGCAACAGAAGCATTCAGCAAGCAAATGATGAATGAATGGAGAGATAACAAAGAAGTTGAATTTCCTGAAAACACGCACATCGAACGTGAATTGAGCGTAACAGAGCATTTACTGCCTGCCGACTTAAAAGTAGAGCGAACGGATGTAATTGAGCGCGCCAAAACGGAATGGCATTTTATGGTATTGTCGAGTAAATTGCATCAGACCTACGAAGCAACTTACGACGAACTGAAAGAAGAAGTTTCTAAATTAGAGTCCTTCAGCCAAGACTCTTGGGATCGCATGAAAGAATTTTGGAACAAAGTACAAGAACAAGTACGGGAACGAAATTTATTGCGACACCAAGGCGATGAACTGCGTAGCAAGACCAATGAGTTATTCGATCAAATGAAAGCATTACGTGGCAAGATGGACGAAGAATTTCGTGCAAAATCCAAAAATGCTATGGATTCTTTCATGGGAACTTTAGATAAAATTGAAGGAAAAGCAGCAGAAGGAATGCGCTTGAAACCACTTTTTGATGAATTGAAAAGTGTGCAACGCAAATACCGCGACACAAAAATGACTCGCGAACATGCCAACAAAGTTTGGGCTCGTTTAGATAATTCCTTCAAAATGGTGAAAGGTAAATTGTTTGGGGAAGACAATCAGCGACAAGCTGATGGTAATTCGCCATTGCAACGCACCCAACGTCGTTTGAATGGTTTGTTAGCTGCCATTGATAAAATGGAGCGCAGCTTAAACCGTGATAAGGATGAATTATCTTTCCAAGAACGTAAAATTGCGACAACTGACGGACAGTTAGAAGCGCAAATTCGCCAAGCGAAAATCATGATGATTCAGGAGCGTTTGCGTTCGAAAGAAGAAAAATTCGAAGACATGATGAAAACGAAAGTCGAATTAGAAGGTCGAATTGAGAAAGAAAGGATTAATGAGGAAAAACGTAAAGCACGTCAAGAACAAGATAAAGCCAAAAAAGCAGCAGAAGCAGCCGTGAAAGCACGCATTGCCGAACAAATGAAAGAAGGCGAAGCAGCAATTAGCGCAGAAGACGCTGAAAAATTAGCAGCAGCAGCAGCAACTATCAAAGCTACTAAAGAAAAAGCGGCAGCAGCTAAAGCAGCAGCAATGGCTGCGGCAGCAACTACTTCAGAAGAAATTGTAACTGAAACAGTCCCTACTGAAACAGTCCCTACTGAAGCAGCAACTGAAACTCCAGTAGCTGACGCCCCTGTAGAAAAAGGTATTTTGGAAGAAGTAACCGACATGGCTAGCGAAGCTTTGGAAGATGCCGTTGATACAGCTAAAGCGATTGCAACAGTTGTCATCGACCGTGTGACTGATGCACTTGAAGGCGACGACGATACTCCTGCGGAAGAAACTGTAGCGGCAAGCCCAACAACAGAACCGGCGACAGAAGTAGTAACTGATGCAGCATCTGATGCCGTGGATACTGCGACTGCTATTGCTGCGGTTGTTTCTAATAATGTAGCAGCAACCGTTGCTGATTTGAAGAATGAAGAAGAGTAGATTTGGTAAAGAATAAAAATGAGTTACGAGAGTAGGAAATGAATAATTGCTCCATCTATTCGTGACATAATTTAAAGAAGAGAAAGGTTTTCCATTTTAAATGTGGAAAGCCTTTTTCTATGTGTGCCGACAGAGAAAATTGCTAAACAAAACAAAGCCTAACAAGGCTATACAGTCATGTTTGTAAATGCAGTAGGGACTGGAATGAAAGTTCGTCCTATAAGTACCCGGACACATTTATTCGTGGAATTTTAGGGCTAAGATTTTTTCGATAGTTTTTCTTAAAAAATCCTTGCATAGCCTACGTTACGGAAGTATTTTTTGAGGAAAAATAACGGAAAAAGATAGTTCTAAAAACCGATAATAAATGTGTCCGGGTACTTAAGTACTCGATTTTGATTATATTCCTATTAACGTCGCCTTCTCCCCGAATACTCCATCGCTTCTCCTTTTCCAAAACCATAGCTAAAACCAAGCGTAATGAAACGTCCACGTTGACGACGGTTGTACAAATAAAAGTCCGTCTGAATAGTTTCACTTTCATCTATTCGCGAAGCAAAAACGTCACGTACACTCACATTTATAATTCCTTTTCCTTTCAATATCTTCTTACGTAAGCCCATATCTGCGAAAAGATTATCTGATGTCGTGCCTTGTATAGTTTGATATTTAGAGCGATAAGTACCTGTGACTTCAAAGTCAATTTGATGCGGTAATTTGATTTTTGTTTGTAATTTACTCGTCCATCTATTGGCATTAAAATCGAAAGAAGTCCCTTCAAATTCGCCTTTGCGCTGGAAATAATTATAATTCATATCGACATTGAAACTGAATTTTTTATTGGGACTGTATTTAGCATTCCATTCCACACCCGTGGCTCGATTAGTACCTACATTATAGGGTTGGCGTGTGCTAATGTTATTTTCAAAAGTCGAAATACGTTCCACTACTTCAGTTGTATAAAGATGATAAATACCAAAATTCATAGATACTTTTCCAAGGATATAAATGCTCGTCAACTCATAGGAGTCCGTGTATTCCGGTAGTAATTCTGGATTGCCAGTGCGAATACTAAAGTTGTTACGAATATTGAAAAAGGGATTTAAATCCCATAAACGCGGGCGAAAAATACGTCGCGAATAACCTGCCTGTAAGGATACTTTTTCCGACAGTTTATAGGAGGAATGAAAGCTTGGAAAATAGTCGGTAAAATTGCGTTGATTAAATTTATTAGTATTGGTCAGTAAGGTCGCTAAATCTGTATTTTCTATACGCAATCCGAGTTTTGCGCCCCACTTATCGCCTTCGTAAGCACCTGTTCCATAGATGCCAAATACCTTTTGGTCATACTCAAAAAGATTGGTTAAATTGGGGTCACTCACCCATTCATTATCTTCCAGATTAATTACTGCATAGTCATTGCTAACGTCATTTAGTACATACTGTGCGCCTGTTTCCAAGGTAAATTTTTCGGCAAAAGGCTTTGTATAATCTAGTTTAAAGGTCGATTTAATTTCCTTAAAAGCCGTATTCGTTCGCTGCTGTCCGGTCATATCTGCCCCCGAAATCGTCGTATTTTGAAACTCAGAAGAAAGGTCTTTTGCAAATAAATTCCCCAAAGCACTAAACAACATGGTATGCTCTTTATTATCTTTAAAATCGCGCTTATATTGCAACTCATATTGGTATTTTGGATTGAGTGCCTCGGTCACTTCTTCGCGCTGCCACTCGCTAATTGTTGCGCCAGTAGCATCTTGAAAATTAAAATTAGAAAGTGAAGGTTGGTCTTCTATTTCATAAGCAAAACTACCAGAAAGAGTAATGACATTATATTTGTCAATGTGATAATCCGTCCCTAAAATGAAATTATAAAACTGCTCATTTCGATATTCCGTACCGTCTGAGTAAAGGCGTGTTTGATTAATTTTGTCTTCATTAATATACTCAAAAGCCATAGGTAAAGAACGATAGCCTAGACCTAATTGACTAAATAAATTAAATTTTTCGGTGCGTCGATTTAAACTCAAGCCGAAGCTGTGATTGTGTGGCGAACCAAGGTTAATCGAAGCAGAGCCATTAATGCCTTTTCGTTCTTCTTTTTTAAGCACAATATTGATAATGCCCGACGTACCTTCTGCTTCATATTTTGCAGATGGATTGGTAATTACTTCTACTTTTTCAATCATGTCTGCTGTAATCGTACCAAGCGCATTTCCTTGTTCACTTGCAATAACAGAAGGCTTTCCATTGATGAGAATTTGTACACCTTGACTACCACGCAAACTGATTTGTCCTTCAATATTTACATTAACCGACGGCACATTATTCAACACTTCCAAGGCACTTGCGCCTGTTGTGCTAAGGTCTTTTCCTACATTAAAAACACGTTTATCTAACTTAAACTCGGTCTGGGATTTTTCGGCACGAACCAATACTTCATCTAATACTTCTCCATCATCTGAGAGTAGAATAGTGCCCAAGTTTATTTGACCATTTTCGATAGCGAAATCGTTAATGGTAGTCGATTTGAAGCCAATAAAGCTAACCTCCAGATAAACATTAGTATTAGTGGTTTGTAAAACAAACCTACCATCTTCGTCGCTTGTCGTACCCGTAATAGCTTGTTTTGTCGTTTTATCAGCCAACATGACCGTCGCAAATTCTATAGGTTGTTGACTTGCTTGCTCAACTATTTTTCCTGTAATTTCGATGACTTGCTGCTGAGCGAAAATAATATTCGCAAATAATAAAAGAAGGAAACAGCACAAAAGAGGAAGGACTTTATTTTTCATAATCGGATGTCATTTTTTGTGAAAGACAGCACAAAGATATACAACATAAGAAGACGAATAACTGAAGTAGGAGTATTAACTATTCGTTATGAGTCGAGTATTGTAATTTGTTTTTTATTCGAAAGGATTTTTAAGGCTTGATTTAATCAAGAAAAAATAGTTATCGAAAGATACCGTAAAATCCTTTCACAATCGCTCTCATGCATAAACCTTTCCTAAAATGCCCTGTTTAACTAGCATTCCTTTATCTTTGCAATTAATCAGATATGAACGCATTAATGGATCAGTTAGAAATCAAACAGACTTTTCAAGACCATGACCCGACGGCGGCAGACCGTAAGAAGGACCACATTACCTTGGCTTTTCAGTCACAAATCGCGACGGGCTTGCTAGATAGTCGGTTCTATTATGAACCATTATTGGCGGCGCATCCGCAACGAGGTAGCTTGCCTAGTTTTGAATTTTTAAGTAAAAAAATGCGCGCTCCGATGTGGGTGAGCAGCATGACAGGCGGCACTGCTTTGGCGAATAAAATCAACCATAACTTAGCGCGTGCTTGCCGAGAATTTGGTTTTGGAATGGGCTTAGGTTCTTGTCGATCATTATTGTTTGACGACGAATATTTAGCTGATTTTGATGTGCGCGATTTGATTGGCGATGATTTACCGCTATACGCGAATTTGGGCGTAGCACAACTGGAACAATTAATTGATACCAACGAAGTTTATCGCATTCAAGCACTACTAAATAAACTACGTGCCGACGGCTTAATTATCCACGTCAATCCGCTACAAGAATGGCTACAGCCGGAAGGCGACCGCTTTTTACGCCCGCCTTTGCAGACGATAGAGACGATTTTGGAGCAATGTAATTGCCCGATTATTGTCAAAGAAGTAGGTCAAGGTTTTGGCTATGAAAGTTTAAAAGCCTTATTGAAATTACCTTTGGCAGCTGTTGATTTTGCAGCAAATGGAGGTACTAATTTCGCTAAAATAGAGTTATTAAGAAGCGATAAATTACGACAAAGCGTCTATGAACAACTCGCTTATGTTGGTCACAGTGCGGAAGAAATGGTGCATTTGACCAATCAATTGGTCGAGGAATTAGGCGATGAAATACGTTGTCAACAAATTATTATTTCTGGTGGTATTCAGCACTTCTTAGATGGGTACTATTTGACTAATAAATGTAAATTATCAAGTATATACGGGCAAGCATCTAGTTTTTTGAAACACGCCCAAGGTAGCTACGATGACCTCCACGAATATGTGAAAAGTCAGATACAAGGCTTGGAATTGGCAAATGCCTTTTTGAAAATAAAATAAAATCATGTGCGATTTATAAAGTATGATATGATGTTAATATCGTTTGTACTTCAAAAATCGAAAATCGTAAATAAACGAAGGTGGAACAGCAAAAAACAGTCTCAGGGTTTAGCAAATTATCGAAGCGCGAGAAGATAAAATGGCTTGTCAAAAATTTCTACAAAGACCCAGAAGGAGCAATGCGGGAATTAGTGTCATTTTGGCATAAAGACGAAGAACAACAGCGCGTCATCGATGGTTTTTCAGAGAATACGATTAGCAATTTCGTATTGCCTTTTGGTGTTGCACCTAATTTTGTCATTAATGACAAAACTTATGCTATACCGATGGTTATCGAAGAAAGTTCGGTGGTTGCAGCAGCTTCGAGTGCCGCTAAATTTTGGATGAAAAGAGGCGGTTTTAAAGCTGAAATACTAGGGACTAAAAAAGTTGGCCAAGTCCATTTTTCATGGTCGGGTAATGCTAGGAAACTACACGAAAACTTTATAGAATTAGACCAATATTTACGCCAAGCCTGTGCAGAAATAACCGCTAATATGGACAAACGTGGCGGCGGTATTTCAAGCATTAATTTGATAGATATGACGCATTTAGAAGCTGATTATTATCAACTCAAATGCACTTTTGAAACCTGCGATAGTATGGGCGCAAATTTTATTAATTCGGTACTCGAACAAATGGGGCAATCGCTCACTTCTTTTGTTCAGACTAAACCTTACTTCGTTGATAATGAGCGTGATATAACAATTATCATGGCGATTTTGTCGAACTATACACCAGAATGTATCGTACGTGCCAGCGTTGAATGTCCTGTCGAAAAATTAGGAAAAGTAAACGGTATGGCTCCTACTATTTTTGCCGATAAATTTAATAAAGCCGTTCGCATTGCACATCTCGACCCGCATCGTGCTACGACACACAATAAGGGGATTTATAACGGTATTGATGCTGTTGTTTTGGCTACTGGAAATGACTTCCGCGCTATCGAAGCCTGTGGGCATACCTACGCTGCAAAAGACGGACAATATCGTAGTCTAACTTACTGCAAAGTCGAAAATGGCGTATTCAAATTTTGGCTGGATTTGCCTTTGGCCGTTGGCACAGTTGGTGGTTTGACCAATTTGCATCCAATAGCCCGTCGCTCTTTAGAGTTGCTTGGCAATCCGTCTGCAGAGGAATTAATGGGCATTATTTCGGTAGTTGGTTTGGCGCAAAATTTTGCGGCATTAAGGTCATTAACAACGACTGGCATTCAGCAAGGACACATGAAAATGCACTTGCTTAACATTCTTAATCATCTCGGTGCAACGGAGGTAGAAGTCAAAGAAACAGTCGCTTATTTTAAAGATAGAGTGGTTTCTTTTTCGGCAGTTCGAGAGTTTTTAGAAACTTTTCGAGCGAAGTCGGATGTGGCGATTGCTTAAACAGATAGACGCAGAGGGCGCGAGAGGTTACGCAGAGTTCGCAAAGATTTTTTAGTTTGGTAAGCAGTAGCATATATCCTTCTATATTCTACTACTTATAATTGTACTCATAAATCACTTACGAAAAATACATTTTTCTACACTTTGAGCGTTATCCAATAGCTTTTTTCTATCATTTTGTGGATGGTTAGTCTGTTCTTCGTCTTAATAGCGAGGACGATATTTACTGTCCATCAAATAAGGATTTTAATTGCTTATGAAAAAATACTATACGCTACTTCTCTTTACTTTTTTTCTTCAGTTATTAGCAGCGCAAAATGTCAAACCTTTGCCCGGTAATATCGTGCCTAATCACAGCTTCGAGCGATTTTCGAGCGTACCTCTAGGCTGGTTTTACAAAGGTGAACACTATACGCGTTTGATGAAATATTGGGTCTCTCCAACAGGCGCATCGCCCGATGTTTTTGGTCAAAAAGTGAAAGTGCCGAAAGACTGGTACGAAAAAGATTTTGGAAAACTACCACCACGTAGCGGTGGTGCCATGACGGGCATGACAGTCTATGGCTGCGAAGGAAAACCGCATTGTCGGGAGTATGTACAAATCCAATTGGTCGAGCCATTAGTGCTAGGTCAAACCTATTATTGTGAAATGTGGGTGGCGCATTTGCCACGTTCTTTGCAGATAAATAATTTGGGCTTTCATTTTTCGGAAGAAGCTATTGATGAAAAAATACGAGTGCAATTGGAACAAACACCGCAAATAAATGCGGAACAAATCGTTGATGCAGCGCGTGGAAAATGGCAGAAAATATCTGGTACATTTATCGCCAAAACAGAAGCTGAATTTTTAACTGTGGGCAATTTTTTTGATGATGCAAATACAAAAATGCGCCCTCAAAAAGAGGACCATTTACCTTATGCTTACTACTATGTAGATGATATTTTGGTAAAAAAAGTGCCACCTATTTTGCCTGTTCCTATCAAAGAAGATGACTTAACTTTGCTAGAATTAGAGGAAGGGAAAACGATTGAATTAAAAGATATTTACTTTGATTTTAATAGTGCTGAATTGCATCCAAGGTCATATATTGAACTGAAAAAATTGCTTTATTTAATGCAAGAAAATAAGCAAATGCGCATCGAAATACTGGGACATACGGACGATATAGGGGAAGATAAATACAATAAATACTTGTCGAGAAAACGAGCGAAATCGGTAGTTTTGTACTTGATGGAAAATGCAGTCACGCCGAGTAGATTGGAATATAGTGGCCAAGGGGAAGGTCACCCCATCGCTACGAATGAAACGGAAGAAGGGCGGCAATTGAATAGGCGAGTAGAGTTTCGTATTTTGAAGAAATAAGTTAGGTGAGAGACGCAGAGTTCGCAAAGTTTATCTTAGCGAACTTCGCGTATTCTTTCCGAATTTTGCGTCTCCTTCTTAGTCCTACAAATAGCCCTGTGCTTGCAAAGCAAATAGCTCCGCATATTTCCCTTCTTTTGCTATCAATTCTTCATGACTACCGAGTTCTAACAACTGCCCATGTTCCAAAAATAAAATACGGTCAGCCATCCGAACGGTCGAAAAACGGTGGGAGATAAGTACTGCGCTTTTTCCTTCTATTAACTCCGCAAAACGCTGAAAAACTTCGTGTTCTGCGCGGGCATCAAGTGCCGAAGTGGGTTCGTCCAAAATGAGTAATTGTGCATCTCGCATATAGGCACGTGCTAGGGCAACTTTTTGCCATTGACCGCCTGATAGTTCTACCCCGCCTTCAAAACGCTTGCCTAATACTTGGTCATAACCGCCCGGTAAATCTTCTACAACGGTATCAGCTAGACTTTTTTGGGCAGCATCTTTTATAACTATGTCATTTAGTCGTAAATCAATATTTCCCACCGCAATATTCTCCCCTGCTTTAAGCTGAAAGCGTTGATAATCTTGGAAAATAATACCCGTCGCATCGCGTAAAGATTTTAAATCGTAGTCGCGAATATCCACACCATCTAGTAAAATACGTCCTGAAGTCGGTTCATATAGTCGAGCTAATAATTTTACCAAGGTCGTTTTTCCTGCGCCATTTTCGCCTACTAAAGCTAATTTTTCGCCTGCTTGTAGGTGAAAAGAAAGGTCTTTTATTGCCCAACGCTCACTATTCGGATATTTGAAACTTACGTTTTCAAAAGTAAAACCTTGCTGAATTTTTGCTGGTACTTTGGCTTTAGTATTATCATTTCTAATAGTAGGTACTATTGCGAAAAAGTCGAATAAATCTTGCAAATAAAGTGCGCCTTCTGCAATACTTGAAAAACGGTTCATAATGCTTTGTAACATCATTCGCATACGCTGAAAAGAACCCGCCAAAAAAGTCAGGGTACCTAGCGTAATTAATCCACCAACCGTTTGCAAAATAATAAAGACATAAGCACCGTAATACGCCACGGTACCAATCGTAGAGAGCAATGTTCCCCACAAAGCACGCTTAATAGCGATGCCTTTATTCGCGTGATAATAGCGATTAGAAATGACTTCAAATCGATCGGCTAAGAAGTCGGCTAGGCTAAATATTTTCACCTCTTTTGCCGTTTCATCACTTGCACCGATATAGCGCAGATAATCGAGTTCACGGCGTTCGGGTGTCCAGGAGCGTGTCAAAGAATAACTACGTTGATTGAAATGCGTTTCACCCATAAATGCAGGAATAACCGCAACTATGAGGATGAGGATTAACCAAGGATTAAAAGCAATCAAACCTGCACTCAAAAAGAGAACAGTAATCATGTCTTGTATTTGAGAAAATACCTGTGACATAAGTATGGTTCGGGCGGTAGTTTGACGACGAGCGCGCTCTAATTTATCGTAAAATTCGGGGTTTTCAAATTGATATAAATCTAAAGTTGCTGCGTGCCGTATTAGGTCCACAGAGGTTCGATTAGAGAATAAATCGCCCAATAGACTATCTAATAGGGTAATGCCGCGATTGATTAATTCAGAGGTGGCAGCTAAGCCTAGTTCAATACCCACTAATATCCATATCCATTGCATATCCGCATTTTCGGTATTGATATGCATGACAACTTCGTCAATAATTTCCTTGCCGACCCAAAGCATAGCCAAAGGAATAGCGGACTTAATAAGACGTAGAATAGCATTAGCTAAAGTCATACTTGGACTGGTCGCCCAAATCAATTTGAAAAAGGGAATAAGGTTGCGGAGTGCCGCAAATTGGTCTTTAAAGGAGGTTTCTTTATCTTTTCTTTTTGCCATAAACTATTTAATCGTTGTGTGTTGCGAATTAAAAGTTGGAACAGTTGCCCCAAAGCTCTTAATTTTATTACGGTGCTAATCGTTCCAAATTCCAGTGGTCGCCTTGTTTTTCGAAAACCATTCTATCGTGCAAACGACTGCTTCTGCCCTGCCAAAACTCGATACGCTGCGGGCGTATTCGATAGCCACCCCAAAATTCGGGCAATGGTAATTGCTCGGCATTCTCGTATTTTTTTTGAAAGTTTTTAACGTTATTTTCTAAAATTTCGCGACTATCAATTGGACTACTTTGTGGCGAAGCCCATGCGCCAATTTGACTTTTTTTAGGTCGGCTTTGGAAATAACTTTCCGATTGCTCTTGTGATACTTTTTCGACTACACCTTCTATGCGTACTTGTCGCTGCAAGCCAAGCCAATTGAAAACTAAAGCAACATTAGGATTTAAAGCTAATTCTTGAGCTTTTCTGCTTCGATAGTTCGTATAAAATACAAAACCATTTTTATCAAATCCTTTCAATAAGACAACTCGTGCCGAAGGCTTTCCGTCCAAGACTGTGGCAATGACCATTGCATTAGGTTCTGGAATTTTGGAATTTAATGCTTCTTGAAACCATTGGTCAAATTGAACAATGGGGTCATTAGCAACATCTGTTTTATCGAGGCTATTCTGTTGATAGTCTTCGCGTAGGTTTTCTAAAGTAAATTGCTTATTTTTCATCCTATTTGAAATTTAAAAGAGTGTATGCTATGTAAAGCGATTGAAGCCTGAAAAGGTTGCAGGCTATGCCTAGAATAATTTTTATCATTATGGGTTAAAAAAGTATATTTTTGAAGGTTTGGGCAACTATTTCACTTTGATTACTTTTGTGTGATTTTTATATTTACTGACAATTACTTACCGAGATTCACTTTTTCTATAACATCTTAAAATTAAGTACCCAGACACATTTATTAGCGGTTTTTAGAACTATCTTTTTACGCTATTTTTCCTCAAAAAATATGTCCGGCTACTTACTCTAATTAGATAGACTTAAAGCAAGGGAGGGCTTTAGGCGTAAATAATCATCATTCTGAAAACAGATTAAACGAAAAACTTACAATTTTTAAATTTTTTAATCAATAAACTACACAGTTATGCATACTGGAGCAAAATTACTCATGCTTGCCGTTTTGGCAGGTTTCATCTTTCCTTCTTGTGTTTCTAAAAAGAAATTCACGGAGTTGATGACTGAAAAAGAAGGTTTAATTTCTGACCTTTTAAAGACCAAGGAAAACTTGGCTTCCATTGAAAAGGCAAAGACCGAACTGGAAGAAACTTACGCTAACGAGAAGGCTCGAATGACTGGTCAAATCGAAAAAACACAAGCTGACTTACGTGAGAAAGAACTTGCTTTTGAAAATACTAAAAATGAATTGACAGAGAAAACTGCTGCTTATACGCAAGTATCTAGTGCCGTAAATACTGTTTTTTCGGCCTACCAAGTAGAAGGCATTCAATTAACGACCAAAGGCGGTGAAGTAGTTTTATCAAGCCACGGCCCTATTCACTTTAATAGCGGCTCAACTCGTGTAAAACGTGAATATTTTGAAGTATTAGATAACTTGGCGGCTATTCTACAAAACAATGCTCAACTACAATTAGTCATTGTTGGTCACTCTGATAATCAACAAATGAAATCAGGTGGTGATAACCGCGCTTTAAGTCATGCACGCGCATTAAATGTGGTGCGTCGTTTGATTCGCAAAGGTGCTAGCCCTACTCAATTAACAGCTGTTGGGCGTTCAGATTTTGACCCAATCATGAGTTATACAGATAACGATTTGAATGCTGCTAGAAAGCAAAATCGTCGGGTAGAATTTGTTATTGACCCTAATTTGTCAACATTATATGCTACTCCACGCGGGTAATTTTTATAATTTTTGGTAAATGTCAAAATAGAAAGGCGAACAGATATATATCCGTTCGCCTTTTTTATTTGGTTTATTTAAAACACTAGCCTTATTTCAAGGCCAACTTACTCTTCGGTACAAATAACATTAATTGTTGTTGATAATACAATTGGTTATTGGACAAGCTATTCCATTCCCGAATAGCGGCTGGTGTACATTTAAAAATGCTAGATAAACGTTCGATTGTATCGCCAACTTCTACGGTATAAGTTGATTTGACTAGATTAATTGGCTGTGTCAATTTTACCCATTTTTGGTCAGTTGGCAAATCGGTTTGAATATCACTATATTTTAAATGGTTTTGCAGACGCTTCATATTAACTTCTGGCAAAATAAGGAAATTGCCCGTCTGACTAGCAGGAATAAACTCTTGAGTGTACATCGGGTTAAGTAGGCGAATATTATTCAAATTAGCTCCACTAATACTAGATAATTTACTGAAACTTAAGGAGCTATAGACTTTAGTCGTACTTGTAATACGCAAGTTAAAATCTGGTAGTTGAGGCGAAAGTTCATGAAAATGATAATTTTCAGCAATATAGCTAGCCGCTATAAAGCGCGGGATATACTTACGGGTTTCTGAAGGCAAAAAATGACTAATTGCACGATAAGAACGTTTGCCTCCTGAATTTCGGATGGCTTTACGAACGTTTCCTGCGCCACAATTATAAGCAGCTAAGGCTAATTCCCAATCATTAAATTGGTCATATAAGTCACGTAAGTGAGATACGGCAGCTTCGGTCGCTTTGTAGGGGTCGCGGCGTTCGTCCAAATATTTACCTATGTCTAAGCCCAAACCATTTGCCGTTACACGCATTAATTGCCATAAGCCAGCAGCACCTGCTGATGAACGTGCTTTAGGATTTAGGTTACTTTCTACCAAAGGAATATATTTCAATTGCTGTGGTAAGCCGTATTGTTGCAAGTAGTGTTCAAAAATAGAAAAGTAAAGTGTGGTACGACCGAGCATTTTCTCGGTGTCGCGATAGCCATAAGTAGAGTAACGACGGATATATTCCTTTGCGGTATCGTCTAGTTTTAGGGCAATTGGGCTATCCATCGTACGTAAGCGTTCCAATACAAGAGCTTCGTCCAAGTCCGACCAAATCGGCATGTTAGCGTCTGTATTAGAGTGCGTTGAGGTCGAGTTATTATTAGCTACTGCTGAAAAATTAAAAGCAGCCACTAATAAAACTATTAATGTCCAAGATTTCATATTCCGAAAATTAACGAACTGCGTTTTTACTAAAGAAAAATTTAGTAAATGGGGTACAGTTCAATAATGCTCATCAAGCATCATGAGATAATACTACATTACAGATAAGAATGTAGATAATTCATTGTCTAGTTCTGTTAAAAAATTAAATTTAGAGGAGAACGTTGCCTCGATAATTTATGACTAGTTTTAATGATTCGAGCGGTACGGTTTGTCGTACGGGCTCAGAGAAAAATGATGAGCAAAATCGGCATCTTGGAGTTCCAAGACAATTTGTAGGATAATTTTTAGATATCATGTTCACGGGAGTTTAACAACGAAGCTATTTCCTGAGAAATCGCTTACGGTTTTTGGAAAATATTCTTGGGTAAATTTTAAAAAACACTCAAAAATATACAAGGAATCGGAGTATTAAGTAACTCTGATTACTAAATGTTTAATGTTCTTGTAAATCGGTAGGACAAAGATAAAGCCTATTTTATTCATAATCAAATTTGCAAACAAAATAAATAGCTAATTGTTTAATTTTAACTTTATTTTAATTCTTTAAGTGCGTATAAAAATGACCATGTTTAAGAATAAATTTGGTCGAATATACATATTAAATAAAATTTTGTTTTGTTTGATAGACTTCTTTTGGCGAAGCTCCAAAAAATATACGTATTACTAAAAAAAGTTCTATTAATTAACTATTTGTCGTTTGAACGACGTTTTTAAACGTTTCTTATTTAACCCTTCTTTTTAAGAATGTTGAATATTTATCTTTTTTGCTAAGGCTATAGGTATCTCAATTTGCTTTTCTTTTTGCTGAATAGCAATAATATCTGTTCTTTTTTCTCGAACAAAAAAGGTCGTTTCGGGCAGTAATCCCAAAGCCCATAATTGTGCGGTAATATGCTCATTCATTTGTTTTGCAGTAATGAATGCTTGTTGCTTTGTTTCCAACTTTGCTAAGGAAAAATTTGGCAAACCACGTTTTGTCGGTATTGGAGAGCCATGTGGGTCAAGACTAGGATAACCCAATTTTTCATCCACCTCATCTAGGATTTCTTCTGTTAATAAATGTTCATATTTTTCAGCATCTTCATGGATTTGTTCAGGTGTTAAGCCCATCGCATCCACCAAATAAGACTCCCATAATCGGTGAGCACGAACTAAACGGGTTGCCTCTTCCAAACCTTCTTCTGTTAAACGCAATTCTTTTTTCTGAAATAAGTCTCTTTTACGTAGCGTATTCAAATGCTTTTTTAAAATTGTTTTCGGAAAGCCCAAACGGTTATCTAAGTTGTGAACGGTCAATTCACCTTTCTTTTGTAGTTTGTTTGCCTGCTTTAAAATATCTTCTAATTGAATGCGCTTTTTGAGTTTTTTATTATTTACCCACCTGAAAACCAAACCTTTAGAAGGCGAAAATAGCGCAGCGATGAAGTAGAAAATCGTTGCCACTACTGCCATTGCTGGGCCTGGTGTTGTATCAAACTCTATTGCAACAAAAAGCCCTATAACTGCGGATAAAAATCCAAAAAAGCCTGCTAAAATCAGCACTATTGGTAGTCTGTCTGATAATAATAGTGCGGTAGATGCTGGCGTAATTAACATTGCTACCACTAATATTACCCCAACGGTTTGTAAAGAGGCAACAACAGCAAAAGAAAGTAATAGCATCAAAAAATAGTGCATCACTTTTACCGAAATACCCATTGTTTCAGCAATAGTGGGCTGAAAAGTAGTGATAAATAAGTAGCGGTAAAAAACAATAACACTTAACAATACATACACTAATATAATTCCTGTTAATATCAAATCCTGATTACCTACACCTAAAGTGTTTCCAAACAAGAAATCTTTTAAATCCAAATGAGCGTCTTTACTGATTTTTGAAATTCCCATTACTCCAATCGAAAACATAGCAGTAAATATAATACCTATTGCAGCATCATTTTTTGTTTTAACATTCTGCTGTATCCAAGTAATCGCAACAGCCGCAATTAAGCCTGCGAAAACAGCTCCGACGAAAAAAGCAAGTACCGAATAGCCTACAATCATAAATGCGAACACTACGCCGGGCAATATTGCATGAGATAAGGCGTCTCCAATAAGTGCCATATTACGCAGCACAATAAAACACCCTAGTACGCCACACATAATACCGACCATAATAGAAGCAAGGAGTGCGCGCATTGCCCATTCTTGCTCAAAAAATATCATTAATGTATCCATCTTGATTGATTATTGTATATTGATAATTGATTATTTCTTGGCAAAGTTAATTATTTTTCACAATCTAAAAAATATTTTTTAGATTAGTCTAAAAATTATTTTTCTAGTTACTTATCATCTCCTTTTATGTCCAGTAGTTTTTCATTATTCATTCATTCGCCATGCTTCATCGCTTCTGTATCATAACTAATTGATTATTAATGCGTTAGTATAAAGAGGTGATTTGATCATTTTATTATTATTTAAACTCTGTTTTTGACTATAAACTTACCTAAATGTAGGTAACTACTGCCCAAAAAGTGGATTTTGGTGGTACAATTGCTTACCTTTGCACCCGAATTTAATGCACTCAGTATTCATTCAGAAAAAAAACTAAATTTTAATATGGCATCAGTAGCAACAAAATTGCCCTACAAAGTAAAAGATATAAGCCTCGCAGCTTGGGGACGCAAGGAAATGACATTAGCCGAAGCAGAAATGCCAGGACTGATGACAACTCGTGAAGAATATGGTGACAGCAAGCCATTAGCAGGCGCACGCATCGCAGGATGTTTGCACATGACTATACAAACGGCTGTATTGATTGAGACATTGACGCACTTAGGCGCGGAAGTGACTTGGTCTTCTTGTAACATTTTCTCTACGCAAGATCATGCAGCGGCAGCTATCGCAGAATCTGGCGTACCTGTTTATGCTTGGAAAGGCATGAACGAAGAAGAATTTGATTGGTGTATCGAACAAACACTTTTCGGCTTCAAAGGCGGTAAACCATTGAATATGATTTTGGATGATGGTGGTGATTTGACCAATATGGTTCTTGACCGTTATCCTGAATTAGTAAAAGACATCAAAGGTTTAAGTGAAGAAACAACTACTGGCGTACACCGCTTATATGAGCGTATGCGCAATGGTACATTGCCGATGCCTGCTATCAATATCAACGATAGTGTAACCAAGTCAAAGTTTGACAATAAATACGGCTGTAAAGAAAGTTTAGTAGATGCAATTCGTCGTGCAACAGACTTGATGTTGGCTGGTAAAGTAGCTGTAGTAGCTGGTTATGGTGATGTCGGTAAAGGTTCTGCGGCTTCTTTGCGTGGTGCTGGTTGCCGTGTAATCGTAACGGAAATTGACCCAATTTGTGCGCTTCAAGCAGCAATGGACGGTTTCCGTGTAACGACTATGGCGAAGGCAATTCCAGAGGCAAACATTATAGTTACTGCTACTGGTAATAAAGACATCTTGACAAAAGAACACTTTGTTGCAATGAAAGACAAAGCAGTTGTTTGTAATATCGGTCACTTCGATAATGAAATCGACATGGCTTGGTTGAACGAAGCTTATGGTTCTACAAAAGACGAAATCAAGCCACAAGTTGATATGTACACTATCGAGGGCAAAGACGTTATTATTTTAGCGGAAGGTCGTTTGGTAAACTTGGGTTGTGCAACTGGACACCCATCATTTGTGATGTCTAACTCATTCACCAACCAAGTTTTGGCGCAATTAGAATTATGGGAAAACTCTGACAATTACGAAAACAAAGTATATATGCTTCCTAAGCATTTGGACGAAAAAGTAGCTCGCTTACACTTAGCTAAAATTGGTGTTGAGTTGGAAACTTTACGTGCTGATCAAGCAGAGTATATTGGTGTACCTGCGGAAGGGCCATACAAACCAGAATACTACCGTTATTAATTGATGGAATGATTGATTTGTGGAATGATAGAATAAACCTGCTTCGGCATTTTTATTTGATATCCTTCAAATCTTTATCCTATAAATATAACAAAGCGGCTGCTTCATTACTGAGGCAGCCGCTTCTGTTTGTAAGTGTATATAAGGAGTACTATTTTATGTTAGAAATGGTTTTGTTTTATAAAACCATCGTCTGTACTAATAAGCAATAATACCTTTTGCTTCTAGTTCTATGACTTCTTCTTCTATTGTATTGAAGCGTGGTCTAGTAATTGGTCTTGCTTCCTCTTGTTGCAATTGCTGTGCTTGTTGCAATTGCTGTGCTTGTTGCGGCTTTTGTGCAATCATTTCCGCATCTAATTGGTCATGACATTTCTGGAGCAATAATAACTCTTCACCTTGTTCTTCATAAGGTGTAGTATCTAGGTAATTGCCTAAAGCGATAGCAGCCCATTCTGGTTCATTCAAGCGAAAAAATGCTCGACCAATATATTTCCAATAGATGGAATTTTCGATATCCAATCCCATTGCGATTTCAAAACTATCGTGTGCATCCGTATATAAGCCTAATTGCAATTCTGCCAAGCCAATACAAACATATGCCCCTGCATTTTCTTCATAATTTAAAGCTTCTAATGCATCTTGCATAGCAGATTTTGGAGCACCATTTTCTAAACGACACAAAGCACGGTTAATGTAAAATTGTGCCTGCGGTTGAATAGAAATAGCTGCTGAAAAATCCTGAATAGCTAAGCCATGTTCGCCCATTTTCCAATAAACTTGACCACGATTATGCAGCGAAGTCGCATCGTTTGGTGCATAAATTAATGCTGCATTATAGTAAATTAAAGCCGTTTTATTATAGTCATGAGCCGCATAGACATCGCCTTTTCCGCAGAATGCTTCCACCGATTGCTTGTTCATTAACAAAGCCGCATCGTAACTATGAAGCGCTTCCTTATACTCACCCAATAGCTTGGCTGCTTGACCTTTATAGATAAAACCATCCACTGATGGCGAAATTTGTGTGGCCGAAGTATAATCTTCATATGCTAGTTTCGGCTCATTTATTGCTAATAATACGTGTCCGCGAAGCTGTAAAGCTTTTGGATTTTTCGCCTCGTAATACAAGACATCATCCAAATCATAGCGAGCTTTACCGAAACGTTCCAACTCATAATATACCTGTGCACGCTGAAATAATGCAGCAGTATGTGAGGGCGTTTCGTTGAGTACTAAGGTATAGTAATCAACAGCAGAATCTAAATCGCCTTGTAAGTGGTAATTTTTTGCTTGATTAAAAGCAGATTGTGCTTGCGCAGCAAAGGTGCAGCAAAGCAAAGCGCAGACCAATAGGAATGCCCCTAACGAACAGAGTTGTGTAGCTCTCATGATGTTCTATTTTAGTGGACTATAAAAAAATGTTGTTTAGCTCTCAATTCACATAGTATTTATTTTATATACGAAAATTATGCCTATTTTATTTTAGATTAACATGTGTAATTTATTTATTTTTAAAATGTTACATATTTTTAATTAAAAAATATGTAACAAAAACATTGATTTTGAAAAAATAGTTTAAAAAATAAATTAATATATTTATTATATTTAAACAATTAAAAATCAAACACTTACGCTTATTTTAATTTGCTTTAATTTTTTAAATTCTTTCTTAAAAAAATATATTTTATCCTGTCACACTATTTTTAGCCATTTGAAAGACAATAACAATAAAAAGGCACTGCTTTTGTTTACATATTTACAAAATACACAATACGAGACTATTTTTATTTTCGCTCTTTAACATAAATATGTCCAAGTACTTAACGGGATGACTACACATCGTCAACTATTGAATAGAGGCCAATAGCTTGATGCCAGCCCGTTCTTTGATATTTTGGAGCAAGTAATATACATGAGATACATCTAGTGATAGATTGATGGAACTATTGATTTAATAAACCATTCATTCAATCATGGATATTTTTATAACTACACAAATCCCCTCTACACATGAGAAGTACACGTTTTTTTACATGTATCGTTTTTTTGATGATACCTTTTTGGGCAAGCGCACACCGAGGCTTGACACCTGCAGAATGTGATGTTTTTATTGAAAAATATAAAGACCTCGCTATTCGAGAAATGCACGCGGGAGGTATTCCGGCAAGCATTACTATCGCACAGTTGATTATGGAGACAGGTTGGGGTTCGGGACAACTCGTAGCTGGTGCGCAGAACTATTTTGGCATCAAAGGTAATAATGGCTGGACAGGCGATTGCTTTTATTTGAAAGATGATGACGAAGACAACAATGGTAATTTGATTCCATCTTGCTTTCGGGTATATCCCAATGCGAGTGCCTCTTTTGCCGACCGCACGATTTTTTTGCGCGAAAATGAACGCTATCAAGACTTATTTAAACTGCCTGCCAATGATTATCGGGCATGGGCGTATGGTTTGAAAAAAGCGGGCTATGCTACGCGCAAAGACTATGCTGAGAAACTGATTGAAAAAATTGAAATGTACAACTTGGCGCAATATGACGCGATGCCTTTCCACGTCGCAACTACTACGCCTCCGACATCCCACGAAACGCAAACGGAAAGCTATTTTGAATATGTGTATCCTACACCAGCAACGGAAGTAGAAGTGACACCTATTGCAAGTACGCTTCCAACTGATACCCCTTCTGAACAAAATGTACAACCGATAATGACTAGTGAACCAGTTTCAATAGTGGAAAGTCCACCTAATATAGCGTTTGAATTACCTTCAAGACCTACTCGGCAACGTCATTTAATACAACAAGTTAATCGTCGTCCGAATATTCGAAAGTAAGCTAAATCTTGGTTTTATTGATTAAATTTACCGCATATAAAAAAGGCGACCTCACAATTGTGAGGTCGCCTTTTTTCCTTATACTATTGTCTGTAAATTACTCAGGTTCAAAACCTAGAATGATATTAAAATTACCGTATTTGCTGAAAAAACCAGCATTCGGATCACTTACGTTTTTGTCGAAGCCAATACCGTAATCAAAACCTAACATACCAAACATTGGTAAGAAGACACGTAAACCTGCACCTGCTGAACGTTTCAATTCGAATGGATTATAATCGCGTGCGCTACGGTAAGCATTACCTCCCTCCGCAAACACTAGTGCGAAAATAGTAGAGCTAGGATTAAGTGAAATCGGGTAGCGCAACTCCATCGTAAATTTATTGAAGATTGGTGTTGCTACCGTTCCGCCTGTTCCTGAAATTAAGTTAGCCTCAATTTCATTCGTTTCATAACCACGTATAGAAATGATGTCTGTACCTGTATAGAAGCCTAAAGATTGATTATTCAAACCATCACCACCTAACTGGAAACGCTCAAAAGGTGGGACACCAATCGCGTCATTATAAGCACCAATGAAACCAATTTTACCACCAACTTTTAAGGTTAATTTACCTACTAAAGCGGTGTACCATTCTGCATTGAAACGCCATTTATGGTATTCCAATAATTTGAAACGGTCTTGAATACTTTCTTCTTCTGGACGACGACCGCTATACAACGAATAAGGCGGCGTAAACTGTACGACCAAAGAAAAACGAGAGCCTTCTTGCGGGAAAAGTGGATTATTAATCGAGCTACGTGCAATCGTTTGTGAGATGCTGAAGTTATTAAAATCGCCATCTGTTACACGAACGCCATCATCTGTTGTAAATAAACCACGTGACCAAGATTCGAGCGCTAATGCTTGCAAACTCAAAGCAGTCGTACTTATGAAATTATCATCTGGCCACTTTAAGCGAGTACCTAAACTCACACTCAAACCAGTGATACTAAATTTACCGAATGCCGTATTTTCTTTATCCAAGCCATTCGTCAAAATGGTATGAAAACCACCAACTGTTAATGAGTTTGGTTTTTTGCCACCTAACCAAGGCTCAGTAAATGATAGATTATAAGATTGGAAAAAGCGACCGTTCGTCTGACCACGTAAAGAAAGGCGCTGACCATCTCCTTGCGGCAATGGCGACCAAGTTTCTTTATCTAAGATATTACGGAGAGAGAAGTTATTGAACGATACACCTAATGTGCCAATCACACCACGTCCGACGCCACCCCAACCTGCTGACAATTCCAATTGGTCAGAAGGCTTTTCTTCTACTGTATATTCAATATCAACCGTACCACGCTGCGGGTTAACAGGTGTATTAATACCTAAGGCTTCAGGATTAAAATAACCTAAGTTAATAATCTCCCGCTGTGAACGAATAATATCCGAACGACTAAATTTCTCACCCGGTAAGGTGCGTAACTCCCGACGAATAACGTGCTCATGCGTACGGTCATTACCTGCTATTGTTACTTTATCAATAGTTGCTTGCGGGCCTTCAAAAATACGCATTTGCACATCAATACTATCACCTTCAATAGCGATTTCTACTGGGTCAATTTGGAAAAACAAGTAGCCATTATCCATATAAAGTGACGAAACATCACGCCCATCTTCGCTAAAAGTAATGCGTTTTTGAAGCAATTCTGTATTATAAATATCACCTTTCTCAATACCCAATACCGTTACTAAACGTTCTTCTTCGTATATTGAATTACCTTTCCAGCTAATGTTGCGGAAGTAATATTGATTGCCTTCATCTACATCTAAATGCAAATTCAAACGACCTTTTTCGTCGCGCCATATACTATCACCTGTAATAGTTGCGTCGCGGAAACCAAGTGTATTATAATAAGCAATTACGGCGTTTTTATCGTTTTCATAATCACTTTTAATGAATTTTGAACTCGCAAAAGGACGCTTACGGCTTTTTGTGCCCTCCATTTGCTTCTTCAATTTTCGGTCTTTCACAGTAATACCAGAAAACGTAATTTCTTGAATTCTAATGCGGTCGTTTTTCTTAATTTTAAATACTAAACGAACCGAATTCGGCGTCTTTTTATCCTCTATTTCTCTCACTTTTACCGCTACATCCAAAAAGCCTTTTTCTACATAATACTTTTCAATAGAGTTAGCCGCATTTGTTTTTATATTCTCGGTCACAATGCCGCCCTTCGTCAAGTGTTGATTTACTTGCTCGTTCAAGTCATCGTGGTCTGTCTTTTTTACGCCTTCAAAAGAGTGGCGAGAAAGACGCGGGCGTTCCACTACCGCAATTTCCAAAAAGATGACATCGCCAATCGTTTTCTCTTTGTAAATTTGCACGTCTGTAAAGAGGCGTAATTTCCACAGGCTTTTAATGGCACGCGGAATATCGCCACCAGGCACGCGAATTTTATCCCCAACTTTAAAGCCAGCAATAGAAATCAAGGCATTGTCATCAGAAAAATTGGCACCAGAGACCCGTACGCCACCAATTTCGTAATCCACGGGTTGTGAATAATCAAGGATGGCAATGCTATCTGTTATCTGTGCTGTAGCTGCCGGAATGGCAAAAAAGCTAAGACCAATAACCAATAAAAAGGCTAATTTTCTCAAAGAAATCATGAATATATGTTGTTGCATCTAAATCTGCTTAATTTTATTGAATAGTAGCTAGTTTTCTATCAAGAAAACAACTAGCTAAAAGGTGTATTTATAGAGGAAAAAGGTTGTATGTCTTTAATGAATAATAACGAATTAATAGTGAATACTATCTTGCGTTACATCGTCCATTGTCTTCTTTAAAGTTGTTCACTTGTTTTGCCAAAGCGGCGTTCTCTATTTTGGTAATCATAGATAGCTTTATATAAATTCGGTTTGCGGAAGTCCGGCCAAAAAGTTGGTGTGAAATACAATTCCGAATAGGCAATTTGCCAGAGTAAAAAATTACTAATCCGCGTCTCACCACTTGTACGAATGAGTAATTCTGGGTCAGGCATGCCTTTAGTCGCCAAAGCATTAGCAAAGGCGTTTTCGTCGATGTCTGCTGCTTTTAACTCCCCGTTTTCTACTTGGGTGGCTAATGATTTTACAGCAGTCATGATTTCCCATTTAGCACTGTAGTTCAATGCCAAAACAAGTGTCATACGTGTATTTTGCTTGGTATCATTTATCGCTTTGAGCAATGCTTTTTGGCTTCTTTCTGGCAAACGTGTCAAATCGCCAATAGCAGCCAAACGAATATTATTTTTATTCAAGGTCTTGACTTCTCCCTTAATCGTCTGCACCAACAAGGCCATCAAGGCAGTGACTTCCGCTTTGGGTCTATTCCAATTTTCGGTAGAGAAGGCATATAAGGTTAAATATTTTACACCTAACTCTGCCGCAGCCTCGGTTGTTTCGCGTACGGCTTTCACACCACTACGATGTCCGAAAACACGCGGTTTGCCTTGTGCTTTCGCCCAACGACCATTTCCATCCATAATGATGGCAATGTGTTTTGGTAAATTATCTAATACTATTTTTGACTTCAAGTCTTCCATCACGAGCAACGATTATGAAAAAGTCTGCAAAGGTAAAATTTTTGGACTATTGTTCGATGCTTTAACGCTATAATGTTGAAATGATGCGTTTTTTAACTAAAATAGTCTTAATAATGTCTTCTGTTTTGAAAAAAGAAGTAACAATATGGATTTATTCAAAAAAATAAGTCACTATTAAAAAAGTTATCATCGCTATATACTTTGCCGATGCGAGCCAACGAAAACGTTAATAGAATTATTATTCAAGTCTGCATTTTTTATTAAATCTTTTAACATTATCCTACATTTGCCCTCCTCTAGGTTAAATTTCCTTTATTGCAGTCAAAAAATGTACATTAGTGTAGGAAAGCAGCTAATTTTGAGGCGTAAATATTGCAATTCACATGATATTATTGCCATATTTGCCAGCTAATTATACGCGCGCAAAAAATAAGCTGAGAGCAACCAAAAAGAGCAACTGTATTAAAAAAAATCTCGATGAGAAATTTCGTCCTATTCGTAGTATTTCTACTAAACCTCGGCATCTCGATGAATGCCCAAATTGAAAAACCTGTCACTTGGAGTTTCAAATCTGAACTCGTAGGAACAGATGAATATAATTTGATTTTTACTGCCAAAATTGATGATGGTTGGGCAGTTTATTCCCAATTTCTAGAGGAAGGTGGTCCAGTGCCTACTGAATTTATTTATGATGATGGTGACCATTTTGCTAAAGTTGGCAAAACTACTGAAACAGGCAACAAAATCGAACTATTCGATAAGGTGTTTGAGATGAATTTGGCCAAATTTAAAAAGAAAGGCGTATTCACTCAAAAGGTAAAAGTATCGGATTACAGCAAGCCAATTACAGGTTATTTGACCTTTATGACTTGTGATGACGAGAAGTGTTTGCCACCCACGGATGTTGATTTTTCCTTCAAATTAACACCCTCTACGGGTGCGGCCGAAGCTGCAAAAACAGAAGCTAAAGTAGATACAAAAGTACCTACAACAAAGCCTGCAACACCAAAGCAAAAAGCGACTAATACAACAACAAACACTGCAAATGCCATTGCTACAGAACCCAAAGCGCAAGAAAAAGCGAAGGAAACAGCAGCCGCTGAACCAGAACCAGAGGAAGCCCCGCAGCAAGAAGGTATTTTAGAGCCTGTAAAATGGTCTTTTACGACTAAAAAAATAAGCGATACCGAATTCGACCTCATCGCTACAGCTAACATTGATAAAGGCTGGAATATTTACTCTCAATTTACTGCTGATGATGGACCCGTGCCTACTTATTTTGAATTTGATGCGGGCAATTATGAAGCCGTCGGTAAAGTGAAAGAAGAAGGTAAAAAAAAAGAAGGGCCTGACCCTTTGTTTGATGGCGTAACGGTTTCTAAATTCGTAAAAGGCCCAGTTACCTTTACGCAACGCATAAAAACCAAGGATGCCAGCCAAACTATCAAAGGTTATTTGCAATATATGACCTGTGATAATACGCGCTGTTTGCCACCAACGGAAGTCGATTTTGCTTATAGTTTAAGTGGCAAAGCTCCCGCAACAGCAGAAAATGCAACAACTGTAAATACTGATCATAACTTCGGTAAAGGTACGCCCGTTTACCAAAATTTTGACCATACTTTAGCCGCTTCTGATTGTGGCAATAGTGAGCCTAAAGAAGAAAAAAATGACAGTCTATTCTGGATATTTTTACTTGGGTTTGGTGGGGGTTTAATCGCATTACTTACACCTTGTGTTTTTCCAATGATACCGCTGACAGTTGGCTTTTTTACCAAAAGTAGTAAAGACAGAGCATCTGGTATTCGTAATGCTGTGACTTATGGTTTGTCTATTATCGTTATCTATGTATTACTAGGCTTATTAATCACGGGCGTTTTTGGAGCAGACGCCTTGAATTTACTTTCCACCAATGCTTGGTTTAATATCTTCTTTGGTGTCTTATTTATTGTATTTGCCATTTCCTTTTTCGGTTATTTCGAGATTACTTTACCGAGTTCTTGGTCGAGCAAAACCGACCAAGCAGCAGATAAAGGCGGTTTGATAGGTATCTTTTTCATGGCATTTACTTTGTCTTTAGTGTCGTTTTCTTGTACAGGGCCAATTATCGGTACTTTATTAGTGGAAACAGCAACGGGTAGCGGACCGACTATATTAGGTCGTATTCCGGTAGGTCCATTGATGGGTATGTTCGGATTTAGTACGGCTTTAGCATTGCCTTTTGCCTTGTTTGCAGCATTTCCAAGTTGGTTAAATTCATTACCAAAATCAGGTGGTTGGATGACCAGCGTGAAAGTGACTTTAGGTTTTATTGAAATCGCTTTAGCGCTTAAATTCTTCTCGGTAGCAGACCTAACCATGGGCTGGAAATTCATGCCTTATGAACTATTTTTAGCGGCTTGGGTCTTGTGTGCAGTTGGTTTGGCTTTGTATTATTTAGGCATTATTCGCTTCCCGCACGATAGCAAAGTGTCTAAGATTACGCCTAAAATGTGGGCATTAAGCGCAGTAGCATTGGCAGCAGGTTTATACTTTGCTTTAGGTTTCCGTTACAATCCACAGTCGGAAACATTCGCTACGCCGAATATGTTAAGTGGTTTAGCACCGCCAGCGGGTCACAGTTATATTTATCCAAAAAAATGCCCACAAAACTTAACTTGTTTCAAAGACTTTGATGAAGGTTTAGCTTACGCAAAAGAACAAGGGAAGCCAATTTTATTAGACTTTACCGGACATGGTTGTGTCAACTGTCGTCGTATGGAAGATAATGTTTGGGGACAAGATGGTGTGTATGATTTGATTAATGATAATTACGTTTTGATTTCGCTTTATGTGGACGAACGTAAAGCATTAGATGAGGAATACTTGTCTACTTTTAGTAATCGAAAGATGCGTACTGTTGGTAATAAGTGGGCAGACTTTCAAGCTATTCACTTTGACCGTAATTCGCAGCCTTATTATGTATTAGTATCACCAGAAAGCACGAGCGATAAGCTAACGGTTCTAAACACACCAAAAGCATATACGCCAGATGTGGCAGAATATGAGGCATTCTTGCGTTGTGGCGTTGAGCGTTTTGCCGAGCAAAAGAAGAAGTAAATAAGCTTTTATAGCAAATAAGAAAAGGTGTCATTCTAATCAAGAATGACACCTTTTTCTGTATTAAATCTTTTGTGTTAGTCGAAAATTTAATTTCAATTTATAGATTTATTGTTTTGGCAAAAACTGCGTGATTAAAAACAATAAGCTCATTATAAAGAACAACCAACGAAAGAAAGTCGTGTATTTACGCATCAGAATGATAATTTGTTAATAAAGATTGATTAGAAAATGGTGCAAATAACACACCAAATAAAAACACTCCTTAGCTACAAATTCAAACGCCTAAAAGTTTTACACCGCGACGCTATAATCACGTAAAGCATCGTTTAGCGACACTTTTTTATCCGTAGTTGCTTTTCGTTTGCCAATAATCAAGGCACAAGCGACATTGAATTTACCTGCTGGAAATTCCTTCTCATACGTACCCGGAATAACTACCGAACGCTCCGGCACATGCCCTTTGAAAGTCACAGGTTCATCACCCGTCACATCAATGATATGTGTCGATTGGGTCAAGGCCACATTTGCACCAAGCACCGCTTCTTTACCAACCCGCACCCCTTCTACAATAATACAGCGCGAACCAATAAAACAATTATCTTCAATAATTGTCGGAGTAGCTTGTAGCGGTTCTAAAACGCCACCAATACCTACGCCACCGCTAAGGTGTACATTGCGCCCAATTTGCGCACAAGAACCAACCGTAGCCCAAGTATCTACCATTGTTCCACCGCCAACCCAAGCACCGATATTGACATAACTAGGCATCATAATTACGCCCTTCTCCAAGAACGCACCATGGCGCGCAATCGCATGAGGCACGACGCGCACACCTAAAGCCGCATAGCCCGTTTTGAGTGGAATTTTATCATGAAATTCAAATGGCGCAACTTCAATCGTCTCCATTTTTTGAATAGGAAAATACATGACCACCGCCTTTTTCACCCAATCATTTACCTTCCAATCTCCATCATCTGTCGGCGCTGCCACGCGCAAACGACCTTTATCTAAATGCTCTATTACTTCACGTATAGCAACTTGTGTAATTTCTGTTTTGAGTAATTCGCGGTCATTCCACGCTTCCTCTATTGTATTTTTTAAATCTTGCATATTGAATTTATTTTTTGTGCCGCGAAGATAGTCCGAGTTTAGAAGAAGGCGAAAAAATAAAGCGGCTAGTTTCCGAAAAAACTAGCCGCCCTAAGTAGTTTGGATTTCCCAATCCGAGTAAACTAAGCCTCCACGGCATCCGTCCGATGCGCATTCATCAACTCTTGCTGAATTTCATGCGGCACAGGATTATATTCCGCCAGACTACGGTTAAATTTCGCCCGCCCTTGCGAAAGTGACCGCAAGGTAGCCGAGTATTTATATAGCTCTTTTAGCGGCACTTTTGCTATTATTTTTTGATAATGTCCATCCGCTGTCATGCCCATAATCATAGCGCGGCGCGTCTGTAAATCGCCCATTACATCGCCCATAATATCGCTAGAACAAAGGATTTCCATGTCGTATATAGGCTCTAATATTTGCGGAGCAGCATTCATGAAATTATTCTTAAATACTTGAGCGGCGGCAATCATAAAGGCCATGTCATTACTATCTACCGCGTGCATTTTTCCATCGTAAATACAGACCCGAATATCCTGACAAGCCGAGCCAGTTAGCGGGCCTTCTTCCATTTTAGATATAATGCCTTTCTTAATGGCATTGCTATATTTAGCATCAATAGCTCCTCCGACAATACACCAGCAGAATACTAATTTTCCGCCCCATGGCAAATCGTCCATATCTGTTTTTCGCACATTCAAACCATGTGGGGCAGGCATACCTTCGGTGTAAGGTTCGATGCGCATGTGTACTTCCGCAAATTGTCCAGAACCACCCGATTGTTTTTTGTGGCGATAGCTGGCATTGGCTTCTTTGGTAATCGTTTCGCGGTAGGGAATACGTGGGCGTACAAAGTCCATTTTTACGCCGTTGACCACCTCTATTCGATATTTGATTAAATCCAAATGCAATTGTCCTTGCCCATGCAAAAGAGTCTGTTTCAACTGTGCACTTTGCTCCACTTTCAAGGTTGGGTCTTCCTCCTCTATTTGATGCAAAGCCTTCATTAATTTCTCCATTTCGCCTTTACTTGGTGGCGTTACTGCTACTCGAATACGTGAGCCAGGAAAGGTGATTTTATCTATTTTTCGTTCTATTCCTTTTGGATTTAAAGTCTGATTGGTATGTGAATTTTTCAACTTGACTGTCACCCCCAAATCGCCTGCACAAAGCACATTTATTCCTTCTCTATTCTTGCCTTCACTGACAAATATTTGATTGAAACGCTCAGCAGTCCCATTGTCGGCATTGACCAATTCGTCGCCTGATTTCATTTTTCCGCTATACACTTTGAAATAAGAAACCATGCCGACTTGTGGCTCAGAAAGTGTTTTATAAATAAATAAAGTCGTATCCGCGCTGCTATTACAAGGTAATTCGTCGCCACTTTCGAGCAAAGCAGGCTCTCGGTCTGCAGGGCTTGGACAAATGTCATTGATAAAGCCCATAATGCGCCCACTGCCCATATTTTGCGTGCTAGCGCAGACAAATAAGGGATAAATTTCGCCATTAACCATTGCGATACGCAAGCCTTCCGTCAATTCTTCCTCCGTCAAAGAACCTTCATCGAAGAATTTCTCCATCAAAGCTTCGTCGTTTTCAGCAGCCGCTTCTACTAGGGCATTGTGCAGTTCTTGAGCCCGTGCTATTTCGCTTTCGGGTATTGCTTCTTTCGTTGGTTTTCCGCCATCATCCTTAAATACGTACATCGTCATTCGCAGCGCATCGACTATCGTATTGAAGCTGTCGCCCTGATTAAGTGGATATTGTATCGGATAAATTTTATTCCCAAATCGCGCTTTCGCTTGCTCTACTGTGTTGTCATAATCTGATTTAGAATGATTCACTTGCGAAACCACAAACATGGTCGGTGTGTTGAATTTTTTTACATATTCCCATAGTAATTCAGTGCCCACTTCTACACCACTTTTTGCATTCAATAGCATGACGGCGGTGTCCGCTACCTTAAGGGAGGAGGCGACTTCTCCCACAAAATCGTCAAAACCCGGTGTGTCTATAATATTGATTTTACTATCCTTCCATTTACAGTGCATGAGCGTGCTAAAAATTGAATTTCCGCGCTCTTTTTCGATGTTGGTGTAATCACTCGTTGTCGATTTGTCTTCGACTGTGCCGCGTCTTTTGATGGCTCCGGCTTCAAATAACATGGTCTCTGCTATTGTCGTTTTGCCAGAGCCGGGATGTCCTAACAGCACTACATTTCGAATGTTTTTGGTATCGTAACTCATAAACTGGAAGGTTTAGTGGTAATGAATAAATGGTTAAGCCATCGGATGCTTTGGAGGGCATTCGATGAACTCGATTACTCAATACCGGTTAAAAAATGGATGCATATGATAAGGGAAAATCTTTTTTCTCCCCAAAATAAAAGGCGACCACCAAGCGGCATAAAGCCTAGCAGTCGCCTTTATTTAATAATGAAGTCGATATGTTTTGCATTCTACAACAGGAAGAAATTCGCACCTGTTCGATGCGATATATCCAAATGCATTTACGTTGTTCTTGCGAATAAGTCATCATATTGATATTGGATTGAGCAATAAAGCTAGCCATTATTCTACATAATCCAAATTATTAATTAATTTTTATTCAAAAAATAGTTTACTAAATCAGCGTAACTCCTTTTTTGCCAAATTTAAAGAATAAAATTGCTGATTATTTTTTTAAATATTTTGCGACACTTATTTTTGAAATACCTAGCCGTCTTTTTCGTTATTTTGTGGATGCTTTTTTTTAGACATAAAATAGGTCATATTAGCTGTGATAGTAACTTGGGCTGGCAGCCCAAGAATACTGGTGCAGCTATTTACATGTGCTCGGGCTGGCAGCCCAAGTTACTTTACTGCGTGCTTATTCTATTCTTCTTTCCAAAAGTAGCTAGCGCACAAATCACGTTCAATATCAACCCTTTAGATAGCGACACCTTATTTATACAAAAAAATACGACCTATAATACTGAGTTTCCCGATACCTTTCAACTCGAACAACAACTCACTAGTATTCGCCTACAACTGAACGGACAAGGCTATTTAGAAGCCTCTTTCGATGCTATCAATTGGCAAGATAGTGTTGCGAAAGCAGACCTACATATTGGCGAGAAATATGAATGGGCAAATCTAAAAAATGGCAATGTAGAAGCCGCTTTTTTGGAACAAACAGGCTTCCGGCAACGCCTTTTTCAAAATAAGCCCTTCAGTTATACACAAGTCCGCGAAGTGCAGGAAAAATTATTGGATTATGCGGAAAACAATGGTTATCCTTTTGCTAAAGTATGGTTAGATAGTTTGTCTTTTGAAGCAAATAAAGTGGAAGCAAAGTTGTTTATGCAGCGTGGAAAATTAATTACTTTCGCGGGCGTGAATATGGAAGGTACAGCGCTTATTTCTGCGCAGTATTTGGAAAATTATTTGGGTATTAAAAAAGGAGAATTATACGATAAAAGTAAAATCTTACGTGTGCGCGAACGCATTCGAGAATTACCTTTTGTCAAGGAAAAACGAGGTGCTGTTATCTCTTTTCAAGGAGAAGAGGCAACTGTGAATTTATTTTTAGAAAGGAAAAAAGCCAGCCGGTTTGATTTTATTGTGGGCATTTTACCGGGTGATAGAACGGTTGAAAATGGTATTGAAGTACAACGCGTTTTGCTGACGGGCGAACTAAATGCCGAGTTTTATAATCAATTTGGAAAAGGCGAACATTTCTTGTTTGAGTTGGAACGCCTGCGCCCCGAAACGCAAGAATTGACGCTAGAATTAAATTATCCTTATATCTTAAACTTGCCTTTTGGCGCAGACGGAATTTTCAATTCTTATCGTCGCGACAGCTCTTATAATGACGTACATTTCAACCTCGGAGTGCGCTATATTTTAGAAGGCGGTAATTATGTGAAAGCATTTTGGGACAAAGCGTTTACCAATTTGCAACAAATTGATATTCAAGGTATTATCAACACTAAACGCTTGCCGAGCAATCTAGATTTAGATAACACTTCTTTCGGTTTAGCATATCAATATCAACAACTAGATTATCGGCTTAATCCGCGCAAAGGTTGGCACTTTTTCGCACGTGGAAGTGCGGGGGTGAAAACGATTACACCCAATGATGAAATCACGAGTTTAAAAGACGATAATAATCCCAACTTTGATTTTACGACTTTATATGATAGTATTGAATTGAGAACGTTTCAGTATCGTTTACAGGGCGAAATTGCGCGCTATTTTCCCTTGCGCAAAAGCAGCACTATAAAGACAAGTATTCGCGGCGGCTATACCATTTCTCCACAGCAGGCCATTTATCAAAATGAGCAATTTCGTTTGGGAGGTAACCGACTTTTACGCGGCTTCAATGAAGAAACTATTTTCGCCACCAATTACTTACTCGGCACACTAGAATATCGCTTATTAATTGGGCAAAATTCTTATTTCTACCTTTTTGGCGACTACGCTTATATCGAAAACATTCGAGCAGATATCAGCGAATTTGACCAGCCTTTTGGTTTTGGTGGCGGAATGAGTTTTGAAACGGGCGCGGGTATTTTTGCGATTGGTTTGGCGGTTGGGCGCGAAAAAGGCAACCCAATAGATTTTAGAAACCCGAAGGTGCATTTTGGTTATGTGAATTATTTTTAAGTTCGTCCTTTCTTTTGTAGATTTTTGTTTTACCTTTGCGCATGGAAATCGTAAAAACAGCAGCAAACGGTAAAATGCAAAGCTTTAGTGACAAATTCACTGAAGAAGCACTCACATTCGACGACGTTCTACTCGTCCCCGCATATTCAGAAGTCCTTCCTCGCGAAGTTGATACTTCTACACAATTCACACGTAATTTAAGGTTAAATATTCCTATTGTCTCTGCGGCAATGGATACTGTTACGGACGCGAAACTCGCTATTTCCTTGGCGCGCCAAGGTGGTATAGGCATTATTCATAAGAATATGTCTATTGCCGAACAAGCTGAGCAAGTTCGTATCGTCAAACGCTCAGAAAGCGGGATGATTATTGACCCCGTCACGCTACACGCTAATGCAAAAGTAGGTGATGCTTTAGGCTTGATGAAAAAACATCGTATTGGCGGTATTCCTGTTGTAGATGCACAAAATAAGTTGATTGGCATTTTGACCAATCGCGATTTGCGCTTTGAAAACGATTATAACAAGTCGGTGCAAGAGTTGATGACTTCTAAAGATCTCGTAACAGCTCCTGCTGGCACGACTCTGGAGATAGCAAAGGCAATTTTGCAGTCTCGCAAGATTGAAAAACTGCCAGTGGTAGACGACGAAAATACGCTCGTTGGTTTGATTACCTACAAAGATATTATGAAAGTTCAAAATTATCCGAGTGCATGTAAGGATACTTTCGGTCGCTTGGTAGTTGGTGCCGCAGTAGGAGTAACACATGACATGATGGACAGAGTAGGCGCTTTGGTCAATGTCGGTGTTGATGCGATTTGTTTGGACACAGCTCATGGTCATTCACGTGGCGTATTGAATGCAGTTTCAGAAGTCAAGAAATTTTATGGCGACCGATTGCAAGTAGTCGGCGGAAATGTAGCGACGGGTGCAGGCGCAAAAGCTCTTGTAGATGCAGGTGCGGATGGTGTGAAAGTTGGTATTGGTCCGGGAAGTATTTGTACGACTCGAATTGTAGCTGGAGTTGGTATGCCGCAATTGACGGCTATATATAACGCAGCAAATGCCATTTATGGCTCTGGCGTACCGATTATTGGCGACGGTGGTATTCGTTATACGGGCGATATTTCTAAGGCAATTGCTGGCGGTGCAAGTACGATTATGGCGGGTAGTTTATTCGCGGGGGTGGAAGAAGCACCGGGCGAAACGATTATTTATCAAGGTCGTAAATTCAAGGTTTATCGTGGTATGGGCAGCCTTGGTGCGATGGAATTGGGTTCTAAAGACCGTTATTTCCAAGATGTAGAGGATGATGTAAAGAAATTAGTACCAGAAGGTATCGAAGGTCGCGTGCCGTTCAAAGGATCTTTGTCCGAAGTAATGGTACAATATATCGGCGGTTTGCGCGCAAGTATGGGCTATTGTGGTGCGGCTACGATTGAAGAGTTGCAAAAAGCGCGCTTTACACGGATGTCACCGGCAGGTATTCACGAAAGTCATCCGCATAATATTACGATTACGAAGGAGGCACCAAATTATTCGCGTCGGTAGTTCCTTGTATGATGACAAATTTACAGGAAGACAAGGAATAAGGAATGGTTCAAAAATAAATTACCATTCTTGCACCATTCTTTAGTAGTCAGTCAAGTTATTGATGTTGGGTTGGCGCGGATTATTTTTCGATAGTTTTTCTTAAAAAATCCTTGTATAGCCTACGTTATGGAAGTATTTTTCAGGGAAAAATCACTCCGCCCGTAAGGGTGTAGTGATTTTTTTTTAGAAAACTATCAAAAAAATCTCACTCCTAAATTTTCCTAAATAATTGATGTGTACTTAGTAATTGTACTTAGTAATTTTGCAAAATTTATCAAAAAATCAAATAAAAAAAGCCCAACAAATTAATGTTGAGCTTTTTTTGAGGTCGGTAGCGGACTTGAACCGCTGTACCTGGTTTTGCAGACCAGTGCCTAACCGCTCGGCCAACCGACCATATTTAGTTAAACGATAATTGATATAAGAAAGTTTCAAAAATCGTTCTAGAAGGTCATTTTTTAAAGTTTTAATACTTCTATTTATTGTCCTTCTCTGTTTAGCGGATGCAAAGATACTATTTTTAATAATACGCCGCTAGTTTTTTTCTGGAAAAAAGCATGCCAACTTAAAAGACATTATATAATACAAGCGAATAATTAAATTCTAATCTATTGATAATCAATCAATTAAGTTAGAATATTTAATTACATTTATCTTTCATCTATTTTATACAAAATCAAAAACATTCTCTGGAATATCCTGCAAAATGACCTCTACTAAGCCATCGTTATTGATATTCAGCAATTGAACGCCTTGTATTTGATTGATTAAACTTTCGTCATAAGGCGCGACCATTTTGATGTAATTATCTGTGAAGCCGCTCATCAATTCTTTGTTTTTATGCACTTCAAAAAGCACTGCACGGTGTTGTCCTAAATGCTTTTCGTAAAAATGCCGCTTTTTCTTTTCGCTTAAAATCGTCAGCATTTTATTTCGCTCCCGACGAACTTCCATCGGCACTTTATCTTCCATTTCAGCAGCAGGTGTATTAGCTCTTTCCGAATAAGTAAAGACGTGCAAATAGCTAATATCTAAAGAATTAACGAAGTTATAAGTCTCCAAAAAATCCTCCTCCGTTTCACCCGGAAAGCCTACAATCACATCTACACCTATACAACAATGCGGCATCAAATGTTTGATTTTAGCGACACGTTCTGCGTATAATTCACGCTTATAGCGACGACGCATTGCTTTGAGTTGCTTATTGCTTCCACTTTGTAATGGTATGTGAAAATGTGGAACAAAACGCTCTGAATACGCCACAAACTCTATAATTTCATCGGTGCATAAGTTCGGTTCAATACTTGAAATACGGAACCGTTCAATACCTTCAACTTTATCCAGTTCTTTGATTAAGTCAATAAACATGGCCTCTTTTTTCGGCTTCATGCCTTCTATCACCTCTGTTCCATTTCCAAAATCGCCAATATTTACGCCCGTTAGCACGATTTCTTTTACGCCCATATTAGCGATTTTCTGCGCATTTTCCACTACCTTTTCTACTACATCGCTACGGCTATTGCCCCGTGCTTGCGGAATGGTACAAAACGAACATTTATAATCACAACCATCTTGCACTTTCAAGAAAGAACGCGTGCGGTCACCAAATGAAAAGGCATTTACAAATTCTTTTGCTTCCTTGACTTCTCCTGCCGAAACCATGCCTTTGCCTGGCGCTTTAGAAAGGTCGTCAATGAAATCTAAAATGCGGAATTTTTCGGCAGCTCCCAAGACTAAATCAACACCTGGAATTTCAGCAATTTCCTGCGGTTTTAATTGTGCATAACAACCTATCACGACTACAAATGCATCTGCATTTTCGCGAAGTGCTTGGCGCACCACTTTCCGACATTTTTTATCTGCAAAATCGGTTACCGAACAGGTATTAATAACATATATATTTGCTGCATCTTTAAATTTGACTTCCGAATAGCCGGCATCTTCGAATAAGCGACCGATGCTAGACGTTTCAGAATAATTGAGCTTACAGCCCAAGGTATAAAATGCGACCGTTCTTGGTGTTGCCATTTTTCTTGATACTTATTAAATGATTGAATTTTTAAATAAAAAAAGTCGCACAAATTTTGCGCTGAGTAACGATGAGTGTACTCCGAAAAGTCATTTAGACAGGATTAACCGGATTACACTGAATTTTATATTTTTTTTAATGCGCTAATAAT
This sequence comes from Caprella mutica, assembly GCA_947561585.1. Classification (NCBI taxonomy): domain Eukaryota; kingdom Metazoa; phylum Arthropoda; class Malacostraca; order Amphipoda; family Caprellidae; genus Caprella; species Caprella mutica. The sequence continues at coordinate 759,024 of CANNZV010000020.1, forward strand.
CAGCGCTTTACAAATAAATTAATTCTGTTTAAACCCGTTAATTCTGTTTAATTTTACATTTCGGAGTACACTCATCGTTACTTATTCAGTTATTCTAATTTTCAAACAACAAAGATATAAAAGCCTTGCACAAAAATCACTACTTTTGGTCGTACAAAATTAGCCAATGAAATATAGATCACCATATCCTCTTCTATTTACCCTTTTGTTAAGTTTTTTTTGGCAGATTGGGTTCACGCAAACGGTGTACACTGTTGAAAATATCCCCAATCCAAAAAATAACGGCGGCGGTTGGGTCAGCGACCCTGATGATTTTATTGATTATCAGAGCGAAAAACAACTGAATACCATTATTACAGAATTCGAAAGTAGTTCGACAGCACAAATTGCTGTCGTCGTAGTCGGTTCTATCGGCAAGCGCAATCCGAAAGATTTTGCAACGAAATTATTTAGGCATTGGGGAATTGGACAAGCTGATAACAATAATGGCTTGCTTATTCTATCAGTCATGAACCAACGCCGCACAGAATTTGAAACGGGCTATGGCATGGAGGGCGTACTTCCTGATATTTATTGCTATCGAATTGGTATGCAAGAGCTCGTACCCTATTTTCGAGAAGGAGAGTACGGGCGTGGTTTAATAAATGCAGTGTTACGTATCAAGGAAACCTTAGAAGACCCCGCAGCCTTAGCCGAAATTCGGTCGGAGCAAAAGGGAAGAGGAAAAAATACCGACCTTGAAGATATATTGACAATCTATCTACTTATCAATTTCTTTTTTCATCTCGTTTTAATCATTCGTACGGTCTTTGTTTTGCGCAGCAAAGAAGATTTATATGATAAGTATATTGACATTCGTCATTGGCATCATTGGGCTTGGCTAATTATATTTCCCTTACCCTACATTTTGTTTTTCTTCTATGAAAGATGGTTATTAACATACTTACGTGAGCATCCGCGCCACAGTAAAATCAATGGGGAGTTAATGCATAAATTAACCGAAGAAGAGGAAGATGACTTCTTGGAAAAGGGTCAAATTACGGAAGAAGAAATTGGCTCGGTTGATTACGACGTATGGGTAAATGACAGCACTGACATTCTTATTTTGCGCTACGAAGAGCGTTTTTCAAAGTATAGCAGTTGTCGCTCTTGTAACTATAAGACCTATTATTTGGCACATACTTATACCGTACGCAATGCGACTTATAGTAGTTCTGGCTTAAAACGGCTGGTGCATGAGTGCAAAAATTGTGATTATAAAGACATTCGTGAAGTTACTATTCCTAAGAGGCAACGTAGCAGTAGTGGTGGTGGTTTTAGTGGCGGCAGTGGTGGTGGTGGCTCTTTTGGTGGTGGCTCATCTGGCGGTGGTGGCGGTGGCGTAAGCTGGTAGTTTCGACTGTATATTGATTTTGTATATTGATTTTACACCTTGATTTTACATATTAATCATTTATATTTGATGTATATGTCTTGTGAAACAATCAATAGTCAATAAAAAAGGTGTCCGATAATGATTTATCGAACACCCTTTTTATGTAATTTTAAAGAAAAAATTAGGGACTTATTTTTTCAATAAGTCGCGAATTTCTGCTAATAAAACTTCGTTAGCTGGAGGACCTGCTGGAGCAGCTTCTTCTTCCGCTTTCTTCATATTATTCATTGACTTCACTACTGCAAACAGAGCCAAAGCAACTAATATGAACGAAATTAAAGCATTAATAAAGCTACCAAAAGCCAATGCGACACCACCTGCTTTACGCACTTCTTCTAAAGAAGTCATATTCACACCTGCTGTTTCAGCTGGTGGCGTTAAGACGGTAAATAAATTAGAAAAGTCTGGTGAGCCTGTGACAGACGACACAATAGGCATTAATAAGTCAGCTACTAAAGAGCTGATAATTGTACCAAAAGCCGCACCGATAACGATACCGACGGCCATGTCAAGCATATTGCCTTTGAGAGCGAATTCTTTAAATTCTTTTAACATGATTAGTAGGAAATTTAATGAATAAATTTGTTTAAAAAAAAGGTGTATATTCGAGACCATTATCTTCATAAAATACTGATGATCAGCACTTTAAATAGAGATAATTATTAGAAAACGTTTTTTAGACGTCATTTTCTGTATTGGTCACAAATTTAGTTCTAAAATATTTATATAAGTCGAAAGTAGTTTATTTAATCAACGCTTTTTTGTTACTATTTATGTGCCCAACAAAATTCTTCACCTATTGATTGTATGCTATTTTACTGACGAATTTACTGTCGAATAGCCAAATCACGCAAACGCTGTAGAAAAGGCGACGCAAAAATAAAATCTTGTAGCATCTGGTTTTTGCTTTCCATTACTTCATCTTTATTGCCATTCCAAACCAACAAGCCTTGATGCAGCAGCGCAATATTATCACCAATACCCATCACCGAATTCATATCGTGCGTATTAATAACCGTCGTGATATTTTGCTCATAAGTAATATCTTTAATCAATTCATCAATGGTCAATGCAGTCTTTGGGTCAAGTCCTGAGTTGGGTTCATCACAAAATAAATACTTTGGTTTTAGTACAATAGAACGTGCAATACCAATTCGCTTCTGCATCCCTCCACTCGTTTCAGAGGGATATTTATTATTCGCACCATCTAGTTCTACACGAGCAAGACAATCATCTACTCGCATCTGTTTTTCTTTCTGCGTCATCGTCGTAAACATATCTAATGGAAATCGAATATTTTCCTCCACTGTCAAGCTATCAAACAATGCTGACCCTTGAAAGAGCATGCCTACTTTCATCCGCACTGTGCGTAATTCTTTCTTGCCTAAGCTCGAAAAAAGGACATCATCATACCATACTTCTCCACTAGTTGGTTGAAATAACCCAACCAATATTTTGAGCATCACGGTCTTACCCGCGCCACTTCGACCGATAATCAAGTTGGTTTTTCCAGCCTCAAAGGTATGCGTAATTCCTTTCAACACCTCGGTTTCACCAAATGATTTTTTTATATTTTTTACGTGTATCAATGCTCGGTAGTTTAATTATTTGAAAATGTTGCTTAATTAAGTTACCCCTCAGTTATCCGGTCAATAATACTGCAATCAAATAATCTGATAATAAAATGAGAATATTACTAAAAACGACAGCATTGGTGCTTGCTCGCCCTAATTCAATACTCCCTCTATTCACATAATATCCTTGATAGGCTGAAACGCTCGTCAATATAAAAGCGAACGTTGTGGCTTTTACATACATGACTACGACATTAAACGAGTTAAAATAAACTCGAACGCCTCTAATATAATCTGCATCCGTCAAATATTCTGTCGGCACCGTCGCTAAATATCCACCAACAATGGCAATAAATGCCGCTATCGTTACTAGCAAAGGAATAACAATTACTGCCGCCAAAACCTTCGGCATAATGAGATACCCCGCCGTATTGACGCCCATGATTTCCATAGCATCAATGTGTTCTTTTTGGCGCATCCCTCCAATTTCTGCAGCGATATTAGAACCCACTTTACCTGCCAAAACTAAACAAGTAATGGTAGGTGCACTTTCTATAATCGCTAAATCGCGCACGATATAACCAATGTAATAGAGTGGGATAAGTTGTCCATCTAGTTGATAAGCAAATTGCAAAGCCGCTACCGCCCCCATAAAAATGGCAATTAAGGCCACAATTACTAAAGACCCGACACCTATATCGTCCATTTGTCGTAGCATTTCTTTCCAATACATCCGTATATTTTCGGGACGCGAAAAAGCTGTGCGCAACAAAATGCCATAACGACCAAGATGATAAAATATATTAAAATTCATGTATTCTTTTAAGTCGGAAGGAATATTGCCTCCGTGTAGTTTTCTTTTCAATTAGCTTGCTAACGTACTCCTTTTTAGGTCATCAAAAATCGGAATATACGGCAAAAGTAGCATTTCCAAAGCAATTATCGAATTTGCGTACTGTCTTTGTAAAACCATTTTTTTTGGAAGATGTTTCATTGTGCTTATATTTTAGCCATTTTAACTAAAAAATAAAGACAATTCACATTCAAACTGAATAGCTTGAATTGTCCTAAAATTAATTTTTTTAGATTAATTTGCGCTTAAGTGCTTTAAAAAAGCAGCATTTTACCTATATTAGGCGTTCTTAAAGAGCAAAAATGCCTAAAAACAGCGAAATGAACTGATAAATAAAACCGTTAAGATACTATTATATAACGATTTTAGGTTTCATTTTTGAACAGAAGCAATCACCAACACGCTCCTATTTCTAACAAAACCGACTAGCATGAATATTGCACTCCCTTTAGAATATGACGAACAAAGCTTGATACAAGCTTGCCGCCGGCGGGAACGTTGGGCGCAAAAAGTGCTTTACGAAACGTATTATGGTAAGTTGATGGGCGTTTGTTTGCGTTATTCTAACAATCAAGATGATGCGCTCGATATCTTGCATGAAGGCTTTATTAAAATCTTTAAGCATATCGGCAAATATGAAGTTGGCACATCGATACTAGCTTGGATGCGGCGTATTATGGTCAATACAGCAATTGACTTTTACCGTAAAAATGTACGCCGTCGTACCGAGGACTTAGATACTGCATTTGACTTGAGTACAAAAGATGCTGATGCAATTAGTCAAGCTACTGAACGAGAAATTTTGGCAGCAGTTCAAAAACTTTCACCAGCTTACCGAACGGTTTTCAATTTGTATGTTATTGAGGGCTACTCGCATAAAGAAATTGGTAATATGCTAGGCATTACGGAGAGTACTTCACGTTCTAATTTGGTAAAAGCTCGCACTAAATTAAAAGAGGCTTTAACCGCAAAATTTAACAAAGGACTTTAAAGATTGACTATTGACTACTGTATATTGACTATTCGTGTAATATACTGATAATCAAATCTTTAATGAGGAAAGAGGGCAGACATATGGACAATATTTTACGACAGAAACTTAAAAATTTGGAAGTGCCTTTCGATGCAGCGCATTGGGAGCAAATGGCGCAGCGTTTGGAAAAATGGCCAAGCGAGCCAACTGATATTTTCGATGCAGCTATAACAAGCGGCTTGGCAAATACAGAAGCGAATATGACGCCTGACTGGGCTGCTTTTTCTGAAAAATTAGATGTATCAGAAGACGATAGCATGCATCCTTTAGATGCTATTATTGCTGGAAATTTGTCGAACTTAGATACAAGCACAACACCAGATTGGGGAGATTTTTCTTCCATATTAGAAGAAGCAGAGGCTACTGACTTGACGACGGATAATAATATTATTGACCAAAAAACACAACGTTCCTTAAATCAGTTTGAAACACCTTATGCGCCCGAAACGTGGCCAAAAATGAACGAACGTATCGAAGAAACGTTCTCGCTTCGTGGTCGTTTGATGCGCTATAAAGTGGCTGAAATCACGTTTGTATTACTTTTACTGTTTACTGTTTTGAATACCATTTCTATTGAAAAAATAGAAAATTGGAAGCTGAAAAACTTTTTTGAAAAAACTGAAGTCAAGCAAACAGAAGCGGGGCCTATTGCGGCAATTAAAAGAGGTATGCAAAACAAAGCAAGCGCAAAACAACATGCGCAAAGAAAATCGAGCAATATTGCTACTGATTATTTCGGTCATCTATCGCCTGTACTTAATGAAACAAGTGCAAATTCATTTAGCCCTTTTATCTCCAATATTATACCTAGTAAGCCTAGAATACTAGCTACTAAAGAAGCAAAAATAGCAACGAATTTTGCTTCCGTTTTACCAATTGCTACGATTAATAGTACTGCTGAAACCCTAACAAATAGTACTCAAAACAGCTTATTAGCTTACCATAATTCGGATAAAAATATTAGCAATAATAAAGATGAAGAAGCGAAAAAATTAAATATCCGTAATTGGTTTCCATTGAATAAATTAGATAAGCGAAAGGCAAAACTTGATGTTATAGAAAAAGATGGAACAGATAAACTAAAATCCCTTATTAATCCCTTGAAAACAAAAGCATTTCGTATGGGTTTTCACACGGGTTTAAATATCAATAAGGTCTTATCTCCTTATGATCGTGCTTTTAATATAAGTCCTGACACTGTTTATTCGGCAGGATATAGTAGTGGTTTATCATTCAGTTTTCAGCACAATCGCTGGCATATTGAATCGGGTGGAATGTATGTCTCTAAACGTTATGACACGAACCTACCAACTGAGACTTACGGCAGTTTTACGACGGCTTATTTTCAAGAAAATTTTCAAGGCATTCAGCTAGATATATTACAAGTTCCTTTGACCATACAATATGACCCTATTCGCACGAATAAATGGCGTATTTATGGCTTAGCAGGAGCATCTGCTAATATTGTATTAAACACTGCTTATCAAATCAAAGAGGTGAAATTAGGCGGCGACGACACCGCTACACGTGGCACTATTGAGGACGAAAAAGGGCGTTCTAATTTGACTAAGAAAGATTTTACGGAAGGGGTATCGGAAGGCGGTGTCTTGCGGGATAATATCTTTACACATGCGACAATTGGATTGGGCGTAGAACGTCATTTGACACAGCGTTGGAGTATTTATTTACAGCCAAATTATCAATACCAGTTTTCGCAACAAGGCATCGGACCGAATGATAATATGTTCCGTACTTGGTCGGTTTATTTTGGTACACGGGTGAATGTGTTTCAGAAATAAAAAGAGCTTGTTGGTTAGGAAACGCAGCGTACGCAAAGGTTTCGAAGAGGGCAAGGAGATTAGTTTTAATAGCATTTAGCAAGATAGTTGGATTTTAGATATGTCATTTTTGCAAAAATAACATATCTCTAAAGACTTCTATTGGATGCAAACAAAAAGCAGTATCGAAATTCGTTTCGATACTGCTTTTTTATTTTACAGCTCTTTTAAAATGGCACAATTCATTAGTTGCAAATAATGATAAAACATCGATAAATAAAGACTAATACATTAATTACAACTAACAAGCTACCATTTACAAATTACTTCTTAATCACTACTTTCTCTGTATAAGCATGACCATTGCTCGTTACTTTTACGAAGTAGAAACCTGCCGTCAAATCTTGCACATTGACTGGTAAATTGGCTTCACCATATACGTGTACATTTGCTGAACGCAATTCTTTACCATCTACTGAATAAAGCGCGATATTTACGTCAACTGTTTCATTAGTATTCAAATGCACATTGATGATATCAGCAGCTGGATTTGGATAAATCGCAACGCCTAAGTTTTCATCTAATGGTTCAAATGTAGCATTTACGATTTGGCTTTCGATAATGGTGCCTCGCTCTGGAGCACTTGCACAAGCTTCGTCGTTTTGGTCAGAAGTCACACAGGCTTCTTCATTGTAATTGACTAAGTCTAAAATCTCAATATCATCTACATTCCAACCTAAGCCTGCTACACCATCATTCGTACCAAAACGCCAGCGTAAACTGATGTCACTGTTATTCAAACCTAAGTCATCTAAGTCAATATAAGTTGCTTTCCAGCCACCACTGTTTCCTGAGAAGCCTTGAAGATTAGGTACTACGAAAGTAGCGTATTGTACGGAGCCATCTGGTTGACCACGGAACATGCCGTCTACCATTTGAAACCAAACGTCTCCGTTATTTGAGTATTCTACCAAGCCTGCATCCGCACCAGCTTCGGTATCGTAACGGTGGTAAAAACGCAAGGTTGGATTACTGCCTGCAATACTAAATGGCAATAATGGTAGTAATGCTTGTTGACTTTCTATCAATGCATTTTCTACAAAGAAAGAATAGTCACCACTATTAGAATAGATATCTGAAGATAACCAAGTATTATTACCATTAATCGCATCAAAAACGTAGGATGGCGGGATGTTTTGGTCTTCTACGTCATAGTAGTATTGACGCTCCGAAAAGACATCTGCTGGCGTTGAAATTTCGTAAGTAATCGTCGTTTCATCTTCATATTCCATGCTACCTAAATCGAATGCCAACATATTTCCTGTTACTGTTGGTTCAATAGAGCCAGAACCTGCTACATAAGAACAGCCTGCTGGTATCATATCCGTTACTGTTACACCAGTTAATGTTTCTACTTTGTGGTTAATCACATCAATAGTTACCGTATAGTTGTCACCAGCATCTACTAAAGGAGTAGCTGTTTTCTTGATTTTTAATGCTTCTACACAAGTAGGACGTGGTTCGAAATCTTCTGTTTGGTCAGAAGCCGAATTCGAAGTTCCTTGGTCTGCATAGAAACCACATCCGCGACGTGCAAATACTTCCCAAATTAGACATTGATTTGCCCCATCATAAAGTGCTTCATCCATTGCTAAAATTGCATCGCGACCATCTACGAAACCTGGCGTACAAGGCTGTACTTTCATCGCTTCAATGACTAATTTATTGGCAATATTATTACCACCTGTACCATTAATTATATCGGCATCAAAACCATATTCTTCTACTAAAGCCCAGTGCATATCCCAAATCATATTACACCAAACTTCACCTACAGCATGTGTTCCTGTATTACCTGCTACGTCTCCATAAGTCAATGGACTAATAGACATATCTGTAGAATACGGGTAACGACGAATACCGCGACCGTCATTGGGTTGACGAGAAACGAAAGTACCGATACCACGACGCATATCACCTGTATCGCCAGATTTTGCGCTCATTGCTAAGCCAATGTAATCACTCCATCCTTCACCCATATTTTCGGGATTGCCCAAACAAACTTGGCTACCACCGCCAGTCGCGCGGATAGACACCCCGTGACCAAACTCGTGTGCAATAATACCGTTATCAAAGTCGCCATCTAATAAATCTGGACCAGTCAATGGAGGGACAACAATATCCACTTCCAAATCACCATCTGCAAATTGACGTAATTGTGCACAACTAACTGAACCAATCATTACAACAGGAATATTCACTTGACCACCAACAGCGCCACCGCCCATACCTACTGGGTCTGGGTCGAAATTACAAATGATAACCGCAATCGCACCTTCTTGTTGCGCGTTAAACGCTTTGAAACCAAACTCACAACCACTACGGTCGATTAAAGCAATCTTACCATCTAAATCAGCACCATTAATGAGGTCTTCACATCCATCTGTATCAAAAGGATTATAAACGGCATCATTAACGATAACTACTTGCCCTGAAACAGGAGTAGCTGTAACAGGTGCTCCCCAATCATTGGCGGCAGTAGTTGGGTAAGTACCTGAAACATTAGCTGGGGCAGTTACGTTCAAGAAACCTTGACCACCGATATTACGATTCCACACAAACATATTAATAGAAGACTCTTGTCCATCAGCAGAAGGAATATAGAAGGCATTATTGGTAGAGCCTGCATCAGCTGCAGCTTGTGCGCGAGCAATTAAAGGATCTCCGGCTGCACCACCATTACCATAGTTGTTTGTTTGAAAATTACCTGCTGCTTCATCGAAACCCATCGCCCAGCTAAAATCATGCACCATATTTGCCATATAGAACAAGTTGGTCGTCGCGGCATCTATATATTGGCCTGGTTCGTTATTTTCATCATATGGAAAATCAAAAATCAAGTCTGCACCACCATCTGGCTCATCTCCTGAAGACGTACCACTGTCGCTACGATCTTGATATGCCCATACATTATTACCGCGTGTAATCGTGTATTCTGGGCCATCTACACCATTTGTATCATGCCAGCCATAAGGAGAGGCATTGGCATCAGAGGGGTTTTGTGCGATAGTGCGTGAGCCATGTGCTGGACTTTCGGTTGGCACTGCAAACACATTGTATTGTGCATCATCGGTCATGGCATAAGCTGCTGCTTGTGTATGTAATGCTTCCTTTACTGTACCCAAAGCATGCGCATCTTGACGACAAGCAGCATCGTGATTGTGGAAATGTCCGTCAGCAAAGCGGCAGTAAATTGTCCAGTTTTCTTGCGCTAATACCTCACCTGTCGCAGCGTCAATACGCATACTCCATTTGTCATTGTCGCGTTTTGGGTCAATCACCATATCCCAAGCTAAACGCACGCTTGCGTCATTTACCACTTGATATTGCAATTCTACATGAATTGCTTCTTTCACGAAGCTTTCTGCTGTAAAAGTGAATAATTGGTCATTGCCTTGAGCCGTTTGACGTAGCGTTGTGTTGTTCAGTTCTAAATGAGCAAAGGCAGCATTCACCGCTTGTTCTGCTGATAAAACAGGCGTTGATGCATTAGCTTTCGTATTCAAATTAGAAACAAAACGCTTACCTACGAAAAAGACTTTTCCGTTTTTATCAATACTCAAATTAAGTATCGCTTGGTTTAGTTTTACGTTTTGGTGGCGTTGTTGGAAAAAGACGCGCGAAATACCCGTTTTTTTGTCCACATACATATCCGAAACGTACATATTTTCGATGTCCGTTTTAGAAAAGCCCCAATCGGCATGATTGTCTTCGACATGACGTAGCGCCAAATCGAGTGGTGATTGAACTTGCGCAAACACAAAGGTTGCAAGCAAAGCAAACACCAAAGTTAAAGTAATCTTGGTACAGTTGAGCTTCATACTAAGCACTATTTTTGTTAGTAAATATTAGTGAATGGTTGGTAAATTGATAATTACTTGTGAACTACTGATTATTTAAGTCATTAATCCACACAATATAAATCTACTTTTACTTCGTATTGTTTTTTGGAAGGAATGCCGCCAAAGATAGGAGGAGAGAATTGAATTTTCACTAATATATTCAAAGTATCACGTCACGCCGACAAAAGTTTTAGCACTTATGTTGCACAAAATGTCCAAAATGAGGCAAAAAGGCACTATTTATGTCTTTCATTTCCACTAAAATAAGGCACAAAGGGAACTCAAAAACTCACACATTCGGTTATCTTTGCACTCCTTTTTGGTTATTTACCCGTTAATGAAGGTATTAATAACATCATTTTAAGAAAAAAATAAATCATGCTCGAAGTCCAATTTATTAAAGACAACAAAGAACGCGTGCTCAATAGCTTGCGCGTTCGCAATTGGAAAGAAGAAAGACTGACCATTATTGACCGCATTTTGGAGTTAGACGATTCGCGTAAACAAGCGAAAACGGCACTCGATAATAATAATGCCGAGCAAAATAAAATGTCCAAAGAAATTGGCGGTTTATTCAAGCAAGGTAAGCGCGAGGAGGCGAACGAAATGAAGGCGAAAGTCCAAGCACTCAAGCAAGCTTCGAACGAACTAGATGAACAATTGACGGCAATAGAAACGAAACTGGAAAATGCCCTTTTGGAAGTACCAAACGCAGCAAATGCAAGCGTTCCTGCCGGAAATTCGGATGAAGATAATGAAATATTTCGCGACTGGCCAGGCGAATTGCCAGACATGGGCGATGAGGCCGTGCCACATTGGGAATTGGCGAAAGACTATCAGATATTCGATATGGAACTGGGCGTGAAAATTGCGGGCGCAGGCTTTCCATTATACCGTCGTAATGGCGCAAAACTACAACGTGCTTTAATTAACTTTTTCTTAAATGAAGCGGATAAAGCAGGTTATGAAGAGATATTACCACCATTATTAGTCAATGAAGCCAGCGCACGCGGTACTGGCCAAATCCCAGACAAAGAAGGGCAAATGTATTATGTAGGCAAAGATGACCTCTATTTAATACCAACTGCGGAAGTACCTGTGACTAATATCTATCGTGACGTCATAATGGAGGAAAAAGACTTCCCTGCAAAATTAACAGGCTACACGCCTTGTTTTCGTCGGGAGGCCGGTTCTTATGGTGCTCATGTACGTGGTTTAAATCGAGTGCATCAGTTTGACAAAGTAGAAATCGTGCAAGTCGTACATCCTGACAAAAGCTATGAAGTCTTAGACGAAATGGTAGCGCATGTAGCTGGTTTGCTTGATAAATTAGAACTGCCTTATCGCATTATGCGCCTTTGTGGTGGCGATTTAGGTTTTGCTTCTGCTTTGACTTTTGATTTTGAAGTGTATTCTGCTGCGCAAAAACGCTGGTTGGAAGTAAGTTCTGTTTCTAATTTCGAAACTTTCCAATCTAATCGCTTAAAATTGCGTTATAAAGATGGAAAGAAAACGAAATTAGCACATACCTTGAACGGTTCTGCACTAGCATTGGCCCGAATTGTCGCGGCATTACTCGAAAATAATCAAACACCAGAAGGAATTAAGCTTCCTAAAGTGTTACATCAATACGCAGGAATGGAAATTATACGTAAAGCGTAAGTTGATACGGTGTTAGATGTACGATTTACGGAGTATAAACGCTTATATGAGTAAACTTTCCAAATCGCATTATTGTTACACCAATACGAAAAGTATAAATTCGATTTTCTGACAAAAAGCCATTATTTTTGGCTCTACGAAACAGTATTTCTCGCCAAAAGAGGCTTTGCTTTTTCTAAAGAAGAAAACGATTAGAGTATGTTTCATGATTGATAGACTAATGTCTAAAATCTATCATCTAATGTCTAAAAAAAAAGAATATGTTTATAGGATTAATCATCATTAGTGTTGTTTTTGGCGGAATTGGAGCATTAGTGAGCCGCCGCCTGAAATCTAAATTTGCACAATACAGCCAAATGCCTTTGAGCAAAGGCCTGAATGGTGCAGAAGTAGCCAAAGCAATGCTCAGTCACTACGGCATCGGCGATGTACAAATCGTAGAAGGCCGTGGGATGTTAACTGACCATTACAATCCACAAAAGAAATTAATCAGCCTAAGTCCTGATGTGTATCACGGTCGCACGGTCGCAGCAGCTGCAGTAGCCGCACACGAATGCGGTCACGCCGTACAACACGCAGAGTCTTATGCTGCTCTCAAATTTCGCTCGGCGATGGTACCTTTAGTGAATATTTCATCATCCATGCAGCAATATTTGTTCATGGGCGCAATGTTCATGGGTGCAGCAGGTAATAGCTCTTGGTTATTAATTGGTGCAATTGCAATTTACGGCATTACCGCTCTTTTCTCAACAGTCACTTTGCCTGTTGAATTTGACGCCAGTAACCGTGCCTTAGCTTGGTTAGATAGTTCTGGTTTTGCCCGTGGCAGCGAATATGATGGCGCAAAAGATGCGCTTTGGTGGGCTGCCATGACTTATACTGTTGGTGCAATTGCAGCTATCGCGCAGTTACTTTGGTTGGTATTTATCTTCATGGGTAGCCGTGACTAGGTAGTGAATAATAGATAATAAGCAATGAATAATTTGTAGCGAATACTTAGTGTTATAGCTATTTTAGAATTATTTTTTGAACACGACACGTAAGTCGGCTTTTCAAGCCGAGCTGTCACGTATAGCGTTCTCGTTTTGAAAAAAACGAGTTACGTAAAAGGCGTTCCGATGTATTTCGGAACGCCTTTTTTTGTTACTCTACACCTAATTCTACTTTTCAAGCCGAGCAGCGACATGTAGCTTTCTTGTTTTGGAAAAACGAGTTACGTAGTTGCTTCTATAGCTGCCAATATCAACTTACATGCCCAAGTTAATTCTTCTTCCGAAATAGTTAACGGCGGCGCAATACGTAGGCTTTTATCATTGAATAAAAACCAATCAGTTATCAAGCCATTTTCTAAACAATGGCTAATTACTGCCTGTATTCTATCAAAACTTTCTAACTCTACTGCCGCCCAAAGTCCTGCTGTACGCACCTCTATAATATCAGAGTGAATAAGTAATTTTTTGATTAATTGTTCTTTCTTTTTGACCGTACTTATCAGGTCACTATTTACAATCGTTTGTAGAGTAGCTAAAGCTGCTGCACATGAAACCGGATGACCGCCAAAAGTCGTAATATGTCCTAGTATTGGGTCATTGGTCAGACAATGCATCACTTTTTTATCAGCAATAAAAGCTCCAATTGGCATACCGCCGCCCATTCCTTTTGCCAATAATAAAATATCAGGTACAACACCATATTGCTCGAATGCCCACAGCGACCCCGTGCGCCCATAGCCCGCTTGTATTTCATCAAAAATCAATAGTGCGCCAACTTCGTCGCAACGTTCACGTACTTTTTTTAAATAATCATGGATTGGTTTGCGCAAGCCCCATTCGCCTTGCACGGTTTCCAAAATAACGGCAGCGGTATTCGTTGTTATTTGCTGCAAACAAAATTCACAATTAAACTCTACATGACGAATACCCGGTAATAAAGGCTGAAACGCTTGTGTAAAATCCGTCGGCGACATCAAACTCATCGCGCCTTGCGTTGAGCCGTGATAAGCTTTTTTCGCGGCAATAATTTCGCGGCGTTCCGTATATCTTTTAGCCAATTTCATCGCGCCTTCCGTGGCTTCTGTACCCGAATTAACGAAGTAAACACTACTCAATGTCTCAGGCAAATGCTTAGTCATTAGCGTCGCTAATTCTACTTGTGGAGTTAGCACATATTCGCCATAAACCATGGTGTGCAAGTATTTATCCAACTGCGCCTTCGCTGCCGACACGACTGCCGGATGGCGATGCCCCAATGAACTCACACCTATACCCGCTATCAAATCCAGATAAGGTTTGCCATTGGTATCATATAAATAAACGCCTTCTGCACGCTCAATTTCTAAAGCTAAAGGAAATTCGCTCGTTTGGGCGAGGTGTCGTAAGAATAATTGCCGCTGATTTGCCATATATTTTTAATGAATAGTGAACAATGAAATAATGAATACTATGGGTTTCGCACGCAAAGATAGTTTAGAAAACGGATAGCGATAACCTTAATTATTTACGGCTCAATTTTCGCTCTATTTTAAAAAAAAAGGGAATAGTTAATAATAATTTTTGAACAAAAACAAAAGCCTAAACACTCCATAATAGACTGGCTGTCAAGTATTTATGCTTATTGATTATTAATTATTAGTTCCAAATTCCTAATTATTTTTCTGCCTAAGACATATTATCTAGCTTAAACTTAGCGTTTGTACTTCAAAATAGTTGTAAATTTAGACCTCAGAATAAAAATAATTATAGGGCTAATTTGTTGATTTTCAAGACAATAAGCGTCTTTAATATAAGGTATTAGATGATATTCAGAATTGAATAACATGCTGTAACTCCACCATTCAATCATTGATAAAAATACTATGAAAAATCTCTTTCAATACTTGACTATCGCATTATTAATGCTGCCGATTTTTGCCCAAGCGCAAAATACAACGGTGCCAATTTATACGGTGCAGGTCGGTAATTTCATTAATGCAAATCTTAGCGATTTTCAAAATATACAGAGCTTTGGCTACTTGTACTCGATGCCTACCGACACGAATATGGAACGTGTGATGTTGGGTGGTTATAATGACCGTTCGGTGGCTTCACGTATCGTAATTGCGCTGCAAGAACGTGGTTATGCGGATGCTTTTATTCAAGAATTACCGACTGAAACGTCACAAGTTTCAACGGTTATCCAGTTGGGTATTTATGATGTACGTGACCAGCAAAAAATCAATTGGAAAGACTATTCTGCTGCAGGCCGTTTGTTTGTCGTTTTGAATAATAACCAAGTCAAACTGTTAGCGGGAATTTATCCGAATGTAAGTGCTGCAAAAGCGATTTTGCCGACGATACAGCGTAAAGGTTTTAGAGATGCTTTTGTCAAAAATGTGAATAGCGCACTCTTGCACGAAGTAACGACTTTTCAGACCGGAAAAGTGATAGAAATTGCGCCGCAAGAACCAGTGGTCAATGCCACGACACCAGCACAAGAAGCAACTGTTCCTACGGAAGTTCCGACAGCATTTGATGTGGTAACGGAAAAAGTTCCGACAGAGGCGACAGCAGAAACAGATAAAATCATCACACAACCAACTGCTCCAGTTGACATCACGGTGGAGCCTGTGACAGAAACCGCGAAAGGTATTCCGGCTACACCAAAAGTAGTGGATAAAGTAGTGGATAAAACAACACCAAAACCATTTATTCGCGATAATGTAAAGCGAACTTCGGCAATTGAACTGCAAAAAATACTCAAAGCTAACGGCTTTTACGAAGGCAGTTTGGATGGTTTATATGGGAAAGGAACGCGCGCAGCTTACGACGCAGCGACCAGAAACAACAAGCGTTTGCAGAAATATCGCGTGCTAGCTGAATATACGCCCGAAACAATGACCGAAAAATCGGCGGGTAGTTTGGAATATGCCGTGCATCATTTATGGGAAAATACCGCGAATGCCAATTTGACTTTAGAGCGTTCTAATTCGCCTACGGCTAAAGCCTATCGCGCTTATGCTCGCTTCATGGACGGTAGCGACCAGGCGACCATTAATGCCTTGATGAATAGTGCGATTAAAGCAGCATTCGTAGGAAAAAAAGTAAAAAATGCCCCACGTTTTGACTATAATGCGACCTATGCTTATACCGATTTGAAGCAACTATTATTGCACTTACGCTACGTACAAAGTGCGACTGGCGATGTGAGTGTACCGTGTTGGTTGTTCGATAGACACCCGACGGAAGCGGTGCAAATTTTTGGTGCTGGTCATAATCTAAAATTTGAAAATTGTGGCGGCGGCGGCTTTTTAGATTGGGAAGAAACAAAAATTCTCAACGCTATGGCAGATGATTTAAACGCTGGACAGCCTGTAGATGCAGAGAAAGCAGCTGACTTACAAGCGAAGCGTGTTCGTCTATTTTTGACCCCAACCGTACCGACTAAAACCGAAAAAGAAGACTTAACCGTATGGCATAATGCTTTGCGAAATGGCATAGACGCTTGGGCAAAACGCGACCCTCTCAACAAGGAAATTGGCTTGGCTTTCCAAATCAATTATTTGCAAACAGAAGTGCTTCTGGAAGACCATTTTATGAATAAAGGCTTCAGTGAACGTGATGCAAAAACTTTAGGTATTGCTGCTTTGAAAGCAATTTTAGCTGGTCGTTTAGACCGTTTTGTGTTATAATATCGTGCTCTATTTTTGCTAAAAATCGGGTTTGTAACTATTGCGTTGCAAACCCGATTTTTTTGTTGATATATTCTTTACTTTTGCACTAATATGAACCTACATTACGTTAAAAATAAAGCCATAGACAAAGCGCGCTGGGACGACTGCATCACACACGCAGCAAACGGAAATGGTTACGCCTATTCGTGGTATTTGGATGCGGTAGCTGACCAGTGGGATGCCTTTATTTTAGGCGATTATGAAGCGATTATGCCTTTGCCTTTCAATCGAAAAATAGTTGGCTTCAAGCAGGTTTATCAGCCCTTTTTTACGCAACAATTGGGTGTTTTTTATAAAGAAAGAAAAGAAGGTAATCAGTTGGAGGTGCTTTTTATAGAAGCCTTAAAAAAGCATTTTTCTTATTTCAATATTGCCTTTAATGAGGGCAATATGATAAGCACCGAAAAGGAATTAGAAATAGAGGAGAAGCCCAATTTATTATTGAAATTAAATAATACCCAAGAAGAACTAACACAACAATATTCGCGAAGTTTGAAGCGACGTTTAAAGAAAATAACTGGTTTACATTCATTAGAAAAGAATACATTCTCTGCGGCTGAATTAGTGGACTTTTATCGACAACACTTACAAACAAAAGTTAATTTGTCAGATGTTGTTTATCAAAAAGCGACACAACTAATCTCGAAAGCACTAGAACAAAAGCATGGAACGATATATATTGCTAAGTTAGAAGACGATAAAATTGGTGCAGCAGGTTTCTTCTTAGAAAGCCATAGTCGAATTATCAATCTTTTTGGAGCATCTTCTGAAGTTGGGCGCAGCCAATATTCAATGCATTTTTTATTAGATAGCATCATAAAAACAAATGCTAACACCTCCCAAGTTTTCGATTTTGAAGGCTCAGCTATCCCATCTATTGCACATTTTTTTGCAAGTTTTGGGTCTTCGCCCGTCACTTATCATCGAGTGACTTATAATGGCTTACCTAAGGCATTAAAAGGCTTAAAAAAATAGAAAAACTGCTATTAACCTATTACTTTTGTGCCATGTCTGAACAATCTTCCTCCAAGCATTTCGGCACTCTAATTGACCGAAATTTACGCATTATTAAACTCACTTACCTGCAAGCGTTCAAAGCCGCAGGCATTAATCTAACCCCTGAACAGTGGGTTATTTTGGATGAACTGTACGAAGCAGGCGAAGTATCGCAAACAGACTTAGCGAATGGTAGTTTTAAAAATGCGCCAACGGTTTCGCGCATTATTGATTTATTATGTAAAAAGGAATTGACAGAACGCCATCGATTTGAAAATGACCGCCGTCGCCACAAAATTTTTCTGACAGCAAAAGGAAAAGCGACTGTTGAAAAACTACAGCCAATAGTAAACGATTTACGAAAAAAAGGTTGGGAAGGACTTTCGGATGAAGATTATGCACATTTTCAACGCATTATGAACCAGATGTTTACAAATTATGAGTAAAAATGATAAACGGTTTTCCTATTACAACTTCGCTAATAATTCCTTTATCACTAAGCGCATCTTTGGTTCAGCAATTCGCGCCACTTCAATCACTTCTTCTACAGTTGTTTTGGTCAGCACATCTATTGGATAACATTGATTAGAAACAATCGAAATTACAAAAGTCGGTAAACTAGAATGTGCCGCAACTATCACTTCTGGCACCGTGGACATGCCCACCAAATCACCACCAATAACGTGTAAATAATGATATTCAGCAGCCGTTTCTAAGTTTGGCCCTTGTAAGCCTACATATACACCTTCATGTGCGCGTATTTTGTTTTTCTTCGCAATTTGTAAGGCTTTGGAATTCAATAATTTATCATAGGCATGCAGCATATCAGGAAAGCGTGGACCTAAACGTTCATCGTTTTCGCCACGAAGTGGGTTTTCAGGCTGCAAATTAATGTGATCCCGAATAACTACTAGGTCACCAGCATGGTAAAACTCATTCAAGCCACCCGCTACATTAGAGATAAACAGACGTTCAATACCCAAAAATTTCAGCACGCGTACTGGAAAGGTCACTTGCTGCATCGAATAGCCTTCGTAATAGTGAAAACGCCCCGCCATCACGACCACAGATTTGCCCGATAATTGACCGAAAACAAGTTTGCCTTTATGACTTTGTACTGTCGAAACAGGAAAGTGGGGTAGGTCTTTATAATCAATTTCCAATTCCACCTCAATATCATCCGTCAAATTACCTAAACCCGTGCCGAGTATGATACCTACTTGTGGCTTCATCTCCGTTTTTTCGCGAATGTATTGTAGTGTTTCTTGTATTTGATTGTATGTTTTCATTGAAATTTATTGTTGGTCATTTAGGAACGATGAAAAAATAATCCTCTAATGATTGCGCTTATCCACACCCCATGCGAGTTTATTACGGATGGTTTGCATGAAACTATGGTCTTGCAATTGTACTAACTTTATGTCAAAATCGCCTCGACGTACTGCGATTTGATAAGAAGAATTGACCATTTCAAAGCGACTATCTAGCGTACACAAAAAATTCTCGGCACGTCCTTCTACTTCAAATGAAACGACAGATTTATCGGAAATGACAATCGGGCGCACATTCAGATTATGTGGAGCAACAGGTGTGATAACAAAATTACCAGAATTTGGAAAAATAATTGGTCCACCACAACTTAAAGAATAGCCAGTAGAACCCGTTGGCGTAGCGACAATCAAGCCGTCTGCCCAATAAGAATTGAGATAATCACCATTAATAAAGGTATGGATGGTAATCATGGAAGAGGTGTCCCGCTTCAATAGCGTGAAGTCATTCATAGCGAATGGAATATCCCCAAATATTTCTCGATTACTTTCGATTTGCAAGGTACGACGACTATCTAAGGTATAAATACCGCGCTTAATCAGTTGAATAGCTTGCTGAACACGCGTTTTTTCAATGGCAGCTAAAAAGCCTAAGCGTCCCAAATTAATACCTAAAATTGGCACATTTTGGTCGCGAATAAGGGTAGCTGCTCCCAGAATTGTTCCGTCACCACCGAGCGTAATGACGAAATCTATCTTCTTTGTTTTAAAATCTAAATAACCTTCAAAGCGACCAACTTCACGTTTAAATTTAATTTTCCCCGTTAAATCATCGAGATAATCACCATAAACATAGGAGGTGACGTCCTCCTCATGTAAGACATCAAAGAGTAACTGCACATACGGCTGATCCGCATCTTTTAATATTTTGCTATATATAACGACTTGCATGGAATAATTAGGAATTGGGCATTAGGAATTAAAAATTAAAAATAACCAAAAGAAAACAATCATTTCTAATTCTCAATTTCTAATTTAATCACTTTATCATTTTTAAGAAAGTGTTGACAAACCAAGCATTGTTGGACTTCACAAGTGTGTCCAATGTGTTATCCGCTTTGCCAGAAAAAAGTTTAATATCACGCACTACACTACGAAATGCTTCTACTTCTTCGCTATTTCCTTCCACACTACTCACCTCATCTAATGCTTTGAGCATTGGCTCTAATTCTTTCTTTTTCCGGCGAACAATAATTTTTTTCACCACTTCCCACATATCTTTTTCTGCTCGAAAATATTCTTTACGCTCACCAGTTTTGAGTTCTTTATAAACCAATTCCCAATCAATAAGCGCGCGAATATTCATATTAGCATTACCTCTCGAAATTTTCAATTCGTCCATCACCTCGTCAGCACTTAATGCCTCCGGCGAAATAAGTAATAAGGCGTGTATTTGCGCCATGGTTCGATTGATACCCCAATTAGAGCCAATCGTTCCCCAAGATTGTATAAATTTTTCTTTTCCTTCCTCGAATTTCATGTTTTTTCAACTTTCAAAAGTTTCTGAAAGTAAGTAAGATGTAAAGTAAAAGGTTTTACAGGAGAAAAGTTGTGTTTATAGCAAAGAAAAAATACTTCTTTGATAAATAAGCAAAAAAGAAAGGCTTACCAAACAATGCTGGCAAGCCTTTTATAAAAACAATCTACATTTTTCTAGTGAATTTACCCCCCATGTGGAGGTCGTTCTTTACCGCGTTTTGCTCGCGCTCGGTGCATAATTTCTTGTCGAAACTTTCGCTCTACTTGTGGCAAAGAAGCTACTTTTTTTACAGGCAAAATTTCTTTGAAGCGTACAACATATTTTCGTTGTATAGCAATTCGTTGTTCTTCTGCCGCAAAACGGCGCTCAATAAATACTTCGGCCTCTTCATCAGACATGAATTCCAATTTTACTTGTTTTTTCATATCCTTTTTTATCGCACTTAGTTCAGTATGCATTTCATTATAAATAGGCCAAAATAAGCGAGCTTCCTCACTGGTTAGCTCCAATTCTTCCGTAAAGAACGCAATTTTAAAGGCTTCGACACGCTCTTTGCGATCGCTTTTTTGTCCTATTTGAGCGTTTACTGTAAAAGCGGTACCCAATAATATAGTCAATAACAGAAACGGTTTCATATTCGTTTATATTTAATTATTCAAAAGAAAAATGGCGACAAAACAGATAAATGCTACATCTTTTTATCACTCTTTTTACAATAATTCTTCTAAGTTTTCGAGGTCAATATCCTGTAGAATATCATCTAAATATTCATCCAATTCTTCCCCACCTAAATCCATTTCATTAGTACTTATCGTGTTAATCTCAAAATTTTCGAGTAGTTGTTCCGTCTCAAAGTCTTCGATATTAGCAGCAATATACTCCAAAGCATCTGCTTCTGACAGGTCTGTATTTACTGCTATTTCACTTGTTGTATTGGCATTGAAATAAAAAACGCCTGCCAATAATAATAAGCCTAAACTAGCCAAACTTCCTATTAAGCGTGGCTGCCACACACGTTCTAAAAACGCCTGTAAACGCCACCCCAAAGACAATCGTTCTAGCTTAAAGGTAGGCTGTGCTTCTAACCCCACTTGCTCCAAAATATTCGTCTCTAATTGTTCAAAATAATTAGGAGGCACAACCTTTTTATCGCTCCTTGCTTTCAGTTTCGCCAAAAAAGGAGACCGCTCTTCCAATTCATTTTGTATGTCTTTCTTTGTATTCATTGTGACCGATATTTTCGGGTAATATTTTTTAGTTTATACTGCATTCATCCTTACAAAAGCCTCAATTTTTTTCACGGCATGATGATAAGAAGCCTTTAAAGCCCCTTGCGAAGTGCCTAATGTTTCGGAAATATCCGCATAAGTCAATTCATCAAAATAGCGCAAATTAAACACGAGTTTCTGCTTTTCGGGCAAGGTATTGATTGCCGCTTGCAGAATATTTTGTGCTGCATTTCCATCAAAGTCTTTGTCTGCTTCTAGACGCTCATGCCAAGCGGCATCTTCTTGTTCAAAAGAGGTAGTTTGCCTGCGTTTTCGCTTCGCTAAAAAGGTCAAGGCTTCGTTCGTTGCAATACGATATAACCACGTGTATAGCTTAGCTTTGCCTTCAAATTTATGAATATTGCGATATACCTTTACAAAACAATTTTGTACCACATCATTCGCATCTTCATGCGAATGC
This sequence comes from Caprella mutica, assembly GCA_947561585.1. Taxonomy (NCBI): domain Eukaryota; kingdom Metazoa; phylum Arthropoda; class Malacostraca; order Amphipoda; family Caprellidae; genus Caprella; species Caprella mutica. The sequence goes on from CANNZV010000020.1 coordinate 781,462, forward strand.
ACCATGCGTCGAATATGCCAATAAATTCGCTCTTGATATTTCGACAGCAGCAAGCCAAAGCCACGTTGGTAGCTCGTTTTTTGTTGCAATAATTGCAAAATATCAGTATCAGATAATTGTGCTTCGTTCAATATATTGGTGCGCTTTTTTTAGTTGGACTATTGAAAATAGGAAAGGTTTAATGGCTAAGGTAAAAAAATTCCTATTTTCTAATTCAAAAACCTACCTTTGCGGCCGTGAAAAATTTGCAAGCACTCCTCGAACAGTACCGCGATGAGACGCGGACGAAACAAATTTTAGATGCTGTAAAAGTCCCTGAGAAAGCGGATTTGAAAGGGAGTGTTATGCCTCCTCGCATACAATTAGAAGGGCTTTCGGGTGCACAAATTGCATTCGTTTTCGCAGCGGTTTACCTCAATGAACCTCGACATAACCTACTGATAGCCAGCGATAAAGAGCAAGCCGCTTATCTCCAAAATAATATCGCTGCACTCTTTGATAAAAAGCCTGTTCAATTCTTTCCTGATAGCTTCAAACGACCGATGTATTTTGAAGACTTGAACAATACTAATGTTGTTCAGCGTACTGAAACGATTAATAAAATCACTTCGGGCAATTCCATTGGTGAGGTCATAGTGACCTATCCTGAAGCTCTTTTTGAGAAGGTTGTTGCGCCAAGTGTTTTGGCAGAAAGTCGTATCAATATTACTAAAGAGGAGCAAATAGATATGCCTTTTTTGATTGAAATGCTGACGGAATACGGCTTTTCCCGCGAAGATTTTGTCTATGAACCCGGTCAATTTTCTATTCGTGGCGGCATCGTGGATATTTTCAGCTATGGCAATGACTATCCTTATCGCGTCGAGCTGTTTGATGACGAAGTGGAAAGTATTCGGACCTTTAATCCGACTACGCAACTGTCGATACGGAACATCGCTAAGGTGAGTATTATTCCCAATATTAATACTAAATTTACGCAGCATCAGAAAGTCAGTTTATTCCAAGTTATTCCTGAAAATACGTTGATTTGGATTGAGGATTTTCAGATGGTTTTGGATAAACTCCAAACTTGTTTTGAACGCGCAGAGGAATTTGCAAAGTCACTCACCGTACTTGACCAAAGCGAAGTTGCTGAAATTTTTCGAGATAGAGCTTTCATTCGTCCACATGAAGTCAATGAAGACATTACAGATAAATCCATTGTATTTTACCGTAGTGGCGAGCTTTCTACGGGAGGCTTAAAAGCGACTACTAAAGTAAAATACACAGCTAAACCGCAGCCAAGTTTTAATAAAAACTTCAAGTTGCTTATTGAGAACTTGGAGCAAAATGAGCGCAGTGGTATTACCAATTATATATTTACGGATAATCCAAAACAGATAGAGCGTTTTTACGCGATTTTTCGTGACTTGGAAGCGAATATTGTTTTTCATCCGGTCGGCATTGCTATTAATGAAGGCTTTACCGATTTGGATTTAAAAATAGCCTGCTATACTGACCATCAAATTTTCCATCGTTTTCACCGTTTCAAACTTAAACAAGGTTTTTCGAAAGATAAATCTTTGAATTTGAGAATGTTGCGGGAGTTAGTACCTGGCGATTTTGTCTCACATATTGACCATGGTGTGGGTAAATATTCAGGTCTAGAAAAGATAGATATTAATGGCCATGTGCAAGAAAGTGTGCGCCTGATTTACAAAAATAACGACTTACTCTATGTAAGTATTAACTCGCTTCATAAAATTTCAAAACATACTGGAAAAGACGGCACGCCACCTAAATTAAGCAAATTAGGTTCTGATACTTGGGCTGCATTGAAACGCAAGACAAAGCGAAAAGTCAAGGATATTGCATCTGAATTAATCAAATTATATGCGAAACGAAAAGCTTCTAAAGGACATGCTTTTCCACAAGATGGCTATTTGCAAAATGAACTGGAAGCCAGTTTTATGTACGAAGATACTCCTGACCAATTGAAGGCGACTATTGATGTCAAAGACGACATGATGAAAGAATATCCGATGGATAGATTGATTTGTGGCGATGTGGGTTTTGGTAAAACAGAGATAGCCGTTCGGGCGGCATTTAAGGCGGTTGTTGATGGCAAACAAGTCGCGATTTTAGTGCCGACTACGATTTTGGCTTTGCAACATTACAAGACCTTTCACGAACGTTTAGGAGAGTTTGGCGTGACCGTTAATTTTTTAAATCGCTTCAAAACTTCCGCACAAAAAACGCAGATATATAAAGACTTAACGGCTGGAAAAATAGATATTCTCATTGGTACACATGGCATTTTGAATAAGCGAGTAGAATTTAAAGATTTAGGCTTATTAGTAATTGATGAGGAGCAAAAATTTGGCGTCAGCGCAAAAGAAAAACTGCGCGAAATAAAGGTCAATGTCGATACTCTCACGCTGACGGCCACGCCTATTCCGCGTACCATGCAGTTTAGTTTGATGGCTGCACGTGATTTGAGTATTATTCGAACGCCACCACCAAATCGACAGCCCATACACACCGAAATAAGAGTGTTTAATGAAGATTTAATTCAAGAAGCCATTTATTATGAAGTTAACCGTGGTGGACAGGTTTTTTTCGTGCATAATCGCGTAAAATCGCTGCCAGATATTACGGCAATGATTGGGCGAATGTGCCCCGATGTGAACGTTGCGATGGCACATGGGCAAATGGACAGTAAAAACCTAGAAAAGGTCTTATTAGAGTTTATTGAACGTAAGTACGATGTGCTGGTTTGTACAAATATTATCGAAACTGGATTGGATATTCCCAATGCCAACACCATGATGATTAATAATGCGCATCACTTTGGTATGAGTGATTTGCACCAGTTACGTGGGCGTATTGGCCGTTCCAATAAGCGCGCATTTTGTTATCTATTTACCTCTTCCATGAGTTCTTTAACTTCGGATGCACGCAAGCGTTTGCGCACCATTGAGGAATTTAGCGACCTTGGTAGTGGCTTTGATATTGCAATGAAAGACTTGGATATTCGCGGAGCTGGAAATCTATTGGGTGGAGAGCAAAGTGGTTTTATTTCTGACATTGGTTACGAGACCTATCAGAAGATTTTGGAGGAGGCAGTCATGGAATTGAAGCAAAGTGATTTTAAAGAATTATTTGCAGATGAAAAGCAACCTGACCCTGTTTTTGTGCGCGATGTAATTGTTGATACCGATGTAGAAATGTTGATACCAGATAGCTATGTTAATAATATTCAAGAACGCCTAAATCTATACACGACACTCGATAAAATAGAAAATGAAGAAGATTTGCAAAAGTTTATCACTGGATTGCGTGACCGCTTCGGAAAAATACCAAAGCCTGTCGAAGAACTCTTTGATGGTTTGCGTTTGCGGTGGATTTGCAAACAGCTTGGGTTTGAGCGACTGATGCTCAAAAGTAATAAATTACGCTGCTATTTTGTAGAAGATGCACAATCGCCTTATTATGAAAGTCGTCGCTTCAAAAAGACGTTTAAATACATTGCATCGGACGGCAAAAAAATGAATTTAAGCCTCAAGCAATCCCGAAAGTATTTGCTGATGGTACGTGAAAATGTGCGTACTTTACAAGGTTCAAAAAAGGTATTGGAGAAGATATTAAATGCCGTAAAAGGGTAGATGGAAAGTGGAACCTTGTGAATTAAGAAATATCCACAAGGCTCCACTTTCAACTAAACCAAACCTTGTTGCACTGCAAAACGCACCAGTTCTGTACTCGAATTAAAATCAAGTTTTCGTAGAATATTTTTCCGGTGTGTCTCTACCGTATGCTTGCTAATAAACAAAGTCTTACCAATTAATTGGCTCGTTAATCCTTTCGTAATCAAGATTAAAATCTCCTGTTCGCGTTTAGAAAGCCCCAAGCGTTTACGGAAATCATCGCCTAATGCTTCTGAAATAGCCGTTTTTTCACCATTTTCACCGAAACTTACTTCTTTATGAATATATGTTTCGCCCGAATGAACGCGCTCAATAGCATCAGAAATATCTTGTCGAGTAGCGGTTTTAGGTAAAAACCCCATCACACCACTGCGCATCACATTACGCACCAAATCTGGAGATTTATATTGGGTATAAGCAATAATTTTCGCCCATGGATATTCTTCTTTTATCCGCTTAATATTGCGCATAAAATCATCGCCAGGCATATTCAAATCCAATAAAATCACATTTGGTTTTGCCGTTGGCAATAACTCAAATAACTCGGGGGCAGTCTTCGCTGTTCCTGTCAAATGCATACCTACATTTTTCTCCACCACGTCCGAAACGCCTAGCATCACAATAGGATGATCATCAGCGATAAATACATTTATTTTTTGTTCCATGGGATATTTATTTTCTTTTTGAACAGTACATAACAGTGCTTGTTAATCGTTTTCAGGGGGGGACAAAAACAGTTATTAAGAAAGATACATCTACACTCAAAATAGATGATCTTCAGTTATTATAATTTATACTTTGGACGTAATTGTGCGCGTACGTCACAATATGTACGCGTGTTTCTTAGTGTACTAAGAAAAAAGTGTAAAAAGTCTTATGTAAACGACTAATGGAAAATAGCTGAGGCTCTAATTTTTCTACACTCGCCTCTTGGGATGGATGTTAGCTTTTAGTTTAGCTTTAGTAAATCCAAAACTATTCTATAACACTAGGCTACGAAATTACGTAATAATTCACAATATACCAAGAAAATGGTAGCTTAATGCAGGTATTTCACTAAAAAAAACAAGTGTCAATCACCTCAATTGACTTATTTAAAATATACATGTTTAATAAATAATTGAAAAACAAGTGTTTATATATTTAACAGCTCTTTTTATTTTTGTCGCTTTTTTCTAAAAAATCAAAAAAAGGTTGCAGTTTTGCCGCGTATGAATGACACACAAAAATCATATCTCGCACTTCATATCTCTGTATTGTTATGGGGATTTACGGCCATTTTAGGTAAAGTAATTGACTTACCTGCTTTCGTCATCGTCTGGTGGCGCGTTTTAATGACGAGTGTTAGTCTCATTGTCTTATTACTTGCCGTAAAGGCCTTGCGCGAGTTGCGGTATTTACCTAGGCGAGATGTTTTAATTTTAATGGGAATAGGTATCCTAGTAGGACTACATTGGGTCGCTTTCTATGGCGCAATCAAACTGTCCAATGCGTCTATTTGCTTAGTTTGTATGGCAACTACTTCCTTTTTCACATCCATTTTAGAACCCATTATTCTCCAACAAAAGCTAAAGTGGTATGAGTTGGCACTCGGCATACTCATTATTCCTGGCATGTTATTGATTGTGAAAGACTTGGAATTAGGCATGATTTGGGGCGTTTTAGCAGCCCTTGTAGCGGCTTTCTTGGCGGCTTTATTTACGAGTTTGAATAAAAAATACGTAACGAACGCCAAGCCCATGCAAATCACCTTTTTAGAACTGGGAAGTGCTTTTTTGTTTTTGAGTTTAATCATGCCTTTTTACATTGCTTTCGCAACGGAAAATATTATTGATATAGTACCACCAAGTAATTGGGATTGGATATATCTAGTCATATTGTCCTTGGTTTGTACGACTTTACCCTTTATTTTATCGCTGTTTGCGCTGCGGCATTTATCGGCTTTTGTGTCCGCTTTGACCGTCAATCTAGAACCTGTTTATGGTATTTTGCTAGCCATTCCATTATTGCATGAAAATCAAGATTTATCCCCTTCTTTTTATATCGGAACGGGCGTTATTTTACTGACTGTTTTTAGTTATCCTTTTTTGAAAAAGCGAATAGAAGGGTAGTCTATCCCGTAGTTCCTGCGGCAGACTTGCGCCCTAGCACAAAAGGAACTAGCATATTAGCCATTCTTTATACACTTTTATTCTTCGAGCAATCCAGAAGCAAAATCTACGGGATACAAAAAAAACCTGTCGAATGTAACACCCGACAGGTTTTGAAAAAAAATGGAGATAGCGCCACCACAGCACTACCTCAGCCCTAACCAAATAAAACCAAATTATTCTTAGAAACAGCTAAATACTTCTATTTGCTGTTGTCTCTTCGTTTGATAATGCAAATATATGCAGTTAGTGTAAAAACTACAATTAAGCTAATTGCCTGTTTTACGAAATCCAAATGCGAATAAAAAATAATACATAAATTAATATAAGAATTAAAATTTAAATATTTAATGAAAACCATACAACTTATTGTTTATTTAAAAAAAACATCTTTTTAAATGGAAAACATCTTTAACAAAAGTAAACTAACCTATTAAAAAACCAATTAATAAAGTTCTTTTTCAATTATTTTTTAACCCGAAAAATACCTTTTCACCTCATTATTGCTTGTTTTTTCTTCAGAAACTGCCATCTTCGGGCTTCTTTTTTATAAAAAACAATTTCTATGCAATTCCGAATATTTTCCCTTTTATTCCTTTTTTGCTGTTTAAGTACCACTGTTTTTGCGCAAGCAGAAAAAACAAATAGCGATGAAGATGCTTTTTACATTCGTGAAATATACAATCAAGCACTCACAGAAGGACGTTGCTATGATTGGCTAACAGACTTAACAACTCGCGTAGGTGGACGTTTGGCAGGTTCACCGGAAGCAGCAGCAGCCGTAGAATATACCAAGCAAATGCTGGACACCTTAGGCTTAGACACGACTTATTTACAGCCTTGTATTGTACCGCATTGGATACGTGGCGATAAGGAAATCGTACGTGTTTCCAACTCGATTATGGGTTCTGTTGATTTAAATGCATTGGCACTTGGAAATTCGGTAGGTACAGGTCATTTAGGCGTAGCTGGCGAAGTTATTGAAGTAAAAAGTCTGGATGAAGTAGATGCCTTGGGCACAAAAGTGAAAGGTAAAATTGTCTTTTATAATCGCCCTATGGATGCTACGCAAATCACGACTTTCTCTGCTTATGGAAGTGCGGGCGACCAACGTTGGGCTGGTCCGTCAAAAGCGGCGGAATATGGCGCAGCAGCAGTATTGGTACGTTCATTAACTACTCGTCTGGATGATATTCCACATACGGGTTCTACCGGTTATAAAGAAGGGGTAACACCTATTGCTGCTTGTGCTATTAGTACGAATGATGCCGAAATGCTAAGCCGTTTATTAAAAGCGGGCAAAGTAGAAGTGTATATGCGTACCACTTGCGAAATGCTTGAACCAAAACCATCTTACAGCGTGATTGGCGAGATAAAAGGTAGTGAATTTCCTGATGAAATTATCTTAGTTGGTGGTCACCTAGATAGCTGGGATGTTGGTCGTGGCGCACATGATGATGGCGCAGGCTGCGTACATGCTATGGACGTTATGCAGTTAATGATGCGTATGAATTACCGACCAAAACGCACTATTCGTTGTGTCCTTTTTATGAATGAAGAAAATGGTCTAGCTGGCGCAAAAGAATATTGGAAAGTTTCTTTCGCCAATAATGAATTTCACCTAGCAGCTATCGAAAGTGATGCAGGCGGCTTTACGCCACGTGGTTTTTCGGCTGATGGACACGCAGATATTTTTGTGGATAAATTTAGAAAAGTAACGGCTTGGTTGCCGCTTTTAGAGCCTTATGGTTTGAGCCTAAACAAAGGCGGAAGTGGTGCAGATATTGGCGGTTTGAAAGAGCAGAAAGGCTTATTATTTGGCTTGCGTCCTGATAGTCAGCGGTATTTTGATTATCACCATACTCGCATTGATACCATTGATGCAGTAAACAAACGAGAGCTAGAATTAGGCGCGGCTGCAATGACGAGCTTGGTTTATCTCTTGGATAAATATGGTTTGTAATTTAATGTACGATTTTAGATATACGATTTACGCTGCGTAAATCGTATATCTAAAATCGTACATATAATTACTTTTTATCCACTACAATTCGCTCTTCTCTATTCGCCAAATCCCAAGCGGTATAGAACACCAAATGTCCAATCTTTTCCATCTTCTCAAACATAATCTTATCGACGGTGTCCGTTGGTCGGTGATAATCATCATGCACACCGCTGAAGTAGAAAACAGCCGGAATATTGCGCTCCGCAAAGTTGTAATGGTCAGAGCGATAGTAGTAACGATTTGGGTCATCCTCTTCGTTGAACGTATAATCTAATTCAAGATTAGTATAAGTTTTATTCGCTTTTTCATTGATTTCATGCAATTCAGAACTCAAACGGTCTGCACCGATGACATATACATATTCTGGATTATCGGCATGTGCTTCATCTACCCGACCGACCATATCAACATTAATATCAACAATCGTATTTGCTAATGGATAAACGGGATTTTCTACATAATACTTAGAACCCAACAAGCCTTTTTCTTCTCCAGAAACCAACATACAAAGCACTGATCGACGTGGCCCTTTGCCCGCTTTTTTAGCTTCTACAAATGCTTCTGTAATTTCTAAAACAGTTGAAGTTCCTGAGCCATTATCGTCTGCACCATTGTAAATGCTATTTCCACGCTTACCCAAATGGTCATAATGCGCTGTAATAACCACGATTTCTTCTTTTTTATCCGTCCCTTCTATGAAGCCCATCACATTAGAACCAATCAATTGTTTCGTCTCTTTTTCTAAGGCTAAAGTCATGTCTGTCTTTAAAGTAACTGGTTCTAATTTACGCTTTTTAGTTGCTTTTTTGCGAGCAGCAATGACCATGTTCATTTGATTACCTATAATTGCCTTTGCTATTTCTGAAGAAATAAAAACGTTATTCGCATACTTATTTTCTGGTTCTTCTCCTCGTCCAACATGCATTCTTGACCCCACTAAAAAGCGGCGATTTTCAGAGATGTTTTTTTGAATTTTATCATCAATAATCAAAACTGCTTTCACGCCATTTTTATGTGCTACTGCGAGTTTTTTACGAAAATCAGTTGACCAATCTGATAGCTCTTTTGATTTAGTCAAACGAGATTTGCCATTTCTTTTGACAGGCTCGTTTTTATAAATCATAATGACTTTACCTTTCACATCATTACCTGTATAATCACTATATTTTTTATCATCAATACCATAACCTAAAAATACAACCTCTTCAATGTTGATACTTTTCATTGAGGCATTCGTGCCAGGGAAAGCGTAAAATTGGCGCATGTTCTTGTATTTTTCACCGGCAACGCTTAATTCTGTATTCGTCCAATTCTCCGACGTATAAACGATTTCTTGAAAATAAGAACCATTTGCCGAAGGCGGCAAACCTAAACTTTTAAAATGCGCTGCAATATAATCGGCGGCTTTGCGCTGACCTAGTTCGCCTGTTTCGCGTCCTTCGTACTCATCAGAAGCAATAATGGAAAGGTGTGCTTCCATGCCTTCTGCTGTTATAGTTTCTGCAAAAGGAGTCGGTGAATTACCTTCATCTTTCGCCATTTTCAAGTTTGCCGATGTCGTTGTTTGCGCCAATAGAGGCATTGCCAAAATTGCGAAACAAAGTATTATACCTATCTTTTTCATAATTGTGTATTTTTTGAATGTAGAGTTAAGGGAATAACTACAAAGTTAAACCGCGCAAGCAATTTTATTCACGCGACGTGCATGACGGCCACCTTCAAAATCAGTGCTAACAAAAATTTTTACCATTTCCAAAGCTACTTCTTGACTAATAAAGCGCGCTGGAATAGACAGTACATTCGCATCATTATGCAAACGTCCTAAGGCTGCAATCTCTGGTGTCCAAGCTAATGCACAACGAATACCTGCGTGTTTGTTAGCACTCATAGCTACTCCATTTCCGCTACCGCAAATAACAATGCCTAAGCCAGCATCACCCGTTTCTACGCTACCCGCTACCGGATGCGCATAATCAGGATAATCAACGGAGGCTTCCGAATCGGGTCCCATATCTTGTACTTCGATGCCCATTTCTTGAAGTAATGCCGTAATCGGTGCTTTATACATAAAACCGGCGTGGTCAGAGCCAATGGCTACTTTTTCAACATTCATACTATTTATAAATTGGTAATTGTTAGTAAGTCATGATTGGTCAATAGTAATTCTAATACTTCAACGCAAAATTAATAACGAAAATTAAATGCGACAAGGTATTATTCTTCCTAATTTGACGGCGCAAAAGTGGCTATTTTTAGGCAAAAAAAATAATGGCTACCAAAAGTGATAGCCATTATTTCTATAAATCTAATTTTTTCTAGCGATGACTACAATTTAATCATCTGTTGTGCTGTCATTTGATCCTTGCCAGACAATTGCAAAATGTACATACCTTTTGCTAAAGTACTTACATCTACAGATTGTTGGTTTTCGCCAGCCATCAATTCGATTGGCATTTCCAAGGCTACTTTACCAAAAGCATCTGTTAGGCGCAAAGTGAAGTCGCCACTGTTTTTACTAGTTACAGCTACATTCATTTGGTCAGCTACCGGATTTGGCATAATTTGCATTTGTACCGCCAAACCCTCTAATATTTCTGTGCTATTGTTCGGAGCTTCTGTAATCATTAAGCTATTCACTGCACCATTATCGCCGCTAGTTGCGCCATTATCATTAGCTGCTGTACCACCTGCGTAAAATGTTACCGTACCTTCGCCAGCAGCAGGAGCTGTCCATTCGATTTCGATAGTTCCCTCATCTAATGCTTGTGTCTGCTCAATGTACGTACGATTAGTCAATGGACTAGCTTGAAAACCACTTGGTGCATCACCAAAAGTACCTGCATTGCCAGTATTGTCTAATAATGCCACTAATTGTGCGCCGTATTTATCAGGTGTGCCGCTATTTGCCACAACTTCTACACGCACCATATATGTATCCCCTGGTGTATAAGCCGTAATTTCCGAGCCGTTTTCCATTACAGTAATATTGACTTGTGGGTCAAATGAACCATTTTGGTGACAGTTTTGACAAACGCCTGCTGCTATTGGAGAACCTGTACGGTCTTGTTGCATGGTCGCAGCTGGTCCTCCAGAAAATGCGATTAATCCGCCGATTACAAAAAGAGAGAAAGTGTAAAGAATTTTCATTTTCATATTGAATTGTTTTTTTGATGTAAAATAAATTTGTTTTTAGAAGACTCTAATGTGCGGTTTTTAAATCAAATGTAAATACATCCTCCTTAAAAATAGTTAGAAACGTCATGCTATTTACAGATGGCTAATTTCTATTAAAACACTAAAAATTAAGCGCTCTACACTGGCAATTCTTCCTCCAAACGGCGTACTACTTCAAATACTGCCGGGCAGATGGACATGTTTTTAACGGTTAAACTTAATATCTGATGAAATTGTTTGCGGTCGGTATGCGGATATTCACGGCAAGCTTTGGGGCGAGCTTCATATACAGAACAATAATTGTCTGCACCAAGAAAAGGGCAGGGGGCGCTATTCAACACATAATCATTGTCTGAATCTAAATGTAAATAATTGTCAACAAAAATAGCTGGACGCACGTTCAAGTGTTTTGCTAATCTTTCAATATCTTTATCCCGAAAAATAGGACTGGTGGTATTGCAACAGTTTGCGCAAGCAAGGCAATCCATTTCCTCAAAAACTTCTTCATGTAAAGCTGACACCGTTGCGTCTAATTGTTTAGGTTTGCGTTGCGCCAATTTGCGGAAATATTTTTGCACGCCTTTACGCACATCTTTTGCACGAGCCGGTAATTCTGCGGGATTTTTTAGCATGATAGTAAAGCGTAAAACGAATTTGGAGATGACTATTCAATTTAAATACATTTGCTGACAGCCCATTACATAGTAACAGCGATTTTGATTGGCGGCATGTTTGCTGGCCTAGGGGCTAGTTTATGGTATCAATTCAGTCCACATGAACAACGGTCTAAGTTGTTTTTTAGTGGTTTACTTGCTGTTTTTTCATTGGCTTTGGTGCGTGTTATTATGATGCACGAAGGTTTTATTGACCGCGACCCAACGACTTATTTTTTGCCTGTTTGGTACACGCTTTCTTTTGGTATGTTATTGTTCTTTGGCGTAAAATTACGTCTCTATCCTAGCTATAAATTTCGCTTCTCAGATGCCAAACATTTCATATTACCTGCCTTGCAAGCAATTTTTTTGTGGACGTTGTTTTTGAGTTCAAAAGCCACTCAAATCGAATATATAGAACCATTTGTTCGTACCTATTATAAACCACTAGAAGGTGCATTTTTCATCATTTTGTTCTTTTCTTACATGGCTTTAGCTTTTCGCTATTTGAAATACAAACAAGCCGTTTTGCGCAAGCGTGGCAAAAACATAGAAGCAGACAAATTGATTATCTTGCAGAATATGCTCAAAATGCTCTACGTTTTGGGCGGCATCAATACCTTTTATATATTAGCTGATTTTATTGCTTGGCAATTTTTTAGCTTCAATTTGTACTCACTACGCGGTTTTGCGAGCATCAATGACTTGTCCTTTGTAGCGATGGTTTATTGGTTAGCTTGGTTTGTTTTTGTGGAACAGAAAAGCTGGAAGTTTGTACCAAAAAAATGATTAAAAATCATAAATATATCAAATACTTACACAGAATTGGCTACTTGCTCCTTAATTTTCTCTAATTCGTCCTTCATCGAAACCACTATTTTTTGAATATCTGAAGAATAGGCTTTTGCACCTAGCGTGTTGATTTCACGACCTATTTCTTGACTAATGAAACTCAACTTACGCCCTTTCATCGTGGCTTTAGAGTCTAGTTGCTCCAAGAAATATTTGCAATGTTGTGCCAGACGCACCTTTTCTTCGTTGATGTCAATTTTTTCGAGGTAGAAAATAATTTCTTGCTCAAAGCGATTTTCATCCACATTTTCTTTTCCTAAAAAATCTTCCAAATTTTGCTTCAATCGCTGACGTAAACGGTCTATACGAGTCTTTTCATAAGGATCCACATTTTCCAAACCACTCGCAATATTCATAATCCGCATTCGCAAATCATTCTCCAAAACTTTGCCCTCTGTAGCCCGAAACTTGCGGAAATTTTCAAGAGCAGCGTTTACTGCAGCTTTCACCGCTTGCCACTCATCATCACTAATCCGTTCATCGCCTGCTGCAATGACATTCGGAATACGTAAGACGGACGAAATAATATCCCCTTTCTCCATACCTAGTTCACCTGCTAATGCTGAAATTTCCGTCACATAACGTTTGAACAATGGCACATTCAAGCCAAAATCATCCTCCCCTGAAGCCGACTGCACTTCCAAAGTCACATCCAACTTACCACGCTGTGCATGGTCAGAAATAATACGGCGCATTTCATGTTCTTTTTCCTTATAGTTATTCGGAATTTTGAAGCGCAAATCCGTGAATTTGCTATTAAGTGAACGCACCTCTACGGTAATCGTTTTTTCTTGAAAGGTATGAGTTGCACGGCCGTAGCCTGTCATTGATAAGAGCATGCAAAAGAATTAGAATGATTGAAAAATTGGAAAAAAGAGTAGTTAAAAAGGTAGTAAAATAAATGAGAAAAAGACTTATTCATCTTTTCATTTCGATACTCTTTTATCGCTTTTCGCTCTTTTGACTAATGATATGATAATATTTTCAGTTGGCAAATATACACCAATGCAGCGATTTTATAAGTTTATTTTTAATTTTCATCAAAGCAGAATAAAATAGGTTTGCAATTATCTTAGCCTTTAAAAACAAAAAAGAAAGTAATTTGCTTCAAAATTAACTCCCTTGCAAAACCCAACTCCTCCTACCTGACTGATTATCAACTGTTTACGAAAAAATATAATATTTCAAAAAATATAAAATCTAATTACTAAAAGTAGCTTACAAACACCTTATTTATACGTCCTTTTTATATCTTTGCGTAGTTTTTTAGAAAACGCCCCCATTTTGATGTACTATTAAAATAGAAATATAGAAAGTACAAACGAAGTACAAAAAATTAATAAGTAGCATTTTTATTTTTTTACTTCTGAAAATTGCTTTCCTAAATCGGCTAGTACATCTTTCAACATACATTTACTTGAGCATAAATCCAATAGACAATGCCATATTTATTTACCTCGGAAAGCGTTTCCGAAGGACATCCAGACAAAGTATCTGACCAAATTTCCGACGCACTTGTCGATCACTTTATTGCTTTTGACCCTAGCTCAAAAGTAGCGTGCGAAACGCTTTGTACTACAGGCCAAGTAGTATTGGCGGGTGAAGTGAAATCTTCTACTTATTTAGATGTGCAACAAATTGCGCGCGACGTCATCGAACGTATCGGCTACACCAAGTCTGAGTATATGTTTGAAGCAAAATCTTGCGGCGTTTTGTCGGCTATTCACGAACAATCTCCTGACATTAACCAGGGCGTTGAGCGTAAAAACCCTGAAGACCAGGGCGCAGGTGACCAAGGCATGATGTTCGGTTATGCGACAAATGAAACGGATAACTACATGCCTTTAGCATTAGACTTATCGCACAAAATTTTGATTGAATTGGCCGCTATTCGTAAAGAAGGTAAAAAAATGACCTACTTACGTCCTGACAGTAAATCACAAGTAACTATCGAATATAGTGACAACGGTAAGCCACAACGTATTGACACAATTGTAGTAAGTACGCAGCACGATGATTTCGATAAGGACAAGAAAATGCTTGCACGCATTAAGAAAGACATGATTGAAATCGTCATTCCACGCGTAAAAAAACAATGCAAGAAGGAAATTCAAGCCTTGTTCAATAGCAAAATTACTTACCATATCAATCCAACTGGTAAGTTTGTTATTGGCGGACCGCACGGTGATACTGGCCTGACTGGTCGTAAAATTATCGTTGATACTTATGGTGGTAAAGGCGCACACGGTGGTGGCGCTTTCTCCGGAAAAGACCCATCAAAAGTAGATCGTTCAGCAGCTTATGCAACACGTCATGTCGCGAAAAACTTAGTAGCAGCAGGCGTTTGTGAAGAAATATTAGTTCAAGTAAGTTACGCAATTGGTGTAGCTCGCCCGACTAATATTTATGTGAACACTTACGGTACTGCAAAAGTAAAAATGAACGACAGCAAAATTGCAAAAATCGTTGATGAAGTATTCGATATGCGTCCTTATGCTATCGAAACTCGTTTGAAACTACGTACACCAATTTACTCTGAATCTGCTGCTTATGGTCACATGGGTCGTACACCAGAGAAGAAAAAAGTGTCTTTCACAGATGGTTCTGGTAAAGTGAAGAAAATGACTGTAGAGACTTTTACTTGGGAAAAACTAGACTATGTGAAAAAAGTGAAAAAAGCATTTGGTATTAAATAAATTAGTTATTTGTAAATAGTTATTCGTTATTGAGGTCGCTATTTACCTAATTGTAATTTACCAATTACAAAATATGAAAGAGAGCTTTCCGCAAGGGAGGCTCTTTTTTTTGTGCATACAATTGCCAATAAATTAACTAGATTTGCCCTATAGATTTCTACACAAAACAATAAGCAATGATATTTTCAGGTGAAAAAAAGCAAAAACCAACGCTCTCCTTCTGGGAAATTTGGAATATGAGCTTCGGTTTTCTAGGTATTCAGTTTGGCTTTGGCTTACAAAATGCTAATGTCAGTCGCATCTTTGAAACACTTGGAGCAGCTATTGACGACATCGCCATCCTGTGGATTGCCGCACCGCTAACGGGTCTAATTGTGCAACCTATCATTGGTTATTTATCCGACCGTACTTGGAGTGAAAAATGGGGTAGAAGGCGTCCTTTTTTTCTTATTGGGGCAATATTAGCAAGTGCTTCTCTCCTGCTCATGCCTAATTCGTCTACACTCTGGATTGCCGCAGGTATGTTATGGATTATGGATAGTTCTATCAATATCACCATGGAACCATTCCGCGCTTTTGTAGGCGATAACCTGCCAGACAAACAACGAACAATTGGCTTCGCTACGCAGAGTTTCTTTATCGGTATTGGCGCGGTCGTTTCCTCCTTGATGCCTTACATATTGACCAATTGGTTTGATGTAGCAAACACTGCTCCCGAAGGCATTATTCCTCCTTCTGTAAAATGGTCGTTCTATATTGGTGGCGCAGTGTTTTTGTTAGCGGTATTATGGACAGTTTATCGCGCAAAAGAATATTCTCCAAAAGAACTCGCTTCTTTTGATGATGGAGCAGGACACACCTATGCCATGATGCTTTCGCCAGAAGAAGAGGCGAATGCCGCAAAATCAAAACTAAGCACTGGTGCAGTATTGACCGCTCTAGGTGCAGGTCTGATGAACTGGGTGAATTATAGTCAGCTTGATAAACAACTTTTCATTCTCGGTGGGTTCGTCAGTTTTGTGGGCATATTAGCAATGATTGCGGCTTATTTACAGCGCAATAAAAAGCACAATGCACTCGTACAGATGGCGGATGATTTGCAATTTATGCCTAAAACGATGAAGCAATTAGCCGTCGTCCAATTTTTCAGCTGGTTTGCTTTATTTGCAATGTGGATTTATACAACGAGTGCTGTGACACGCACTATTTACGACATGAATGTCACACCAGGCGTGGTGAATGTATTGGAAAGTCAATTAAAAACAGTGGAAAATAATGTCGTTAATCTTCCTGCCAGCAATGACGAAGAACGTGCTGTGAAGGAGAAAGAAATTGAAAAAATTAGTTCTATTAAAGAAGAATTAAATGGCTTAAAAAAAACGTTTAGTATGGGCGTTCTTGAGACACCAACCTCTCTTGGCTTGGCTAGTTATTTTCTGAATAATCGAATTCTAAACGAAAAAAATATTCTAATTACGACCAACCCTGCCGCACAAAAATCGCAAATGAGTGCCGCAGCTAAAGCCGAAATGACTAATCTCTTAGAAAAACATAATGACAATATTCCAACTAATGATGACCAAATTAGCTATGCAACTTTTAAAGAATTAACAGAAAAAGTAGGCGGACAAAACACGCCAAATATGAGTACCATCTTGACTTTGAAGCGTGTACAAAAGGAATATAATAATGGCGGTGACCAAGTTGGTATTTGGTTCGCTATTTACAATTTAGTCGCTGCGATGGTCGCTTTCTTGATTCCCGTTTTTGCTAAAAAAATAGGGCGCAAAATGACGCATTTAATCTTCTTAATCCTTGGAGGCTTAGGCTTAATCTCTATCAGTATGATTACTACGCCCGAAATGGGTTACCTCTGTATGGTAGGTGTCGGTTTTGCTTGGGCAAGTATTTTGGCGATACCATATGCTATACTAACAGGCGTATTGCCTGCACAAAAAATGGGCTACTATATGGGTGTTTTCAACTTTTTCATTGTTATTCCACAGTTAGTTGCTGCTGCAATATTGGGTGGTATATTGAGTTCTTTTTTCGATAGCGAACCCATTTATGCCCTCATTATCGGTGGTACATCATTGATTTTAGCTGGCATATTGACTTTACGCGTGGATGATAAAATGGCGGAAGAAAGTTAAGGTCATATTAGAATAGTTGTGAGTTGCGGGTTTATAATTATCCAAAACTACAACTATTTCATCACTTATTCCTCTACCCACTTCTCCTCTTTCACGCTCTGAAAACATTGCATTTTCGACAATAATTCTTCAATATTGCCTGCCACACAAAAAAGTTTTAAATTATTTTCGCGCACAAATCCCTGCTCAAAAAGATGCTGTGCATGCGCCAAAATATGGTCATAAAAACCATTTATATTTAGCACGCCAATTGGCTTTTGATGTAAGTCTAATTGCCCCCAAGTTAGTATTTCAAAAAATTCATCGAGCGTACCAAAACCACCAGGAAGGATGATAAAGCCATCCGAACGTTCTGCCATAATTGCCTTTCTTTCGTGCATTGTTTGGGTTACAATTAACTCTGTCAAACCTTCATGGCAAACCTCCCATTCTTTCAAAAATTGTGGTATAACTCCCACTACTCGTCCACCTTTTTCTAATGCTGCATCAGCCACAATACCCATAATACCTACATTTCCTGCACCATATACTACCTCTATGTTGCGTTCAGCAAGTATAAATCCAAGTTTCTGAGCTGTTTCTCCATAAACTGGCAAATACCCCTTAGAAGATCCACAAAAAATTGCTACTGATTTCATCTATTTAATTTTAAGGAATGGTACAAAAATAAATTTACATTCTTTGGGTCGCTTATTTTGGTCTTAAATTTTCTTTTGAAACCATGCAACTTATGAAACCATACAACTTATGAAATATCCTAATTTTCGCCCACCGTTGAAACGGTAGGCTTCCTGTCCACGTCTTAAAACACTTTTTTTGTACTAAAACGCGGACAGGAGGCCCACGGTTTTAACCGTGGGGCGATATATTCAAAGTTGTATGGTTTTAAAAAATTTTCTTTAAAAGAAGGAACGTTTTTTTAAAATCGTAGCATCCCAGTAGCATCCCCCCTTTTACGGCACTATTTTTAAGCGATTTTAAACGAGCAAAATCCGTTCAAAAGTGTCGATTATTTTTGACAAATACAACTTTATATTCGGTCGGCATTCTTTTTGACTTATGACCAGTAAAACAAACATTCTGTAATGAAATCCCTTCGAATATTATCTTCTTTAGTAATACACTTGACTGTCCTAGCCAATCCGCTCTTAGGAAGTTCCAATCAAGCACAACTCAATATTTTTTATCGACAATCTTCTCCTCTTGACGAAAGCTTAATTAAGGCACGTTTTGAGCAAATGGAAAGCGCTATTGCTCCCGTCTGGCATCCGTCGGTGAAAGCTTATATTGAAAATTATATAACCCTAGCACGAATAGACACTGAACACTTGATTGGTCGCACTATGCATTACTTTCCAATTTTTGAACACTACTTAAAGCTTTATGACCTGCCTGATGAATTAAAATATTTACCCGCTTGGGAATCTCGTCTAGATGCTCAAGCAATATCGCCCGCAGGTGCTGCTGGTCTTTGGCAGTTGATGCCTGCCACTGCACGCAAATTTGGATTGGTTGTCAATAGCACATTAGATGAGCGTTTTGACCCCTATAAATCAACAGAGGCTGGTGTCAAATACTTAGCCGAATTATACGATACTTTCGGAGATTGGACAATTGCAATGGCTGCTTACAACTGTGGGGCTGGTCGAATGAATAAAGCTTTAAAAACTAGCGGTCAAAATGATTATTGGAAATTACGTCAATATATTCCTAGTCAAACTCGAGACTATATCCCCGCTATTTTAGCGACAACTTACCTAATAAACTATTATTCTTTTCACAACGTACGTCCTCGTTATCCTGATTACAACTTCCAAATGATACGCACCACGAAGATATATGAAGCTATTTCGCTACGCAAAATTGCTAAAATGACAGGTATTTCTCTCCGTGATATTCGCTTATTAAATCCTAGTTATTTAAAAAGTGCTATTCCTGGAAGTCATAGTGGTAATTATCTAATATTGCCCGAACGCGCTGCTAGTATTTTCCGAAATGTTTATCAAAAAAAACGGACAAAACCACAACAAACTAATGCACTTCGACGAATACAAAATTCGGATTTACAAACAGGCTACAAAGTACTTTGCTTCGTCAAATCTGGCGATACAATAGCTTATATTGCTAGCTTATATAAATGTACAAGTGAAGCAATCATGACCTGGAATGATTTGGACAATCGTCAACTTTATGTTCACCAAGAGTTAATTATTCATATTGCTGTTAAAAATAAATCACAGCAACAAAAAGAAGATAGAAGCTAAATAGTTAGCAAAAATAATAAATAAGTAGCCGGACACATTTATTCGTGGAATTTTAGGGCTAAGATTTTTTCGATAGTTTTTCTTAAAAAATCCTTGCATAGCCTACGTTACGGAAGTATTTTTTGAGGAAAAATAACGGAAAAAGATAGTTCTAAAAACCGATAATAAATGTGTCCGGGTACTTAAGTAGCACACCTCAATTATTTCGGTAATTTGAAAACATCTTTTTCCGCCTATTTCCTCCAAAAAATAAGTCCGTAGCTACGGCTATGCACTGATTTTTTAAAGAAAATATACGAAAAAATCTTGTCCTCAAATTTTTCGAAATAATTAACGTGTACTACTTAAAAAGCGACAAATAAAGAGCATATAGCTTTCCTTATTCCTCGCTTTTTTATGAAATAAATTAAAAAAAAGCTTATCAATTTTAAAAAAATTAGAAAAACGACTTCTCTTATCTCAAAAATAGCTGTATCTTAATCCTTTGAAAACCAACAGACTACACAAACAGCTCGATTAATATGCCGCCTATCCAGACTTATTCCGGAGTCCATTTTTGAGCATCGCGGCCGTTAACCGTCCACCGTAAAAACTATGAGCGAAAACTTCATCCACTACCTCTGGCGTATGAAACGCCTAGATTTTACTGCCCTCCAGACCACGGAAGGCGAAACCATTGAACTTCATCAACTAGGTTCGCACAACTCCCATGCTGGGCCTGATTTTCTCAATGCACGCATCAAAATAGGTGACACACTTTGGGCGGGTAATGTCGAAATGCACGTCTATTCCTCTGAATGGTTGGCACATAAACATCAGGATGACATGGCTTATAATAATGTCATATTGCACGTTGTTTTGGAGGAAGACCAAGCCATTTTTCGAGCAAACGGCGAGCGTATTCCTTGCCTCGAATTGCGCAAACGCATTCCGCTTAAACTACAATCGACTTACCTCAAATTGCTCAATAATGAACATTGGATACCTTGTCAGCATCATTTTTATAAAGTTAATGAACTAACGAGGACAATGTGGCTAGACCGATTATTAGTCGAACGTTTGGAGCAGAAAACGACGCATATTAAGGAGCGTTTGGAAGCGAATAAACATAATTGGGAAGAAACCTTTTATCAAATATTAGCACGCAATTTTGGCGTAAAAGTCAATGGAGCGCCTTTTGAAATGTTAGCACGGTCGCTGCCTTTATTAACTTTAGCGAAGCATAAAAATAATCCATTTCAATTGGAAGCCTTACTATTTGGACAAGCTGGTTTATTAGAAAAAGACTTTGAAGAAGCCTATCCAAATCAATTAAAAAAAGAATATGATTTTTTAAGAAAAAAACATCAACTCACACCTATGAAACAAGTAAATTGGCGATTTTTGCGTTTACGTCCCGCTAATTTTCCGAGCATTCGCATCGCTCAATTTGCACGTCTGGTAGCGCAGTCAGTTCATTTATTTAGAAAGGTCTTAGAAGCTCCAACGATCAAAGCAATTGAACAACTTTTTCGAGTAGAATTAGATAAATATTGGTTGACACATTATGTATTCGACAAGCCAAGCGATGAACGCCCAAAACGCCTCGGTAAAAGTACTGTGCATTTATTTATTATCAACACCATCATTCCTTTTTTATTTTTGTACGGTGCAGAAAAAGGCGAAACCGACTATCAAGATAAAGCTTTTGCGTTATTGGAAGCATTGAAACCTGAGAAAAATAAAATCATTGATGGCTGGAAAAATTTGGGAATGCAAGCCCATTCAGCCTATCAAACACAGGCTTTATTGCAATTGAAAAATAAACATTGCGACGCGAAAAAGTGCTTATCTTGTGCTATTGGAAATGCGATTTTGAAGTGATTTTGAAAACTTTGTAGCATCGTATTTATTACTATCATTCACCAAATCATTTTCGCCAATGGAAAATTCAAAACCAAAAACTACTTGGAAAGAACGCTTACAACAAATGGGTTGGGTCGCTTTTCTTTTTTTCTTTATAAAAGGATTGGTCTGGCTAGCCGTATTTTTCGGCTTGGGCAAATGGCTAAAAGATTTTTTTTAACGAAGCCAAAAACATTTCCTTATCTTTGCGAACGAACAGACGTTCGTATTGATTAATTCCATCATTTAGCAAGCGAAAAAAATGAAAGTAAAGCCGACATTTCACTCCCTCCGTGTCCAAGAAGTACGCCGTGAAACAGCGGATTGTGTATCTGTTTCTTTTGATGTTCCAGAAACATTAGCAAATGCTTATGCCTTTACACAAGGACAATATCTGACACTAAAAACGCAAATAAACGGGGAAGAAGTACGACGCTCTTATTCAATATGTACTAGTCCTTCAGACGGTGATTTGCGTGTAGCGATAAAAGAAGTACCAGACGGAAAATTTTCGACTTTTGCCAATCAACAACTCCAAAAAGACGCGCTAATAGATGTGATGACCCCAACCGGAAATTTCTTTACTGAACTTTCCGAGACCAACGAAAAAAACTACGTTTGCTTCGCCGCAGGTAGCGGCATTACGCCTGTCATGTCAATTATGAAAACGGTTTTGCAACGCGAACCAAGTAGTCAATTCACTCTTTTTTATGGCAATAAAGGCGCAGATAGCGTCATTTTCAAAGAGGAAATAGACGGCTTAAAAAGCGACTACATGAACCGCTTGACGGTACATCATATACTCAGTCGCGAACATCCGGGCAGCGATTTATTTTACGGACGTATTGACGAAGAAAAATGCCAATCTTTCTGCAATTTATTATTAGATGCAAAAGAAATCGATGAATTTTTCCTCTGCGGCCCCGAAGCCATGATACGCGCTGTAAGTACGACTTTAGAAAAAGAAGGCGTAGATAAAAAGCGTATTCATTTTGAATTATTTACTTCACCTTTAGGTAAATTGGATGGCAAACGTAAAGTGCGAAAAACAGTCGCCAAAAATATTATTTCTAAAATAAAAATCACTTCGGATAGCAATTTATTGCAATTCGATTTAGAAAGTGAAGGTGTAACAATATTGGATGCTGCATTAGCCGCAGGCGCAGATTTACCATTTGCTTGCAAAGGTGGTGTATGCTGTACATGTAAAGCAAAACTCATCAGTGGCAATATCGAAATGGACGTCAACTATGCCCTCGAACCAGACGAAGTAGCAGCAGGCTATATATTAACCTGTCAAGCTCATCCAACCACCGATGAAGTCCATGTCTCCTTTGATGAGTAGCGGACGGTAGATGGTGGACAGTCGCTTCGCTTGACGACGTGGCACGTACACGTCACCACATTTTCTAATTCTTCATTCCTAATTTCTAATTAACCTCTTGCGTCCAAAAAAACAACATATCTATGCCACTGCTGCACAGCTTTTTCGAGAGCGTGGTTATCAGGCGGCATCTATGCGAGAATTGGCGCAGCGCGTGCAATTACAGGCTAGTAGTTTGTATAGTCATATTGGTAGGAAGGAAGAGATATTACAGCATATTTGTTTCAAAAATGCAAAAGCATTTGGAGCAGGAATGTCTGATATTGAACGTTTAAATAGCTCTCCAACTGAAAAAATAAAGTTACTTATTCAATTACATATTCAGATTGCGACTGAAGATACCACTTCTATTACCGTCTTTAATGATGAATGGCGGCATTTGAGTGAGCCGCATTTGAGTAAATTTTTGCAGCTCCGCAAAGATTATGAGACCCGCTTTTTAGCGATTATAAAAAAAGGCATTCAAACAGGTGAATTAAGAAATATAGATGCCAATATTGCTCTTAATACCCTTCTTTCTTCTCTCCGTTGGCTACACGATTGGAAATCTAATGAAGTTATTTCTCTTGAAAAAATAACAGAACAAATGATTAACTTCTTACTCAAAGGCATTCAAAATCATTGAAGAAATGCTTTTCGTGTCAAGAATATCCCTTTCTATGCAAAAAAATGTTAAATAATTGTGTTAAATTGTTGATGACACAAATATTACATACTTTTGACGACGTTATGATAAAAGTATTTAAAAAATAGTCCAAGACCGACCCAACCCTTTGGGAATATTCTTGCGTCTATCTTTTGAGTAGAGCATATCCATAGATATGCTTGGCAATTTTGAGCGACTAATGTGTGGTTCAGAATTCATTCAGAAACAACATTTTTTAAATCAAAATCCTCGTTACCTATGAAGACCCGCAATCTTACATTTGCAATCGGCTGCTTTCTTGGTTTAGCTTTTATGATTTCTTCTTGTGCCACAGACACAGGCGAAGTAGTACGTAAAAGTTATACAGACGAAGAATTCGCAGTTATTTCGGCAAGCCTTGACTTGCCACAGGAAGTCGAAGAATATGTAGATATTGACCTTCCTAGCCACATGGCATCTAGTGGTTTTTCTATCGCTGGTGGTACTATCAATAACCACGGCGCTACTTTAGGACGCGTTTTGTTCCATGAAAAGCGTTTATCTAAAAACAATACTATCTCTTGTGCTTCTTGTCACGACCAAACGAAAGGTTTCGCTGACCAAAAACCACTTTCTGAAGGCTTTGATGGCGTAGAAACACGTCGTAATTCATTAGCCTTAGGCAATATTCGCTTCTACTATAACGACCGTGGTTTTATGTGGGATGAGCGCGCAGAAAGCGTAGAAGCTCAAACTCGTATGACCGTAACTGACCATATCGAAATGGGCATGGACGACTGGGATGAAGTAGTCAGCAAAGTCGCTGGCGATGAGTATTACCACATCCTTTTCCGCAAAGCTTTTGGCGATGAGGAAATCACGGAAGACCGTACGCAGCAAGCACTTTCTATGTTCGTTCGCTCTATCATTTCGAAAGGTTCGAAGTTTGATGAAGCGATGGTTGCTGACCAAGCTTGGGGCATCCACGAAGACTTAAGCCTATTTTCTAATCAAGAAAATAGAGGTCGTGCTTTGTATTCTCAAAACTGTCAAACTTGTCATGGTAATGTGGTCTTTTTGGGTCGCGCTACTGCCAATAACGGCTTGGATTTGGAATATGAAGATAAAGGTATTGGTGCATTGACTAATAATCAAAGCGATATGGGTATTTTTAAAGTACCACACGTTCGTAATATTGCCGTTTCTGGCCCATATATGCACGATGGTCGTTTTGAAACTTTGGAAGATGTCTTAGACCATTATAGCACTGGTATCCAGGAACATCCTAATTTAGCATTTGATTTACCAGCAGGTGGATTTGATTTTTCAGACACGGATAAAGCAGATATCATCGCATTTTTGGAAACTTTAACAGATCCAGAAATGGCAGCAGCACCACGCTTCAAATCGCCATTCAAATAATGTGAATATAGCTTCTTTGGAAGCATATGTCCCCGATAAACGTGGTTTATCGGGGCATTTTTATTTAGATATGTAAACAAAGTAATGCGGCTTTCCTAAGACGCCCCACGCCCCCTATAATAGCACGGCTTAGGAAAGCCGCCTTACTTTAAAAAATTCTTTATTTTTTCAAAAAGCAAAACCATATCTTTGCCATCTTGTTTGATTCGATGTGCATCCTATTTCACAAAGACAGATACACATTAAACACGTTTCGCCGTCCACCGTAGGCCGTCGAACCGTCAATCGTACTTTATGACAGCTACAAAAATACCTGCTTCGCCAAGCAAAAAGCAATTGCGCGAGCAAATCTTCATCAAAGGGGCAAAAGGCAATAATCTCAAGAATGTGGACTTGATTATTCCGAAAAATAAACTCGTCGTCGTGACGGGTGTTTCGGGGTCTGGGAAATCGAGTATTACCATGGATACGCTTTTCGCAGAAGGACAACGTCGCTATGTGGAAAGCCTATCGAGCTATGCACGGCAGTTTATGAATCGGATGAAAAAGCCCGATGTCGATTATATCAAAGGTATTTGTCCTGCTATTGCTATTGAGCAAAAAGTAAGTACGCGAAATGCGCGCTCCACAGTCGGCACTTTAACAGAGGTTTATGACTATTTACGCTTGTTATTTGCGCGTATTGGTAAGACTATTTCGCCAGTTTCAGGTATGCCCGTAAAGCGTCATCAAGTAGCAGATGTAGTGGATTATATTCATAGTTTTGAGGAAGGAAATAAGGTGCAATTGTTTATTCCTTTACAGCAAAAATACCATGAACGTTTATTAGAACAAGAGTTAAATCTGCTCTTACAAAAAGGCTATACACGCTTGATTTATAATGACGAAACACAGCGTGTGGAAGATATATTGGAAGGTAAAATTTTAGATTTAAAAAAACCTTTAAGCGACTATAAAGAGAGCGATATTCGGATTTTAATTGACCGTTTTGTGCTCAAGCACGACGACGAAGAAAACCGAAAGCGTATCTCCGATTCGGTACAAACTTCCTTCTACGAATCAAATGGCGAATGCATCGTGAACATCATGACCAAAGAGGAAAAAGCCTTTAATAATCGCTTTGAATTGGATGGCATGGAATTTCTAGAGCCAACACCGCAACTCTTCAATTTCAACAACCCTTTTGGTGCTTGTCCGGCTTGCGAAGGCTTTAGTAAAGTGATGGGTATTGACATGAATAAAGTTATTCCTAATCAAAGTCTATCGGTTTTTGAAGAGGCGGTGGCTTGTTGGAAAGGCGATAAGTTTGGAGAATGGCGAAATGCATTTCTAAAAGCTGCACATCATTTCGATTTTCCGGTGCATACGCCTTATCAAGAGCTGACAAAAGCACAACAAAAGATACTTTGGACAGGTAATAAATACTTCCATGGCATAGATGCTTTTTTCAAAGAACTGCAAGAAAAAACCTATAAAATACAAAATCGGGTCATGTTAGCACGCTACCGCGGTCGCACGACTTGTCACACTTGTGATGGTGGACGTTTACGTCCTGAAGCGACTTATGTAAAGGTAGGAGGGAAATCTATTCCAGAGTTGGTCGCTTTACCAATTGATGAATTAGCTGCATTTTTTAAAGACATGAAAGTGACTGATTTTGAAGAGAAAATAGCCAAACGCTTGCTATTAGAAATCAATAATCGCTTGGACTTTATGATGAATGTCGGACTAAGTTATTTGACCATTGGTCGTTTGTCTAGCACGCTATCGGGCGGAGAGACACAACGCATCAATTTGACGCGGACATTGGGTAGCAATTTGACGAGTTCGATGTACTTATTAGATGAGCCAAGTGTTGGTTTGCATCCGCGCGATACAAGCCGTTTAGTGACCGTTTTAAAACGCCTACGTGACCTCGGAAATACCGTAATTGTCGTAGAACATGAGGAAGATATTATCGCCAATGCCGATTACTTAATTGATATCGGACCAGAAGCGGGCATACATGGTGGCGAAGTAGTTTTTGCTGGCCCATATGAAGATATATACGAAGATGCGACAGAAAGTCTGACGACTAAGTATATGAGTGGACGAATGACTATTCCTTTGCCTGATATGCGTCGAAAATCAGCAAATGCTATTTGGGTAAAAGGTGCGACACAGCATAATTTGCAAAATATTGATGCTAAATTTCCACTTAATGCCTTAACCGTTGTGACGGGTGTTTCTGGCTCTGGAAAGACCACTTTAGTTAAACAAATTCTTTATCCTGCACTCAAAAAACATTTGGGCGAAAGTTATGCGAGTGTACCGGGTGCACATTTGGAATTGACAGGTGATTTAGACCAAATTACGCAAATAGAAATGGTGAGCCAAAATCCAATTGGCAAGTCTAGTCGCTCTAATCCGGTGACTTATGTGAAGGCATATGATGCCATTCGTAATTTGATGTCCAACCAACAATTATCGCGTATACACGGCTTCAAACCTAAGCATTTTTCATTCAAT
This sequence comes from Caprella mutica, assembly GCA_947561585.1. Classification (NCBI taxonomy): domain Eukaryota; kingdom Metazoa; phylum Arthropoda; class Malacostraca; order Amphipoda; family Caprellidae; genus Caprella; species Caprella mutica. The sequence goes on from CANNZV010000020.1 coordinate 808,918, forward strand.
GTAGATGGCGGCCGCTGCGACTCTTGCAAGGGCGAAGGCGAGCAAATTGTCGAAATGCAATTTTTAGCAGATGTGCGTTTGATTTGTGAAGAATGTAATGGACGCCGCTTCAAAAGAGAAGTATTAGACGTTAAATACAAGGATAAAAACATCTTTGAAATACTGGAATTGAGCGTGGAAGAAGCCCTCGACTTTTTCTCAGATGTCAAGGAAATTACCCGCAAAATACAGCCACTTTTTAATGTTGGTTTAGGTTATGTGCAATTAGGACAATCTAGTAGCACACTTTCAGGTGGTGAGGCACAACGCGTAAAATTGGCTAGTTTTCTTACGCGTGAAAAGGTAAAAGAAAAGATATTATTCATCTTTGATGAACCGACGACAGGTTTGCATTTTCATGATATTCGTAAACTACTAAGTGCGCTAAATGCTTTGGTGGAAAAAGGGCATACCGTACTGGTAGTCGAACACAATATGGAAGTTATTAAATCGGCTGATTGGTTAATTGATTTGGGTCCAGGTGGTGGTAAAGAAGGTGGAAATTTAGTTTTCCAAGGTACACCAGAAGCTTTGGCAGAAGTGAAAGAGAGTTTTACGGGGCAGTTTTTGGGTGAAAAATTGAAACAATAACTTACAAACACAAACCAAATATTATTTTAATATTATCCCCCAAAATGGGTATTAACTAAATTATTTTCGCTTTAGATTTAATTTACCCTATTTTATTTTTAAAAAATCTTCACTCAAATCAATACCTTAGTCCAAATTTAAGCTTTTTGCTATCTGTTTTTTCAAAAAAAAAGATATATAAAAGCATATAATACAAAATGATGAAATATAGCAAAAAAACGGGCTGTAACTTTTCCTGTACCTTTGCGTCAAAATAACACCAATACCTTAAAAATCGCATAAGCGAGTATTTTGTCACCCGAAAAAAATCCTAGAATTATGGGCGAAGAAGCATTCAAAAAAATATGGAAAATGATGGGTTTGCGCTACAAGTCGCATCCTTGGCATGGCATCGAAATCGGAAAAAATGCCCCAAAAAGTATCATTGCATTTATCGAAGTTATCCCTTCTGATACCGTAAAATATGAAGTGGACAAACAGTCAGGTTATTTAAAAATTGACCGTCCACAGAAGTTCTCTAATATTGTTCCCGCTCTTTACGGTTTTGTGCCGCAGACTTACTGCCAACAAAATGTAGCTGACTATTGCATGGAAAAAACGGGGCGTAAAGATATTATTGGCGATAGTGACCCTTTAGATATTTGTGTATTGACGGAGCGCGAAGTGACACACGGAAATATCATCGTAAAAGCAAAGCCTATTGGTGGCTTTCGCATGATTGATGGTGGCGAGGCGGACGATAAAATCATCGCGGTATTACAAAACGATGAAATCTACGGAAAATGGGATGATGTCCTTGATTTGCCGCAGCCTTTATTAGACCGTTTGCAGCACTATTTCTTGACCTACAAGCAATTGCCAGGTGATAAAGAGAAATGTGAAATCGTGAGTACTTATGGTAAAGAAGAAGCGTATGAAGTCATTCGTCGCAGCCAAAAAGACTACCAAAATGCTTACGGTAATTTGGAAGATATGATGTCTATGACTTTGGTGGAAGCCATGAATTTTGGACAACGCAAGAAGGAAATTTTAGACGAATTGAACTGAAATTAATTCTTTTCAACGATAAAAACGCAGGTAAGCCCTATTGGTTTGCTTGCGTTTTTTTTATGCTCTTTTATTCTTAAAAAAATCCGTCATCAATGCACTGCACTCTTCATGCATGATACCGAATTCAACCTTCGTTTTCGGGTGCAACATTTCCTTTCCAAAACGCAAATAACCGCGCTTATCATCTTGTGCTGCATAAACTAAACGTTCTAATTGTGCCCATGCTAATGCGCCCGCACACATTGGACAAGGCTCTAAAGTTACGTATAAGGTACAATCTTTCAAGTATTTCCCACCCAAAGCAACAGAAGCCGAAGTCAACGCAATGATTTCCGCATGAGCCGTCACGTCAGTCAATTGTTCTGTTTGATTATGCGCACGAGCAATGATATGTTTACCGCCCGCTACGATAATTGCACCTACTGGAATTTCACCTTTCATGGCTGCTTTTTGCGCTTCAAGATAGGCTTGTCGCATGAAGTATTCATCAGTAAAAACGTTGAGCATTTTTAGAATAATTAATTATAGAATAGATATAAGTACCCGGACATTAAGTAGCACACACCAATTATTTCGGTAATTTATGAGGATGTTTTTTCGCTATTTTCCTCAAAAAAATCTCACTCCTAAATTTTCCTAAATAATTAATGTGTGCTACTTATTTTTGGCGAAGGTAGAAAAAATGATAACAGTAAATCTAAAATTATATCATACAGTTTCGACTAATTGGACTTTAACGATTTATAAAAAATAGAGCAATAAATAATATTGTTTTATGCAATTGAGCACTTTTGTTGGTTTATATACCTCATTATTAAAATTATTCTCGTAATTCCACCTTCTAATCCATCGTTTTTTCTATTTTCGGCCTACCAAAATTTAAAAATAACTAAAAGACAAAACGGAATCATGGAAGTGACTAGAGTTTTCGAGTGCATTTATCATCAAAAAGAAAATTATCCTTTAAAACGTGCATTTGGATATAAGCACAATGGCCAATGGACTTATTTTAGTACAGATGAGGTTATTGAAATGGCGAATAAAGTAAGTTGCGGCTTACTCAAAATGGGTGTTAAAGCTGGTGACAAAATTGCTTTAATCGCTTATAAAAATCGCCCTGAATGGACAATTATGGACATCGGTATTGCACAAATAGGTGCGATAAATGTCCCTGTTTATCCAACGATTAGCCCGCGTGAATACGAGTATATTTTCAATGATGCTGGTATTAAAATAGCCTTTGTAGGTGCTGATGACCTATATGATAAAGTAGCGAAAGCTGCTCCACAAATTCCGACTTTAGAAGATATTTACGTCTTTGATGAAAAACCTGGGCGCAAATACTGGAAAGATATTTTTAGTACAGAAGGACAAGATAAAGTAGATGCTACTAAGGCAGGTATTAACCCTGACGAAATGGCCACTATTATATACACCTCTGGCACAACAGGCAACCCGAAAGGCGTGATGTTAAGTCATACTAATATTATCTCTAATGTCATGGCAGTGAGCGATATTATGCCGCTAGACGCTGGTGATAAAGTGATGAGTTTCTTGCCTTTATGTCACATTTTTGAGCGTACTTCAACCTACACTTATGCTTATCATGGCTTTGAAGTTGTCTTCACAGGAACTGATAATTTAGGTGGTGATGATGGCGATTTACGAGCTGTGAAACCGCATTTCTTCACGACAGTTCCGCGCTTGTTAGAAAAAGTTTACGAAAAAATATATAACAAAGGCTTGCTACTTACTGGCGCTAAGAAAAAACTGTTTTTCTGGGCATTAGATTTAACGGATGATTATGAATATGATAAACAATATTCGGGCATGGCAGGCGTCAAACGCAAAATTGCTGATAAATTAATTTTCAGTAAATGGCGCGAGGCTTTAGGCGGCAATGTTAAAGGCATTTTGACAGGTGCAGCAGCTTGTCCACTGAAAATGGCAAAAGTATTTAGTGCGGCTGGTATTCCAATTCGAGAAGGCTACGGCTTGACAGAAAGCTCTCCGGGACTGACAATTGGTAGCTATGACAAAAATGGCGCATTACTTGGTACTATTGGACCAGCCTTAAAAGGCGTTGATATTCTTATTGACGACAGTGACGGCAACTATCGTCCGGGAGAAGGTGAGATTTTGGCTTCGGGTAAAAACATCATGATGGGCTACTATAATAAACCAGAAGCAACCGCTGACGTTATTATGGAAAAGAATGGCAAACGCTGGTTGTGTACAGGTGATATTGGTAAATTAGTAGAGGGACCTGGTGGCAATAAATTCTTAAAAATTACAGATCGTAAGAAAGAATTATTGAAAACTTCAGGCGGCAAGTATGTCGCACCAACACCTATCGAAAACCAATTTAAAGAAGACTTTTTGATTGAGCAAATGATGGTAATAGGAGAAAAGCAAAAATTCGTTTCTGCGCTTATTATTCCTGCCGAAGAAGCCTTGAAAGATTGGTGTGATAATAATGATGTAACTTGGACAACTATGAGCGATGCAATTAAAAATCCAAAAGTAATTGCACAATTCCAATCTATTTGCGACAAGTATAATCCTAACTTCAGTCACATTGAGCAAGTGAAAAAATTCACACTCCTAAATACAATGTGGGAACCAACAAAAGCAGATGGTTCTAATGCTGAATTGACACCAACCATGAAGCTAAAACGCCGTGTCATCCGCGAAAAACACAAAAGTGATATTGCAAAAATTTATGGCTAAATAGAACTTTTAGTTCTTTAGAAGAAAAGGGGTGTTACTGCTGATAGCGGTAACACCTCTTCCCTTTTAGAAACCTTGAAAAACTTTAAAAATGGCTCAACTGCACAGCCTTAATTGGTCATTCTTTTAATTTTCATGCCACTACCTTGACTTCAGGGAGTAGGAAATTAATAACCCATAAATTTGTGTTTCCATTGCTCTTAAGAATTAGAATTCATTAAAAATAATTGGCTCTTTGACCACAATGGGCATTGAGATGCAGGCAGGCGCGTTTATTTTGGTCTTCGTTTTATTTTAAATGAGGGACAATTGTTGACACTTTGACCGAATTTAAAAGGAAAATAAGGATGAATGAGTGTTCCCGTAGGGTGAATGTTCAGTGAACATTCAAACGATTGAACCGCAAAGCGGACGAGCAGCAAGAGACCGTCCAAATCGGAAAATTATTTTTTGAGCCTTGCTAAGGAATAAAAGCTTTAATTACGCCGCTTTTCAATAGAAAAAATCGTACTTTTGCACCTACTTATAAATGAGTGTAGAACGCTTCGTTTTATACTTATTTTCTAATAATTTTGATAAAATAATTTCCAAAAATGGCTTTTGAAGTAGAAGGAAGATTGATTAAAAAGTTTGACACTGAAAATAAAACAGCAACATTCCAAGCGCGTGAGTTCGTAATTGAAGTTGCAGATGGTCAATATCCACAGATGGTTAAATTTCAATTGACACAAGATCGTTGTGCACTCGTGGATACGTATAATGAGGGTGATATGATGAAAGTGCATTTCGATTTGCGCGGTCGCGAATGGAATGGCAAGTATTTCACTAACTTGAATGCTTGGCGTATTGAAGCTCCAAGTGCAGCTGTTGCTAGTGGTCCACAAATGAACGAAACACCCGTTTTTAACGACGGTGGCACTGGTGATTTTCCTACTGCAACTGATGAGCCAGCTGCTAGCAATTCTGACGATTTACCGTTTTAATAAACCGTTATTTGTGCTTAGTAGTCCGTCAAATTAAAAGTTAAAATAAAAATAGGTCATTGCATTTTAAATGCGATGACCTATTTTTTATTGTATTTTGTCAGTATTAATCTGCTAATTTTAAATAAGTAGTCTTTCCTAATTCTTCTTGTAAAGCTAACATCCTTTCTTCAGAAAGCGCGACTAAAGGTAAGCGAACTTCTTTCCGACAAATTTTCAGCAATTCCATCACTCCCTTTATTCCTACGGGATTTCCTTCCACATAAAGCAATGGATGAACATCTAACAAATCTAAATGAATTTGACGAGCTGTATGCCAATCGTTATTTAGTGCAGTACGAATTAAATCTACAAATAAAGCGGGTAATGCATTTGCAATTACAGAAATTCCACCATCTGCACCACAAGCTAATAACGATAAAGCCGTTGGGTCATCGCCAGATAAAACCATAAAATTTTCGGGACGATGTTTGATGATTTGCGCACCTTGTGTCATGTCTCCGCTGGCTTCTTTTACTGCAATAAATTTATCACTAGCCTTTGCTAAGCGCAAAACCGTTTTTGCTTCAATATTAGACGAAGTTCTGCCCGGTACATTATAGATAATTATTGGTAAAGCACTTGCTGCTGCCAATTGCATATAATGCTGAAAAATGCCTTCTTGAGTAGGCTTGACATAAGCTGGGCTTGCTGCCATTATCGCATCTATTCCATTATTATCAAACTCCTGCAATTGCTTGACTAATTGCCGTGTATCATTTCCGCCAAAATGTCCAGCCACCAAAGGTAATCGACCTGCATTTGTTTTTATCGTAAATTGCAAAATCTCTCTACGCTCTTCTTCACTCAACATGGCTGCCTCTCCTGTCGTCCCTAATGAAACCAAAAAATCGACACCACCAGCTATAACGTGTTCTATGACCCGCGCCAGTCCCAAATAGTCCACCTTTCCGCGCCGAAAAGGCGTGACTAAGGCAACTCCTGTTCCTCTAAATTGCTTCATTTTGTTTTCTCATTCGGCGCAACTTATTTAATAAATAATGAGTAATTATTAACAGCTTGTTGATAACTCTGTGAATAACTATTCATTATCAATTATTCATTGCTAAGCCATTACGCCTTTGTTCATTTTATCTAAAAAGAACATCGCTTGGTCGGTAAAGGCACGAACGTCTTTACTTTTGGATACATCCAGCATCAGTTCATAGCAAGCAGGCAGTTCCGTATAAGGTCCTACCCGAAATTTTGCTTGCGAAAGCGTTGTGATATATTCTAAAGGCATCATTTCTTCTAAAGAAATATTGATTAATATATCAAAATCCTTACGCATAAATTCAAAGACTTCTGCTTTTTTAGGACGACCAACCCAGTCCATTTCTTTACGGCTAAAACTATCAAAAGCTAAGTTTTCAATACCTTTACTGGCATTAATAAAACCTAATAATTTAACGTTTTTACCTTTTTTTTCTAACTTTTGAACGTATTTTTGAATATATTCGCGACGATTTAAGTCCGTAGCATCAAACAAAATACCTACTGTTTTAGCACGGTCAAAATCGGTCGAAGCACGTTCTGCTCGATAATTTTTACGTTCTTTTGCCAAAAAATAATGATGTATTTTTTGACTAAATTTTTGAATTAGATTCATAGTTAAATGCTTACTGATTTTTAGATAAAAAGAGGGGTGCCCAATGAATGAAGTCGAAATACTGCTTCATTAATCATTTTGTTTTTTCTAAAAATTTCTCATCGTCTAAGGGTAATAGGTCGTGTATTAATAGATTGTTTAATACTCTATTTTTTAGCTGTACCATCCTTTGGCGCAACAATATCAAACTCGCCCATCTGTGCGTATTTATCAATACGTTGCTCAATCATCTGGTCAACTGTCAATTCCTGTAATTCTGCAATCGTCTTTTTGATATGACGTTTCAGCATTTTCATCATTTCCTCTGGTGCTGCATGTGCGCCACCAATTGGTTCTTTTATAATACCATCCACCAAACCAAACTCATACATATGGTCTGCTGTCAGATGCAATTGTTCTGCGGCTTCCTCTTTATGATCCCAACTACGCCACAAAATGGAGGAACAACTTTCTGGAGAAATTACCGAATACCATGTGTTTTCCAACATATAAACTCGATCGCCTAAGCCAATACCGATAGCACCACCTGAAGCACCTTCGCCTATCACAACACACACGATAGGAACGCGTAATTGCGCCATTTCTAGCAAATTACGAGCAATCGCCTCTGCTTGACCACGTTCTTCCGCCTCAATACCCGGATAAGCGCCCGGTGTGTCAATCAAACAAACGACAGGGTAGTTAAAACGCTCCGCCAATTTCATCAAGCGTAGTGCTTTTCGATAGCCTTCTGGATTTGCCATACCAAAATTACGATACTGACGCATTTTAGTATTGACGCCCTTTTGATGTCCTAAAATAACAATTGTTTGTCCATCCAAACTACCAATGCCACCAACAATTGCTTTATCGTCTTTAAAGTAGCGGTCGCCGTGTAATTCGACAAATTTCTTGCACATCTGCTCAATATACGATAGAGTATAAGGACGCTCTGGATGCCGAGAAAGTTGCACTTTTTGCCAGCCTGAAAGATTACCGTAAATCTCCTTACGTGTATTACTAATTTTCTTTTCCAATTCTTTGACAGAAGCTGTCACGTCCACGTCTCCTTGCTCGCCCACCTCTTTTAATTTGTCGAGTTGTTCGTAAAGAACTTCCAGCGGTTTTTCGAATTCGAGAAATACCATGTGATTTGTTGTTGGTTGAGTATATAGTTTTGCAATCAGTATTCAATGCAGTAAGCTGCATGCTTTATAATAGGGCGTAAAGTTAAGTACTTCTATGTATTTTTATAGTCCTGGGAATATAAGTAGTCGGACTTAAATAACCTTTACAATTTAAGTCCGGTTACTAAAGACTTTTTCAATCGGTAGGAATTCTGTTCTTTTGTGCCTTTTTAAGCACTTTTTTAATACTCTTCTAGCGTTTCAATTACAAAGGTAACAAAATGAAGTACGAATGAAAATTTTTTAATTTTTTTTATTCTAATACTTGCAAAAATGAAAAAACGGTTATACTTTTGCATCGCTTTACAAGAAAAGTATTGAACATTATTAATATGTTCAGCTCCATAGACTTAAATTTTGGCATTCATACATGCCTTGATATATAAAAAACATGGTTTGGTAGTTCAGTTGGTTAGAATGTCGGCCTGTCACGCCGAAGGTCGCGGGTTCGAGTCCCGTCCAGACCGCAAGAAAGCTCAGTCGTTCGTTCGATTGGGCTTTTTGCACTTTTAGTAAAGCGCATTTTGTGATTTTGTGATTTATATTTCCATAGTTGATAATGTTCAACTTTTTAAAGTTTAAAAATATGGCATTGTATGTGCCTTAGTATATAAAGAACATGGTTTGGTAGTTCAGTTGGTTAGAATGTCGGCCTGTCACGCCGAAGGTCGCGGGTTCGAGTCCCGTCCAGACCGCAAAAAAGCTCAATCGTTTAGTCGGTTGGGCTTTTTGCAGTTTTAAGAGGAAAAATTCAAAGCCAGTTAAAACCTCTAATCAAAAAAGCCTCTCCCACAAAAGTAGAAGAGGCTTTTCGATTTCTAAAAACTCCGCTATCCAATAATAAATGCGATAGCAAAGGCTAAAACTGCCACTATCAATCCATACATGAATATTGCGTAGCACAAACTCAAGTAACGATATTTTTTAGCGAGTACAATTCCTAAATAATACAAGTCTCGCGTCATTGTTGAATACAAGAAATCGCTGTCTCGTATCATTTCCATCATGCCCCAATGAAAATCTTCCAATTTCATGTTGTAATAATTTCCAAAGAAAAGCAAATTGGAACGGCGTTTTAAAATATCATCACGCGTAAATTTGCCTTCCGTTATTTTTGGGCGTGTAGAAAGCGTGGCAAAAACCATCGCACCAAGACATACACCTAGTAATATGACCGTTGGAACGATTAACTTTGGATTATCTCTAAGCTGACCGCCCAATTGTGGCAATACAATCGAAATAATCACCGCATTAATACTCAACATAATATTCGCCTTATTATCGGCAATAGAGCTCAAATTGACGTGTGTACGATAAGTTGTCCGATACATCGTCTCTACTCCACGACCAATGCGCATTTCCTTTATTTCATCCGTATTATTATCATTGCTTTTGCTTTTATTTTTTTTAGACTTCTTATTTTTTTTGCCTTTACCTTTCTTTTTAGCATCTACTTCAGCTAAAGCATCTACGCTTGCTATTTTTTTGGGCTGCAATCTCCGTTGCTGCTTTTGTAGTTGTTTGATATGTTTTTGCTTCCGCTTTTCATAACTTGCTCGTCCTTCTTCTGTATGATAATGATGCTTTTGCATAAATCCAATCTCAAACTCAATCCATTCCTGCTCACTCATCACTACACTTTTTGTCAGCAATAGTTCTTGTCGCACACGTCCCGTTCTATCCCAATATTCTTTATTACCTAAATGTGCTAAATCTGCATCACAAATAATTTCTTGTAATAAATCCATTGGTGCTTGAGGCACACGTGTCGCCAATATACAATCCATAATAGGCGGAATATCATCGGCAGAGTAGTTATGTCCATTCAAAAAAGCTTCCGCTATTTCACAACTCCGTTCTTCATGTCCTTCTGCTCCTTCTTTATAGCCTGTGTCGTGAAACCATGCTGATAATTCTAATATTTCCAGCTCTTTTTCCGATAAGTCATATTTAGTTCCCAAAGTACGTACTGCTTTCACCACTTGCTTTGTGTGTTGCAAATCGTGATAAACATATTCAGCAGGAATATATTTTTGAAAAAACTCTAAAATATAGGCTTCTGCCGCAACTAATATATTGTTGGTTGGTTCTTTTTCTGTCATTCTTATTAAATTGAGCGCGAAAATTAAGGAAAATTAAGCGAATGCACTGCTTTTATAGCTTTCGTAATTCCAATCAATTCCTTTCTTGGCTACTAAACAGCCTTTTTGTACCTTCGTGCTTCGTTTGAATTAAACTATAATACGATAATGATTAATCTCATACTATTCGGCCCTCCAGGTTCAGGCAAAGGAACCCAAGCCGCTACTCTAGTCGATAAATATAACTTGCTGCATATCTCTACGGGCGATTTATTTCGTTTCAATATGAAAAATAATACAGCTCTCGGCAAAGAAGCAAAAAGCTATATTGAAAAAGGTGAGTTGGTGCCAGATAGCGTTACCATTAATATGCTTAAAGCTAAAGTAAATGAAAATCCTGATGTGCCAGGCTATATTTTCGATGGTTTTCCTCGTAATATCGCACAATCAGAGGCTTTAGATGCTTTTTTAGATATTAAAAGACAAGCCGTTTCGGTACTTTTAATGCTTGATGTAGATGACGAAGAATTAGTAAAACGCTTACTTAATCGCGGTAAAACTTCTGGTCGTGCAGATGATAATGATGAAGCAATTATTCGTAATCGTTTAGCTGTTTATAAAAGTGAAACAACACCTGTCTTTGACTTTTACGCCAAGCAAAGAAAGTCGCATAAAGTAGATGGCGTGGGTGACATCGAAGAAGTTTTTGGACGCTTAACTGGTCATATAGATGCTCTGTAAATAAGCATCTATCAATATATTCAAAATGTCATCGTTCTAACTTCAGTGCGATGACATTTTTGTTTGTTAGGATATTTATAGGAAATAACCTAACTAAGTATTTCTAAAATATTATTTATCAAAATTCTCCATATTTCTTCTGCTAAAACGTGGCGAGGCGGCGAACAACAAGCTGCTTATTTATTAGAAGAGTTAATAAATAAACACGTCGAATGTGTTATGCTATGCGTCAAGCATTCACAAATGGAAGCTTTTTGCTTGAAGCAAAATATTAAGCATTATACCTACCAAAAAATATTTTCTAGCAACCCACTTATTGCTCTAAAAATCAAGCAATTATGTAAAAAAGAAAGCATTGATTTAATACATACACACGATAGTCATGCCCATACTTTTGCGGTGATGAGTGCAGGTATTTTTAGCAATAAAATACCGATTATAGTCAGTCGTCGTGTTGATTTTCCAATACATCCAACTTCACTTTCTTTATGGAAATATAATCACGCTACTGTCGCAAAAATTGTTTGTGTCTCCGAAATGATTGCACAAATAACCGCACCTGCTATCCGCGATAAAAATAAGTTGGCGGTCGTACATAGTGGCATTGATTTAGCGCGTTTTCCTTATGAAGCAAGTGGAATTTTAAGACAAGAATTTTCAATAAAAAAAACAACGAAATTAATTGGCAATGTAGCAGCCATTGCACCACATAAAGACTATTTCACTTTTGTAGAAACGATTAAAATACTGAAAGCAAAAGGGCTAGATGCTAAGTATTTTATCATAGGAAAAGACGATGGCGAACAAGCCGCTATCAAACAATTAATCAATAAATATCAACTCCAAAAGGATATTATTTTCACAGGCTTTCGGAATGATATTCCAAAAATTTTACCTGAACTAGATGTCTTTTTATTAACTAGCAAAACAGAAGGATTGGGTACTTCTTTACTCGATGCCTTTGCTTGCAAAGTACCTGTTGCAGCAACGGCAGCAGGCGGCATTCCTGAAATTGTCCGCCATCAAAAAACTGGACTGCTGGCTCCTGTCGGTGATACTAAATTATTAGCCAAAAATGTAGTATCTTTGCTTTCTCAAAGAGACAATACCATTCTACTACTCAAAGCCGCTTTCACTACGGCTCAATCATTTTCCAAAAAAAATACCGCGCTTAAAACATTAGCTATTTATCGTACTATTCTGGGCAACACTCCGAATAGCATTGTCAATTAATAGAAAATTTTATCTGTTAAAAATAGCCTAATTTCTTTTTTGCATCCAATTTTTTGAGCATACTAATCGTTTAGTTGATGCTTTTTTTATAAGTAAAATAACCTGAAAATGAGATACTTACTTTTCTTTTTACCGCTTTCTTTGCTCCTAGTTGTTGGCTGTCATAGCACAAAATCAACTACATCGGTGACGAAAAAACCAAAAAATAATTTTGCTGTCAATTTTGCTTCATCAGATATGTTGATGCCTGCTCTTGAAAAAGCAAAAGCACAAGATAAATTGGTATTTTTAGATATTTATACGGATTGGTGTTTGCCTTGTAAAATGATGGAAGAAGAAGTCTTTACCAACAATGAAATTGGTCATTTTTTAAACCAAAATTTTATCAACTTAAAAGTGAATGCAGAAAAAGGAAACGGTCCTAAATTAGCCACTATATTTGAAGTTTATGCCTATCCAACTTTACTTTTCTTAGATGCAAACGGTAAAATTATTGTGCGTAAAGAAGGTGCTGCTTTTCACACAGAACTCAAGCAATTAGGCGAAAATGCGCTTGCCTCTGCTAATTAATGTGTGCTACTTACCTTTCTTATTTCTTTGCTTCCGGCATAATTCTTGCGATTATCTCTTAGTATAAGAGGTCTAAATCCCTTATGTCTAAATAAGAAAACAAATAATTTATCTTCTTATTCATATTATAGATTTATTATTTATCCTAGTGCTTCATCATAAGCACTGATTAATTAATCTAACTAGTCCTCACCTTAAATATTATAATACAGCAATTATTTCAATGTGTTTTTTTAAGTGTAATTTGCATATATAGATTTCATTGTATTTGGGGCAATTGCCCTAAATAAAGCACTAAATTAATGATACGAACATCGACTTTACTTTTTTGCTTGCTGATGCTAGCTGAATTGTTATTTGCACAAAATACACGTTCTGTGGATGGCACGCAAAACAACTTGCAAAATCCATATCAGGGCGCAATAAATACACCATTACGGCAATTGACCGCCAATGGCTACGCTGATTTCATTTCTGAACCTACCGGAAATAATCGTCCCAATCCACGTATTATTAGCAATTTCCTCTTTAATCAAACTGATCTTCATCTGCCTAATTTAATGGGCTTAAGCGATGCTATTTGGGTATGGGGACAATTTATCGACCACGACATCACGCTTGTGCCTAATACGGAAAATGAACCCTTTTTCATTGATATTCCAGCTTTTGACCCTTGGTTTGACCCCACTGGAACCGGTGAAGCATACATTCCAATGATGCGTTCTACCCATGATGAAAATACCGGAACAGATGCAAATAATCCGCGCAAAGCAATCAATGCAGTGACTGCTTATATTGATGGTTCTACTGTTTATGGTTCGGACATAGAGCGAGCCAATTGGTTGCGTACTTTTGAAAACGGCAAGTTGCGTACTTCCTCTGGAAATTTGTTACCCTTTAACACAACTACTGGTGAATTTAACGCCCCATTAGATGAGAGTGCTCCAGAAATGGAAAACGCCGCTCCATTTCCTGTTCATTTATTTGTCGCTGGAGACGTTCGTGCTAATGAAAATCCACTACTTTTAGCTTGTCACACGCTTTTTTTGCGAGAACACAATCGCTTGTGTGATGAATTAGTTCAACATAATCCTAGCTGGAGTGATGAACAACTTTACCAACAAGCTCGCCGCTTGGTCGCAGGACAAATTCAATCAATTACTTATAATGAGTGGTTACCAGCAATGGGCGTTCATCTTGCTAACTATGCCGGCTATGATGAAGAAAAAGATGCAGCCATTACTAACGTCTTTTCAGCAGCTGCTTTCCGCTTAGGGCATACTCTTATTTCTGAAAAAATAATACTTTTAGATGATAATGGCTACGCCGTTAATGATGGTTATATGAATTTACGGGACGCTTTTTTCCGCCCTGTGGAAGTAATTGCAAGTGGAGGTATAGAGCCATTCTTAAAAGGAATGGCTGTCCAAGAACAACAAAATATGGATGGAAAAATGGTAGATGATTTACGCAACTTTCTATTCGGACCTCCTGGTGCTGGCGGCCTAGATTTGGCTGCGATAAACATTGCTCGCGGACGCGAACGTGGCTTGACCGACTACAATTCTATTCGTCAAAATATAGGTATTACACCTGTTCAAAATTTTCAGCAAGTTAATCCTGACCCAAGCATTAACCAATTATTAGCTACAATATATGATGGTGATGTCAACAATATTGATGCTTGGGTTGGCATGCTAACAGAAGCACATATGACTGATGCACTTTTCGGAGAAACAATCATGCATATCATGATGGAACAATTTGAAGCACTTCGAGATGGTGACCGCTTTTGGTTCGAAGGCGATTTTTTGTTATCTGCCTCCGAAAAAACTAAGTTAAGAACAACTACATTGACTGATGTGATTAAGGAAAATACAACTATTCAGTGCCTACAAAATAACACATTTTTTGCGCAACCACACAAAGAGATTTGCTACAAAGGTCGTCCTTTACGCGCCAATTTAGATATCACTGCTTATCCAAATCCCAATACTGGCGAAATGCGTTTGGCGATTCATTCATTGGGCACAGGCGAAGCAATAATTCAAGTTTTTGATGTATTAGGTAGAGTAGTGCAGCTACAATATACCACACTAAGGGAAGGAGAAAATATTATTCCCGTAAATTTAGCAGCTAACTTACCATTAGGAATTTATGGTGTTAGCGTGCAATTAGGAACATCGAAAGGAGAGGCGAAAGTATTATTGATTGATTAAAGTCATGACAAACTTTGAAGGTAACTCCATTCCTTGACCACCTATTTTGGAAGCGTAAAGTAAAAAGTTGCACCTTCTCCTTCTACCGATTCGACCCAAATTCGACCACCTAATTTTTGTACAATCTTTTGGCAAATAGATAAACCTATACCAGTACCTTCATACTGCGAACGCCCATGTAATCGCTGAAAAATAACAAAAATGCGCTCTAAATGCTCTTCAGGAATACCAATTCCATTATCAGACACACTGAATAAATATTCCGTTTCTTGTTCTTCAAAATGAACTTTAACTATCGGCTTTTCATTGGGTTTACTAAATTTTAGACCGTTACCAATTAGATTTTGAAATAGCTGATTTAATAAGGATTGATTACTACGAATAACGGGCAATTCTGGTACTTCTACTGTACCTTCACTATCTTGAATGCGCATTTTTAAATTAAATAAAGTCACCAACATCACATCGTTCATATCTACATCATCCAAATCAATTCCTGATTTGCCAATTGTGGCGTACTTTAGTAAGGCATCTAATAAATTATTCATCCGTTCCACACCTTCCGTCACGAACTTGAAATAAATTTCTTGGTCAGGTTTTACATCTTTGTGGAAAACTCTGTGGATAAGTTGAGTATAGCTACCAATCATACGAAGCGGTTCTTTCAAATCATGCGAGGCAACATAAGCAAATTGCTTCAACTCTTCATTTGCTTGTAATAACTCCTGATTTTGTCTTGCAATTTGATCGCTTTGTTGTAGCAAAATTGACTGATATTCGTTCTCTTTCGTGAGTGCTTCAATCTCTTTTTGCTGCTCTTTAATGGCATGTCTAATTTCCAAATCTAAAAACTGCCGACTGCGCTGCGTTTTGCTAAATTCTTCTTGCAATCGTGAATACTTCACCTGATAATCTAGTGATTTTTCGTAGTCTTTCAATTCCTTGTGTATGTTTGCTAAGGTACGATAACCACGCAACTCGCTTGTATCATCCTTCATTTTTTTGGCAACTTCAATTCCTTCCTTTCCTAACTTAAGCGCTTCTTTCAATTGTCCTTTATGCAAGTATAAAGCACTCAAATTCAAGAGATTAATTTGCTTTCCATTCACATCTCCCAGTTCATCAATCAACAATTGTGCTCGCTGTGCATATGCCCACGATTTTGGAAAATTTTTCAAACGCCGCTCCGCTCTACTCAATTGTGCCATCGAGTGTGCAATCATACTTTGATAATTGCAGGCTTCCGCCAATTCCAATGATTTTTCAAAACATTTTAACGCCTCTTTATGTCGGTCAGTGATGTAGTAAATATTGCCCGAATTATTATAAATCGCTGCTCGCGTATTATCGGTCAAAATATCATCAAACTCATCCAAAACACGTACATAACGTTCTATGGCATCATCATAATTATATAAGTGTGCATAAATCGTGGCAATATTAATGAGAATACGTGCCGTATTATCCCGATAGCCTATTTCTTCACTCTTATCTAGAGCTTCCAAAAAATACTGCATTCCAATCTTATAATTGGATTTGACACCACAAACTACAGCAATACTATTAAGTGCCGTTAACTCTTTTTCCACATCTTCCAGCTCCCGACTTAGTTCCAATAATTTTTGGCTATACTGTAATGACTGACTATATTCTTGCCGCCTAATATAAGCTTGCGACAATTTATCATAGACCTCCGCTAAGAGAGAAGGAGTTTCGGCTTCGCTGCTATTTTCCAAAAATGTGAGCGCATCTTTAGCGTATCGTTCTGCTTTGACAAAGCTATTTTGTTGTATCGCCAATCCACTCATTCCAGCCAAAGACAAGACAATACCTGCTGTATAAGTTTTGGATTTACTTAAAGTAAAAGCCCTATCAAATTTGACCCTTGCTTTTTCCAAATCCTGCATACTTTGATGAATTTTTCCTTCTGTCAAAAGAATATTTACTCGAATAATACTAGCATTAGGATTTCCATTAAGACGCGTCGATGCATCTTGAATATAATGGAGTGCTTTTGGAAAAAAAGTAGGCTCGCCTTGATATAAGCCATTCGTTGTATAAATACGACTCAACAAAATATTAGCATCTATCAAGACCTCTACATCTACCGCTTCATGCATCCCAAAATCGAGTGCAATAAGCGCAGTATTAGCTGCCTTTTTCAGATGTCTCTTCTGATAAAGTTCTTTAGAATTTTTTAATAAATCTTGTATTTGCTGCGTTTTCATGGTTTCATCTACTGCTCTATGATTGGAATATACCGTAAATGTGGGAAAAAAAAGTCAGATTATCAGGATGGGGGAAAACACTTAGAATGGAGAGTAATATTATCAGTACAAATAATTTGCCAAGTTTTCCGGCATAATGTCACAAAAAACAACAAAAGCGAGTACATTGCCTTGACAATATACTCGCTTTTTTACTTCTTTATTTAGAAAAATAAATAACTATACAAGCTCTTTTTATTTCAACTAATAATTACTTAAACTATTCGTTTCCAGTTAGTTATTTACTCTTTCGGCAATACATTCCCGACTAGATGCAATTTCAATTTCGACGGTTTTCCATCTGTTCGAACTGTAACCGTAGCATCTTGTTTCCCTTCTTTTCCAGTACTATTGAATGTCACGTCTATTTGTCCTCCATCACCAACTTCTATTGGCAAGAATGGAAAACTGGGTTGTGTGCAGCCACAACTAGCTTCTGTTCCTCTAATATTTAGAGCTTTATTTCCTGTATTTTTAAATTTGAAGGAATGACTAATCGTTTCTCCTGATTTTATTTCTCCAAAATCATAAGTCAAATTGTCGAATTTAGGAATGCCACGTTTACGTACTTTCTTTTTCTTAGGCATCGGTTCTTCTATTTTTTCTGACTTCGCAATGCTTGCCTTGTCTTCTGCGCTAATCGTTTTTTCAGTGGCCACTTCTTCTACTTTTTCCGATGTATGCTCCGTTTTAGCAACTTCATTGGCGCTACTATCTACCGCAGTTGCTGGACTTGATTGGACCGCTTCCGCCTCTAATGTTTTTTCATCAATAATAGCTTGCACGGCTGTCTCCCTTGTTGTTTCCGCGCTAGTGCTGTCATTATTGCAAGCAAAGAATAAAGCTAAGAACAGTAATGGAAATAGTTTTTTCATATCGTTTTTTTTATTTGAGATATTTACTACTTAATAATAGTATTGTGCTCAAAGGTAAGAATTGTTTACTATTTGTTTGTGGAAGTAAATTTAAGTGCGTGACATTATTTTTTTTGTAAAACAAACCGTATAAAATACAACCATTCTACCTACAAATGTGTTATATTTGACGCACTCCAAATGGATAAGGTCACAGTTTTTTACGAATAATTAATAAGTCTTCCTTATGCTGATTATTCGTTCTTTCATTATTAATTATTCACTACGATATGGCATTTCGTCTCGATTCTCCTTTTACGCCAACAGGCGACCAACCGCAAGCTATCGACCAAATTATACAAGGTATCGAAAGTAATGATTCTGCCCAAGTTTTACTCGGAGTTACGGGTTCTGGTAAAACCTTTACCATGGCTAATGTCATTGCTAAAATGAACCGCCCCACGCTGATATTGACCCATAATAAAACCCTGACAGCGCAACTATACGGAGAATTTCGTGATTTTTTTCCGGATAATGCCGTCGAGTATTTCGTGAGTTATTACGACTATTACCAGCCGGAAGCTTACATGGCTGTCACCGATACTTTTATCGAAAAAGACCTACAAATTAATGAAGAGGTAGATAAATTGCGTTTGCGCGCGACTTCTTCCCTGCTCTCCGGTCGTCGTGATGTGATTATTGTCGCTTCCGTGTCTTGTATATATGGTATGGGAAATCCAGATGATTATCAGGCCAGTATTATTCATCTGGAAAAAGGACAGGTCATTACTCGTAATACTTTTTTATATGCACTTGTACAAAGTCTGTATTCGCGGACGGAAACGGATTTCGCACGGGCGACTTTTCGAGTGCGTGGCGATAGTGTAGATATTAATTTGCCTTATGTCGATTTTGGTTTTCGCGTCGTGTTTTTTGGGGATGAAATAGAGGATATTGAACGCATTGACATAGAAACAGGCAAGCGAATAGAAAGCATTAATGAAGCGAAAATTTTCCCTGCCAATTTATATATAGCCCCCAAAGATAGAATGGGCGAAATTATCCGTGATATTGAAGATGAATTGCATCATCAAATCACTTATTTCGAGCGCGAAATGAAGTTTTTGGAAGCACAACGCATTAAAGAACGCACCACTTTCGACCTCGAAATGATACGCGAACTCGGCTATTGCAACGGTGTGGAAAACTATTCGCGCTTTTTTGACGGACGTAATCCCGGTATGCGTCCCTTCTGTCTGCTCGACTATTTTCCCGATGATTATCTACTTTTTGTGGATGAAAGCCACGTCACTATTCCGCAAGTACGAGGTATGTGGGGCGGTGACCGCGCCCGCAAAAATAACCTTGTTTCTTTCGGTTTTCGCCTGCCAAGTGCCATGGATAATCGTCCTTTGAATTTTAATGAATTTGAAGGCTTAGTCAATCAAGCCATTTTTGTGAGCGCAACACCAGGCAATTATGAACTAGAGCAAACCGACGGCGTTTTAGTTGAGCAAATTATTCGCCCAACTGGCTTGCTTGACCCCCCGATAGAAGTGCGACCAAGTCTCAACCAAATTGACGATTTGATGGACGAAATACAAGAACGCATCAAAAAAGATGAGCGCGTATTGGTCACAACGTTGACCAAACGGATGGCGGAGGAATTGACGAAATATTTTACCAAAATCAACATCAAAGTACGCTATATTCACTCCGAAGTTGATACCATGGAGCGCGTGGAAATTTTACGCGATTTGCGACTGGGTGAGTTTGATGTATTGGTAGGGGTAAATTTATTGCGGGAAGGGCTGGATTTGCCGGAAGTTTCGTTGGTTGCCATTTTGGATGCCGACAAAGAAGGCTTTTTGAGAAATGACCGTTCCCTTACTCAAACCGCTGGTCGTGCTGCACGTAATTCTAATGGCTTGGTTCTTTTTTATGCCGATAAAGTCACCGATAGTATGCAACGCACTATTGACGAAACCAATCGTCGGCGTTCCATCCAAATGGCGTACAATGAAAAGCACAATATCACGCCAACAACTGTTCGCAAATCGAAAGAAGAAATTTTGTCGAAACAATCTATTCTTGATATTCGAGGCGGTGGTAAACAGTATTATATAGAGCCTGAAAAACCAAGTCTTGCTGCTGACCCAATAGTGGGCTATATGACGCGTGACCAACTCGAAAAAACAATTAAAGAAGCGGAACGTAAAATGAAAAAAGCGGCGAAAGATTTGGACTTTATTTCGGCGGCGCAATATCGAGATGAGCTGTTTGCTTTGAAGAAGCAACTGAAGGAAGTGGCTTAGTAGTCAGTCAAGTTAATCGTATTCTATATATCCGAAAGTAACTTGAGAATGTTCACTGAACTGTTAACCCGAGCAAGTTATAAATGTCCAGATGAATTGCCATTCTCTCGCTCGAACTAACAGTCCAAGTTACTTTTAGTCCTACCTAATTCATCATATTCCTACCTCTTTCCACTTTCCACAACAAATACGTTCAAATACTTATTCACAATCACAAAAATACCAATATATATCTTCTTAAAAATCAGCACTTTTCTATTTTCCTTTTTCCACACTACTTTCAGGAAAACGCGTGGATAAATGCATAAGTTATTAACCACTACTAAGACCGGTTGATACAAACTGATAGCATGTGTATAACTAACCGGTTTTTTGTGAGTTATTTCCACACTTATCAACGCCCTAAAAGAACAAATATGCCTGTTAATAACTAAAAGTTATGCTCTGGAAAACCTTTCCACAGGATGTGTATAAACTAGTTAAGTCATTATAAATAAAGGAATTAGACCGCTAATAACTTGTGTATAATAACCGATTAATTCTGGAAAACTTATAATCCTAATTTAGCCAGTTCTTTCTTTCTACAAACTAACACTACTGATGATGAATCCTTTTTTTTAAAATTTTATAAAATAATAACTATTACTACATCAAAGAGAACGGGCTCAAAATTTACACAAAAACAAAACAGTTTATTTTTGCACCGAAAACAAAAATTGAAATAGGGGGCAAGTCTTGACAATTTTCAGACTAACTTTGTCGCTCATTTTGTGTTTCATTGCAGAAGGAAAAAAGCAAGTCATTTATTCAAAAGAAAATCATGGCAACAAATCATTCTACTATTTTAGACGACCAATATTCAGACGACCAATCTGGTTCAAAAAATAAATTCACGCCCGTTTCAAGTGCCGTGCAAATCTGGCTACTCGTTGGTGTCATCATGGTTTTCGTGCAAGTCATCGTTGGTGGCATTACGCGCTTGACGGATAGCGGGCTGTCGATTACGGAGTGGAAAGTAATACAAGGCACGCTGCCGCCAATGAACGAAGCGGATTGGACGGTTGCATTTGAGGAATACAAAGTGATGGCGAAAAAGCAATTTGAAACACTACATGCCGACATGACGCTTTCCGAATTTAAAGTGATTTTCTTCTGGGAATATATTCATCGACTTTGGGCCCGCACGATGGGTTTTGTATTTCTTATTCCATTTTTGATTTTTGCGGCACGCAAGCAAATGCCAAAATGGTTAGCCTGGCGATTAGGTATTGTCGTTTTGCTGGCGATGTTAGCTGCTACTTTTGGTTGGATAATGGTGGCGAGCGGGCTAAATGACGACACTCGAACTTGGGTGAGTGCTTACAAACTTGCGATACATCTGAGTATTGCTACCGCTATCTTTGCTTATCTGTTCTGGATTTACTTGATGGCGAAGCAACCGGTCGTCACTGACGCGCATTTTAAGCGGCTTAATCGCTTTACTAATCTAATTTTAGGTGTGGTATTGCTGCAAATTGTTTTCGGAGGACTGATGGCAGGAATGCGAGCCGGTTTAATTCACGCACATTGGCCGATTTTTGTAAAAATGGACAATTTCATGCAAGCTTTGAATGCTGACGCGAATATCCAAGGCATGGTCGATTACGAAACTCGTTTGTTCCCAAAAGCTATCGTACAAATTTTTCACAGAACGACGGCATATCTTTTGACCGGCTTAATCATCTGGTTCTTTTTTCAAGTACGAAAAATAAATGGTTCATTATCTTTGCAGCGAGGCAACTATGCGCTTTTGGGATTGTTATTTATACAATTCACTTTGGGAGTGCTGACGGTTTTAAATTGTATTGGGCGCGTGCCAATTATGTATGGTTCTTTACATCAGGGCGTGGCTTTAATACTTTTAGCTGCCGTTTTGTACCTCAAATATCAAACACAAAATACACGTTACTAACAGGTGTGGAAAAGTCTGTTGGTAACCTTTTGCTAAATTTAAAAAACCAAATGGCTGCTAATAGAGTTAAACCCGACCCGCATCGCGCACCCGATGCACTAGATAAATTCATTGCATTTATCCGTCAAATCTATAATAAATTTGCGGTCTTTTCGGAGATAAAACCGGAAGATAGCCTGCCGCTGATGGGTGCAAAATTCGTTATCCGCATGATTGGCTTTGTCATTATGTTAGCACTATCGCCCTTCATATTGATTGGTTTATTTTTGGCAGTAGCAGTCGTTTTATGATGCGTTTTTTTACGCAAATAGCATTTGTTATTCCAGCAATATTGTTCCTAATGCATCAATTTTTAGAACGTTTTGCACATATCCACATTCCACTTGTGGATAACTACCTCGACCCTTTATTATGCCCTATCATCTTACTTTCGTTCTTTCTTTTTGAGCGACGCTATTTTATTTTCAAAGACCCAACTTATCAACTTTCGATGTTAGAAACCTTGGTAAGTACCTTCTTTTTAGCATTCCTTTCCGAGCAAATTTTTCCGCTGCTTTCTACTGGTTTCACTACCGACATTCTCGATTATTTTGCGTTCTTTGCCGGCAGTATTTATTTTTACTTCACCATTAATCAATCCTCCTCATGAAATATGGTTTCCTGCTTTTCATTTTCAGTTTCTTTTGTATCCAATTTACTGCTGCGCAAAATATGGAACGTGCTGCCGTCATTCAAGTAGTCAACAATTTATTCGACGGAATGCGTGCTGGTGATAGCACGATGGTTCGCAATGCCTTTGCCGAAGGCGCAATTTTGCAAACTATTTTTCGCGATAAAAAGGGCAATCACCATATCGAAAGTGGTAATTTAGATGAATTTGCCACTGCAGTAGGCACGCCACATGATGCTATTTGGGATGAAAAAATTTGGTCTTATGATGTGAATATTGATGCTGATATGGCCACGGTTTGGACAGAATATACCTTTTATGCAGGCGAAAAATTGAGCCATTGTGGCGTCAATAATTTTATACTTCACCAACAAAAAGACGGTTGGAAAATCATAAATATCACGGATACCCGCACCCGAAAAAACTGCCAAGAAGCAGCCAACGACGAAGTTGTTAATATTAATACCTTCATGGATAATTGGCATAAAGCCGCTGCCACTGCGGACGAAACGGTATTTTTTGGCAGTATGAACGCCAAAGGAATTTACATCGGAACGGACGCGACGGAACTGTGGACACGCGACGAAATGAAGACATGGGCAGCCAAATATTTTGAGCGCGACACGGCTTGGGCATTTACGCCAATAGAGCGAAATGTTTATTTTTCAAATGATGGACAAACCGCTTGGTTTGATGAAAAGTTAGATACATGGATGGGCGTATGTCGTTCGTCGGGCGTGTTGGAAAAAGCAGCAGATAAAAAAGAATGGAAACTAGCGCATTATCATTTGTCTATGACTATTCCAAATGATGATGTGAAAGCGGTTTTAGAAATCGTTTTGCCGAAGGAGTAAAGTAATACAGCTTTTCAAGCCGTGAACCTCTATTAATTAGCCACAGCTTGGAAAGCTGTGTTACTTTATATCGTTCTGTAGCTCAAAAATAAATAACCGGCTTAATATTCGCATTATTATTACATTCCTCAAAATAGTATTGGAAATCAGCATTTTATCTAAAACGAATTTTACTACTATGTAAATTTTAGATACATTTGCGCGCAAAAATATAATAATCGACCGGTTTTGTAAATAATATAAAAAACCGGCTTTACGAACATCCCGGAAGCATGAGAGTATTAAAATTTGGTGGCTCATCGGTCGCAAAGCCTGAACGTATTGAAGGCA
The DNA here is from genome assembly GCA_947561585.1 of Caprella mutica. NCBI lineage: Eukaryota > Metazoa > Arthropoda > Malacostraca > Amphipoda > Caprellidae > Caprella > Caprella mutica. The sequence continues at coordinate 833,210 of CANNZV010000020.1, forward strand.
TTATCAACATTTTAAAAGACTATTATACGCAAGGCGAAAAATTCACGGTGGTTTTTTCAGCCTTTGGCGGCGTGACAGATAGTTTGATTGAAATGAGCCAACTCGCCGAAAAAGGTGATAAATCTTATATTGATAAATTTGAAGCATTTCGTGAACGGCATCAGTCGGCCGCAAAAGCCTTAATAGATGAAGAACGCTTGATGGAAGTTTTGCCGGAATTGCAAAGCAATCATGAAGTATTAAAAAATTTACTATACGGTATTTTTCTAATTCGCGAAGCCTCTAAACGAACGATGGATTATGTCTTGAGTTTTGGAGAGCGTAATTCCGCTTACATTATTTCGCATGCGCTACGCAAAAATGGCATCAACGCAAAATATTTAGATGCGCGCAAAGTCATCAAGACCGATAAGAATTTCGGTTCGGCAAAAGTTGATTTTGACCAAACTTACCAACAAATTCGCGAACACTATAGCCAGCATCCAGAAATACAAGTTGTCACAGGTTTCGTTGCTTCCGCCAAAGGTGGTTTGACAACGACACTTGGTCGCGGCGGTTCGGATTATACGGCTTCAATTATTGCAGCAGGTTTGAGTGCTAGTCATATTGAAATTTGGACGGATGTAAGTGGCGTACTCACAGCAGACCCGCGCCGAGTGAAAAAAGCATTTACCATTCCACGAATGACTTATGCGGAGGCGATGGAAATGTCTCACTTTGGAGCGAAGGTAATTTACCCACCGACTTTGCAGCCTGCTTTAGCAAAACGTATTCCGATATATATTAAAAATACATTTGAACCGAATTTTGAAGGCACGTATATTTCTGACAAGTCAGATAGGGAGGGTCATGCGGTCAAAGGAATTTCGTCTATCAATAATGTGGCTTTGCTCACGCTTTCGGGCAGCGGACTTTTTGGAGTGCCGGGTACTGCGGGGCGCTTGTTTAGTGCATTGGCGCAAGCGGAAATTAATATCATTTTAATTACGCAAGGTTCGTCGGAGCATTCGATTAGTTTTGCAATTCAACCGCAATTTGCCAACAAAGCTAAAAAGCGGGTAGAAAGTGCATTTGAGTATGAGTTGAAAATGGGCGTAATTAATAGCGTGAAGGTAGAGGAAGATTTGTCGGTCGTTGCGATTATTGGCGAAAATATGCGTTATCAACCGGGTATTTCTGGCCGTCTTTTTAATGCGCTCGGAAAAAATGGAATTAATGCGGTGGCGATTGCACAAGGTTCTTCGGAACTGAATATATCCGTGGTTATTCCGCGTAGTGATGAAACGAAAGCACTGAATGCATTACATGAAGCTTTCTTTTTATCACATACGAAAGAATTACATTTGTTTATGGTTGGTGTAGGTTTGATTGGTAGCACTTTGATTAAACAGATACAAGAGCAAGCTGAATTTTTGCGAGAAAAGCGTGGTTTAGAAATCAAAGTCATCGGATTGGCGAATAGCCGAAAAATGATTTTTGTGGAAGAAGGAATTTCCTTGGATAATTGGAAAGATAATCTAATGGAAAATGGCAACCACATGGACCCAGCTATTTTCATCGGTCGTATGAAAGAGATGAATTTATCGAATACGATTTTTATTGACAATACTGCCAACGAAGGCATTTCCAATTATTACGAAAATATTTTAGATAGTAGTGTATCTATTTCTACTCCTAATAAAATTGCTATTTCATCGGCATATTTACAGTATCAACGTCTGAAGGCAATTGCAGCAAAACGTGGCGTGCAATTTATGTATGAAACAAATGTTGGTGCAGGACTTCCTGTTATTTCGACTTTGACTGATTTGATAAATAGTGGTGACCAAATTCTGAAAATAGAAGGCGTACTTTCTGGCTCACTTTCCTTTATTTTTAATTCGTTTGATGGCAGTCGTCCGTTTAGTGAAATTGTGACGGAAGCAAAAGAATTAGGTTTTACAGAACCGGACCCTCGAATTGATTTGAACGGAATTGACGTACGTCGTAAGCTGATTATTTTGGCGCGCGAAAGTGGTTTAGCATTGGAAGCCGCAGATGTAGAAATTTTAAATGTGTTGCCAGATGCTGCTAGTAATGCCGAAACCGTGGAACAGTTTTTTGAAGAGTTAGAAAAAGCAAATGACTACTTCACGAAATTACAAGCGGATGCTGCTAAAGAAAATAAAGTCTTGCGCATGATTGCAAAACTGGATGATGGTAAGGCAACGATTGGTTTGCAAGCCGTGGAACAATCAAACCCATTTGCATCATTGAGTGGAAGTGATAATATGATAGTTTTTACAACGCAACGTTACCATGAACGACCTTTGGTTATTCGTGGTCCAGGGGCAGGTGCGGAAGTGACTGCGGCTGGCGTTTTTGCGGAAGTAATTACGATTGGCAACTTTCTAAAATAGAATAATTTAAATAAAACTATAACTGATTGATTATCAATTAGTTATAGTTTTTAGAACTATTTAATATACGTAACTTGTTGATAGTCAGCAAGTTATATATGAAGGAATGATTTATGAAGAAAACAGGCATTAAAGTATTTGCGCCGGCATCAGTAGGCAATATGGCAGTCGGATTTGATTGTTTAGGCTTTGCATTAGAAAAGCCCGGCGATGAAATTATAGTTAGTTTTTCAGATAAAAAAGGATTGCGAATTACAGAAATAAAAGGTGCAAAAGGTAAGCTACCTTATGAGGTCGAAAAGAATACGGCAGGCTTAGCAGCACTAAGAGTGTTGGAACATTTAGGTGAACCAGACATGGGCATTGAATTAAAAATTCATAAAAAAATGCCTTTTGGAAGCGGCTTAGGTTCTAGTGCTGCAAGTGCAGTAGCGGGAGCAATGGCGGTCAATGAATTACTAAATAGACCTTTGCAAAAACGAGAATTGCTTCCCTTTGCTATGGCTGGTGAACAGCTTGCCTCAGGCAGCTATCATGCAGATAATGTCGCACCGTCATTAATTGGCGGAGTCGTTTTTATTCGCGATAATGCGACCTTGGATGTACACAGAGTTCCAAGTCCACGCTCCTTATATGCTGTTGTCATTTATCCAACAGTCGAAATACTCACAAAAGATTCTCGTAATATACTCAGTGAGACTTTACCACTGAAAACACATATTGAACAGACTTCTAATCTAGGTGGTTTGTTAATTGCACTTTATAATGGTGATTTAGATTTGATTAGTCGTTCATTAAATGACGTTTTAATTGAGCCGCAACGTGCAAAATTAATTCCTTATTTTCAAGAAATTAAAGATGCAGCCTTAGCTGTAGGAGCTTTAGGATGTAGTATTTCTGGTTCTGGCCCGTCGATTTTTGCTTTGTGTGCAAATAGTATTACGGCAGAGGAAGTCGGTGAGCAGATGAAACGCATTTATAAAGATGCTAAAATAAGAACTAAATTGTTTATTTCGCCAATTAATCACGAAGGTGCGATAAGATGTTAATGCTTTTTGATAATAAATTTACTCATGCAACTATACAGTACTAATAATAAAGAAAAGTTTGTTTCTCTAAAAGAAGCAGTTTTAAAAGGCTTACCAGATGATAATGGGCTATTTATGCCTGATATTATTCCTAGCTTATCTGCTAATTTTATTGAAAATTTAGCGGATTATTCTTTTCAAGAAATCGCTTTTGAAGTAAGTAAAACACTATTACAAGGCGCAATTCCTGAAAATGATTTGAAAAAAATCATTGAAAACTCTATTACATTTCCAGCACCCGTAATACAGCTTGATGAACAGAAGTATATTTTAGAACTTTTTCATGGGCCATCTTTAGCTTTTAAAGATTTTGGTGCGCGTTTTATGGCGCAATTAATGAGTTATTTTAATCAAGAAGATAAAGAATTAGTCATTTTAGTGGCAACATCCGGAGATACGGGTGGGGCAGTAGCAGCTGGTTTTTACAAAACAGAAGGAATTAAAGTAGTTATATTGTATCCTTCTGGTAAAGTTAGTCACTTACAAGAGCAGCAACTAACGACTTTAGGGCATAATATTACGGCTTTAGAAGTAGATGGAACGTTCGATGATTGCCAAGCAATGGTAAAAAATGCCTTTTTAGATAAGGGTTTGAATGAGCAAATACGCCTTAGTTCTGCTAATTCTATCAATATAGCACGTCTTATACCGCAATCCTTTTACTACTTTGAAGCCTATAAACAACTAGCCACAGAAGGTAATCCAGTTGTATTTTGTGTTCCTTCTGGCAATTTTGGCAATATTACAGCAGGACTTTTAGCGCAAAAAATGGGTTTACCCGCTCAATTTATTGCTGCTACTAATGCTAATAATGTCGTTCCGGAGTATTTAAATACAGGTATTTATACACCAAGACCTTCCTCTTCAACACTTTCTAATGCAATGGATGTAGGTAATCCTAGTAACTTTGCTCGCATTTTAGACCTTAATGGTTCCACGTGGAACACTATAAGAAGACAAATAAAAGGCTATTTTTATGGTGATAAGACAACTGAAGAAGCAATGATAGAAGTGAAAGATACATACGATTATGTCATAGATCCGCATGGTGCAGTAGGCTATTTAGCAATAAAAGACTATCAAAAAGAGTATCCTAATACACGTTGTGTCTTATTAGAAACAGCTCATCCTGCTAAATTTTTGCCTGATGTAGAGCGTATATTGATGCAAAAAATTGATATTCCAGAACGTTTAGCAGAACTTTCGAATAAAAAAAAGGAGGCAATTTTTAGTACCAAAGACTTTGAACCATTCAAACAATGGCTTTTAGAGAACTATTAGCGAGTGGATTACTCGTCAAATCAAAAACAAAAAGGGATGTTCCACGTGGAACATCCCTTTTTATTTAACCAATATGCAGCGAAATTATTAGATATTCAATGCTATTTCCTACCTTTGGACACTCCCAGCAATACCCAATTAGTTAACTAATAACAATAAATAATGAAGCAATTTAGCCTTTTTATACTAGTATTTATACTTGTTTTACCGCTTTCAGCGCAAGTAGAAAATACCAATGAGAACAAGTTTCGCCAACTTTATACCGAACTTCCTACTCCAAATGTCTATAGAACTGCTAGTGGTGCACCCGGACATCAGTACTGGCAACAGCAAGCAGACTATGATATTAAGGTAGAACTAGATGATAAAACGCAGCGTATTTATGGAGAAGAAACTATTAAATACTACAATAATTCACCTGATGAGCTTGCTTATTTATGGATACAATTAGATCAAAACATGCGTGCAAAGGATAGTGATACTTATAAAGTACGCTCGAATAAGATAACAGAACGCATGACTTTACGGCAACTACAGGATTTAGAACCGTGGTTTGATGGTGGTTTTAAGCTAGATTTCATTAAGGATATGCAAGGAAATGACCTTGAAGTAGCCATTGTTAAGACGATGATGCGAGTTGATTTGCCACAAGTATTGAAGCCTGGAGAGACTTATTCTTTCCAGATAAAATGGTGGTATAACATCAATGACCGTATGAAAATGGGAGGGCGTTCTGGCTTTGAATACTTCAAGGAAGAAGATAATTACCTTTATACAATTGCTCAATTTTTCCCTAGAATGGCAGTTTATATAGATAATGAAGGTTGGCAACACAAACAATTTTTAGGTAATGGAGAGTTCGCATTGCCCTTTGGAGACTATAAATTTGCACTAACTGTCCCTGAAGACCACTATGTTTCTGCTACGGGAGTATTGCAAAATCCACGTGATGTATTGACTGAAACGGAATTAAAACGTTGGGATAAAGCACAAAAATCGTATGACCAACCCGTACTTATAGTCACAGAAGAGGAGGCTAGAAAGAACGAAAAGAAGAAAGCAACAGGTAAAAAGACTTGGCGATTTGCAGCAGAAAATGTAAGAGATTTTGGTTTTGCATCTTCTCGTAAGTTTATGTGGGATGCTATGGGCGTAAAAATGAGTGATGGAAGAACAGTTATTGCTGCTTCTATGTATCCAAAAGAGGGTAACCCTTTATGGGAACAGTATTCGACTAAGTCAGTTGCGCATACGCTAAAATGGTTTTCACACTATACCATTGATTATCCTTATCCCATTGCTTGGTCTATTCATACGGATAGAATTGGTATGGAATACCCAATGATTTGTTTTAATGGCGGTCGTCCAGAAGCAGATGGAACTTATACGGAACGGACAAAATATGGACTAATTAGTGTGATTATTCACGAAGTAGGGCATAATTATTTCCCAATGATTATCAATTCCGATGAACGTCAATGGACTTGGATGGATGAGGGTTTGAATTCTTTTACGCAGTATTTAGCAGAACAACAATGGGAACAAGACTATCCAAGCCGTCGTGGACCAGCGCATAAAATCACCGATTATATGAAAGGGGATAAGTCTAATATTACTCCAATTATGACCAATTCGGAAAGTATATTTCAGTTTGGAAACAATGCTTATGGCAAGCCAGCAACAGCATTAAATATTCTTCGTGAAACGATTATGGGGCGTGAATTGTTTGATTATTCTTTTAAAGTATACTCAGAACGTTGGAAATTTAAACACCCATCTCCAGCCGATTTTTTCCGTACGATGGAAGATGCTTCGGGCATGGATTTAGATTGGTTTTGGCGTGGATGGTTCTATACAACGGATCATGTGGACATTGCCTTGGAGGAAGTAAAGTGGTATCAATTAGATACTAAAAACCCTGACATCGAAAAGGCAGCACAGAAAAAAGAACGCGATAATGCTGCTGAATACATTACGGATACTAGAGGCAAAGACATTCGAACACAAGTAGAAATTGACCCAAGTTTGAATGATTTTTATAATTCTTATGACCCACTAGATGTTACACCACTTGACCGAGAAGCTTATCAAAAATACTTTAATAAATTAACTGCCGAAGAAAAAGCTTTGCTTAATAAAAAACGTAATTTCTATGAATTGAGCTTTAAAAATGTAGGCGGATTACCTATGCCGATTATTATTGAATTGGAGTATGCTGATGGGACAAAAGAAGTAAAACACATTCCCGCAGAGATTTGGCGATATGGAGCAGAACTAGTTACGAAAGTATTCGTAGAAGAAAAAGAAGTAATGCAGTTTACACTCGATCCATTCTTGGAAACAGCAGATACAGATATTGGTAATAACTTTTTCCCGCCTAAACAACAACTAAGCAAATTTGAATTATATCAACGAAAGTCGTGGAACGAGAACCCAATGCAAAAGGCAAAACGGGCTGAGAAAATGAAAAAATAATTTACTAATCAATAATATTTAAATTTTAATTCGTAACTAGTTGATTATCATATAGTTACACGCAGAGCGTTACTTCTTTATTTTAGAAGTAACGCTTCTTTTTTTGTAAGTAGTTGATAATCAATGACTTATGTGTGTTTGTAATCAATTTAAACATTACTCATTCAATAGTTTATCATTCATCATTTCAACTTTGTACCTTTGGCAAAAAATAACAGAATATGGCAACGGATTACGTAAATCCAAAACTCATTATAGAGTCTTCAAAATTAGAACCGGGCAGCATCACTTGGCGAAGCCCGTCCAATTTAGCATTAATAAAATATTGGGGAAAACATGGACGACAATTGCCGCGCAATCCGTCTATCAGTTTTACGCTAGAAAATGCATTGACACAAACACAACTCGAATATGCACCAAAAGAAAATGGTGACAATGATATAGATTTAGACTTTTTTTTTCATGATGAACCTAATGAAGCCTTTCGTGTCAAAGTGATAAAGTTTATGGAAAGCGTATCAGACATTTTTCCGTTCCTACGTCAAATGTCATTCAAGATGCGTACGGCAAACTCCTTTCCACATTCGGCGGGAATTGCTTCGTCTGCTTCGGCAATGAGCGCACTCGCATTATGCCTATGTTCTATCGAAGATGAATTATTCGGAACACTTTCCGATGATGGTGCCTTTGATCAAAAAGCATCCTTTGTATCGCGCTTAGGGTCGGGGAGTGCTTGTCGTTCTATTTATTCTGGTTTGGCGGTTTGGGGGAAAACAGGAGAGGTCGAAGGTTCGTCCGATTTATTTGCCGTGCCTTATGCAGACGAAGTTGATGATATTTTTAAGACTTTCCACGATGATATTTTGATTGTGAGCACAGGCGAAAAAAGCGTATCAAGTTCAGCGGGACATAGTCTAATGGAAGGCAATGCTTATGCAGAACCACGTTACCAACAAGCTCGTCAACGGATGTACCGTCTGTTGGGTGCTATGAAATCTGGAGATTTGGAAACCTTCGGAACCATAGTCGAAAATGAGGCCTTAACTTTGCACGCGATGATGATGGCATCGAACCCATCTTATATTTTGATGCAACCAAACTCCTTGAAGCAAATTGAATTGGTGCGTGCTTATCGAGCAGAAACCAATCATCCAATTTACTTTAGCTTGGATGCTGGACCAAATTTACATTTGTTGTACCCTGAAAATATTATGCACGAGGTACGCCCATGGATAGAAAGTGAACTATTGCCACTTTGTCAAGAAGGAGCAATGATACCAGATTGGGTGGGCGAGGGACCAGAGCAGATTTAAACTTTGAGAAGATGAAGTTGTATTCTAAATGTGAAAAATGCAAAGTAGAAATGGATATTCCTAGTAAGTCCGTCAATGCTCGTCCTGATTTATCCAATGAAAAAGGCGGCGACGAATTTACGCATCGATGTATGGAATGTAGTTTTCAAAACAAACTACACGTCAATGATGTCCGCGCTACAATATCCAAAGATAAAATGATGTTCATTATGGGACTGACTTTTCTTGGGATTTTTATTTTTATGCTAATCCTTTGGATGATGGGATTTATCCTTTTCAGTGTCGCTTTGTTTTCTATTCCTATTTGGATTTGGAATAGCCAACAAAATAAAGTTCAAGCCTTTAATAAATATTTAGTTCGACGTTATGAAAATTTTTAAAATAATTTGCCTCTTTTTATCTTGGAGCTTTCTAGGATGTGCGCAAGTTCCGACAGACCGTCCTCCTATCGAAAATCCAGATTTTGACAAGCGACTAACGCGTCTGTTAAGTTTTGATGTGCCACTTCTAGGTATTGACGAATTAGCAGCGCGACAAGATGAATTTATTATTTTGGACGCTCGAGAAAAAAATGAATATGATGTTAGTCATATTGAAGGGGCACGTTTTATTGGCTACAAAAAATTTGACAAAAATAGCTTAGCAAATTTACCAAAAGATAAACTTATCGTCGTGTATTGTTCTGTTGGTTATCGAAGCGAAAAAATTGGGGAACAACTTACAAAAGTAGGCTTTACAGATGTATATAATTTGTATGGAAGTATTTTTGAATGGGTAAACCAAGGACATCAAGTCGTTAACAGCTCGAACGAAAAAACGAATGAAGTTCATACCTATAATACGAAGTGGGGACAATGGGTGAAAAACGAAAACATCAAAAAAGTCACAAACTAAACGGTGAAAGAATTATATAAAGATAGACAATATTCGATACGTATCGTATTCATCATAGCTGCTGCTATTTTGCTGCTAAAGGCTTTGCATTTGCAAATGATTGATAATTCATCGGCACGAAGAGCAAAAGCAATTAGTACGAGTAAGTTTACGCTTTATCCTTCTCGTGGGTTGATTTATGATAGAAAAGGAAGATTGCTAGTCAATAACAATCCAGTTTATGATATTATGGCAACTTATAATCAAGTTGACCAAGATATGGATAAAGCCAAATTTTGCAAATTGCTTGGCATCACATTAGCAGATTTTGATAAGCGATTAAATAAAAATTGGCGTAGCGCGCGCTATCGTAAAAATAGCCCCTTTGTTTTTTTGAGTACTGTTTCTGCAGAAACTTTTGCTCGTTTTCAAGAAAGTCTTTATGAATTTCCTGGCTTTTTCGTACAAACGAGAAATGTACGTGGTTATCCACATAAAAATGCTGCGCATGTTTTAGGCTATATTCGAGAAGTGACCAGAGATGAAATTAAGAAAAATAAGAGGCAATACGGATTAGGAGATTATATTGGAGGTAGTGGATTGGAGTTGGAATATGAGAAACAATTGCGTGGAACGAAAGGCGCGCGATTTATTCTAAAAGATAAATTAGGTAGAGAAGTAGCAGCTCTCGATAATGGTGAACGCGATACGCTGGCTATTTCTGGTAAAGATTTGATGTCTTCTATCGACATCTTGCTGCAAGCTTATGGCGAAGAATTAATGCAAAACAAAACGGGAAGTATCGTTGCTATCGAACCCAAAACAGGCGAAATTTTGACGATGATTAGTACCCCTAATTATGACCCGAACTTGATGACAATCAATAGAAATAGAGGAAATGCTTATCAAGCACTTTTATTGGATAGTCTGCAGCCCTTATTTAATCGAGCTACAATGGCCCAATATCCTCCTGGGTCTATATTTAAAGGAGTAGTAGGTTTAATTGGAATGCAGACAGGAGTAAGTATGGGAAATCGTAGTATTTATTGCCCTGGCTACTACATATATAATGGTATGACTAGAAAATGTCGTAATCATCCCGCGCCACATAGTGTAGGCATTGCCCTACAGTTTTCTTGCAATACTTATTTTTGGACGGTATTCCGAAATATCATTGATATGGAAAGCTTTTATAAACCAGATATTGGTTTAGATAAGTTCAATTTTTATACTGATAAATTTGGATTAGGCAAACGTATGAATATTGACTTCCCGCAGGAGCAGTCGGGAAATATGCCCACAACTGCTTATTATGATGGCTTATATCTAAAAGAAAGAGGCGGCTGGAAAAGTCCGACCATTATGTCGGTAGGTATTGGGCAAGGAGAAGTTTTGATGACAGGCATCCAAATGGCAAATTTGGCGGCTATAATCGGTAATCGAGGTTATTATTATACTCCACATTTGGTAAAGAAGTTTATTCAAGATGAAACGCCAATCGACCCTGCTTATACTACGAGATTTGATACTGAAATTGATTCTGATCACTATCAATATGTTGTAGAAGGAATGGTAGCCGTAGTGATGAATGGTACAGCCCGACGTGCGCAAGTAGAAGGAATTTCTATCGCCGGAAAAACAGGTACAGTCCAAAATCCACACGGAGAAGACCACTCCACTTTTATTGCTTTTGCGCCAGTTGAAAATCCGACGATTGCTATTTCTGTTTTTGTGGAAAATGCCGGTGGAGGTAGCCGACTTGCTGCGCCTATTGCTGGTTTGATGATTGAAAAATATCTGAAAGGAGAAATTAGTGAACGCAAAAAACTAGTCGAAGAAACCGTCAAGGCGACCAATTTGAATGGACATTAGTTTCATTATAGAACGGTCTATATACTCGTATTTTCTCGTTAATATTTTCTTATTTTTTAAAGCCTCCATACTAAAGACCTCTCCCTTTTACGTTTAGTAGCCTTTCTAAATAGTGGTGTTAACACCATTTTGTTACTCTTCTATCAAACAAATTCCAATGAAAAAAATATTCGCATTTTCCTTATTAACAATGCTATTCTTTAGCGCATGCACAGGCAGAGTAGATGACGAAATGCCGAACAGTTCCACTGCCAACTTGCGTTTTCAGTTTGAATTTGATGAAAATCAACAACGCTTAAATAACATCGGTCAGCCCGCAGAAATGCCAGAAGCTAATGCAGGTCAAACACCGGATTTTAACGAATTTAGTGTGCATGTGATAGAATTGGTGCCCAACAGATTTACGCCTTATGGTGGCGGTGAAATCGTCTATAAAGGCGCAGAAAATGAAACTGCTGGAACAAAAGCCATTGATTTTGATAAAGCAATAGTGGACGAAGTGGGTCAAGTATTCTTGGAAATTCCAATCTCCGAAATTCCTACAAATAATTATGAATATATCCGCGTTTCGGCTTCCTATCAAAATTATGATGTCGTTTTCAATATTCGAAATGTACCCTTTTTAGGTGATGTATTGAACCAAAAAGCAAGGGTGGCCAGCTTTTTAGGCTATAATACCTATATTTCATCTATTACGCCGCGTAGCGAAACATTGAGTGTAAATGACGATAAATTGCAAGGGTTTTGGGCATTTGAAACGAACTTTGATGAGCAATATGCTCAATATAATCAACTATCTTCGGGCGAAGCACCGGCTGGCGCAACAACGGTGGTTAATCCACTAGCAGGCACAGTTGATATTCCTGTAGGTTCATGTGTTATCACAGGAGAGTTTTCGAATGCACTAGAAATAACTGGTACAGAAACAGAAGACAAAACGATTACGCTTTCCTTTTCTACTCAAAATAGTTTTGAATGGATAGACCACAATAATAATGGTGAGTTAGATTTTTATTCGGAAGGAAGTGGTGAAAATGAACCAATTGTGGACATGGGCTTGCGAGGCTTAGAACCAAGATGGGAGTAAGGGAAAAAGTAAGAACTAGAAATTAAAAATTAGGAATAATGCGTTTAAATATTCCTAATTTTTAATTCTCTTTTACCTTTCTAAATCAATAATTTTCCGTTTCAACTCAAACTGCGTACCCAAATACACTTTTCGTACCATCTCATCGGCTGCCAATTCTTCGGCAGTTCCTGCTTTCAGAATACTTCCTTCAAACATCAAATAAGCGCGATCGGTAATATTCAAGGTTGCTTGCACATCGTGGTCAGTGATGAGAATACCGATATTTTTTGTCTTTAATTTTGCTACAATATATTGAATATCCTCCACTGCAATTGGGTCAATACCCGCAAATGGTTCATCCAATAAGATAAATTTTGGGCTAGTCGCCAGCGCGCGCGCTATTTCTGTTCGACGACGTTCGCCACCAGAAAGGGTATCACCAGCACTTTTGCGTACTTTTTCTAGACTAAATTCAGCAATTAATTCTTCCAATTTATGCCGCTGTTCTTCTCTTGACAGCTTGGTCATTTCCAATACCGCTTTAATATTATCTTCTACACTCAACTTTCGAAAAACAGATGGTTCTTGTGGCAAATAACCAATACCATTTTGCGCCCGCTTATACATTGGCAAGTTGGTAATGTCTTGTTCATTCAAAAAAACGCGTCCTTCTTTGGGCTGAATAAAACCAACGGTCATATAAAAAGTCGTCGTTTTACCGGCACCATTAGGACCCAGTAAACCAACAATTTCTCCTTGATTTACTTCCAAAGAAACGCCTTTGACCACTGTGCGGCGACCATATTGCTTGACTAAATTTTCTGACCGTAATATCATATTCTAAGGAATAATTAAAAATGAATAATTAAAAAGAACAAGCCCAACAGCTAATTGCGTAGAGTAATTCTTAAACTGTACTTTTGTCCTTTAAAACGTTAGCTACAAAAATGCTGCGTTCAACCCATCTGCAAAACTAGAACAAATGTCGAATACTTGGGCGAATATTCAAACTAACAAAACGCTAAATCCTCCAAAAGATTGGTTAAAGATACGAACAATTGACATGCACACCGGCGGCGAGCCGTTGCGGGTCATTTTGGATGGCTATCCTGCATTGGAAGGTAACCACGTTTTGGAGTATCGAAATTTTATACGTGATAAGCACGATTATTTGCGTACCGCATTGATGCATGAACCACGCGGTCATGCGGATATGTATGGTTGTATTTTATTGCCTCCAAATAAAAATGACGATGACCCTGGCGACTTCGGCATTCTCTTTTTACATAACGAAGGTTATTCTACGATGTGTGGGCATGCTATTATTGCTATCACAACTTTGGCGGTAGAAATGGGATGGGTGGAAATAAATGAACGAGAAACCATTGTGAAAATTGATGCGCCTTGTGGTAGAATTACATCTTTTGCACAAATAGAAAATGGCAAAGTGACGAGCGTTTCCTTTCATTGCGTACCTTCTTTTGTCGTGGCTTTAGACCAAACCGTAGAAGTGGAAGGCTTGGGAACAGTTGAATATGACTTGGCATATGGCGGTGCTTTTTATGCTTATGTCAATTCAGATAAATTAGGTCTAGATTTAACATCTGAAAATTATAGCTTACTTATTCAAAAAGGTATGGACATTAAGCGTGCAGTTATGGCGAGTAGTGATTTAGTGCAACATCCTTTTGAGGTTGATTTGAGTTTTTTATATGGAACGATATTCATTGGTGGCCCCGTTTCCGAAGGGATTGATAGTCGAAATGTTTGTATTTTTGCCGAAGGCGAAGTAGATAGATGCCCAACAGGTTCGGGCGTATCAGGGCGTTTGCCGATACATTATCAACGCAATGAAATTAAAATAGGGGAGGAAATGACGGTGGAAAGCATTACGGGCAGCGTTTTTATGGGGACAGTTGTTAAAGAAGTGCGGTATGGACAATTTGATGCCGTCATTCCGCGTGTTAGTGGGACAGCGCACATTGTAGGAACTTGCGAATTTTTGATTGACCCAAAAGACCCGTTTAAATATGGCTTTTTTCTGCGTTAATATTAGGAGCTAGACAGCTATTTTTAATTCCTAATTCTCAATTCCTAATTTTTTTAATCCTACTTTTGCACTTGCATTGCTCGGGTTAGAAAAAACGAGCTAAGAAAGAGCAAACACAAATGAACATCCAATATTCATGGAGCAAAACGACAACTTACTCGGCGTAATTGCCACGCTTTTTCGCTGGAAAAAAGCAATACTATATACCTGTGGCTTGGCGGCTGTGGGCAGCATTCTCATCTCCTTATTAGTTCCTGTTTACTACGAAGGTTCGACCGAATTTTACGCGGCTAGCCCTGATTTGGCTTCGCCAGAAATAATTTTCGGTAAGACTAATGAAGCCATGGAATACTATGGGGAGGATATGGATGTGGACCGGATTTTGACCATTGCAAAAGGCAATGAAATGGTTGAATATATGATTAATAAATACGACCTCTACAATCGCTATGACATAGATACTTCAAGTGTAAAAGCTCCGTATTATGTTAAGTTGGCCTTCGCAGATTTGTATAATATAAAGCAAACAAAATACGATGCATTACAATTGTCAATCGAAGATGAAGACCCGAAAATGGCGGCAATGATGGCAAATGATGCACGTAATAAGATTGATGAAATCGGCCGCCGTTTGATTAAAGAAAGTCAGGCGAAAGTTTTGTTGACTTATGAAGCAAGTATTACTGAAAAAACAGAATATTTGCAGATTTTGAATGATAGTTTACAGAAAGTTCGAAAGCGATATAATGTATATAACACCATTACTCAATCCGAAGGAATTGCTAACGCTTTAGGTTCGGCAAATTCTCGCTTAGCATTATTCAAAGCAGAATTGGGGGCTCTTCGTCCAAGGCTACGACAAGATAGTATTCGCCGTAGAGAGGCATTTATTGAAGCGACCGAACAACAAAAAATTAACCTCGAAGCACAGCTTGACCAATTCAATAAAGGGATGGCTCTGGCGGATATGTTGTTCCGTATTCAGGATGAAATGAGTGAACAATTGAGTGAAGCACAAGAACGCTATAAGGATGTGCAAGCCGCATATAACTCCTATTTTCCGACTATTCACGTTGTGGAAACGGCACAAACACCTGTCATCAAATCACGCCCAATACGCTGGTTAATCGTAGTAGGCTCGGTGATTATCGCCTTCATTTTTGCCTGTATAGGTGTCCTTATTTTTGATACCTACAAAGATGTCAACTGGCAAGGAATTATCAATGGTAAATAAGCTACGACATACCATATCGGAATGGTCGGAAGTGCAGAAAATCTTTGCTGGTTTTGCTGGCGTGACCTTGTTATGTCTATTCGCGGCGGCGATTAGTAATCAGGTATTGCTTGTAGCATTGCCAGCAGGTTTGTTATTGGCGTATGTGACCGTCGTAGATTTCAAAAAAATCTTTTGGTTATTGCTCTTAATGCTGCCTTTTTCCATCGAATTTTTCCTGGATAATGGCTTAGCAACAGACTTACCGAATGAGCCACTAATGATTGGCTTAACACTCATTTACCTCATTTTTGCGCTACAAAAAGGCAAAGAAAAAAGCAGTGCATTTATTCGACATCCGATTTCACTTTTGATTTTATTACATCTGGCTTGGATATTAGCGACTACATTTACGAGTACAGATATTGTTATTTCCTTCAAATATCTGCTCGCAAAAATTTGGTATATCGTTCCGTTTTATTTTATGGCGGGCTATGTCATAAAAGACAAAAAAAGCTTCCGTCGCTTCTTTTGGATTATTTTTATACCCTTGTTAATAACTGTATTGATAACTATCTTTCGGCACGCATTATTAGGTTTTTCATTCAAAGGCGTGAATAGTGTGATGAAGCCTTTCTTCAGAAATCACGTGAATTACGCGGCTATTCTAGTGATTTTCATTCCGTATATTTGGTATCGAATGAAAGATTTTAAGCGGTGGTCATTCAAATGGTTATTCCTCGGCTTTGGTATTTTGATTTTCTTAATAGGCGTACAATTATCTTTTACGCGCGCGGCTTATGTCTGTGTTATATTGTCAATTGGTGCCTATTATATCGTCAAATTTCGCCTAATGAAATACGCGGTAGGCGCAACATTAATCGGCATGATTGCCTTTTTGCTACACTTTTTACCGAATAATAAATATCAAGATTACTCCCCAAATTTCAAGAAAACAGTCACCCATACTAACTTTAATAACCTCCTAGATGCCACCTCCAAAGGCGAAGATATTTCCACAATGGAGCGCGTATATCGTTGGTTAGCGGGCTATTATATGGTGAAAGAACATCCGATAACGGGCTTCGGGCCGGGCTGTTTTGCGCACTATTATCGCGGCTATACCGTTACTAGTTTCACGACCTATGTGAGTGATAATGAAGAAAATTCAGGCGTTCATTCCTACTACCTCATGACGGGCGTGGAACAAGGTATTCCAGGCGCAGTACTCTTCCTCATACTCTGCTTTTTTGTCTTGATAAAAGGTGAACAAATCTACCACGAAACTAAAACGGAAGCCTATCAATGGATGGTGATGTCCGCGCTATTATGCTTCATTTCCATCTGTGCTTTGTTGATGATTAATGACCTTTTAGAAGCGGATAAGGTCGGCCCATTTTTCTTTATGAGCTTGGCTTTTATTGTGAATGTGGATGTTTGGAATAGGAGGGAGTTGGAAAGGAAATAAAAGTTCTGGCTGATTATAGAGTTATAATCAGCCAGAAGTGGGCTTGAAAATAGACTTCTGGCTGACTATAAAGTTATAATCAGCCAGAAGTTGTATATTCGCCTATATTTCACCAAATACAAGGCAATACGATATGGAAGACATTATAGGCAGAGCGAATGAAATTAAAATATTAGATAAAGTAAAAGCGAGCAGAAAGTCAGAATTTGTAGCGCTTTATGGCCGCCGTCGCGTCGGCAAAACGTTTCTTATTCGAGAGTATTTTAACTATCAATTTGATTTTCAATTGACAGGCTTGGCGAATGCCGACACTTCTCAACAACTCACTAATTTTCAAGTTTCCTTACAACGTCAATTTGAAGTGCAAGAATTCGCTATTCCAGTCAATTGGTTTACCGCTTTTCAGCATTTAATTGACCAATTAGAAACCATAAAAGAAGACCGAAAAAAAGTAATATTTTTGGATGAATTACCGTGGTTGGACACGCCTAAATCTGACTTTTTGATGGCAATAGAACACTTCTGGAATAGCTGGGCTTCTGCTCGAAAAGACATTATTTTGGTGGTTTGTGGCTCGGCAGCTTCTTGGATGATTAATCGACTGCTTAATAATCATGGCGGCTTGCACAATCGAGTGACGGAGCGCATTCCTATAGAGCCGTTTACTTTGCAAGAAGCGGAGCTATTGCTCAAAGCAAATTATAATGTCTTAAATAAGTATCAAATCCTGCAAATATACATGGTGATGGGCGGTATTCCGTACTATTTAGATGCCGTTTCGCCCGAGAAAAGTGCTGCGCAAAATATCGAACATTTATGCTTTCGGAAAGGGGCATTATTGCAAGTAGAATTTAAAAATCTATTCGCCTCACTATTCAGAAATTCAGATAAACACGAGCAAATAGTAACGGCTTTAGCCAGCAAAAATAAAGGCTTAACACGTCAAGAAATCGTACAAACAACAGGACTTTCATCGGGCGGAAGTATGACGCATTGGCTGGAAGAATTGGAAGAAAGCGGCTTTATCACGCGCTATACGCCGTTCAATAAAAAGACGCGCGATAGTTTGTTTCGTTTGTCCGATTTTTATAGTCGCTTTTATATTAAATTTATTCAAAACAACACCAACTACCAAGAAGGCGTGTGGGTAAATGCGGTTGATAATCCCGCACAACGTGCTTGGGCGGGCTATGCTTATGAGCAAGTTTGTTTAGTGCATACCTCGCAAATCAAAAAAGCATTGGGTATATCAGGTGTAGTAACACAGGTTTCTTCGTGGAAAAGTAAACAAGCTGACCCTGGCGCGCAAATAGATATGGTCATAGATCGACGCGACCAAACGATACATTTATGTGAGATAAAATTTTCGATAAATCCGTTTCGGATAAGTAAGTCTTATGCAGCAAATTTGCGTAATAAAATAGGTGCATTTAAAGCCGAAACGAAAACTAAAAAAGCTATTTTCTTGACCATGCTGACGACTTATGGTTTGGAAAAAAATGAGCATTCAGCGGGTTTAGTGCAGCAGGAATTGGGGATGGAGGTATTATTTGGGTGAATTATTTCTTTTTATCAATTGTTTTTTTGCATTTTTCCAAAATAAAACTGCTTCGTTTAGTGTATTAGGAATGGTAATTTATTTTGAACCATTCCTTAGCTAGGGTTAAACCAGCTTTATCGCCTTTCAAAAACCATTTTATTTTTGAATAAGACTTGTGCACACAGAAAATCTGTTGAATAAAAATCGAAAAATTCTTTCAACTCTTTTTCTTTTCTTATTTTTAAAATTTCATTTTCATCGCTATAAACTTCTAAAAATGTAATACCAAATGATATTACAACCATAATTGAAAGAATTATATCTCCTTTATACAAATCGTAGAATACTTTACTTTAAGAAAGGTATTTTCAGCCATAACTAATAACTCTTTGCATGAATAAAATTTATTAGATGATTATGTTCAATCAAAGGGAATAAACTAACTGTTAAAAATCCCGCACCATTCCCTCCGTCGTACAAACTTTCATAAAGTCATTGACCAACAACATCGTCTCTTCCATATAATGTTTATCTTTTATACGATTGGAATTATGGAATTCTAATATTTTTTCATCTTTATATAGGAACTTTGAAAATGTACGCGCCACTTTAAAAAAGCGCGTCACATCATGCGCCCCTTCCACGGGTTTAGCACCCACTTTATCCATCATTTTTTGGAATACTGGATAATCATACAAGGCATACTCAGCCGGAAAACGACACGACAAATAGACCGAAACCATCCAATAATCATCGTGAAAATGATTGTTCTCTATAGACCGAGGATGCGCCTCTTTATAGGCTTGCAACAATTCATCACAATGAAAAACGAAACGCCCTGTGCGTCCAGTTATGTCTTTGGTTTCGTCAAATAAATCTTTGAATAAATAGCGCGTAAAGTCGGGCTGCTGCTCAATGAATTGCAGCATCATTGCTTTTGGAGCAAAATTATTCCCTTTCCAAAGTCGCTTGGAGTAGGAATTTTGCAAGGATTTGTCGTAAATTGCGGCGAAATCCGATGCTTCCCAATCCCAATTTTGCTGCCAAATCAATTGCGTTTCTAAAGGAAATAATCGGTCATCTGTCATGCCATGACGGCGCAAGGAACGCTTATATTGTTCGATATAATGTTGAAGACGTTGTAAATTCATTGCGCAATTTTCAAAAAAAAATTAACATAAAGGAAACATAAATGTGAAAGATTTACAAAATAACGAATGTCGTAAAATATGTATCTATCTTTTTCAGTTTTGTTTTTAATAGCATATTTTTTCTCATAATTCTTTTTTAAATAAAATAACATGAAAGCGAAAGCACTACTCTTGACCTTAATGGTAGCAGTATTGGCAGTTATTTCGACCAACGCAGCAATAGCACAAAGCCCAGTAGGCGTTTGGAAAACGATTGATGACAATACTGGCGAAGCAAAATCGCACATTGAAATTTATGAAGAAGGCGGCAAATTTTATGGCAAAATCGTAAAATTATTATTGTCTCCAGAAGATAAAGTTTGTGATGCTTGTCCTGACGACAAAAAAGGTAAGCCACTAATGGGCATGAATATCGTAGAAAATTTAGAGCCTTATGATGATTACTGGAGCTACGGTTCTATCATGGATCCAGAGTCGGGTAAGGTCTATAAGTGTAGCATTTGGACAGAAGGTCCAGACAAATTGAAAGTACGTGGCTATATTGGTTTCTCAATAGCGGGCCGTAATCAGATTTGGCATCGTGTCAAGTAACCATTTTTTGATAAAAAAACATTTTTTTTGCAGAAAAATAAAAGCACAGGCAATAATTGCCTGTGCTTTTTTGTTTATAGGACAAATGTGTTAATAACTTGATGGTCAAATATTTAGACTTGCCAACAGGATTATGCACATCTGTTGAAAACCATTTTTTCTAACCGAATTTAACGCACTCTAGATGGAGCAAGCCTTTACACAAAATGATTTAGTACGTTTCGCTTATCGTGAAACTTCCGCTTCCGAAACCATCGACCTCTGCGAAGCACTCGACGAAAATTCGATTTTATCTGCGCAATATGACGCTATCGAATCGGCAAAAAGGATATTGCCGCGAGTGAAATTTCGCCCAAACGTTGCATCTATTCGCAACATCCTAGATTATTCTCAGGAACGGACTTTGGAAGCGTTTTGCTAAGATAAAATTAGCAGCATAAGGGATTGCCCTTCTTCATTTTTTAATGGAGAAGGGCTTTCTTATTGCCCTATCGTAGCTTGGACTGCTGCTAGCCCGAGTACGTTTAAGCGGCAATTTTAACATACTCGGACTAAGAGTTCAAGCTACTTTTAACAAAAATCACTTTTTTAATAACCTTTTTATTTTTGTTATTTATTCTTTCAAAATTGCATAAAATATTGAAAATGAGGAAGTTAAATAATTGAAAGAAGACTATTTTTTTAATTTTAAAATAAGATAATTCACTGATAATGAATTAGTTATATAGCATAAAACGTCATTGTTTTAAAAATGTAACCTATTTGGGTACTTTTATTTTTTTTTAATTTTTTTGTTATTTTTTCTTCTAAAAATTTGCAAGTATCAAACATGTAGTTTATTTTTGCACCATGTTTAAAACATTTAATTGATTTAGCCGGCAAGTGCCAACTGAACTTGAGGGTTCAAGGATAACAGAATTAAATTTAATTATTTATTCAATCCAAATGTTCAATTTTCAGTTCCGATATTGGTTAGGCAAAATGTCCGCTTTATCATTAATACAGAACAACATGGCAAGCAAACAAGCTGAAAAAGACGGTAAATTGAAAGCGCTCCAAATGACCATTGATCGTTTGGATAAGACCTATGGGAAAGGTACAATTATGCGCTTAGGCGATGCAAAAGTGGTAGATATACCATCTATATCAACAGGCTCATTGGGGCTAGATATTGCATTAGGTATTAATGGATTTCCACACGGACGTATCATTGAAATTTATGGACCAGAAAGTTCTGGTAAAACGACTTTAGCTATTCATGCAATCGCAGAATGTCAGAAAGCAGGTGGTATCGCAGCCTTTATTGATGCAGAACATGCTTTTGACCGTACTTATGCTGCGGCTTTGGGCGTAGATACAGAAAACCTATTGATTTCTCAGCCGGACAATGGTGAGCAAGCTTTAGAAATTACAGAAAATTTAATTCGTTCTGGTGCAATCGACATTATTGTGATTGATAGTGTGGCGGCATTAGTGCCACGGAGCGAGATTGAAGGCGAAATGGGAGACAGTAAAATGGGCTTACAAGCACGTTTGATGTCGCAAGCAATGCGGAAGTTAACAGGTACGATTGGTCGTACTGGTTGTACTTGTATTTTCATTAACCAATTACGGGAAAAAATCGGCGTAATGTTCGGTAATCCTGAAACAACTACGGGTGGTAATGCCTTGAAATTCTACGCTTCTATGCGTCTGGATATTCGTCGAAATGGTTCAGCTATTAAGGATAAAGAAGGCAACGTAACGGGTAATCACGTGAAAGTGAAAGTGGTGAAAAACAAATTAGCACCACCATTCCGTTTAGCAACTTTCGACATTATGTATGGCGAAGGCATTTCTAAAAATGGTGAAATTGTCGATTTAGGAGTAGAGCAAGAAATCATTCAGAAGAGTGGTGCTTGGTATGCTTATGGCGGAGCAAAAATCGCGCAAGGACGGGAAGCTGCAAAGAATTTCTTAGCAGATAATCCAGAAGTGGCAGCTGAAATTGAATACAAAATTAAAGATGCTTATGGTCTTTTCAAGAAAGCAGATGATACTGCAGCAGTAGGGGAAGAAATTGTGGAAAAAGTAGCAAAAGCAGCTAAGAAATAATTATCTGTTCGATATATCGAGAAATAAAAAGTCCGTTTGCTGTTTGCGCAGTAAGCGGACTTTTTTAGATGTATTATGCGATTTTTAAATGTATCATTTTTGAAAATAGGATATATCTATTGATGCCAAACTACTGAATATTCTTTAAAATATCCTTCGGACGAAAAAATTCTTTTGCGCCATATTGTTCTAATTCTACATTGCCAAAAGACACGAAACTAATCTGCTCAGTAGAAGGAATAAAGACAGGAATATCTTTGCCCAAAGCGGTTAAGCCAATTTCGACAGCATTGGCATCCATCTTTTTTGCATGACGATTTCGGTCGGAAGTAATCACGACAATAGCATCTGACCATGCTGCCATAAGCGCATTTCGTTGAGAAATACTGGCGGTATCAGTGCAAGTATTCGGCAAGAAGGGTGAACAAAAGACAGAATTAATTTCCCAGCCATATTCTCGGATAAAAACGCGAACATCAAAGCCACCCAAGCCATTGGCTAGCATTCCAGCTGTAGTTCCATCTACTTTTAGTGCTGCTTTGTGCGCATGTTCGCCGACACCTGTGCTATGTGTGGAGGTGACATTATAGCCCATTCGCGCAAAATAGGTAGCTAATTTCCAAATCAAACTAATTTCTTTTTTCCCAATTTCTTCTGAGCCGATAATACTGATGTTTCTTACGTTTAACAGTGGCAAATGTCCAATGCAATAGAGTATAGGCGGTGCGGCAATTCCCATTCGCTGCTTTATTTTTTGTGGATAGCGAGGACTTGTAATGGGAACTATTTTTAAATCATCCCGAAAATTTTGGAATTCTTTATACCAAGCCGCAGCATTCATCATCTGAAAATGTGTTTGACTAATATCCGAAAATTCCCCCTTCCCAAAAGCTGGAAAAATTTCTTCAAATTCAACTTTACTCAAAATAAACAAATCTTCAATTGTTATCTTTTTTGTACGAATAGAATCATACACCATCTTACGTGCCGCTAAATTATCTTCGACAACACGCACAAACTTATACCAACTGTATTGTTCCGTAGTCGTTTTCATAAATCTAAAATAAATGCACCGTTTTCAGTAATATCATAATAATTGATATTTAAACTATCACATTCCAAACGCCACTTTTTGATGCGCCAATCGGAATTGGACTTATCAAAAATGGCTTGCTTAAACTGAAAGTTTTCCACTATGCTTTCCACACTTACACGCGGATTGTTAGTAAAAACTAAATAATCAACTCGTAATCGTTTCGCTGATTTGAAAATTGGTTGATGAACGAAGGCTAGCCGTTTATCGTAGAATTGAATACAATTATTTTCGTAATAAAAATTAGCTTTTTCTACAGTAATACTATCTGAGATTGTTAGTGTTTCTACATTATCTACCCCAATTTTCCAACGAAAATTCTGTGCTGTAAACGTCTCATTTTTCACACTTAAATCAGCACTCTTAAGGGCATAAGTTGTTGTGCCATCCACAAAGTCGAGTAGTGAATTTTTATAGACATCGTAAATCACGATTTTACGATTATGGTAGTTTTTGTATTGTCCAAAAGAATAGCTGAGTAGGATAGCGAATAGCAGTACCGAACTATAAATCCACCATTTAAATTCCCGTCTATTGATGCCGCGAATAATGCCACTAATGACTAAATAGAGTAAAATAACACTCCCGATAGGAATAAAAATGCCAGTGATTAAGCCGCCCGGTAAGTGTTGGATTTGAAAAATACACCAGTTTACTGCGAATATAAACCAGTATAATGCCTTACCCAATACCCAAGCTAAAGTAGAGGATGCACTTTCTATAATAAACAAAAGCAAGCCACCACTTAAAATGATAGAAGCTGCCGGAATGACTATCAAACTTGACAACCAAAAATAACTCGGAAATTGATGAAAATAATAAAGGCTAAAGGGCAAAGTCGCTAATTGTGCAGCAATAGAAACACTTGTTAATTTCCAAATCCAACGTAAAGCTGCGTGTTCGGAAATCCAAAGGATAAATATTTTATGCTGAAAATAAATGATGCCTAAAACGGCTGCATAAGACAATTGAAAGCCTACATGGAATAATAAATAAGGGTCATAGAGTAACATCAAAAAAGCAGAAATACCAATATTATTATAAATATAGGATCTTCTTTGAGCTGCATCCCCTATGATGATGACTGAAAACATGACTGCTGCGCGGACTACTGAAGGAGAAGCTCCTGTCAAAAGTGTAAAACTCCAAACAGCGAACAATAGAATTAGTCCTTTTAGTTTTCGGTATTTGAAATAAGTAAACACTCCTGTTTTAGATAGCAAAAAAGTAACAATGAAATAAATTAAGCCGACATGTAGCCCCGAAACAGCAAGTACATGCATGGCTCCTGTCTGTGCATAAGCAGTTTGCACATCGTCGGACATTTCGTCTTTATAGCCTAAAACAAGAGCAGCTCCAACTGAAAAAGTTTGTTCATCAGGTAAATATTTTCGAAGAATATTTAGACATTGGGTACGCAATTTATATGCCACTGAAAAAATAAAATAACCTTGATTTTTTTCTAACAATTGCCAGTTTTCTGCCTTAATAAAGGACTGATAGTGGATGTTTTGATGATGTAAATAACGTTTGTAATCAAAGGCTGCGGGATTGCTTGGTGCTGCTATTTCATGGGTGTAGCCACGCAATGAAATGACATCGCCATAATTTAGTGAAGCACTTTTTTCATCGCGAAGAAGATAAAGAAGTAAGCTGCCATTGACGTTTTGTAAATTGTCTTTTGTTCCTATTGCTTGCACCTCTAAAAGTACTTTTACCCTTTTTTCTTTACGTATGGGCATATCCGAAATACGTCCGACTATAGTGGCTTGCTGCTCAATATCTTGGGCAGAAAAATGTTGTGGATGGCGCATTTCATTATTGAGCCAACACAACTGATAGCCAAAAATAAACAAGGCAATATTGAATAGAACGCCGTATAGTACCGACCTTTTTAGCATTCTGCGTTCGCCTAAAATGCAGATAATTATCCACAAAATAGAAAGTGGAAATAGAAGTTGTGGCAAGGATTGGTCGAGCCAATTTGCTAATGTAATTCCAATAATAAGTGGAATTACAAAACGGATAAAAGGAGCTTGCGGCCAAGTAAAAGGAGAGGGCATAGCTAAGGGGGTTTGTGTTGAATTTGGTGAAACGCTTACTCGAAATCTAAATAAGGCATAATTTTATTGAAGAAACCAGCTTCAAAAGCGTGTAATTTTCGGAAAGCTGCTTCATCTTTGAATGCTCCATGTTGGTCTCGATAGGCAATAATTCGCTTAGCTGCCTTCCAGTTGATGTAAGGATGATTTTTTAAGACTTCGACAGTAACTTGATTGATTTTTATTTTTTGAAAAACAGAGGATTTTACTAGAAACGGTTGGATGTTTTGAAAGACACTATCCGGTAAGTGATAAGTGGAAGCAATTTGTTCCACGGAGGAAAAACCGCCTAACTTCTCTCGAAAACTAATAATACGACTAGCGTAGCTAGAACCAATGCCAGGCAGTTGTTTCCAGTCTTCTATATCGGCAGTATTGATGTCTATTTTGACGGAAACTGCTTTGGTTGACCATTCTTTTTGCGAAGCTATTTCTGGTGCTAAAGCTGCTTTTTTGTCGGATACTTCTTGCGATGGGATGGCTATATAAGCTTCCAAGCGTTCATAGTCTTCGGGCGGTAAAGTATATACTTTTCGCAGGTCTTCTTTTTTACGAAATTGTGCACCTGCGTTGCGATAATTAACAATAGATTGCGCAGTTCTGCCTGATAAACCGAGCTTTTGAAAATCGGCTGTAGTTGCTGTATTGGGATTAAAAGAAAACAGTTCAACTTTTTGCTTTTCGGTGTATTGAGACTGCTTTTTCGTTTTGCTTGATTTTGTTTTAATCGAAATATATGGAGCTAAACGCGCATAATCTTTTTCGATGCCATATATTTTAGATAAGTCTTCGGGCTGTTTAAATTTTCCGCCTTTATTACGGTAATTGATAATCGTATTCGCTCGTTTTTCTGATAAGCCTAATTGGATAAACTCAGTAATACTGGCTGTATTAGGATCAAAATAAAATAATTTGCCCTTTGCTTTTGGAGTATCTGTTGATGCAGTATTATTTGCCGCTCTATTGTTCCATGCGAGTATGTCATCCTCCCTTGTTTGAGTATAAAATTGCTTTACTTCCATTTGGAAATCGGTGAAGTCGCTAGTAACAGAATTTTGAAAAAATAAAGGAAAACTGCGAGGAATGAGCGTGAGTATAACGCAAGCTGTTAAAACAATAGTGATAGATTGCCGTTCGTCTCTTGAATAACGAAAGTACTTTTTTAGAATGTTCTCGTTCATGATGTTAGCCTTGAAAATAGGTGTGTGTAGTTAATATTTTCTCGAAGGCAAATTAAACGTATTTTTACAATAAAAGCAAATATTATTTTTTATTATAAATTTTAGATTAAGTTTAAAAATGATTTTAACGCGGCAGGAAAGGAAAAATAAGGAAGGTAAAGCAATGAATATTTTTATTTGTCAACTAAAAAAAGAACTTAAAAAGGCATTTTTTTAAATAACTGGATGGCATCTGTTTCTTTTTGACGCATAATTTTCACCTCCATTTCGGTCTTATCGCCATAGCCGCATAAGTGTAAAACACCGTGAATAAGTACGCGTTTTAACTCGCGTTCAAAAGGTACATTAAACTTACTTGCATTCTCTTTTACGCGGTCAATACTAATAAATATATCACTTTCTACCAAGGGCAATTCTGCTAAGGGAAAGGTAATAATGTCCGTCAAGGTGTCGTGGCTGAGATATTCTACGTTGATTTGATGCAAGTATTCATCCGAGCAAAAAACATAACTAAGGGCACGCAATTCTTTACCTTCTTGCTTGACTATTTGCTCTATCCAAGTGATAATTTGATTTTCATTTTCTAAACTAAAATCAATGTCTTCGGAATGGAAAGAAATACCAGCATAGCCAACTGGTTCGTTCGGGAAAGTTGGAAAATCCATAGTTTTTTCACTTCGGTCAGAATAACAAAATGGTGCGAAATGGAAGGGCAGATATGTCATTTTTTCAAAAAATGACATATCTATCGCTCCTAATATTTAGCTAATTCGCCTTTCAAATAATCAATCACATCAATCTCCATTGCGTCGGTGTTATTTGCGGCAGCAATCAAGACAGACACCCAATCTACCAAATGCACCAAATACATGGAACGTTCGATGAGCGAATTACCTTTAGACCAAACTTCATTCACATCGCCCGCCAATTTACTGATAATATCTTTGCAAATATCGGTACGAATTTGATTTCGTTTTAAATCTGTTTCATTGCGCAAAATAATGACTGAAGTAGCCTTATTTTCTTTCTTCCAGCCGACCAATTCATTGTGGTTCATTTCTGGAATAACGTGGTGCCAGCACAGCATTTTCGAGTTTTCGTTGATTTGCTGACGGAAACGAACCGCGACAGGCTCAATGCTATCTTCACAATAAATCACAGGTATTTTGCCATTCAAAGCGGCTGCTACTTTTTGTGCTTTTACTTTGATATTAGCTTGCTCCTTTTTTAATAATTCTGCTGCTGTTGCGATTTCTGCCAACTTGTCATTACCAATTAAACCCAGCTTTTGCAAGATAAATAATTGCTGTACCAAAGAATAACCCAAACACGCACGCGGCGCAGGCTTACCCGAAGGCAAAGCCACATAATCCAAGTCATTTTCTTTGGCTGCTGCCAATAATTTACCCGCCGAAGTGACACAAACGATTTTCGCGCCCGTGCTACGCATCTGCTCAAAAGCTTGCACGGTTTCTTCCGTATTTCCAGAATAGGAAGAGCAGATGACGAGCGTATTTTGGTCAATATATTTCGGTGTCGAATAGCCTTTGCCAATTAGATAGGGTACAGGACATTCATCGCGCACAAAGGCCGCCACGAAATTGGCACCTATACCACTACCGCCTAAACCAGCGACATATATCTTATGAATAGGATGCTCATGCGGGCGAATAGTCGCCGCTTTTCCTATTGCTATTGCTTCTCTAAGTTGCGCAGGAAAATCCGCGACTAATTCCATCATGCTCATATTAATATGTATATCGAACTAAGAAACAATTAGGGGTTCATTTAATAGCTCTTGGATTATTGTCTATTTTTAATTGCAAATCACTTATTAATAGCGCATTAGCAATTCTTAATTATTTCATTCTTAATTATTCATTACCTAGTAGCCTGGCTTGCCCAACAACTGAAACATATTGCGTTTATAGGCTTCTACGCCCGGTTGGTCAAATGGATTTACGCCCAATAAATAACCACTTACGGCACAGGCTTTTTCAAAAAAGAAAAACAAAAAGCCAAGATGATAAGGCGTAGCTTCGGGGATATTTATTATCAAATTCGGAACGCCACCCGCTACATGTGCCATAATAGTGCCTTCCATAGCCTTCTTATTCACATAGTCCATCGTCTTGCCAGCGAGGTAATTTAAGCCGTCCAAATTGGCTTCATCTGTACCAATAGTCACCTCTATTTCAGGTGTTTCAATATTCAAAATGGTCTCAAATAAATGACGTTTTCCATCTTGAATATATTGCCCCATAGAGTGTAAATCACAAGTAAAATCAGCCGAAGCCGTGAAAATGCCTTTACCATCTTTGCCTTCACTTTCTCCATATAATTGTTTCCACCATTCGGCAATAAAATGCAGACGTGGCTCATAATTAACAAGCATTTCAATGTCCTTGCCTTTGCGGTGTAAAGCATTGCGATAAGCGACATATTTGTAGCAATCATTTTCTGGAAAACGGCTGCTGTAAATGACGCTTGCATTGGCTGCGCCTTCCATTAATTCATCAATATTCGCGCCACTGACTGCGATAGGTAACAAACCCACGGGCGTAAGCACCGAAAAGCGACCGCCTACATTATCAGGGACAATAAAGGTCTCGTAGCCCTCTTGATTAGCGAGCGTTTTGAGTGCGCCACGGGCTTTATCCGTTGTTGCGAAAATACGTTCTTTTGCGCCTGCTTTGCCGTATTTTTTTTCTAATACATCTTTGAAAATACGGAAGGCTATAGCGGGTTCTGTCGTCGTACCAGATTTAGAAATCATATTGACCGAAAAATCACGGTCGCCAATCACTTCTAATAATTGCGTCAAATAGGTGCTCGAAATATTCGTGCCTGCGAAATAAATTTCTGGTGTTTTGCGCTTATCTTTTGGTAAATTATTGTGGAAAGAATGTCCCAAAAATTCCAAAGCAGCCTTCGCACCCAAATACGAACCGCCAATACCGATGACTATTAAAACGTCAGAATGTCCTTTTATTTTTTCGGCAGCCGCTTTAACGCGCGCAAATTCTTCGCGGTCATATTGTGTCGGTAAATCTAGCCAACCTAAGAAGTCATTGCCCGGGCCATTGCGGCTTTCCAGTAATTTTCCGGCAGCTTCTACCTGCGTGCTGAGGATGTTAATTTCGTGTTCGCTCACAAATTGCTTAGCATGTGTAGCGTCAAAAGAGAGGTGCTTCATTTTGTATTGATTATTGTATGCCGATTATTGTATCTTGCGCAGGTTATTTTGTGGATAACGCTGTTAATAACTATAATAATCTGCTTATTTTACGCTTTGTAATTAGTTGGAGGGAAAAGAGACCATTGTATAGAAAATAGACTTTGTGGTGGTTTTTCTTAAATATCATACAAATAGCTTACTCCTTCTGCCGCGAAGATAAATAAAAATAATTATGGCTAAACATATCGAAACAGGAAAACGCGGAGAAGTTATCGCTGCCGATTTTTTGGAGGAGAAAGGCTATGAAGTTTTAGAGCGAAATTGGCGACGCAGCCGCACGGAAATTGACATCATTGCTAAGCATAAAGACATCCTTATTTTTGTAGAAGTCAAAACGCGCTCGGACGATTATTTTGGCAAACCAGAAGTATTTGTCACGCCAAAAAAACAAAAACTAATGGCAAAAGGCGCACCTATATATATGGAGCAAATTGGGCACACTTGGGAAATTCGCTTTGATATTGTTTCAGTGCTGTTGCGGAAAGGAGAGGTGTATGTGGAGCATTTGGAGGATGCTTTTTTTCCGGGCTTATGAGTTTAATCGGGACTATTTTTACTTACTATTCGTATTCACTTAGAGGATTGCACCGCTAAAAATGGCGCATTGCATGTCGTACCAAGTTCCCATAAAGCCGGAATTATCAAGCTAAGGGAAGGAATAAAAGACTGGACAAAGCACTCAAAAATTATCGAATTAAAAAAAGGTGGGATATTTATAATGAAACCATTACTTTTGCACGCTTCTCGGCGGACAGCAAACAATCTGAACCGCCGCATCATTCATATAGAGTGTAGTGATGTCGTATTGCCGAAGGGTTTAGAATGGCAGGAAGCGCAAATAATATAGGCGGGTGCATAGTATGCAAAGCAATTCGCAAAGTTCGCAAAGAATAACTAATATCCTCTTTGCGAACTCTGCGAAACCTTTTGCGCGCTGTGTTCACTGCACACAATAATCAATAGCCAATAATCAATATTCAATTCAACGATGAGTGAAAAAATAATTTTTTCGATGACCGGCGTGAGCAAAGTTTTTCCGCCGAGTAAACAAGTATTAAAAAACATTTACCTCTCCTTTTTCTATGGCGCAAAAATTGGCGTTTTAGGTTTGAACGGTTCAGGTAAATCGACTTTGCTGAAAATCATTTCTGGTGAAGACCAAGATTATCAGGGCAATGTGGTTTTTGATAATGAATATAAAATTGGTTACCTCAAGCAAGAACCGGAATTGGATGAAACCAAAACGGTGCGCGAAGTAGTGGAAGAAGCGGTGCAACACATCGTGGATATGCAGAAGGAATACGATGAAGTAAACCTCAAATTCGCTGAGCCAATGAGCGACGACGAGATGAATGCACTCATTGTATTGCAAGGCGAATTAATGGAAAAACTCGACCATGCTAATGCTTGGGAACTCGACCACCGCCTCGAAACGGCAATGGAAGCACTTCGTTGTCCAGAAGGTGACCGTCCAGTAAATGTATTGTCTGGAGGTGAACGTCGTCGCGTGGCTTTATGCCGACTATTATTGAGTAATCCTGATATTTTATTGCTTGATGAGCCTACCAATCACTTGGACGCGGAAAGCGTACATTGGCTGGAGCAATTCCTACAAAATTTCCCGGGTACTGTTATCGCTGTGACTCACGACCGTTATTTCTTAGATAATGTAGCGGGTTGGATTTTGGAATTGGATAGGGGAGAAGGTATTCCATGGAAAGGAAATTACTCATCTTGGTTAGAGCAAAAAGAGAAGCGTTTAGAGCAAGAAGAAAAGAGCGAAAGCAAGCGCAGACGTACTTTGAAACGCGAATTGGAGTGGGTGAAAATGGGTGCAAAAGCCCGCCAAGCGAAAGGTAAAGCACGTTTGAATGCTTATGATAAATTGATGGATGAAGAAGGTAAGGAGAAAGAACGTAAATTAGAATTGTTTATTCCTGATGGCCCGCGTTTGGGTGATACGGTAATTAATGCAAATAATTTAAGCAAAGCATTTGACCATAAAATTCTCTTTGAAAACCTCTCTTTTAACATTCCAAGAAATGGTATTGTAGGTATTATTGGCCCGAATGGTGTCGGAAAAAGTACGCTGTTCCGTATGATTATGGGACAGCAAGAACCAGATAGTGGCAGCATTGATATTGGAGATACAGTAAAAGTATCTTACGTTGACCAAAGCCATGAAGATTTGTTGCCAGAGCGGACTATTTTTGAAGTTATCGCGGATGGCAATGAAAACATAATGGTCGGAAATGTGAGCTTGAATACTCGTGCTTATATCAGTAAGTTTAATTTTGGCGGACAAGACCAATCGAAAAAAGTAGGCGTGTTATCAGGTGGAGAGCGTAACCGCGTTCACCTTGCTATGACATTGAAAGATGGCGGTAACGTTATCCTACTGGATGAGCCGACCAATGATATTGACATTAATACACTTCGCGCATTAGAAGATGCGATTTTGAATTTTGCGGGCTGTGTGATTGTGATTTCTCACGATCGTTGGTTTATTGACCGTGTGGCGACGCACATTTTAGCTTTTGAAGGAGATTCTACTGTCGAGTATTTTGAAGGAAATTATTCGGACTACGAAAAAGCTCGCCGCGAACGTTTAGGGGATGTACAGCCACGCCGTCCGAGATTTAAGAATTTGATTAAGTAGTCTTAATAGAGAATTAGGAATTAAAAACTAGGAATATACGAGACAGTGGTATGTGATGTGCTTCAGTAATGAAGAGCTGTTTTGTGTAACCTTGAAAATAATAAAAATTGAGCGCAGCTTTAATTTTAAATATAGAAAGTGCTACTGACATCTGTTCCATTTGCATTAGCAAAGGAACAGATGTCATTGCTTTCGCGGAAAGCACGGAACAGTTTTCGCATTCCAAAAAAATAACCTTATTAATAGAGGAGTGCTTAAAAAAAGCAGAAAAAAAATTAAGTGACCTAGATGCTGTCGCAGTTAGCAGCGGTCCAGGGAGTTATACCTCGCTGCGGGTCGGCACATCGGTAGCTAAAGGTATTTGTTATGCTTTAGATAAACCCTTTATTGCTTTAGATACCTTGCAAACACTCGCTTTAGCGGCATATCAGCAAGAAAAAGAGGAAGATGCAATTTATGTTCCAATGATAGATGCACGCCGGATGGAAGTCTATTCTGCACAGTTTTTAGCGGACGGAATTCGGCAAACAGAAACGCAGGCAGAAATTATTACTAAAAAATCTTATTCAAAAACTTTACAATCTAATAAAAAGGTAATATATTGCGGCAACGGAGCGGCGAAGTGCCAAACCGTCATCACTTCCCCCCACGCACAATTCCTCCCACTCGTATGTTCTGCCTTGCATTTACCCTCCCTTTCGATGCTTGCTTTCGAGCAAAGTGACTTTGAAGCAGTTGCTTATTTTGAGCCACATTACTTTAAAGCGCCGAACATTACAAAGTCAAAAAAGAAATTACTCTAAATCATAGTCACTCGCTCAAAAGCGATTTTTATGAAAGATGAGCCGGTTAATTTTTTTTGCACAATTACAAAAAATAAAAAAGACATTAAATTTAACAACAATATAGTTGTGCAGCCTGCATGACCGGTTCCTGCTATGTTTTAGGCTAAGAGCTAGGAGGAATAAACATATTTGTTAAAAAAATCTATTTAAATTAATTCAGATTGTAATTATTTTTTTTCTATTTTGCGCTCTAATACAGAGACTTACACATGCCGTTAAGACATAATACTAGATATTGGTACGGTTTTGGAAAATTAGTTAATAACAATCACTAACATACTACAATTTAACATTCTTATGAGAAAGCAGAAAAACGAAATGGTGACCCTAACTAAAGGAGCCGAAGACATCTTATTGGACTACGCAGAATTGCGTAAAGCAGTTTTAGTCCTACGTGCTGTCAATCACAAATTGCGTCAACGCATCATCGACCTATTGGAGGAGAACGAGCGTATGACTGTAACAGACATCTACATTAAATTGCGCTTGGAGCAATCTGTAGCATCTCAACATTTAGCAATTTTGCGCCGTGCAGGTGTAGTTGCTACTGACCGTCAGGGCAAATTTATTTACTACTCTTTGGCAGAGGAGCGTTTGACGCAAATCTCTCGTTTAGTGGAAGAATTAGCCGTATAATTATTTTTACAAAAAAAGTCAAAAAATTATTTTTTCGTAAAAGTTAGCCTTTTGTGAGTAACTTTTTTTTAACTAAAAAGTTGATACTCAGAAGGTTGGATTTTAATACATAACAAATTTTCTTTAATCCCATGTTAAAGAGAAGCAGTAGCTTATGTATTGTTAAATCATTAATATTTGGATTTATCGTTATACTAATACTTTAACATTCATGCTCTAAAATGCTGTAAGCCGTCGTGGTTTACAGCATTTTTTTTGTTTTTTCTTTGATAAAATGAAAATAAAACGCATATTTGCTATGCACATTGGTAAACTCCAAAATAAATAACTTCTATGAGAAAGGCTAAGGTTATCATTAACCATGAAAAATTGCAGGATTCGTCCGAGATTTTGCGCGCATTGGCGCATCCTCTACGGATGAAAATCCTTGAATTTATTGATCAGAATGAACTGATTAATGTTAACAAGATTTATAATACACTAAAGTTGGAACAAAGTATTACTTCGCAACATCTTCGGATTTTGCGTTTGGCAGGCTTAGTGACCACACAGCGTGATGGAAAATTCATTCACTATAGTATTGACTATGACAAGTTAGCTAAAGGAATGGAATCTATCAACTCCTTCTTGGAAGGTGCTGAAGATGTAGATGCTTAGTTAACACAAAAAACAAGCGAATAATAAAAGTGGTGCTATATCCTTAAATAGCACCACTTTTATATCTTCGTATCAATAAAGAACAGAAATGAAAATGGACAAACATTAATAACATCTATAATAGATGCTATTGACTGGTAGTTTCTATATCTTATTTTCATTCATTCTTTAATTCTTCGGCAGGTAGCCATAATAATTCTTTAAAGTTCTGGACTTGATGGTCTATTACTTGCACTCCTTCTTGCTCCAATAATTGTTGCATTAAGTCTGGAGTAGAAAAATGATTACGACCGCTCAACTCCCCCTTTCTGTTCACCACACGGTGTGCGGGCACACTTTCTTCTGCCATTGATTTATTCAATGCCCAACCTACCATGCGAGCAGATCCCAAATCTAGATAGTTGGCTATTGCGCCATAAGTCGTTACTCGACCAAAGGGTACTTTACGAGCTACTCCAAAAACATCAGCATAAAAATTAGTTTTGTCTTTTTTCATTATTCCATATATATTTTTCACAAGTATTAATTTTTCATTAGCTACATTTGTGCTTTTGAATGGAAAGCTATAGTAATAGTAATACCATTCTCTTGCAAAACAAATCATTCTAATGCTAAATACCAAAGTAAAAGCAAGCTCAATTACAAATTTGACAGATGCTAGATATTTCGCGGCATGGTACGCAGAATGGCTAGGATTTAATTTTGATGAAGGAGCGGAGACTTATATTCCTATTAAAAACAGCATGGCTATCCGAGAATGGGTAGATGGTGTGAAAATAGTTGGTGAATTTTCAGTTGTGCATACTGCCGAAGATATTCGAACAGCTGTGAATCTTTTGAAACTAGATGTAATACAATTAGGTATGTTGGTAGGGGTGGAACTTGTGGAAGAGATGAAAGATTTGTCGATTATTAAGGAGGTTATTATTGAAACGACGACGGATGAAGCGCAGCTTAATGCGCATTTACTTGCCTTTTCGCCTTTTACAGACACCTTCTTGTTTGATTTTGATAAGAATGGCTGGACTTGGGAGAAATTGAAAAAAAATCAATTATTTTCTATCGACTTTTTAAAACAGTGTTGTCAAGATTATAATATTATTTTAAGTCTAGATATTACTAATGAAAATGTAGATGAAATATTGGCTACTCTATCGCCTGAAGGAATTAGTGTGAAAGGAGGAGAGGAGGAAAAAGTAGGCTTCAAATCGTTTGATGAATTGGATGATTTATTTGAACAATTAGAGATAAACGAATAAAAAAAGGGCTTCATTTACTGTAAATGAAGCCCTTTTTCGAGGGTATAAAAATAGCTGCTAGAATTTTATCTGGTTGATGATATACTCTAATTGCTGGATGTATTCTCGTTTTTTCTTACGTGGAGCATAAATAAAACCATCTACAAAAAGTAATTCGTTGCTGTCTGCATTATGAATTAAATAACTGACAAATGGGCCACCCATAAAATCGTTTTCTATTTCCCAAATTCCTTTTGCTTCTAATGCAAAACGATTGCTAATTGTACGAGCTTCTACATACATTGGCAAGTCTATGTTGTTGATTTTCATATAGGTATTGGGCTCTGGTGTAGAAACATATTTGCCTAGACTATCGCGTACTGCGATTAATCCCTCTTTTGTAAGTTGTGATTGGTCAGTATAAGGCATTTTTCGAATAAAAATATTGAAATCAACATCATCTGTTAGGCGACGTATCCAATAAGTATTGGTTTCAGGGGCATATAATGCTTTCTTGTAATTTCTTGGCAAACGCATTTTTACGCCTAAACTATCATAGATTTCTTGTTCTAAAAGAGTTTCTTCGTTACCAAAATAGACGGTACTTTCTAATTGTTCTTGCTCATGGTCGCGAATTTTTTTGGTAATGGCTGGAAAATTTTGACTAATATTATCCATCAATTTTTCATCCGAATCGGCGTACATGAAAAACAGTAATTGCCCTGTTGCCCAGCGTTCTTTTGCCATCTTTGTTGCAAAACCAGTTTCTTTCAAGGTCGCACGCACATTTTCTTCTCCGACTGCTTTTGTTAATAGTTGAGTGCTTAAAGACTCTTTGTCAGAAGTATTGGCGAGTACAATATAGGTGCGCAATTGCTTTCGCGCTGGATTGGCATTGATTTCACTAATTTGTATGTGCCGCAAATCAAAAAGTGGTTCTGGTTGTGGTAAGATAGGGTAGGAAGATGTAAAATAATAATGTAAAGTATCACCCACTGGGCTATCCATCATCGTTTCATCAGCGATAACAGCAATGTCATTAATGCGCCCAAAAGCGGCCGGTTTACCAACAACATGTTCTTTGTGGTTTTCAGAACAGCCTATGAGGACAAAACTCAAAAGACTTAGCAAAACGAGATTTTTCAAGACTATTTTCATTTGTTTTCGTATTGTTTACAATTGTCTTTCACAAAGGTAAGTATAATTAAGTAGTCCTATATAGAATTGATAATCAATTGATTACCAGTCGGTTATTGTCCTCTTGGTATTTACCAAGAAGTTGTTAATTACTCTATCAACTACAAACGATTTATACTAGAACAGATGCACTTAAAAAACGTTTTGGTGTGCTTTAAAAATAAAAAAAGCGGTATCAAACTCAAAGTTTGATACCGCTTTAGTTGGTATGGCATTGCTATGGAAAATTAATTATCCTATAGCTGTACGTCCAATACTATTGTAGTGGAAACCTTCTTTTTTCATAAAATCTAAGTCATATAAGTTACGACCATCAAAAACTAATGGTGACTTTAATAACTCTTTCATGACTTGAAAACTTGGCGTGCGGAATACACTCCACTCTGTACAAATGGCCAAAGCATCAGCATCAATTAAAGCTTCATATTGGTCTTTAGCCATAGTCACTTCGCCATTAAATTCAGCTCTTACATGCGACATTGCTTCTGGATCATATGCCTTAATTGTTGCGCCTGCTGCTATCAAATCATTCATGATGTATAATGCAGGTGCCTCACGTGTATCGTCGGTATTGGGTTTAAATGCTAAACCCCATATTGCAATTGTTTTACCTTTCAAATCGCCACCAAAGTGTTCGATAATTTTTTTAGACAATACTTTCTTCTGAATGGTATTGACATTCATAACCGAATTCAAAATTTTGAATTCATAGTCATATTCTTTTGCTGTTTTCGCTAATGCTTGAACATCTTTTGGAAAACAACTACCACCGTAACCAATACCTGGGAAAAGGAAACGCTTACCAATACGGTTGTCACTACCCATACCTACACGTACCATATCTACATTAGCACCTGCTCTTTCGCAAAGGTTAGCGATTTCATTCATAAACGAAATACGTGTTGCTAAGTAAGAATTAGCTGCATATTTTGTCATTTCAGCACTGCGCTCATCCATGAAATAAATTGGATTGCCTTGACGAACGAATGGTTCGTATAGACGGCGCATTATTTCTTTTGCCTTTTCTGATGAAGTACCGATAACTACACGGTCTGGCTTCAAAAAATCATTTACAGCTACACCTTCACGCAAAAATTCTGGATTAGAAACTACATCAAAAAGATCTTCGCTTAAGCCTGATGCTAAGGCAGCATGTACGCGTTCAGATGTACCAACAGGTACTGTACTTTTATCAATAATTACTTTGTAATCTTTAATGATGCCTGATAAATCTTTGGCAACGCCTAAAATATAAGATAAATCAGCAGAACCATCCTCACCTGGAGGGGTTGGTAATGCTAAGAAAACAACTTCTGCTGGGGCAATGGCCTCTTCAAGGTTAGTCGTAAATTTTAAGCGACCTTGCTTAGTGTTACGTTCAAAAATAACGTCTAAGCCGGGTTCATAAATCGGAATTTCGCCATTTTGCATGCGTTTGACCTTGGCTGCGTCGATATCGACACATATTACATTGTTACCTGTTTCTGCAAAACAAGTGCCGGTGACCAACCCGACATATCCGGTACCTACTACTGCTATGTTCATGTTAAAAAAATCATTGACTTACTTTCTCCTGTGTGATAGGCTGATTATTTTTTTTGGAAGTTTTTATTTGGTAGAGTTATTAAAACAAAAAAAATAATCAATTCCCACTCCTTGGAGAAGAGCCATGTTCAAAAAATTAGTGCACAAAAGTAAACAATCCTATGTGTATAGGACGTATAATAGAAAAATGATTTTACTTATCAAATAAATTTTTTCTCAGTATCATTTACCATAGTAAATGAATAATCGAAATCGCTAATGGATATAGAAAAATAGTATAATTCGGAATAGTTTTCTTTAGACGACAGTTTCGTCTAAAAGTAACTATTAACAGAGGGAGAACTATAAAGCGGACCGCAAATATACTTACAAATATCGTTCCTTAACAATATTTTGGTGATGTTTTTCGTGACCGACCATGATAAAGGTGAGACTTCTTGGTGAAAATGTGCAATTACTAGCGACCACTTCTCGTAAATACATCTCTAATGTGCAATTCTTTGCTAAAGTTATAGTTGCTTGACGTACCGATTTATATTCTTCTAAAAGAGATTCTACAGAACGGATTTTAGCGCCTGAGTTGGGTGCGTAAGTATTTTCATCGAAACCAGGGAGAGGTGTTTGGTCATTTCTACTGGCGCGTAGCATCCGATAAGCAAAAACACGTTCGGTATCTATAACGTGGAGTAATACTTCTTTAATACTCCATTTGTCTTCAGCATAACGGAAATCCCACTTGTTTGCAGGAATAGTACTATAGAAATCCAACATTTCCTGTTGTTGATTTTTTAAAATAACTAAACCATTTTCGCCTTTTACTAAGCTGATATAATGATCATAATATGGTGCGTATTCTGCTTCAGTAGGTCGTCCTATTAATGTACTCATTTCTTTTTTCCACAAAAAAACAAATACTTAGCTGCCTATACGAATCATTGCAATGCTTTTTAAGAAAATTGTCAGGCAATGAACGTTGGTAAAATAAAAATTAAAAGCCTCTCAGAATGCTATTCTAAGAGGCTTTTAAAGTTACTAAGCGAAGTTGTACTTAGCTATTTATTTAGCAAAAGCAGTATTTACGATTGCTGCTTGTTGATTTTCGTGTACTTTTTTGTAACCAGTTGCTGGCGATGCAGACGATTTACGCGCTACTAAAGTAAAGTCTTTATCGCGTAAGAAAGCATGAATATATTGCCAGCTCCCCATATTAGATGGTTCTTCTTGCACCCAGTAAATTTCTGCTTTACTGTATTTTTTGAAGATTTTTTCTAACTGTGTCAATGGCATTGGATATAACTGCTCAATGCGAACGATAGCTACATCATTACGTTTATCTGCTTTCTTTTTGGCTAATAAATCATAATAAATTTTGCCTGTACAAAGCAATAAACGCTTCACCTTGCCACCACTGCGTGCGCCAATCTCCGCATCGTCTATTACTTCAGTGAAGCCATTCCCTGTTTCAAAATCGCTCATTGGGCTAATCACTTCAGGGTGACGCAACAATGATTTTGGCGACATGACAATCAATGGCTTACGGAATGGACGCTCTAATTGACGGCGCAATAGGTGGAAGAAGTTTGCTGGTGTTGTGACATTTGCCACAGTCATATTGAATTCGGCACACATCTGCAAAAAGCGTTCGAGGCGTGCGCTAGAGTGCTCAGGCCCTTGACCTTCGTAGCCATGTGGTAATAACATGACCAAACCGCTCATGCGTTGCCACTTACTTTCGGCAGCAGATATGTATTGATCCACCATGACTTGTGCTCCATTGTAGAAATCTCCAAATTGACCTTCCCATAAAACAAGGCTGTCAGGAGAAGCCATTGAATAACCATATTCAAAGCCTAATACCGCAAACTCGGAAAGCAAAGAGTTATAAATACGGAACTTGCCTTGTTCGTCTTCCATACCATCTAGGCGGTTATAAACGCGGTCAGTTCCTACATCATTTAGTACGGCGTGCCGGTGAGAAAAGGTGCCACGACGGACATCTTGCCCACTCATTCTTACGTCTTTTCCTTCTAGTAAAATCGAACCATAAGCCAATAACTCAGCCATTGCCCAATCCAAAACGCCTTCATCTAGCAATTTTTGCTTGCCTTTTAGTAAGCGATTTATTTTTTTAATTGGATTCAAATCATCTGGATATTGCATTAAATGCTGGATGATTTGGTCAATTTTTGCGCGCTCTATACCCGTTGCTGGACTTTCGAAAAAGTCTTTTGGGTCTATGGTACGACGCAATTTTTGCCAAGCTAATTCTGGTGCTTGATATTCGTAAGGCAATGGTTTTTGCCGAACATCTTCCAAGCGTTCTTGCAAGTAATCGTTAAATTCTTGCTCCATTTTTTCTGCCAAATTTTTATCAACTTCACCTCTTTCAATTAATACTTGGCTGTATAGTTCGCGTGGATTTTTGTGTTTATTAATTTCAGCATACATTTCTGGCTGCGTAAATTTCGGGTCATCGCCCTCATTATGTCCATGTTTTCGGTAACATACCATATCAATCCAAACATCAGATTTGAATTGCTGACGGTATTCCATTGCCATGTGTGCTACGAAAACAACTGCTTCTGGGTCGTCGCCATTGACGTGGAAAACAGGTGCATTAACTGCATTTCCAGCCGCTGAACAATAGTAACTAGAACGTGCATCATCAAAATCGGTGGTGAAACCAATCTGATTATTAATCACAAAATGTATGGTACCGCCGGTGTGATAACCTTCTAGCTGACTCATTTGTGCTGTTTCATAAACAACACCTTGTCCTACTGCCGCAGCATCACCGTGAATAATAATCGGTAAAATACGCCCCGCATCATCTTTGTAGAGAATGTCGGTTTTTGCTCGCGCAAAACCTTCTACTACAGGATAGACACTTTCTAAGTGCGATGGATTTGGAACTAATTTGAGATGAACGCTCTTATCATTTACTGTTTTAACTTGAGAAGAAAAACCTAAATGATACTTCACATCACCATCGCCAAAAGCCAAATCAGGTACTGCCATGCCTTCAAATTCATTGAAAATCTGTGCGTAGGTTTTACCCATGATATTTGCCAAAACATTCAAACGACCACGGTGAGCCATGCCAATCACTACTTCTTCTACGCCATTATCGGCAGCAGAATTAATGATAGCATCCAATGCGGCAATCGTCGTTTCGCCACCTTCGAGAGAAAAGCGTTTTTGTCCGACATATTTTTTACCCAAAAATTCCTCAAAAACAACAGCACCATTTAGCTTTTCTAAAATACGACGCTTTGTTTCGGAACTTAAACCATAGCTATTAGGATCTAATTGCTCAATGCGTGTACGTATCCAACGGCGACGTTCGCGTAGTGGAATATGCATAAACTCAAATCCGATATGACCACCATAAATTTTATGTAAGTGGTCGATAATTTGCTGTAAAGTCGCGTTTTTTAAACCAATTTCATTACCTGCTTGAAATACTGTTTTCAAATCAGCGGCAGTCAAATGAAAATCAGTCAAATCTAAATTAGGTAAGCGATTACGACGTTCTCGAATAGGATTCGTGTCGGATAGTAAATGCCCGCGATTACGGAACGCGCGAATAATGGCTAGAACTTGAAATTCTTTAGCCATGTTGTTACTAGCAGGGGCATGACCATTGCTAGTTGCGGTGTTTGTCCTGCCATTTTCGGTGCTAGCAGCATAGTCAAATCCTTTGAAAAACGAATGCCAACTTTCTTCTACATTCGCAGGATTTTCGAGATATTGCTCATACATGTTTTCGATGAAACTAGGATGAGCGTTCGTGATGAATGAAAAATCTTTCATGTCAGATATATTCGGTTATATAGTGGCTACACTATTTTTTAAGTCTTAATGAATAACGGGAGAATTAGAATATTGTTCTCGCCCAATAAATTCCGGCAAAGATGCTGAAAAATAAGGATAAATAACAGTCCTAAAAGGGACTAATATTCAAGTAATTATGTTTTTAGCTAATATGAGGGACTTTTTAATAATTTTACTCCTTGCTAAACCAAAATATATACAGATTAAAAGCACTTTTACGAGCTATTTTCTTTTTTAGTTTTCTTTGACAGAATTTTTAA
This sequence comes from Caprella mutica, assembly GCA_947561585.1. Taxonomy (NCBI): domain Eukaryota; kingdom Metazoa; phylum Arthropoda; class Malacostraca; order Amphipoda; family Caprellidae; genus Caprella; species Caprella mutica. Next base: position 876,172 of record CANNZV010000020.1, read on the forward strand.
GCAAAATGTGTAAGCGTTATTTTTTAAGTCCCAAAGGGAAACAGTATCTAAAAAATAAAAAAAACGATTGCTGCAAGCAAAAAAAGATACTTTTGCAACAGTTATTTAGTCATGGAGTTTACTCAACATTTAATCATTAACATGGAATGGTATCATTATGCAATTGCGATAGTCGGTGGTTTATTTGCGGGCGTTATTAATACTTTAGCGGGTAATGGTTCGGCTATTACCTTGACTATCTTGATGGTTGTTTTAGGTTTGCCTGAAGATGTGGCGAATGGCACGAATAGAGTAGGTATTTTTTCGCAGTCAGCCGTCGGTACTTTTGCCTTTTACAAAAACGGAAAACTGGATTTAAAACGCTCGCGCTTATACATTATACTAACCGTCATTGGCGCAATAGCAGGTGGAATAGTCGCTATAAATGTCAGTAATGAAGCCTTTCGTTCCGTTTTTCGTTTCCTGATGATATTCATGTTAGCCGTCATTTTAGTGAAACCAAAACGCTGGCTGCGCGCTACCGATGTGGACTATATATTGAGCAAAGCGTGGAGTTTTCCTTTGTTTTTAGCCATCGGTTTTTATGGCGGATTTATCCAAATGGGAATGGGCGTTTTCTTTTTAGCTATTATGGTTTTGATAGCAAAATATAGTATTATTGATGCTAATGCTGTAAAACTGGCAGTCATAGCTATTTACACTTTTTTGATGCTAGGCTTGTTTCATTATCAAGGCTTAATAGATTGGAAAATAGGCGCAATAATAGCCGTCGGACAAACGACGGGCGGCTATTTGACCGCCAATTACGCCTCCAAAAATGAAGCTGCTAATAAGTGGGCACATCGTCTATTAGTGGTTGTAGTAATTGGTGCAATTATTAAATTATTCGATTTACATCAGTCTATTTTGGCTTGTTTATAAGAAATAACTGTCGGTATGTTAAGTTTATTTCATTGATTTACAAGGGGTTAGAAATTATTAATTATTTCATTCTAAATTATTCATTACTAAATTCTTATCTTCGCTGACATTTTGATTGTAAACAAATTCAGCAAAACATGACCAAATACAATTTTTTCTTTTGGGTCTTAGCGATAACCATTTTCGCTTCCTGTAAAGATGCACCGACTGTTGTAGAAGATACAGCAACTGTGGACACGACTAAACATGGTATAAATGTCGAGTTCATGGATACTACTGTTGCAGCTAGCGACGATTTTTTCCGCTATGTAAATGGTAAATGGCTTGATGCCAACGAAATTCCGGCTGACCGTACCAGTTGGGGTAGTTTCAACGAATTGCAAAAAGCAACGAGTGATAATACACTCGCTGTATTGCAAAAAGCAATTGCCGAAAAAACATATGCCGAAGGTACAGACCAGTATAAAGCAGCGCTTTATTACCAAGTCGCGATGGATACTGCTAAATTGAATGCAGCAGGCGTTACGCCATTAAAGCCTTATTTAGATGAAATCGCTGCTGTGAAAAATGTTGCCGATTTGCAAGTATTACACGCCAAAAACACACCACTTGGTTTTGGTGGTTTATGGGGTTTTAGTGTCTTTGCGGATAGCAAAAATAGTAGCATCAATGCCGCTTATGTAAACAGCGCAACGCTCGGTTTGCCAGAGCGGGACTACTATATGAGCGAAGAAACAGAAAGCATAGAATTACGCGAAAAATACCAAGCACACATAGCACGCATGTTCGGTTTCTTAGGCATTGACGAAGCTACTGCAGCTACGAAAGCCGCGAATGTTTTGGCTTTCGAAACAAAATTGGCAACACCAATGTTGACCAAAGAAGCAAGTCGCGACCCCTATGCTACTTACAATAAAATGAGCATTTCAATGTTGGACAAACAAGTGCCTAATGTGGACTGGACAGCTTATTTGACAGGAGTAGGCGGCATGGCTGCGGACAGCGTAATTGTAGGCGAAATGGCTTACATGGATGCTTTGAACAAGTTATTGAAAAGCGAACCAATTGAGAATATTAAAGATTATTTGACATGGACCTATATGGATCGTTTGGCAACTAGAATGAGTACTGAAATAGACCGTGCTAACTTTGATTTCTTCGGTAAAGCTTTACGTGGACAACAAGCACAACGCGCGCGCGAAGAACGTACTTTGCAAGATGTAAACGGAAGTATTGGTGAAGCAGTTGGTAAGTTATATGTAGATGAATTTTTTCCGCCAGAGGCGAAAAAGGCAGCAGAAGAAATGGTGCAGGAATTGCTTGGCGCATTTGGCGACCGTATTGCGGCTTTGGATTGGATGAGTGCAGAAACTAAGAAAAAAGCACAGGAGAAAATGGATGCATTCAATGTGAAAATTGGCTATCCTGACAAGTGGAAAGATTACAGCAAATTGGAAGTAACGAATGAAAGTTACGTACAAAATGCGATTAATGTAGCAAAATGGAATTACGCGAAACGTATCGATAAAATCGGTAAAGAAGTGGATAAAAGTGAATGGTTTATGCCCCCGCAAATGGTGAATGCTTACTATAATCCATTGTTTAATGAAATCGTTTTTCCGGCCGCTATTTTGCAGCCGCCTTTCTACGATTATAAAGCAGATGCTGCCGTTAATTTTGGCGGTATTGGTGCAGTTATTGGACATGAAGCATCGCATGGTTTTGACGACCAAGGCGCGCAATTTGACAAAGAAGGTAACTTAAATAACTGGTGGACAGAAGAAGATAAAATGGCTTTTGAAGCTAGAAATGGCAAACTAAAAGACCAATTTGATGCTTATGAAGCATTGCCGGGCATTTTCGTAAATGGTGAATTTACGATGGGCGAAAACATCGGCGACATCGGTGGTATCAATATCGCTTATGATGGTTTGCAACGCTATTTGAATAAAAATGGTAACCCTGGTTTGATTGACGGCTTTACTCCAGAACAGCGTTTGTTTATTTCTTGGGGAACAATCTGGCGTATCAAATTTCGTGATGAAGCTTTGAAAAATCGTATTAAAACAGACCCACACTCTCCGGGCATGTTCCGTGCGGTTGGTCCAATCTCTAATATGCCAGAATTTTACGAAGCATTTAACGTAAAAGAAGGCGATAAAATGTATCGTGCGGAAGATGTACGCGTGAAGATTTGGTAAGCTTTGAATTGACTTTTGTTGATTGATTATTGTATAATTTTCTAACAAAAAAAGCCCGTTATTTCAACTGAAATAACGGGCTTTCTACATCACATGAATAATCAATCCTAAGGCGTTTTACCTCCTTGCAAATAGTCTTGATATTCTTTCAATTTCGTCCAATTACCATCAGAAGCTAATTGTGCTTGCTGCGGCCAAGTACTTGGGTCGTGCATTTTGAAACGATTACCAGCTTCCTTCAATTTATTTTTCAATTCTTCTACTGGTGTGTTTGCCAAACTCTGAAAAGTAATAACACCACTCTTCTTCAAAATAGCTTCGATTTTTGGACCAATTCCCTCAATCTTCTTCAAATCATCTTCAATTAAACGTGGTGTTTTATGAGTAGGGACTTCCATTCTAGTTATAGCATCAGGAACGATAGCATTACCTGTTTTTTTCTCGCTATCAGTGTTCGTAATTATAGTATTTTTTTGATTTGCCGCAGTAATTCCAGCTTTGGCAGCCATCAATTGTGTTGCTTGACCTGTCCAATCATCACGCTTTATGCGACCTGGAAAAAACTCAATAGCAGCCGTTACTTCTTCAATTAAACTATCATCTAATAAGCTTATTTGCTCATAAGTATAGATGCCTATTTTGTTTAACTTCGTTTCGATAAACGGACCAACACCTTCAATTTGTGTTAAATCATCCTTGTCTTCCAAACTTGCTGGTGCAATGCGGTCAGCTAATACACTTTTGTCTTTGTTGGTATTGGTTGGAAGGGGTGCATTTTCGACATCATTATTGGTAGCATATGTCCTATCTGCTGGTACTTGTGGTGCAGGTATTGGGGTTGCTGCTAAACTTTCAGCATTAGCACTTGCTTTGCTTTTGACGGTATCCAATTCCGTTGTCACATTGTTTAATTCTGAACGCAATAATTGATTTTCATCGCTCAAAGTCGTCAACTTCGTTTCCATCGTGTTCAAACGATTTAAAGTTGCATTATAACTACTTTGCATCTGCGATAATTGGTCAATCATCTCTGCATCGCGTACACTAGCTTGTTCTACCTGTGCGGTCTTTGTTTTTAGACCTAATATTTGATTGTTCAAATCTTCAATATTAGTTGAATAAACCAATGCCGAGGCGTCCAATCTTTCAATTTCTGCGGTCGATGCAAACAACTCTTTATCTAGGCGTTCTTTCTCTTCTTCTGCTGTCACTAAGCGACGTTGCCATTGCTGTGCTTCGAGTTCTGCCTTCCGCAAATCAGCGTCTTTTAGGTCAAATTGCTCTTGCAGTGCCGTCTGTTCTGCTTGCAAACTGGTCAATTGAGTTTGCAATGCTTCGGCTTCTTTACGACGGCGACGCGCACGTGCGCCATACAGCAATCCTGCTAATATAAAACCCAATAGGAAAGCGCCTAAAGTAAGCATCAGTAAGACGGAAGTATCAAAGTCCGTCCACGCTTGCCATCCTTCTCCTTTTGTAAAAATTTTCTCTAAAAACTCCATAGTATGACGTGATTTGTGGTTTATGTCTTTGTATTGAATAATTATTGATATTCTCCAATAATTATTTTTTTAGAATGTGTAGTTTTTATTGGAAATAGCTAATTGTACAATTGATATGGAAACGAGTTGATAGCATCACGTGAATAATCAATATACAATTATCAATATTCAATTTATTTATTGCTTGACCGTTTGTTCTAATTTAAAGTTGACCCGTCGATTGCGCTGCATTCCTTCCTCGTTTTTCGTGCCATCAGGGTTCATATTCGGAGCAATCGGTTGTTCTCTACCTTTTGATTCTATTTCAAAAGAAGTTTCAATCCCATTTTCCTCTAAATATTTTTGTGCGTTTTTTGCACGCTTAATACCTAATTCGTAATTATAAGCCTGACTTGCAATTGTATCTGTATGCCCGATAATTTTCAACTCATAATCAGGATGTTCTGCCAAAAATGTTTTCAAACTGTCGGCATAAAATTTAAATGCTTCTTTCGGTTCAAAAATAGCGGAATTAAATTTGAAGTTTGCATCTGAATAGGTCATATCTTCAAAGCGATATTGCAAGCCGTCATAGTCATCAGGTATTGCTTTGGTGCGCGCATGAAATGCCAAGGGTTGTGTTAATACATCGCCTTCCGCCATCTCGTGGTCAATATTAATACGCTTTTGGTCAATGCCTTGTTCTTCTAATAATTTTTCGATTTCAGCAGCTCGTGCTTGACCTAAATTTTCAAAGAAACCAGTCTTGACATCTGCTTCACTACTCAGATAACGCCCCGTAATGGTTAACTCTTTTTCAGGGTTTTCACGCAAATATTTAGCCACCTGAGCGATGAACTCTAAGTTGTTGTCATTTAAGTCAGCTTGATAACTATTTTTTGGAAAAGAAAACTCGTTATAATCGTACAAAAGCACGGAGTCGCCATCCATTAAGGTAAGTGTATTGGCGCGAGAAGGAAGGTTCACTTCCACTTCTCCACAATGATTTCTAACTTCGCACACGAAATACCAACGTGCAAAGAAGAAATAGATGCCAAACACAAGCAATGCTAGTAGAAATCTCATAGTTTATTTTCTCATTTTACGTTCAGAAGTAATGGCGATTAAAATAGATATAAATTAAAATTTTTAACAAACTGAAAGACAGTGTGTTAGTTATTAGGAATAGTTTTATCCTTCAATACGCATTACTAAGTCGTAAATGTAGGGATATTCAAACAATAAGTCAAACAAAAGGGTGTGGAAATAGAGAAAATTATTTCTGCAAGCGATTGATTATCAGCTTTTTAGCTAATATAAATAGTGTAATTATTACGAAAACCAAGCTAAATAAAGTACTATTGCGAAGGCATTTCATCATTCACACGATCAATCATTCAGGCATTATAATATGAATTGGACACCAGAAATAAAGGGTTTTAAGAATTATTTGAAATTAGAAAGGTCGATGTCGCCCAACACTGTGGATGCCTATATGCGTGATATGGCGAAGCTGGTAGAATACTTGGAATTAAGTAAAACTGACCTCGCGCCCACGCTGTTGAAACGCGAACATTTTGAACAATATATCAAATATTTGAACGAATTGGGGCTGACCGCTAAGTCGCAAGCACGGATGTTGTCGGGCGTAAAGGCGTTTTATAAATACCTTTTGGTCGAAGATATTATGGATGACGACCCGACGGCTTTGCTAGAAGCACCACGCATGGAACGCAAAATGCCAGAGGTCTTGACTTATGATGAAATTCAGCAATTATTAGCCACTATTGACCTCAGTACACCGCATGGCGTGCGTAATCGCGCCATGTTGGAAACGCTTTATGCTTGCGGTTTGAGAGTAAGTGAGTTGATAAATATGAAAGTGTCAAATTTGTATTTGGACATTGGTTTTATCAAAGTGGTAGGCAAAAATGATAAAGAGCGAATCGTGCCAATAGGCGAGGAGGCGATTAAGCATATTGGCTTCTATATGCAAGGGCCACGGCGGCAATTGAAGATACATAAAGAGTTTGAAAATATTGTTTTTCTAAATCGAAGAGGCAAGCAATTGACCCGCGTAATGGCATTTTTGGTGGTGAAAGAAGCTGCTCAAAAAGCAGGCTTGCCGAAGAATGTTAGTCCGCATACCTTCCGACATTCTTTTGCTACGCATTTAGTGGAAGGCGGGGCAAACCTCCGTGCAGTACAAGATATGCTGGGGCACGAGAGTATTCTGACCACGGAAATGTACACGCATTTAGATACCGACTTTTTGCGAGAAACGATTTTGAGTTTTCATCCAAGAAATAATAGAAAAAAGCTACCGAAATATTCAGCAGAAGAGGAAGAATAAGATTTTCGTCAATGGATAAGCATTTCTTTTCCTACTTTTGCCACTCATTTTAAGCAACCAAATAATACTAAATTAATAGATAAGATGTTTAGGATGAAAAAGATGTTCTGCTACGTGCTGTAACATTCAATCATTCAATCATTCTGTCATTCAATCATTATAAAAAATGGACAAAAGGCAATTAGGCGCAGTCACCACCACCATTTCGGAAGGCATCGCGACCATCGAATTTTTTCATCCTTCGCATAATTCTTTGCCGGGGAATTTATTAGCACAATTAACGAATGCTATTCAAAGCGCAGGCGCAAATGACGAAGTAAAAGTTCTTATTTTACGGAGTGGCGGCGAACGTACATTTTGTGCAGGGGCAAGTTTTGATGAATTAATAGCAATTGATAATTTAGAAGGCGGCAAGAAATTTTTCTTAGGCTTCGCCAATGTTATTAATGCGATGCGAACTTGTCCAAAATTCATTCTTGGGCGCGTGCAAGGAAAAGCAGTCGGAGGGGGAGTAGGTGTTGCTTCGGCAATGGATTATTGCTTTGCTACCAAATATGCGTCTGTTAAATTGAGTGAATTGGCGATAGGAATAGGACCCTTCATCATTGGGCCAGTAGTGGAGAGAAAATTAGGCACTTCAGCCATGACACAATTGGGAATTAATGCAACAGCATGGCGTTCCGCAGAATGGGCTTGCCAACATGGACTATATGCAGAAGTATTTGAAGATGTCGTGGAAATGGATATGGCTATTCAGGCTTTAGCGGAAAAATTAGCAGCTTCGAACCCAGAATCAATGCGGATGATGAAAGAAACTTTTTGGGCAGGAACTGAAAACTGGACGGAATTGTTAGACGAACGTGCAGCAATGAGCGGAAGATTAGTCTTGTCTGATTTTGCGAGAAATGCTATCGAAAAGTTCAAGAGTAAGTAATGTAATGAATAATTGAAAATGAAATAATGAATAATTGCACGATTATTCATTATTTCATTTTCAATTATTCATTAGCTTATCGCGTAGGAAGTCAATCGACATTTCACTTTCAATATCTGCTTTACCTCCTCCAAATCTACGCTATACGGCTTATATACCTCATCATTATCAGAAATAAGATATAACTGATTGACTTCATTATTATCATTCTTCATTTGTTGCAAACGCTTTGCGACCACCACATCTGTCACGATAACATAAACATGATTATCACGTAAAGGCTCGCCTCGTTCTATTGCTTCACAAACAACTATATCGCCATTGGTTACGGTCGGCATCATGCTATCTCCACTGATTTCAAAAGCAACTAAATCACCATCCAAACTTGGAATAGAAAATTTCGGAAGTTCCTCCAAATATTGATTGTCTTGATGTTCCATTGCATAACCTGCTAATGCGCGTTGAGGTACAAGCGTAATATTTCTACGTCCAGAATTACTACGCATACTCATCGGGTGAGTCTGAATATTGGCTGGGCCACGACCGGGTAAATACATATTTTGGCTACAACCAAAAATGTAATTGGCATTCACTCCATATGTTTCAAACAATTTGTTCAGTTGTTCTACTGTAATATTTCTTTGTCCTTTTAATATAGAGTTTATGACGTGATTATAGGTGCCCAATTGCTTAGCAATATCGGATTTGCCCTTTATCTGATTGGTTTTTTCTAGTTCTGTATAAATAGATTTAAACCGTTGATTTACAATGTGGTCGGAAAAATTTGACATAGTTGAAAAAAAAAGTTTGAAAATAAGTTGCAAATTAAAAACTATTTGTTTTATATTTGCACCGTAGTTAAAACAAAAACTAATTTTTATTGCACAATAAGGTTTAAAGATACAAAAGGTTTTCAACCATGAAAGCAAATCAATCAAAAAGTTTTCGCGCAGCGAAAGAGCAAAGACAGCAAGGCAATTTATTTACGCATAGCCAAGATATGGATCATAGCTATTATGAACCTGTTGAACCAGGCCTTGATTTTGCCACTACTATTAAAAAAGCAATGCAAATAATTCAAAAATTATTAGTTGCTTTTAAATATCAGATCTTCAAATTGTCGGGAGGAAAAGTGACGTTTGGAAAAAATATGCCATGGCTAAAAATTGGAGTAGTCGGGCTGTTGGCTTTCTTGATGTTTAAAAAGGATTTCTCTTTTACTATTGGCATGAAATCGCCAGAAGCGGCCGTTATTACTGACGATGATGAGCAACGAAATAACAACACTTCTCAATTTGGTGTTGCTAGACCAGCTTCGCAAAAAGAAGTCATCAATCCATTCGCTGATTTAGCAAGTGATGATGCTAAAACGAAGCGTGATAAGGCATATATTCGTCGCTACCAAAAAGTAGCGCAAGAGGAAATGGCAAAATATGGCATTCCTGCTAGTATTAAAATCGCGCAAGGCTTGCTAGAAAGTGGTGCAGGAACAAGCCGTCTGGCCAAGGAAAATAAAAATCATTTTGGTATTAAATGTTTTTCTAAATCTTGTGCTAAAGGACATTGCGCCAACTTTTCAGATGACCATCACAAAGACTTTTTCCGCAAATATAAAAGCGTCTGGGAAAGTTTTCGCTCACACAGTAAATTGCTCAAATCGAAGCATTACAAATCTCTTTTTGCAAATGGTACAGACTATCGTGCTTGGGCGCAGGGCTTGAAAAAATTGGGCTATGCAACTGACCCGAATTATGCAGAAACGCTCATCAAAAAAATTGAAAAATATAAACTCCATTACTTAGATAAATAAGAACGATTGGTCTTCAAACCACTAGTTGTTTTAAAGATGCATAGTAGTTTTCTCATGTATGTTCTGGACGCTCGCCTATCATGTTTCTCGATGGGCGAGCTTTTTTCTTCACTACGCTAAAAATAAAAAGCGACATGCTCATTAATAGTGAACATGTCGCTTAGTAATCGGATTTAAATAACCTTTACAAATTTATTTAAATCCGATTACTTAGTCATTTCTGAACAGAGTAAAAAAAAACAGGGTGACTAACGCGAACGCAGCACCCTGTAATAACCCCAAAAAACCAAATGAAAACAATCTACATATTGAAAAATCTTCATCGCTCATTGGCGATTTATATCTTTGTCTTGGTGTTGTTAGAAACGATGGTAAATTACTTATATTTCTATTGCCAAGTTATTTTTTTAGCGAAGCATCTTGGAGCTGACAAACAGCGATTATTAAATGCTTAAATCTGACATTGAGACCAACAAAACACGAATTGGTCACACATTTTGAAAATAAAAATTAAAAAAAATATTTTAAGTAGCACACACACAGTAATTATTTAGGAAAATTTAGGAGTGAGACTTTTTTTGATAGTTTTCTAAAAAAAATCACTGTACTCGTACGGGCGGAGTTATTTTTCCTCAAAACATACTTCCGTAACGTAGGCTATGCAAGGATTTTTTAAGAAAAACTATCGAAAAAATCTTAGCCCTATAATTCCACGAATAAATAGGTCAGAGTACTTAAGTACTCGGACATATTTAAAAAAAATAAAAAATGTAATTAACTGACAATCAATTAATTACATTTTTTCAAGTGCCATAATTTCGTCTGACTACTTAGGTGTGTTGATATGGTCTAATGCCTTGAAAAAAAACTATTTAATAAAGGAAAATGTGCGTTTGTAAACTTTCAATTACATTTACAGTCTCTTATAATCATACAATCTAAAATCGGTGGCAAAAATTAAAAAGATATTTTTCTGTTCTAATTGTGGTGCGTCTTCTCCTAAATGGATTGGTAAATGTCCGTCATGTGAAGAGTGGAGTACGTACCAAGAGGAGATTGTGACGAAAGAAACGAAAGGAGAGGAAAACAAAAAAGCATGGGCAAATGTAGGACAACCGCAGCGAGACCCTAAGCCGATACCCTTACCAGAAATTAAAGCAGGTAGTAAAGAACGTCTCGTTACGCCGGACGCAGAGTTGAATAGGGTGTTAGGTGGTGGAATTGTAGGCGGTTCGTTAGTCTTGATTGGAGGACAGCCGGGTATTGGAAAATCGACTTTACTTTTGCAATTGGCTTTGAGTATTCCTGCCAAAATTCTTTACGTTTCCGGCGAAGAAAGCGAAGAGCAAATTAAAATGCGTGCTGATCGTATTGGCAACAAGCAATCGAATTGCTATATTTTAACGGAAACGAACACCACTAAAATATTAAAACATGCCAAAGAGTTGAACCCAGATTTGATGGTGATTGATAGTATTCAAACATTGTCGTCGCCGGGCATAGACAGTACGCCGGGTAGTATTTCGCAGGTGCGCGAAAGTGCGGGTGATTTGCAACGCTTTGCGAAAGAAACAGGTATTCCGACCTTTATTATTGGTCATATTAATAAGGAAGGTTCGATTGCGGGACCAAAATTATTGGAACATATAGTGGATGCAGTGTTGCAATTTGAAGGCGATAGAAATTATACCTATCGCATACTCCGTACTATAAAAAATCGCTTTGGTTCAACGGATGAATTAGGTATTTATGAAATGCAAGCCAATGGTTTGCGTGAAGTGTCTAATCCTTCTGAATTGTTACTTTCACAGACAGAAGAAGAACTTAGCGGCAGCGCAATTAGTGCCACCATGGAAGGGATGCGCCCGATGTTGATTGAAACACAAGCCTTGGTTACAACCGCAGTCTATGGCACGCCACAGCGAACAGCAACGGGGTTTGACTTGCGCCGTTTGAGTATGTTGCTGGCAGTATTGGAAAAAAGATGTGGCTTTCCGTATGGGCAAAATGATGTCTTTTTGAATATAGCAGGTGGTATAAAAGTAGATGACCCTGCGATAGATTTGGCAATCGTAAGTGCACTAATTTCATCTTTGTTAGATATTTCAGTTCCTAAGGATACTTGTTTTGCTGGTGAAGTCGGTTTGTCTGGAGAAATTCGTTCGGTCAATCGAGTTGACCAACGTATTCAGGAAGCTGACCGTTTGGGCTTTAAGCGAATTTTTATTTCTAAATATAATACCAAAGGACTGGACTTGGAAAAGTATAACTTGGAAGTAAAAACGATTGGGAAAATAGAGGAATTGTATCGGACTTTATTTGAGTAATTATTCATTACTTTGATGTCTATTGACCATCTATTTTCAAGAAACTTTCTCCATCATAAATTATATTCCCCCATTTAAACGTTACTTTTGCTCACCCAAAAAGTCTTGAATAAAGTGTGATGCTTTTAAAAAGAGGAATAAACTATGAAATTGTTTGCAAAAAACATTCCTAGTGTAGCCTTTTATTCATTGTTTCATTATCCACAAACTGATAACTTTCTCCCAACGATGCGAATTACGATACTTTTTTTCTTAACACTTTTTAGTGTTCAAATGGGCTTGGCTCAGCAAGCTAGTTCCAAATCTAAAACAAAGAATAAAATTTACGAAAAAGAAGCTGGACAGCAAGTCGAGTTGAAAAATGCCGAGATTATTAATTCCGAACGGCTTGAATTTTCGCCTGTTTTTTATCAAAATGGAATTGTTTATGTTACCTCTCGATATAAGGCAGGGGCGATAGACAAGAAAATTGGACAAACTTTCTTCGAATTGTTTTATGCAGAATTAGATACGGAAGGCAGCCCAATGAAGCCGCAAGAATTTAGTGTCAATATGAACTCTCAAGTTCATGAAGGACCCGTTTCGTTCAATAAGAAGGGGAATAAAATCTATTTCACTCGAAATAATATGGAAAAAGGCGTGAGTAAAGCCGATAGTAAAGGTATTTCTCGCCTAAAAATTTACGAAGCTAAAAAAGGCAAATTTGATTGGGAAGAAGTGCGTGAAATGCCTTTTAATGAAGATAGTTACTCTACTTGCCATCCATCTATTTCAGATTTAGGTAACCAAATTTATTTTTCTTCTGATATGCCAGGCGGCTATGGTGGATTTGATTTATATGTGGTCTCAAAAGATGGTGGACGTTGGACTGTGCCACTTAATCTAGGACCAGAAATCAATACCGAAAAAAACGAACTATTCCCCTTTATCCACGAAAGTGGAACGCTATTTTTCTCGTCTAATGGACATCCTGGAATGGGCGAATTGGATATTTATTCCGTAGAATTAAATGGTGCTTCAACAGGACCAATCATTAATTTAGGAGCGCCTTTCAATTCTGAAAAAGATGATTTAGGCTTCATTATTGACGAAGATGGAGAGCGTGGATTTTTTGCATCTTCGCGGGAAGGTGGTTTAGGGGAGGACGATATTTACCAGTTCAAATCGAATAGAAGCTTAAGTACAACGGCTGATTTGCCAATGGTAAATGCACAGATTCTAGTTGTTGATAAAGCAACAAATTTACCAATTTCTGATGCAGGTGTCCGCATCATGGAGCGTGCAAGTGATGGGATGTTGGAAGGGGATGATTTATATGATATTGAATTAATGCCTGTTGATAATAATTCGGGAGAATTGGTGATGAAACTGAAACGAAAAGATGCAAGAGAATTGGGCGAAGCCAGTAAATTTACCAATACCAAAGGTGAAATAGTGACTCAAATGCAGCCGAATAAACAATACCTTATTTTGGTGACAAAAGATGGTTTTGAGAATGGCGAAAAATTATTCTCTCCAAATAACTCTGGACAAATATTGACTATCCCTTTGAGTGCTAAAAATGGCGTGACTTTATTAGGGCAGGTTTTGAATAATGGAAAAGCAGTAAGGAATGCGGTCATTCGTATTCAAAATGAAAGTGATGGAACGGAGCAAAGAGTGCGTGCTGATGCAGAGGGGAAATTCAAGGTTAATTTACCGGAGGGAACAAGATATACCGTTTATAATATGACTGAGGGTTATGTTCAAAATACGCAAAAAATCTCTACAGAAGGACGTAGCGCTAGCCAAGACATGATACTCAATTTTAATGTTGAACCAACTACCGCAAATTCAATGGTAAAAGAACCCTTGCGTAGGGGCTCGGTCATTCTTTTAGAAAATATTTACTATGATTTTAATAAATCTGCCATACGTTCTGGTGCTGCGAGAGAGTTGGACGCTTTGGTGAATTTAATGCTTCAATACCCAACTATGGAAATTGATTTGGTGGCACATACTGACAGTCAAGGGTCGGCAGAATACAATATGGATTTGTCTATTCGTCGAGCCAAATCGGCTAAGCAATATTTGGTGAGTAAAGGCGTGGCAAGTAAGCGAGTACGAGCCTTTGGTTATGGCGAAACTCAGCCCAGAAACCAATGCGTAGATGGAGTGAAATGTAGCGATGATGAACATCAATACAACCGACGAACAGAGGTGAAAGTAACCAAAATAGAGCAGGATATTAAGGTGCAATATCGGAATTAGTAATCGCTATTTCTAAGTATTTATGACTTGAACTACTAGGACGATTTATTTCGTGTTTTATATGAAAAGAGGTTAAAAGTTGCTGCACTTTTGACCTCTTTTCATATTTTATAAGGTCATGTTTTAAAATAAACTAAAATAAACTAAAATAAACTAAAATAAATTACGATTTACGAATAACTATTTACCACCAACCAATTACATTTTTATATATTGAGCCGCGAACCTATTTTTGCGAAATATTTAGGACAATAACCTAATAAAGCAACATAGTAATCGTCATTACGTACTACTTATTTCTGTATTCAACTATTTAACGAAAATCCACCAGCTATGGGCGAACAAAAAGTGTCCCTTGTAAAAGATAATGTGCAAATGCAACAGTTTGTACGCTCACTAATTGACGACGTGAAAGCGTTGGAATACATGCTTGAGAATGATTGGTTTGAAAGCGGAATTACACGTATTGGTGCCGAACAAGAAATGTGTTTGGTAGATGCCAAAAACTTTCAACCCAAGACTAATGCTATGGAAGCCTTGGAGTCGATGAAAGCTTTTCCGTGGGTCGAAACAGAGTTGGCGAAATTTAACCTAGAAACTAATCTTACGCCTCGAAAATTTGAAGGTAAATGCCTGAGTTTATTAGAGCAGGAAAATATAGGTAATTTGAAAATTATCAAAGAACATCTTGCCAAATTGGGTACTAAATATGTATTGACTGGCGTATTGCCGACCTTGAGTAAATCCGATTTGACGCTTGATAACCTCACGCCAAAACCGCGTTATTTTGCGCTGATGGAAGCCATCAACCAACATTTAAATAGTGATGCCTATGAGCTGCGTTTGGAAGGAATTGATGAGTTACGTATTAAGCACGATAGCCCGATGTTGGAGGCCTGTAATACAAGTTTTCAAGTTCATTTGCAAGTGTCGCCGAATGACTTTGCAAAGATGTATAATATTGCCCAAGCTTTAGCTGCGCCTGTGATGGCAATTGCTGCTAATTCGCCTTTGGTTTTTGGTAAACGCCTGTGGCATGAAAGCCGCATAGCCTTGTTCCAACAGGCTTTGGATACGCGTGGTTCTCGTGATCATTTGCGGGAAGCACAACCGCGTGTTCACTTCGGAAAAGATTGGTTAGATAAGTCTATTTTAGAAATTTATAAAGAAGATATTGCGCGTTTTAGAGTGCTAATAGCTGGTGATGTAGAGGAAGATTCCTTGGGCGAAATTTCGGAAGGAAGAGTGCCAAAGCTACGGGCTTTACAAGTGCATAATTCAACGGTTTATCGTTGGAATAGACCTTGTTATGGGGTAAGTGATAATGGCAAACCACACTTACGTATCGAAAATCGTGTCTTAGCCTCTGGACCAACAGTGCTGGATGAAGTCGCAAATGCTGCTTTTTGGCTCGGTTGTATGATGGGTATGGCGGATGAAATTGAGGATATTCGCGAACATATTTCGTTTGCAGACGTAAGTGATAATTTCTTGAAAGCAGCCAAATTTGGCGTTGACTCTAAGTTTACTTGGTTCAATGATGAAAAAATGAGTGTTTGTGACCTCATTTTACAAAAACTGCTGCCAATTGCTCGCAAAGGATTGACGAAACATAAAGTAAATAAAGGAGATATTGACCGCTATTTAGGTGTCATAAAAGCACGTGCAAAAGCACATACAAATGGTGCGCGCTGGCAGTTGCGTGCATATACTAATCTTCGGAAAAAACTAAGTCGAGACGAAGCACTTTCATTATTAACGGCATCTATTTTGAAAAATCAAGAACAAGAAATTCCAGTACACGAATGGAAATTGCCAGCAGAATTAGATTTGAGTGACTATCGACCTGGCAAAATGAAAGCGGAAGCCTTCATGGAAACGGACTTATTTACAGTCAGAGCAGACGATATTTTGGAATTAGTAGCAGGTTTGATGGATTGGCGAAAAATCCGATACATGCCTGTCGAAGATAGTAATGGTCGATTGCAAGGACTGATTTCTTCTCGTTTATTATTGCGTCATTTCTCTAATTGTAGTAACCATAATGATAATGATGCGAAGTGCGTGCAGGACATTATGATTAAGAAGCCAATTACGATTTCGCCAAACACGACGATTATTGAAGCTATGCATATTATGCGTGATAATAAAATCGGTTGTTTGCCTGTCGTGAAAGGCGATAATGAATTGATAGGTATTATTACGGAAATGGATTTTCTGCGAATTACAGGACGTTTGATGGAGCGTTTAGAAAATGAAACAGATAAAGAAAAGGAGAAGAAATAATATTTAATCATCCTTTTGAAGAATATAAAAGCCGCTTACGATTTGATTTCGTAAGCGGCTTTTCTGTATTTATAGAGTCATACATTGCTAATAAAGTCCTTCTTCCGAAGGCGTGTCAGGAAATTCTTTATGGTCTTCGTACTCCATTTTAATCTCGCCATTTGTGATAGCTAACAAGCCTAAAAAGGTCAAAATCCCGTTGAGTAAAATGATGAGATGACCGAGTTTGAAATTGATGAATAAATCATTGACATCTAATATATAGGTCAATATTGGCGCAATAATGCAGATAGCAAAAACCCAATGATCACGCACTTTATAATCGGTCATAATACCGAAGGCAAATAATCCGAGTAAAGGGCCATAAGTTAATCCTGCCCAACGGAAAATTTCATTGATAACAGCTTGATTATTCATGGCATTGAATGCTAAAATAACAAAAAATAAGAGTGTAGAAAAACCAATATGTACGATTAAACGCGTGCGTTTTTTAGTCGCTTCGTCGGCATTGCTTTTTTCAAAATTTAAAAAATCGACACAAAAGGAAGTCGTCAAAGCAGTTAAAGCACTATCAGCACTAGAATAAGCCGCAGCAATTAATCCTAAAACGAATACAATGCCCACAAAAGGTGGTAAATAATCCAAAGCTAACATCGGAAATAATTGATCCGTTCGTTCTGGAATATCAATGCCAATACTCGCCGAATAGATGTATAATAATGCGCCTAAAGCCAAAAACAACAAATTCGCAAAAACAAGTATGATACTAAAGGTAAACATATTTTTCTGAGCATCGCCAAGGCTACGACAACTCAGATTTTTCTGCATCATGTCTTGGTCTAAACCCGTCATGACGACCGCGATAAGCGCGCCACTAATGAATTGCTTAAAGAAATTATTAGGGTCGTCCCAACCTCCTTTGAAGAAAAACATCTGCGAATAGTCACTGTTTTTAACGATATTGAACAAGCCTGCTACGTCTTGTTGCATGGCATTTCCTATTGCTAAAATCGTCAAAACCACTGCGGCAAGCATGCAAACGGTCTGTATCGTATCCGTCCAAACAATGGTTTTGATACCGCCTTGGAAGGTATAAACCCAAATCAATAAAATAGCGGCAGCTACGGTAACTGCAAAAGGTAAGTTAAATGGCTCAACGCCCAAAACAAAATTATGTAAAACAATAGCGACTAGAAAAAGCCGAAAGGAAGCACCAATAACACGAGAAATCAAGAAGAATGCTGCGCCCGTTTTGTACGAATAATAACCAAAACGTTTCTCCAAATAACCATAGATAGAAGTCAAGTTCAGCTTATAATATATTGGTAATAATACGGTCGCAATCACGAAATAGCCTACCAAATAGCCAAAAACCATTTGCATATAGCTAAAATCCATGTTCTTTCCCTCTGCGCCAACTACGCCCGGAATAGAAATAAACGTCACTCCAGAAAGCGATGCTCCAATCATTCCGATAGCTACCAATATCCATGGCGACTGCCGACCCGCAATGAAAAAATCTTCATTGTCTGCACGACGGCTTGTCCACCAAGATACGCCCATCAAAAGGGCGAAATAGGCAGCGATGATAGAAAGGATAAGTGTTGGTGTTAATTCGTTTAGCATGTATTTTTTTGGCTGATATTCTTTGTCCTTTGCAAATGAAAGACATTTTATGGAGTTTGCAAAGGAAATGGGTGATTATCCACTTTTAGCGTTAAGTATTTGATAATGAGTAATTTGTATGGAACAGAATTAGAATTCTATTGTACTATGCCTCAAAATCGTATATCTAAAATCGTATATCTAAAATCGTATATCTAAAATCGTATATCTAAAATCGTATATTATTTTTATGCCTCCTTTATCAAATTCAACAAATCAGATGCCGACAACTTCGCACTCGCCTCCGTGCCCGAAAGCAAGCTATCCGCCAAATCTCGTTTTTCGCCGTGCAATTTCACAATTTTTTCCTCTATGGTCCCTTCCGTCACCAAGCGATAAATCGTCACCGGACGCTTTTGTCCCATCCGATGTGCGCGGTCACTAGCTTGGTCTTCCACAGCAGGATTCCACCACGGGTCGAGGTGTAGTACGTAATCTGCGGCAGTTAGGTTCAGTCCAGTTCCTCCAGCTTTTAAGGAAATTAAAAACAAATCGCCTTCGCCACCTTGGAAGGCTTGCACCGCAGTATCGCGTTTTTTCATGGGCGTAGAACCATCTAAATATTGATAGCTAATGCCTTCTTTTTTGACCCAATCTTCAATGATACGCAAGTGTTTCACAAATTGACTAAACACAAGCGCTTTGTGTCCGTTTTCGATTAATTCGCGCACCGTTTCTGCAAATAATTCCAATTTGGAACTAGAAATAGGCGTGTTTGGCTGCACCATTTTTGGATGACAGCAAGCTTGTCGCAAACGACTTAATTCCGCCAAAACTTGGAAACGCTTTTCGCCACCTTCATCCAATCGCTGTATATTTTCTAATGCCTGACGGCGCAATGCTTCGTAAAATGCGCGTTCTTCAACGGATAATTCAACAGATAAAGTCACCTCCGTTTTTTCTGGCAATTCGTGCAATACTTCATTCTTTCGACGGCGTAAAATAAACGGCTGTATCAAACGGCGTAACTGCTGACTTTTCTCCTTGTCTTTATCTTTTTCAATCGGAAGAGCGTATTTGTTATTAAAATGTTCCAAAGAGCCCAGTAAGCCTGGGTTGAGGAAGTTAAACAAATTCCAAAGTTCCCCTAAATGATTTTCGATAGGCGTACCAGTCGTCAATATTTTGAAATCACCACTCAATTCCATCGCCGCTTTCGAGCGTTTGGTTGCTCGGTTTTTGATAGCTTGCGCTTCATCTAAAATGATGGTTGAAAAAGTGTATTCAGATAATAATTCACTTTCAGATTGCATCAAACCGTAGCTAGTTATTAGTAAATCATAGGGTTTTAAGTCTTTTATCATTTCCTTACGATCACCGCTGCCAAAGAGAATTGGGTTCATAGTTGGAGCAAATTTATGACATTCTCTAAACCAATTTCGCGCTACGGAAGCAGGCGCAACTACCAATGCTGCACCATCTTTCGCACGGTCTAAAATCACAGCTAAACCTTGTATCGTTTTACCCAAACCCATATCATCTGCCAAGCAAGCACCTACGCCCCAATGCGCTAATTGTGATAACCAACGATAGCCATCTTCCTGATAATTTCGTAAAGTTGCCTTAAAAGTAGAAGGCACTTTAGGGTTTAAATTTCGAGCATCGTCTAAGCGTTTGACGGTATCGCGCCATGCTTTATCAGCTTTGAAATTACCTAATTCATCTGTGAAATCTTCGAGTAAATTAACAGAAAGACCATTCAGGCGCAAACCGTTTTTATTCTTTTGCATGCTCGCTTCCAATTCGCGAATTTTATCGCGCAATTGTTCCGTCAATGCTAAAAAACTGCCATCGGTCAATTCTACAAATCGACTGTCACTTTTAGAAGTTAAAGCCAATAGTTGTTGGAAATTTAAGACTTGATTTTCATTCACTTGTATCTCGCCCGTCAAGCCAAACCAATCCTTGTCTTTTTTGATTTGTAAAGACATATCCCCAAAACCTGCTTGCCCCGCAATGCGCAATTTTTCACCTTGCGGATATTCCATTACAATGCTTCCCGCAGCGCGCAAAGGCTCTAACTCCACCATGACATTAAGGCAATTTTCTACCTCGTCAAACAAATACTCTCCATTATATTCCTCTACTACTTGCAGACTTGGCACAGCATTTAGCACTTTATCTACCGCTTTCTTTTCTGCTTTTAAATCTCGCTTAACGAGCAATTTTTGCCCCTCTATTTCTGCCATAATATTGGTGCGCCCACCGCCAGCTTTAAAATAAGGCGGCTCTTTTTGGAAAGGCTTGACAAAAAACTCAATCTTAAAACCCTCTCCAATGGGCAGCAAATGAATATAAGGACGAGTATCGCCCTCCACCGTTGGCACATCATCCCCATGTCCGCCTACTTCTGACTGTACCGTCAGAATGCTGGCAAGGTTGCCAATCGCTTTGGTGAGGCGTTTTTTAGCTTTTTTTGGCACTCGCAAATTGCCGCCATTGAGCAACATATTTATCTCTGCGTGGGTAGCTTTAATATCTAAAACAGTATAGCGAGTGGGCGTTTCTTTTATGACTTTAATGCCTTCTTCCAGAAAGGAATGCGAAAATTTCATTTCAAAATCGCCATCTTTTTCCTCCACAATTAATTCTGGTTCGCGCTGCGTCAATTCCACGGAAATTGTCGAATTTTCTAGCAAAAAAACGTGCGGATGCCCCACTAAAGCCTTGATTGCTTTTTCATAATCGAAGTAATATTCCGTCGTGCCATAGCCATAATAACCCCGACTATAAGTTTCGGCTTGAATGGTTTTCGAGACCTGCAAATCTTGCTGGGAAGCACTCGTTACGCCGCCTTCTTTCAAGCGTTTGAGGGCCACATTTCTACCTGCCGACCACTTGCCAGTTTTACCTGCTTTTTGTTCTTTGGGCTGAATAGCTTGATTCTTAAAATCGACTAACCACACCAAACGCGCTTCGCCACTTGCTGCTTTACCTTTACCTTTTTTGCCACCTGTTTTTACACTTAATAAAGCATCCAAAGCACGTTCCCAAGCCTCTGTTATTTTGAAAATATCTATTAAACTGCGTATGCCGAGCCGCTTTTCCGCCTCGCGACGATGTTTATCATATTGTGCGCGCAAATTTTCGGTAAGCGATATTTTGGACAATATAGCCGCGAATTCTAATGCAAACCAAGCATAATTTGCCTGCTTAACCGCTGCGTATCTAGCTTCCAATTTCATTAAAAACTGCTGCGACAAACCTTGCTGCGTCCAATAGCGTGCAAAACCCTCAAAGATTAAATCGGTGGTAGAACTACTCGTTGTGGAGTTGATTAATTGACGAGAAGCAAAGGTTTGATTTTCTTGAAAAAAGATAGTCGAATCTAAAAACTGAAACGCACTATAATAAGGAGAAGTGCTGGATATCTTCGTGTGTTTATGCGCGGCTTTGATGTAATCTGCTGGACTTTTGACTTCCATAATGGCACATACATGCAGTAAGCCAGGGATGCTATCTAAGTAAATATTGCGCTTGCCTATTGCCTTTCGGTGTCTTTTTAATGCTTCCGTAAAAGTGGTAAGTGCCATTTTAGGTTCATTCTTCAAATAGGAATGAATACCCAGATTTTCTAATTGTAATCCCGTCTGACTGTCAGGTAACAAGGCTTCTAGTTTATCGAATTGTCCAGTGACGATGTAGATTAAATATAGCCACTCCGCAAAATGATATTGTGGTTTATGAAGATTAAGATTATTTTCTAAAAAGGTCTGGAAAACCTTGAGCGGGTCTAAATTTTTAAGTGCACGCCCTAATAAATCAGAGATAACCATCTCTTGAACACCTGGAGGAAAAGTGGACAACCATTTCGCCCGAAAGGGTAAAAACATCTCCTCAAGAATTAATGATTCAGCCCATTGCGTGGAATAATAACGGTTCAAATCCGTCAAAACATCGTGCAATTTTTCCATGCGACCTTGATACATCGCAATACGCAAAGTCCGCAAACAAGCTTCAAAAGAAGTCGGACTCATCCACTGTTTATAAGGCAATTGACGCTCCAATACTTGCACCATTTCTGTGAAGCGTAAACTGACCGAAGCCGTGCGCATCAACCACTCGCGGTACTGAGGTTGACATCTAAATGCACCTTTTGCACTGAAATTTACCCAGCCTTTTTCATTTAAAGCATGAATATATTCTTTGACCTCTTTTCCCGTGAATTTTTGCCCACCATCGGTCAAAATATTCAACGAATTAAGTAGCTTGGAGAAATTCGTCTGACGCATTTCTTCATAAGCCATTGTCAGTAAAAGAAGCAGTTCTTTTTCTGTTTCGCTTAGGGTTTTATAATTGGTCAAAAATTCTTGCTTCGTCATTTTTTTGAGCTTCTACTTGCATTTGAAATAATCGGCAAATATACTTAGCTCTAGTCGTTAAAAGATATTTTTTGACGTTAAAATTTGTTTTTTTTATCAGCTTTGTTCATGTTTGTTGCCCGAAATAAAAGCGTGATTTGTAAATGGTTAGATATTTTATTTTTAATAATTTAACTAATGCGTTTTGACGTTGCTTTCTGACGCCATTTTTGAAAAATAAAAGGCTCTTTGACAATTTTTGCAAAAAAATGCGACTTCCTTGTCACGAGGCGACCTCAAGTTGCCTCGTGACTTCCTAATGGTATAGGTCTCGAGGTGACTTGAGGTCACCGCGCGTCGTAGAATTGCAAAAATTATCAAAGAGCCAAATAAAACTTAAAAAAGATGTTTGGAAGAGAATCCGATGAACCAGCAAATATGGATATTCTGCACAATATCGAATCGGGTATTGCGCAAATTTATCAAGAAAATCGAGAACTAAAAGACACCGAAGTCATCCGTGCTTTGGATGCTTTAATTGATTATTTTCGCCGCGAAGCGAATAATTACGAACAAAAAGAACGGCATTTGGGTGAACACGAAGCGGCGGTTTTTGATGCTGTGAAACTTAATTTAGACCTTCGAGTAGGTTCGGCTTCCGTGACTGACCCGAAGGCTTATGTGAGTGCGCTGCGCAAAATTCATAAATCCGCAAAACGTCGGAATAAGCAAGGCGGAAAGCGAGGTTATTTGGATTTTATAAAGGACTATGTCTAGGCATTTTGCCTAAATATCGACACAAAAAGACGGTCATCTAATTCGTAAAATGACGGTCTTTTTGATTCTACAAAATATGTTTTAAAATAATATTGGTCGAAAAAACTTGCACATTCAACACACTTTACTCAATTTAGCGGTTCTTCTATTTTAAATTATTAAAATTCTTTGCCAAATTCTGTGGAAAAAGAAAAGTGAAATCAAAAGCGACCGAAGGAAGCGTTGATTTTATTTTTCTTTTTTCTCGAATTACTGGATTTAGCAAAGAACTACTACTTAACAAATATGAAAATTACTTTTGATTTTTTCACCGTAAAAGGACAAGAGTCTATTCGTGCCGGACAACGCATTGCAAAAACGTATAAGCAGCAATCTGTAGGCACTCCGCATGTTTTGCTGGGCTTATTGGAAATAGATAAGGAATTAATGACCTTTTTGCTGGAAAAGCAAAACGTAAATATGCCGCAATTACAACGCTTATTGGAAGGGGAAATTAAAACCTATCCCAAAGTAACAGGCACGGATAAACAGTATTTGACCGACGAGTCAAATCAAGCCATGAAGCGCGCCCAAAATGCGCTGAAAGACTTTGGCGATGAGTATATTTCAATGGAGTTGATTTTGTTGGGAATAGTAAGTGGAAAAGATAAAGCGGCAACGATATTGAAAGAATTAGGTGTGACATTGAAGACCTTGAAAACATCAATCACAGAAATGCGAAAAGGCAAAAAAGTGACCGATAAAAGCGCAGAAAATGGCTATAATGCCTTGAAAAAATACGCGATAAACCTCAACGAACGCGCAGAAAACAATAAGCTAGACCCGATTATTGGTCGCGATGAAGAAATACGTCGTGTGCTACATATTTTGTCGCGACGCAAGAAAAATAACCCAATATTAATTGGCGAACCGGGCGTTGGTAAAACGGCTATTGTAGAAGGTATTGCCTGGCGTATTGTCAATAAAGATGTGTCCGAAAATTTGCAAAGTAAAGTCATTTATACACTCGATATATCTTCTCTTATTGCTGGTGCAAAATACAAAGGCGAGTTTGAAGAACGACTAAAAGCAGTCGTCAAAGAAGTGACTGAATCGAATGGCGAAATCATTTTATTCATCGACGAAATACATACCTTAATAGGCGCAGGCGGCGGCAATGGCGCGATGGATGCCGCGAATATTTTAAAACCTGTTTTGGCGCGCGGCGAAATGCGTACTTTAGGCGCAACCACGCTCGACGAATACCAAAAATACTTTGAAAAAGACAAGGCTTTAGTGCGTCGTTTCCAAACGGTGGTGGTAGAAGAACCGTCCGTAGAAGATACGATTTCGATATTGCGCGGTTTGCAAGAACGCTACGAAATTTATCATAAAATAGAGATATTAGACGAAGCATTAGTAGCTGCTGCCGAGTTGTCAAAACGTTATATTCAAGACCGTTTTTTGCCGGATAAAGCCATTGATTTAATTGATGAAGCTGCCGCAAAAATGCGCTTAGAATTGGACAGCGTGCCAGCTGAAGTAGATGAATGGGATAGAAGAGTGCGTCAATTAGAAATTGAAAAAGAGGCGATAAAACGCGAAAAAAACGACGTGCGTTTAAAGGAAATTAATGTCCAAATTGCGAATGCGCGCGAGAAAAAAGACAGCGTTCGTGCGGCATGGGAAAACGAAAAAGAAATTGTTGACAGAGTACAAGCTA
The DNA here is from genome assembly GCA_947561585.1 of Caprella mutica. Classification (NCBI taxonomy): domain Eukaryota; kingdom Metazoa; phylum Arthropoda; class Malacostraca; order Amphipoda; family Caprellidae; genus Caprella; species Caprella mutica. The sequence continues at coordinate 901,180 of CANNZV010000020.1, forward strand.
TTAAGAAAGATATTGAAGAATTGACGGCGGCAGCGGAGAAAGCAGAGCGCAATAGTGACTACGCGGAAGTTGGGCGAATTCGCCACGGCGAGTTAGAACCTAAGCAAGCGATGTTGCTAGTAGCGGAGGAAAATTTGAAAAATTTACCTGATGAAAAACGCTATACCAATGAAGAAGTAACTGCCGAAGATATAGCCGAAGTGATTAGCAAATCAACTGGTATTCCCGTTAATAAAATGCTGAAAAGCGAGCAGCAAAAATTGCTTAAACTGGAAGACGAATTGCATGAAAGAGTGATAGGACAGAACGAGGCAGTTCATGCCGTAGCGAATGCCGTTCGTCGTGCGCGGGCAGGTTTGCAAGACGAAAATCGCCCGATTGGTAGCTTTATGTTTTTAGGGCCAACGGGCGTTGGTAAGACCGAATTAGCGAAAGCATTAGCCGAAATTTTGTTTGATGATGAGCGTTCGATTACGCGCATTGATATGTCCGAATTTCAGGAAGCACACAACGTCAGCCGCTTGATTGGCGCGCCTCCGGGCTATGTGGGCTACGACGAAGGCGGGCAATTGACGGAAGCCGTGCGCCGTAAACCATACAGTATTGTATTGCTCGATGAAATCGAAAAAGCACACCCCGATGTCTATAATATTTTGCTACAAGTATTGGACGATGGCCGCTTGACGGACAACAAAGGTCGGGTCGCAAATTTCCGAAATACCATCATCATTATGACCTCCAATATGGGCGCAGAAGTCATTCTTGAAAACTTTGAAGATTTAGCGGAATTTGGGGAAGATAAGCGGAGCGAAATCATTGAAGCCACTAAGCAAGAATTGTTTGAATTGTTGAAAGAAGACCTCGCGCCAGAGTTCCTAAACCGGATAGATGAACGCATTGTTTTCTTGCCATTGACGCAGCCAGAAATCAAAAAGATATTGGGCTTGCTATTGGGCAAAACACGTAAAATGTTGGCGCGCCAAGGCATGATGATTGAACTAGATGAACCTGCTTTAGATTGGTTGGCAAAACGAGGCTATGACCCACAATTTGGTGCGCGGCCACTGAAAAGAGTGTTGCAACGCGACTTAATTGACCCACTTTCTCGTGATGTGATTGGTGGTACTTTTGCGGCTGGTGATACGATTTATGCGAGTTTGGCGGGGGATAAGAAGGCTTTGGTGTTTGGGAAGAAGCCCGCATAGAGTAGGAGACGCAGAGTGCGTAAAGTTTTTTCTAATAAAATTAAATTGTATGACAAACAAGAGAGTATTACTTATATTCTCTATTTATGAAAGTAAAATAAAAAAGTACGTTGGGGAAACTACCAAATAAATTAATTCAAAAAATATAAATTATGCCCAACGAACTTAGAAAAGTATCAGAATTGATACAGAATAAAAAATTTAAAAAAGCGTCAGAAGAAGCAAAAAAACTTATTGACCATCCTCAAGTAGGAGGTAGTGCTTTGGCAATGTATACAACAAGTCTAAGGCGAGCAAAACTATTTAAAGAGTTAATTGAGTGTTATGAGAATGTTTGGACACTTAAAAAAGTAACTTTTTCAGACTGGGATTATAAGCACTTTGCTTATGCTCTTAGAAAAAATGAAAAATATGACAAAGCAGTAGACATCTGTAAAATTGTAAGGAATAGAAGTCCAAATTTTAAACCAATAATAGGAGATTACTACTGGGCACTTTTTTACAGGGATGTAAAAAAATGGTATATAAAGGATGTAGAAGAAGATGTTATTTTACCTTTTGCAAAAGAAGTGAAAAAGCAATTTAAAGACGATAAAAATCGACAATTTTCTCCTTTTAATAGTACGATGTTATATATTTCTGAATTTTATAATGAAATAGAGGAATATGAAAAATGTGTAGATTGGTTATCTAACATTCAACCTAACGAAATTAGTAAAGTTGGAAAATTTGAAAAGGATGGAAAAATAATTTTTTTCATGCCGCAAAGAGGGAAATATTACAGTATTCTATCTAATGCGTTTATAAAATTAGAAAAGTATGATGAAGCAAAACTTATTTTAATTCAAGCATTATACGAGTTTCCTTCATGGCAAAAACTTTCGGAATATTTACTTTTTGTAGCAGAAAAAGAATTTAATGGGAAAGGAGCATTCGTTTTTGAAAAAATGTTAGAAAAAATAGGTTTCGTAGAAAATGAAACGAAAGAAAAATATTTAGACGTTTTGATTGGAGCAATACGTTCATTTGCTGATAACTGGGCAGAAGATTTTGTGGGGCAAGAAGATTTTGAAAAAAAGTATCCGACTGTTATGCTTGCAAAGTTAATAAAAAGACTCTACAATGAAATAGAAGCAAAAAAATCAGGGTATATTTCTAGACCAATGAATTATCGCATGGTATCAGCAAGTGAAGTTGGTAGCTTTGTTTTTTGTCCTGCGTCTTATAGTATTCAAAAATCATTTGAAGTCAAGCAGAACTCCGAAGCACAAATCGAATTAATTTGGGAAGAAAGAAAATTATTGATTGACCGTTTTTTAAAATATTCCAAAGATGGTGAATTAAATAAAACATTTAGTGACGAAGAGATATGTAGAATCGGAGAAATTCCAGATATTTTTAACTTTATATTTTCTTCTAAAATATTACAAGAAAGTAAAAGTAAAGACAATAAAAATCCAAAAATATTTTTTAACGAAGATAAAACTTTCAGCGGTGTTCCAGATTACTGGCTTTTAAACAAGGAAAAATTTGTAGTTGAAGAAGTATTTACAAGATATTCTGATAAAATCAAAGATTTAGAAAATCCTTATCCTAACCATAAGGCAGAAATTCTTTCTCAAATGATTGAATTAAATGAATTAGATGCTAAAAAAGGCTATATAATTTATTGGGGGTGGAGTTTTGAAAAAATTCCATATGAAACACGTACAACTATGGAATATAAGTTGAAAGGAATAAAAGTTTTTGAAATTGAATTGAGTAAAAAAAATAGAAAAGTTTATGATTACCAAATTAAGTTAATTCGTAAATTTAATCAAGAAAAAGAAATGCCTTTTGATATTAGACGAATAAATCCCAGTAAGTGTGTCAATTGTGGAGTTTCTCAATTTTGTTATCATAAAACAGGGAAAATAAGTAAATTAACTTTGCCATACAATAAAGAATAAGATAATATTTAGTAAAATGAAGTAAACTCAACCATATACACCTTTTATGAGTTTAATATTCAATTTGTGAAACTTCTCACAAATTCAAATATCAAAATAGAAATTCCAATAACAAACATTTTGTTTGTAAATTAATCAAAAAAAACGTACTTTTGCCCAACTATCAAGACGCACAATGTAAAAGAAAGCCCAAAAGGGTAAAACAAATTAGCCGAGGGTAAAACCCTTGAAGCAATCAGCAAAGCAAGCAAAAGAATGAGTGAAAACGCATCCCCAAACGGGCAAAACGATAGTTTATTAGACGGCGATTCTAACATTATCACCCTCAAAGGCATGTACCAAGATTACTTCTTGGACTATGCCTCCTATGTGATTTTAGAACGTGCCGTTCCCTATATCAATGATGGTCTGAAACCCGTGCAACGTCGGATTTTGCACGCGATGAAAGAAATGGACGACGGTCGCTACCATAAAGTGGCGAATGTCATCGGTCAAACCATGCAATTTCATCCGCATGGTGACTCATCTATTGGCGCAGCTTTGGTCAATTTAGGACAAAAAGACCTCCTCATAGACCCGCAAGGAAACTGGGGCGATGTGCGTACAGGCGACTCGTCGGCAGCACCGCGTTATATTGAGGCGCGCTTGACGAAATTTGCTTTAGACGTCGTTTTTAATGCGCAAACAACAGGCTGGCAACTCTCTTACGACGGTCGGAAAAAAGAACCGATTACCTTGCCTGTTAAGTTTCCATTGTTGTTGGCGCAAGGTGTGGAAGGTATTGCGGTTGGTCTTTCGACGAAGATATTGCCGCATAATTTTATAGAATTAATCAAAGCATCTATCAAAATTTTGGAGGATAAACCCTTCACGATTTACCCCGATTTTCAGACGGGCGGTTTGTTAGATGTAAGTGAATATAATAAAGGCAAACGCGGTGGCCGCGTAAAAGTCCGTGCGAGAATTGAAGTTTTGGACAGCAAAACACTTGCTATTCGCGACTTACCCTTTGGCGTGACTTCGGGTGCTTTGATGGATAGTATTGTCAAAGCCAATGACAAAGGCAAGATTAAAATCAAGAAAGTAGAGGACTTGACGGCAGCAGATGTAGAGGTGCGCGTGGAACTCGCGCCGGGTATGTCGCCCGATGTGACGACGGACGCGCTGTATGCCTTTACGAGTTGTGAGGTGTCTATTTCTCCGAATGCTTGTGTTATTATTGATGATAAGCCGCATTTTATGGCGGTGGATGATATTTTGCGCATTGCGACGCAAAATACGAAGGACTTATTGAAGCAAGAATTAGAAATTAAGCTGAGTGAACTAGAAGAAAAATGGCATTTCGCGAGCCTCGAAAAAATCTTTATTGAGAACCGTGTTTACCATCATATTGAGGAAGCGGAAACGTGGGAAGCGGTGATTGAAATCATTGACCGCGAGATGCGCAAATACATTCTTACGCCTAGCATGAAAGCGAAAAAGGATGATACGCGTATCCAATTAGTGCGGGAATTGACGGAGGAAGATATTGTACGTTTGACGGAAATTAAAATCAAGCGTATCTCCAAATTTAACGCTTTCAAAGCCGACGAGAAGATTACGAATTTGATAGCGGAAATGGAAGCAGTACGCCATCATCTTGCCAATTTGGTGCAATATGCGATTGACTATTACCAACGCTTATTAGATAAATACGGTAAAGGCCGCGAAAGAAAGACGGAAATTACCACCTTCGATACAATACAAGCTGCGCAAGTAGTGGCAAATAACGCCAAATTATACGTCAATATGAAGGAAGGATTTATCGGTACAGGCTTGAAAAAAGACGAGTTTGTGCGCGATTGTTCCGATATTGATGACATTATTGTCTTCCGAAAAGACGGTAAATTTCAAGTGGTGCGCATAGCGGATAAGGTTTTTGTGGGTAAAGATATTATTCATGTAGATGTCTGGAAAAAAGGCGACGAACGTACGACTTATAACCTCATTTATATTGATGCGAAAAGCGGTCGTACGATGGCGAAACGCTTTAATGTCAAGTCCATTACACGCGAACGCGAATACGATTTAACGAAAGGAACAAAGGGTTCTAAATTGCTTTATTTTACGGCAAATCCAAATGGCGAAAGTGAAATTGTAACCGTGCAATTAACGCAAGGTTCGACGGCACGAAACAAGTTATTTGACTATGATTTGGGCGAATTAGCGATTAAAGGACGTGGCTCACAAGGTAATATTGTGACCAAATATCCGGTACGAAAGGTCACGTTCAAAGAAGCGGGACAAAGTACACTTGGCGCGATGAAAATATGGATGGATGAAGTCAGTGGTCGCCTAAATACAGGAGACCGCGGCGTTTTCCTTGGGGGATTTGATACTGGCGACCAAATATTTGTGCTGTACAAAAACGGTACTTACGAACTGACCGACTATGAAATGACCAATAGATATGACGTAAAAAATCTACTATATATTGGCAAATTTGATGAAAAACAAGTCGTGAGTGCGGTCTATTGGGAAGGCGCAAAGGGCATAACTGTGGTGAAACGTTTCCATATTGAAGCGACAAAACACGGACAGAAATACAGTTTCTTAACGGATCATAAATCATCGAAACTCTATTTCGCTACGATAGAAGATGCGCCAAAAATTCAATATACTATTCGCATAAAAGGTGGTAAAGAAGACCACGAAGTTAATTTAGCCGAGTTTATTGATGTGAAAGGCTGGAAAGCTATTGGTAATAGATTGACTGAAAATAAAATTATTAGTGTCAAAGATTTAACAGAGAAAAAGCCAGAACCGAAACCTGCTGCTACTAAAAAAGATGGACTTAAACCAGGTGATTCTATTGATTTTGATGTAGAAGGGGATGGGCAATCGAAGTTGTTTTAGGTGGAGGATTTGATTTTAAAATGATATAACTTTGAATATACCGCCCAAGGGTTAAAACCGTTGGCTGCCTATCTGCGTTTTGACGCAAATTGAAACGCGAAGATTAAGACGCAGACAGGCAGCCTACCGTTTCAACGGTGGGCGAAATTAGGATATATTACAAGTTATACTGTTTCAAAACCAAACGTATACTTTTTAAAAATAATACCAGCATAAAAAAGAGGTAATACGAACAAGTATTGCCTCTTTTTTCTTTATTCTAAGCGTCTTTTCTCCATTAAATGCCTTTCCTCTGCCGTGCTTTACTTACTTTTGCGGCATAATTGAACTTTAAGAAAATAAACATTCTTTGACAGATTTCTTTTTTTAATTAGAGATTTTCAAAGAATTAAATAAAACTACCAATATGAGCCTACTTACTGTCGGCAGTGTCGCTTTTGACGATATACAAACGCCTTTTGGTCATGCCAAAAAAATCGTCGGTGGCGCGGCAACTTACATTAGCATTGCAGCTTCTTATTTCACGAATGAATTGCAATTAGTCTCTGTAGTTGGAGATGATTTTCCACAAGAAACATTGGATTTATTGTCTAATTCTGGTGTAGATTTGGAAGGTTTGCAAATCAAAAAAGGCGAGAAATCGTTCTTTTGGGCAGGCAAATACCACGACAATATGAATGCGCGCGATACCCTCGACACGCAGTTGAATGTATTAGCGGATTTCGACCCTGTTTTGCCGAATAAGTACAAAAACGCTGACTATGTGATGTTGGGCAATTTAACGCCGGCAGTACAAATGCGCGTGATTGATCAGTTGGAAAGCAATCCAAAATTAATCGCATTGGATACGATGAATTTTTGGATGGATATTGCTTGGGATGAGTTGATGGCTGTGGTTAAAAAAATTGATGTTTTGATGATAAATGACGAAGAAGCGCGTCAGATGTCAAAAGAATATTCTTTGGTAAAAGCTGCTGCCAAAATCATGGAAATGGGGCCGAAATACCTCATTATCAAGAAGGGCGAACATGGCGCATTATTGTTCCATAAAGACCAGATTTTCTTTGCGCCAGCATTGCCATTGGCGGAAGTATTTGACCCGACAGGTGCGGGCGATACCTTTGCAGGTGGCTTTATGGGCTACGTAGCGCAGACGGATGATATTTCTTTCGAAAATATGAAACGTGCGGTCATTTTTGGCTCTGCAATGGCTTCTTTCTGTGTTGAAAAATTCGGCATTGAACAATTAAAAGAATTATCGAATAGCGACATCATTAACCGCGTCGAACGTTTTGTGGACTTGGTTAAATTTGATGCTAAAGTAGAAATATAAAAATGGCGGACGGTTTACGGCCGCTTCGCTTGACGGTGGACGGTCTGACATACACTATCGTATATGTTTCATATTGTGTCATTTTTTGCTAGAAAATAGCTTTTATTAAGCATTTAAACAGAAAAGGACGTATATTTGAATTTATAAAATGGGATGGTCGAATACTTCGACTATCCCATTTTTTGACCGTTGTAGCGAAATGATTAATTACTTTACAATTTGCAGCATTCTTGGGCACATATTCAGCATTTATTGGAGCGCGCTTGGCATTATGACCAAAACGGCGATGCCTATAATGCGGTAAAGTTGTATAAAAAAGTGGTTAAACTAGCACCAACTTGGTCAGTACCTTATCATTTTTTGGGTTTGTTATATCGTCAACGAAATGAGTGGAAACCTACGTTACATTACAGCCAAAAAGCGATAGAGACTAACCCACAAGACCAGACTGCTTGGCAAAGTATTGCACTTGCAGCAACGGCACTAAAACGTTGGCAAATAGCTCGAAAAGCATGGAATAAATTAGGCTTTGATTTTCGAGATAATAACAAGGCATTAGATTTAGATTTGGGTGCTATTCCGGTCTGTATTAATGCTAAAACAAAGCCCGAAATCATTTGGGCAGCACAGATAGACCCGGTGCGGGCACGTATAGAAAGCGTGCCACAACCTGCCTCGGGCAGACGCTGGGGCGAAGTGATTTTATTAGATACCAAACCGATGGGAAATCGAGTGCTAAATGGGCGAAAATTGCCCGTTTATGAGGAAGTAGAATTGATACGATTATCCCATTTTGAGACTTATGTAACGGTCTTGAACACCTCCTCACCGACCGATATTGATGTGCTAGATAGATTATGTTTGGATGCAGGAATAGGTTTTGATAACTGGTCAAAAGCGACCCGACAATTTTGGCATAGAAATGCTCCATTAATACCTGAATTTTACGACCAAAATAACCTTCCTGAACGTTTGCAAGCACATCGTTGTTTTATGGTCGCTATGGCGGCACAATCGCAGGAAATAGTACAGGAATTGTTGCAAAATTGGCAGATTATTACTTTACAAAACTATGATGGACTTTGGCGAGTAGATAACTAAAAATTGCTGATGCACAAACCGTTTTAATATGCTTCCCCAAAATTATTTTTCAGACAATTTTGCTCAAAAAATCAATATGAGAGTAGTTGTTTTATTGCTTTTAATCTTATTTTCTTTTCGTGTAAATGCACAAAACATAGAAGAAAATTCATTCCTAGCGCTGGCGGAGGATGGACGGCTAGAGCTGACTTCTGCGGGGGCTTCTCATTTCGCGCGTTTAGCACTAGATTGTATTCAAAAAGAGTATCCTAATAAACTTAATCAAGTTTTATCAGATTCGTCTCAATTGGATGAACCTCACGAATTGCATCCTGCTTTTTATGGCTGTTTTGATTGGCATTCTTCTGTGCATGGGCATTGGATGTTGGTGCGCTTGCTAAAGCAATTTCCGAATTTGCCAGAAGGCAATGAAATTCGTTCGAAGCTGAATGAAAATTTAACGAAAAAAAATATAATTGAAGAAGTGCGTTATTTGGATAATTCGAGCAGAAGTTGGGAACGTACTTATGGTTGGGCGTGGCTACTAAAATTGGCCGAAGAACTTTATACTTGGCAAGATTTGGATGCACAAAAATGGCATAATAATTTACTGCCTTTGACGGATGCCATTGTGTTGCGCTACGAAACATTCTTGCCCGTCCAGAAATATCCGGTGCGCACGGGGGTGCATCCGAATACCGCTTTTGGGTTGTCATTTGCCTGGGATTATGCCAATACGACAGGTGCTATTGAATTTAAGACATTGATAGAAGTGCGCGCACGAAAATATTTTCTGTTTGACCAAGATTGTCCGACGGATTGGGAGCCAAGTGGCGAAGACTTTTTGTCGGGCTGTATGGAGGAAGCTAATTTGATGAGCCGAGTGCTGACGAGGCGCGAATTTAATACTTGGTTTAAATATTTTATACCGAAAGATAAGCTTCTAGCGGTCGCTATTCCGGCGAATGTCAGCGACCGTTCTGACCCGAAAATCGTGCATTTAGATGGACTAAATTTAAGTCGATGTTGGAGTATGTACCAAGTTATTCCTAAAATTAGAAATCGAAAATATAAGCGAATAATGACTGAGGCGGCGCAACAACATTTGTTGCTCACTATTCCGAATATTGCCAGCAAACACTATGAAGGTTCGCATTGGTTAGCTTCATTTGCGGTCTATGCGCTGTCGGTAGAAACGGCTGTTCCTGCTGCGAAAACGAAGCCTTAAAAACCCTTATTTTCCTAGCCAAAAACCGAGTGCCGCCAAGCATATTCCAAAGACAATGCTACCACCAATATAGAGTAATAGCGTGCTATATTCGCCTAGTTTTAGTAATTCAAAACTCTCAAAAGAAAAGGTAGAAAAAGTGGTGAAACCACCACAAAAACCTGTCGCTAAAAAGAAGCGGAGGTCTTCTGTAAGCCAGTTTTCGCGAACTGCCAAGCCATAAATTAAGCCAATCAAAAAGCAACCTGCTAAATTGACAAAGAAAGTGCCTGCCGGAAAGACCGTTGTCGTTTTTGCCATTAAATAAACAGAAATTAGATAGCGAAAAATGCTACCTAAACCGCCGCCGAGACCAATGAGAAAGAGTGTTTTTAAAGGCATTATTTGATGGTATATTGATGATAGTATATGGAATAATGTGTACGACTAATTTACCGCAAAATTAAACGAAATTCCTGTTAATGCTTTGCAAACGTTCCCCAATTACTCGTTAATGGGTTTTTATTCTCGAAAAATGGCACTAAATTCACGACAAGAATAGTAAATCACATTTTTATGAATAATAATATCATCATTCGCGTCGTGCTTTTTGGAGCTTTGGCAATCATTTCGATTATTGCTGCACAGTCGTATTGGGTGATGAATACATGGGATTTGAAGGAAAAAGAATTCCACGAAAAAGTGAATATTGCGCTATTAAATGTAGCGGGCGAATTTAAAAAATTGGGACGTAACCTGCCTGATTTTGATTTGATAAATCAAGTGTCTTCTAACTATTATATCGTCAATGTCAATGATGATATCAATGTCAAAAATCTCGAATTTTTCTTGCAGCGCGAATTAGAACGTGTAGCATTGACCGAAGATTTTGAGTATGGTATTTATGATTGTGGTACTAATAAAATGGTGTATGGTGAGTATATTACCTATCAGCCACTAGGTGCGGGGACAGAAGGCTTGGAAAAAAGTGATTTGCCTGCTTTGGGAGAATTTGAATATTATTTTGGCGTGCGTTTTCCAAATCGTACCAGCCAGATATTGAGCAATATGCGCCCTACTATTGCACTGACTACGATTTTATTGGCAACCACGATTTTCTTTTTATATTCGATTTGGGTTATTTTGCGCCAGAAAAGATTGTCTGAAATGCAGAAAGATTTTATCAATAATATGACCCACGAATTTAAAACGCCTATATCGACTATTCGTATTTCGGCAGATACCTTTTTGGGAAATGAAAAAGTGAAAAACGACCCACGCTTGAAGCAATATGCGCAAATTATTAAGCAGCAAAATCAGCGTTTGAATAATCAAGTAGAAAAGGTGCTGCAGATAGCACGGATTGAACAGGATAGCTTTAAGTTGAATAAGGAAGAAATTAATTTGCACGAACTTTTAGACAGTATTTTTCAAAGTACGCGTTTGAAAATAGAGACCAATGGCGGTACTCTCGATAGCGAACTAAATGCAAGTTATCCCATCATTCGTGCTGACCGATTACACTTGACCAACATATTGCATAATCTATTAGACAATGCTGTGAAATACTGCCAAGAAGTGCCAGAAGTCAAGGTACGTACAAAGCAAAAAGGGTCGCGTATTTTATTTGAAATAGAGGACAAAGGGATTGGTATTGCTAAGGAATATCAAAGCCGTATCTTCGATAAATTTTACCGAGTACCGACTGGAAATGTACACAATGTAAAAGGCTTCGGCTTAGGACTTTTTTACATCAAAAATATCTGCCGTGCGCATGGTTGGAAGTTAGATTTGCAAAGTGAAATAGGAGAGGGGACGAAAATTTCCATTTTAATTTAGGGGACGGCAGACGGTCACTACGCTTGACGGGTATGACGAGTATAATTAGGCGAGGGCTAGCATTCAAACACTCAAAAATCAATCATTCAATCATTAATGAAATGAAGGCACACTTACTTTATGTAGAGGACGACGAAAGTTTAGGCTTTGTGACGCGTGACAATTTGGACTTGCAGGGCTATCAAATTACGCATTGTGTGGACGGCAAAACGGCCATTGATGCTATTGGTACGCAGACTTTTGATTTGGCCATATTGGATGTTATGTTGCCAGAAATAGATGGCTTTACCGTGGCGAAAGAAATTCGAAAATTTGACCGTGAAATACCCATTATTTTTTTGACGGCGAAGTCATTGAAAGAAGATAAAATATACGGTTTAAAACTGGGGGGAGACGACTATATTACCAAACCATTTAGTATAGAGGAGCTAATACTGAAGATTGAAATTTTCTTGCGCCGACGCAATATTACGGAAGCAAAATCGCCCGAAAAATATCGCATTGGTAAGTATGAATTTGACTATCAAAATTTGGAATTGACTATTGCAGATGATACGAAAACACTCACACAACGAGAAGCAGATTTACTCCGCTATTTTGCTGACCAACAAAATCAAGTGCTCAAACGCTCCGTGATTTTGGAGCGTGTTTGGGGGGAAGATGATTATTTTTTGGGGCGTAGTTTGGATGTTTTTATTTCGCGCTTGCGCAAATATTTGAAGGCAGATAGTGATTTGAAAATTGAAAATATACATGGTGTTGGTTTTCGATTGAAAACAAGGAATTGATTTATTAGTGCTTTTTCATTGAAAAAGCACTAATAAGCGACATTTTTAAGCAAAAAAATATCAAAATAGCCGTAACTATATTTAATATAAATATAATTTACTTAATAAAGATATATTATTTTGTTTGTTTTGAATTTCTCCTTAATTTTGTGCGATTGAAAAAACACAATCTTAGACAACAATTTTTCATCTAAGGACATATTCCTTATCTAGGAACAAATTTTTAAAATTATTTTCAATTCATATCGAAATAAGATAAATGTTTCGGTATAAAATAATAGTCGCTATGACCAAATTGACACTTTATGATGCATTCACGAAAGTGTCGTCTGTTGAAAGAAGTCGAATTACGAACTTTTTGCAAGAGCATTTGGATGACAACCAAGTTCAATTAGAAGACATTCAACAGGCGTTAGACTATGCGGTGAAAGATGTGCCTTCTTTTGGTGGTTTTATTGTGAGTGTAGAAAAAGACGGTGAAATCGTTGGTTCTACAATCGTCAGTAATACTGGCATGGGAGGGTTTACAGCCAAGCACTTAATGGTCTTTTTAGCGGTTCATAAAGCGCATAGAAGTAACGGAGTTTTAGGTAAATTAATGGACAAAACGTTGGCACGCACAAAGGGTGATTTAGCACTGCATATCACTCCAAAGCATCCCAACTACGACCGCCTAAAAGAATTCGGTTTTCAAGCTCGTTACGTCGAAATGACGCTTTCTTAATGGAATAACTACACAACTGTTTCCATTAGTATCGCTTACACTATTTTACCTGATTTCGGAGAAAATTACACAACAGAGTATAGTTGCAAATATAGTACATCAAGCATTCGTCTTGTCCGTACCTAGCCTTTTTCGTACCTTTCCGAAATGAATTCCCACGCTATCTTACATTTATCGAAAGATGCCATTTTGCGTCCAATCATCGAACGCGCGCAATTAGAAAAGCATGAACCGCACACCGATTTGTATTTTCAATTGGTGCGTTCCATCATTTTTCAGCAATTGTCTGGAAAAGCAGCGGGTACTATCCACGGGCGTTTTTTAGATTTATTTGAAGATAAATATCCCAATACAAAAATACTGGCTAAGATGGATTTGGCGACTTTGCGCACCGCAGGCGTATCGCGTCAGAAAGGCAGTTATTTGCAGAATATCGCGCAGTTTTGGTTGGATGAAAAACTGACAAATGAAAAATTGCTTGCTATGGAGGATGATGACTTGGTCAATTATTTAACGCAAATAAAAGGCGTAGGCAAATGGACCGTACAAATGCTATTGATGTTTACTTTAGAACGCCCAGATGTTTTTCCGATGGATGATGGTGCTATTCAAAACGCCATGCAAAAGCTCTACAACTTTGAAGCAAAAGGTAAAGTCTTAAAGAAAAAAATGACAGAAATAGCCGAGCTGTGGCGACCGTATCGGACGATGGCTTGTCGGTATTTGTGGTATTATTTGGATACGAAAGTGTAAGGATTTACGATTTTTTGAGGTATGATTTTTGTGACATTTTTTTATTTTTTAACTTCCAAAACATCCGCAATTTTACGGTCATTCGCCAAGCGTGGCACTTTATTTTGCCCGCCTAATTTACCTTGCGATTTCATATAATTTCTAAAAGCATCACGTGCTAAAGAAGTGATTTTCAGCGGCTTTAAAACCTTTCCAGCTATCAAATCTTGATAATAAATATTTTGTACAATCATCTCTTTATCAAGTAGTTGTGCGAATTTTCTCACATCATTTGGCACTTCTTCAAATTCCACTAACCACTCATGATAAGGCGTGCCACCTTCAGGCGGTGTAATTTGTGGCGCAACAGTAAACTCTATGATTCTTACGCCTGTTTCGGCACAGACTTTTAGCATCGCTTCTTCCACTTCTTTTCCAATCACATGCTCTCCAAAAGCAGAGATAAAATGCTTGGTGCGTCCTGTCACTTTCAGGCGCGGCGGGTCGAGGGAGACGAATTCCACTGTATCACCAATATTGTAGCCCCAAAGTCCAGCATTATTGTTAATAATAATGGCGTAATTGACATCAATTTTGACTTCTTTTAGGCTTAGTCGTTTGGGGTTTTCGTTAAATATTTCATCTGCTGGCACAAACTCGAAAAAGATACCAGAATTGACATTTAGCAATAAACCCAGTTCGGCTTGACTGTCTTGAAAAGCAATAAATCCTTCGGAAGCGGGGTAGGTTTCGACGCTGTCAATACGCCCGCCAACCAAGGTTTCGAGTGTGGCGCGATAAGGCTCAAAATTAACGCCACCGTAGGCAAATAAATTAAAATTTGGGAAAATTTCGCGCACGGTTTGCTTACCTGTTTTTTCTAAAAGGCGTTCGTAATACATCTGTACCCAGGGCGGAATACCGCTAATCATACGCATATCTTCGTGCATCGTTTCTTCTACGATGGCATCGAGTTTTTCCTCCCATTCTTCAATACAATTGGTCGTATAGCTTGGTTTCTGCGAAGATTTTAACCAATTCGGTACTAAATGATTACTAATACCGGACAAACGCCCCGTCAGAATACCGTTCTTCGTTTCCAATTCCGGACTGCCTGATAAGAAAATTAATTTGCCATCCAGCCAAGAAAAATTACCTGTTTGAGCAGCATAATTAAACATCGCATCACGTGCAGTATCAAAGTGATTGGGAATACTATCTTTGGTGAGTGGAATGTATTTTACCCCTGAAGTGGTACCTGACGTTTTTGCAAAGTATTTGGGAATACCGGGCCACAAAATATCCGCCTCGCCTTTTATCACGCGGTCTATCCAAGGGCGCAAAGCTTCATAGTCGCGTATAGGGACTTGCTTTCTAAAATCGTCGTAGGTTTTGATATTCTCAAAGCCATGGTCTTTACCAAAAACGGTTTTTTTGCCCCCTTTTATTAAGTCTGAAAACACTTCCTCTTGGCACTCAACAGCACGGGCTGCCCAGCGTGCTATTTTTCTGGCAATAAATTTGGCAAAAGGTTTAACAAGAATACTTTTGAAACCCATTTTTAGACGATTGACGGGGAGACGCTTGACGAATGATAGTCGTGTATCTTCCCTAATTTTAGAAAATATTGATAGACAAATTGGTGTGAAACAGATTAATTTGCCCTTTAACGCGAAGGTAACAAATGGATGCTTTTTACCTAGCAAAAAAGTGGTATCTTTGTGGCTGTAGTCTTGTTGACCATTCCTCAGGAATGGAACAAAAATAAATTAACATTCTTGGCTGCTTCTTTTTAGCTTATTTTTTCCTTTAAAATCAGTCATAGTATTAACAATACTCCTTCTTTTAAAGAAAATCTAAACTAAAAATAAGCTAGCCAATAACGTCAATCTATTCTTATCTCATTCCTTATATTTCCCGAAGCATAGTCCCGCAATTTTTAGATACCATAATGTAATGACTTACATGAGAGGAGTTTTTATTGTCATATTATTAAATTTTTCATTGACGTTGACTGCGCAGCAGGTACAATGGGCAATGCAAGTCGTAGATTATTCTAGTCAATACGGGCAGACTTCCTATGCTGCTAAGCAAGCTTTAGGTGTACCCAATGCAATGAATAGTGGCGCAAATACCCAAAATTTGGCTTGGGCACCAGCACGCGAAGAAAATGTGAGAGGTGAAAAAATTCATGTGCGCTTTGCAGTGTCTGTTGCAGCGCGGCAAGTAATCGTGGCGGAAAGTAAAAATCCGGGGGCAATTACGCGTATTGTTTTTGTGGATACGGAGAGAAAGCGACATATTATATACGAAGATTTAAATCCGAAACCAGTAGCGACTGCACAACGACTTTTTGCACATCGTTTTCCACAGACGGATTATAAAGTTAGAGATGTGATTGTCGAATTAAAAACAACAGCCGTGCTGGGCATGAATCAGATTGACGCAATCGGTATTTCGACGAGCGACGTGGAAGTGAGTTTGGAAATAAAAGAAGAATTGGTGGCAAAAGGAAAACTGCCAGCAGGAGCTGAATTTTTAGGCAATGAAATTAATTCTGAATTTGCAGAACGCTTGCCTATTATTTCGCCTGACGGAAAGACCCTATATTTTGCTCGAAAATATCATCCACAAAACATAGGGGAAGACAATCAAGATGACATCTGGAAGAGCACTTTGCTAGCGAATGGCACTTGGTCGCGTCCGCTAAATGTGGGTGCGCCGTTGAATAATCGCAATCATAACTTTGTGGTAGCAGTAGCGCCTTCTGGCAATACTTTATATCTCGCCAATGATTATAATGGACCTGCTAAAGATGGTATTTCGGTTAGTCATCTGGATAGCCGCAGTTGGTCGCGTCCGCGCACCTTGCGCATCAAAGACCATTATAATGAAAGTGATTATGTCTGTTATCATTTAAGTACTGATGAGCAAGTTTTACTGATGTCAGTAGAGCGTCGAGAAGGTTTGGGCAACCGTGATTTATATGTTTCTTTTCGACAAAAAAATGGCGATTTCTCTAAGCCAAAAAACTTAGGCCGCGATGTCAATACGGTCAGCGATGAAAGCAGTATTTTCTTAGCTGCCGATGGTAAAACAATTTATTTTTCGAGTACAGGACATCAGGGTTATGGGGGGTTTGATATGTACGTTAGCCGTCGTTTGGACGAGACATGGACCAGTTGGACGCCGCCGATTAATCTCGGAAATGAACTCAATACTGCTGGCAATGAATACAATTATACTATTCCCGCCTCGGGCGATTATGCTTATTATGCCTCAGATGCGCAGAGTGGCATGAGTGATATTTATCGAGTACGGTTGCCGCAAGAAGTACGGCCTGAGCCAGTTGTTTTGATACGTGGCCGCTTGAAAGATGCGTCTTCTAATCAATCTGTTTCGGGAGATTTGGCGTATCAATTTTTTCAAAAAAATAAAAAACAAACAACTATATCTGCTGACGCAAATGGCGAATTTACAATGGTTTTGCCCTACGGAGCAGATGTGGCGGTGCAAGCAGAAGTGCCTGGCTATTTTGCTGTGAGTGACCGAATGAAATTGACGGGCAATCAGTTAGAAGATTTAGATTTTGATATTCAGAAAGAAGAGGGCGAAGCAACGACTATTACGCAGTTAGAGCAACTACAATTGCGGTTGTATCAGTTAGAAAAAGAGTTGGAATATTTAGAACTGGAACGCATGCAAACGGTAGCTCGGTCTTTGCCAAAGCCCGAAGACGCTGCACCAAAGCCTTATAGTAGTGATCCGGAATTGATGGCTATTCGTAAAAAATATGAACGATTAAAGCAAAATGCAGGAGAAACATTGGCTAAAAAAGGCAACACAAATACGGATGCTTATAAACCTGTTTTTTCCGATGATGATGAGAAAGAAGAGAAGACGATTAAAGAAGATGATGAATTAGCGGAAATGAAGAATAAATTTAATCGAGCAAATAAAAACACTGCTGCGACTAGGATGGAATATATGGACTTTGATATTATAGAGCAAAATGTACGAGAAGAATTGGAAACGAATTTGCACAGCCAAATTGAAAAAGATTTACAAGAAGAACTGTTAGCTGAAGCAAAACGAGAAGTAGAACAAGAACTAGATACACCCGCAGCGCGGCAAAAGCTACGCGATATGGAGGCTGATATTTTAACTCTAAAATCAACGAATGTGTCCGTAAATGCTGATGACACTCAAGATGAATGGCTTGAAGAAATTAAAGCAGACTTGAGAAAAGTATTGGAAGATGAAGTGCGATTGGAATTGCGAAAAGAGTTGCGCCCTGAAGTGAAAGCGGAACTTCGAAAAGAATTGGAATATCAGGTGAAAAAAGAATTGGAGGTAGAATTACGGCAAAAAATTGAAATACAAGTGCGTGCTGAAATAGAGCGAGAAAATCAAGTCAATACTAAGGAAAATGCACCAACTAAAGAAGAAGTAGAAGAGGATGAAGCCGAAGCTGCGCCATTTATTCCTAAGTATAAAGAAATAGAAAAAGATATTTTATTGGTACCAATAGAGGTAGGAGAAGTGATTGCTTTAAATAATATTTTCTTTGATTCGAATAAAGCCACTTTGAAAACAGAAAGTGACCCAGAATTGGCGCGAGTATTGACTTTTCTGCAAAAAAATCCAAACTTGACGATAGAGGTAGGTGGGCATACAAATGGCTGGTGTAGTCATGTCTTTGCGAATGAATTATCTGAAAATAGAGCACAGATGGTAGCGAATTATTTTATTCAAAATGGCATTGCTGCAGAGAAAATAAAATTTCATGGTTATGGCAAAACACAACCTGTCGCTTCTAATGAAAGTAAGGCGGGACGACGTAAGAACCAACGTGTGGAGTTGCGTATTTTGGCAGTAAATTAGCACTATATAGGTATGGAATATTTTTAAAAATATTCCATACCTTTTCACTCGTATATATATCTTTCTTCTACCTTTCCCAAAAAAATTTCCGACCTTCGTATCGTTTTTTTAATCATCTGAACACTGAGCACAATTAAGATTATATGAAATTATACACAACGGATACCCTAAATTTTCTTTCCAAACTTACCCCGAGGCGTATCTGGAATGCTGCTCAATTGGTCAGTTCTTTCTACGTTACCAAGTGGCGTAAAAAGCCAACACAATGGGGTTTGCCGATGACTATTTCTATAGAACCAACTACCGCCTGTAATCTTCGTTGCCCAGAATGCCCATCTGGTTTGCGTTCCTTTACACGTGAAACAGGTAACTTGAAAGAAGACTTTTTTCGAAAAACAATGGACGAATTATACAAAGACTTATTGTATTTGATATTCTATTTTCAAGGCGAGCCTTATATCAATCCTAATTTTTTGGATATGGTTAAATATGCATCAGACAAAGGCATATATACTATCACATCCACTAATGGGCATTTTTTGAATGATGCCAATGCCAAAAAAACGATTGAAAGTGGTTTGGATAGAATGATTATTTCGGTGGACGGTACCACGCAAGAAGTGTATGAAAACTATCGAAAGGCCGGCAAACTAGAAACGGTTTTGCAAGGAGCGCGTAATGTGGTAAAATGGAAGAAAAGAATGAATTCTAAAACACCACACATTATTTTTCAATTTTTAGTCGTGCGCCCAAATGAACACCAAATTCCAGAAATATATCGCCTAGCAGAAGAAATTGGAGTAGATGAAGTGAAGCTCAAAACGGCACAAGTTTATGATTATAAACACGGCAATGATTTGATACCAACTATCGGACAATATGCACGCTATGAAGAAACAGAAGACGGAACTTGGCAGGTAAAAAACGAATTATTGAACCATTGTTGGAAGTTATGGCACTCTTGTGTCATTACTTGGGATGGCTTAGTGGTGCCTTGTTGCTTCGATAAAGATGCTGATCATAAATTGGGAGATTTGAAGCAAACTCCTTTTGCAGAGCTATGGCATGGACAACCTTATCAGCAATTTCGAGAATTATTACTTAAAGGTAGAGATAAAATTGACATATGCCAAAATTGTACTGAAGGATGTAAAGTATGGGCTTAAAATTATTTTATCATATTTAATTACTTTGAATTTTAATCAATTACACTTATTGTTTAGTTTTAATTTATTTAAAAGCCTATATTATGTGTTGTTTTTCGTGTTTTGTAATCCATATAAGTGCTTATCTTTTTTTTTAAAAACTTTTGTTCTACAAATGAAACCCTACGTAATATTATTCGTATGTGTGTGTAGTATATGTAGAATAATGGTTTTGTAACAATAGATTTCCCCGCTCTTTTTCTGTCAAAAGAGGCTTGATTTTTGAAAAAAGGCTGCGAATGTCTATAAAAAAAGTTGTTATTGCAAACTTTTTATCGTAAATTTGCAATTCGTTCATTTTTTACTGACATACTTATATCGTTATACATCCATTTTATCCCAATAGGTAAAAAAGGAACCGCCCTACATAATTATTCACTTGAACATATACATTAAGAAGTCTGCGTGTAGCAACTCACAAGGCCCGACGCGACGCTGCAATAATATCACGTCCGTCAATTATTACTGTTGACCCTAGTATAATGAAAGTGGTACCCCCAGACCAAACCATTTAAGAGTCAACAAAATTTAGTTTTTTAATAATCGTATTAGATTGACAACAAACATCATTGAGAGAATTTACACCAGTTATATAGTTAGATAACATTTGTTTTATTCCTCAAAACAGCAGCGTAAATGATTACTTACAAAACCATTTTTTCCGGACATTTAGAATTCGGATCAAAAAGAACTTACGACAAGGTGGTAGAAATGTACCGACATCGGACTGAAAACTACTACCGAAACGCCGTCATTCTAGAAGAAGAGGACGTATTTGATGAAGAACGCCTTTGTCTAGATGTCCCCCGTTTGATTACTCAGTCATCACAGAAATATTGGAACAATACGACTAATTTGTTACGATATGTAGCTGATTTTGCAGTGGCTGGTAACTTCCGTGCTTGGAAACTAGAGAACGGAAAATGTCTTGCTCACGTGGATATTGAGCCAAAAGGTGATAAAATCGCCGTACAACAATTTCTGAAAGGTCGTGAACTAATTTCGGAAACAGGTATGGAAGATGAAGCACACAAAGCCTTGACACGCGCCATCACAAAATTTGAACGGCATGCCTTCGCTTATGAGCGTCGGGGCTTTACTAATTATCGGTTGGGCAATTATGATGATGCTTTGTATGACTATAAGAAAAGCATTGATTTAAGTCCAAACAATGCCGAGCCTTACGTAGGGATGGCTTATGTGAAGCGTCAGAAAGGTGAATTAGTAGATGCTACTGTAGATATGGGCAAAGCATTGACTAAGTGTATTCCACATCAACACATTTATTGGCAAGCACGTCGGGTCAAAGGAGAAATGCATTTGGAATTGAAAGAATATCAAAAAGCTATTCTTGAATTTAAAATGTTCGTCAATCGAATTCCTAAATTTTTGAAAACGGACCCAAACATCAAACGTATCAAAGATGTATATGCCAACTATGGCAAAGCACTAATTGGTGCGGGAGAATATAGCACAGCTATCGAAATGTTCAACAAATCCTTAGCTGCACATGATAAAGAAAACGAAAACCAATTTGCAGAAGAATTCCTTTACCGTGGTATTGCTCGCCAAAAAGCAGGGCAAAAAGGCTACGTAAAAGATTGGAAAGAAGCTGCCGAATTAGGAAGTAAAGAAGCAGCTGAATTGCTAGAAACGGTAGCGTAATTCAGACGTAGATAAATAAAACGAAAAGTAAGGTCAGTCGTAAATTATACGGCTGACCTTCTTTTTTTGATATAAGGGGCTTAGAAAATAGTGCCTATATTAGAGTTGTTTACAAATAACAAATTCGCATATGAAAATACCTTTTTCCTTCTAAGCAATTGATAAAACGCCTTCCGTAGCTAGGGCTATGAGCGGGTTTTCTAAATCCCTTAAAAGAAAAAATCTAAATTTCATATATCGAATTCTTATTTGTAAACAACTCTATTAGATTAAAAATTCAACTATCTAAGCCTAAGTCACATCCTTTCCGTATCATATAGCGTTCTTTTAATCGGTGTAAGCTTATTCTTGCATTCTATTTATTCAATCAATTATTATACGACAATGGATTTACTTTGGAATGGCGTTTTATTAGGATTGACCTTGAGTATAATGGTTGGACCCATTTTATTTGCGCTAATACAAACAAGTATTGAATATGGCTTTCGGCGCGGACTAGCAGTCGGTGCAGGTGTCTGGGTAAGCGATGCCTTATATATAGCGGCAGTTTACTTCGGAATGACTTATGTCAGTGTAGTCACCAATTGGTCAGGATTTGAACAAACAGTAGGAAGTATTGGTGGGCTTATTTTGATGGGCTTTGGAATCGGAATGTTGGTAACAAAACCACCTGCCTTACCAGCAACGAAGAAGCCTACAGAAGAAAGCATGGATGATTACTTCATAGATGCATTGGAAGTAGAAATAGGTAAGACACCATCTTATGGCGCACTTTGGTTAAAAGGCTTCTTAATCAATACTATAAACCCATTTACTCTTTTCTTTTGGACAGGCATTACAAGCACAATTGTATGGAAAGATGCCTTGACGAATAGCGATGCTATTCTTTTTTATGGAAGTATATTGTTCACTATTATCATCACTGATGGTTTGAAAATTTGGTTGGCTAAATTAATTCGTACTTCTTTAAAAACTATTCATATTTTGCGCCTGCGCCAAGTCTCTGGAGTAGCCTTATTTATTTTTGGTATAGTACTAATGATACGTGTATTTTTTCTCTAAAACCGGTCATTTAATCAGTCAGGTCATAAACGTATTGCGTTTTATTTGACAAAAAATTATACTTCTTTTGCCGCTTTATGTGGGCCGTTTAAAAAAATGAACTATTTTTGGGCAAGCCGTTTGTCAAATATGAATTCAATTTGATAGCTAATGGCTTGATTATCAATAACTTAACTAAGAAAACTAACTAAATTTAGCTAAAGAATGACCTTTCCAGCAGATTTAAAATATACAAAAGAACACGAATGGGTACGTGTGGAAGGAAATATTGCGACTATTGGAGTAACTGATTTTGCGCAAAGCGAATTAGGCGAATTAGTCTATGTCGAAGTAGAAACAGTAGAAGAGGAGTTAGCAATAGAAGAGGTGTTTGGAACAGTAGAAGCTGTCAAAACAACTTCAGATTTATTTATGCCTATTTCGGGTAAAATCATCGAATTTAATGCTAAGTTAGATGAAAATGATGGCGACGACCCAACACTTGTCAATTCTGACCCTTACGGCGAAGGTTGGATTGTGAAGATAGAAATAAGTGATCCTGCTGAATTAGAAGAATTAATGGATGCAGAGGCTTATGAAGCTTTAGTTGCCTAAATTTAAGGCGATTAATTTTTTTTTAAAAAAATACTACTAGATACACCAAAATGAAAATGAGGTGCATCTATACCAATAGAAATTAGGACAGCCGGATGAATTCGGTTGAAATAATTACTCGAAAGTCGAGTTTCATGTTGATTGAAAATTTGAAATCATTTACCTACCCTATATTATGGGGACTATTTATCTTGGCATTGTCGATAGGGCCTGGGCCTAATTTGCCCAACACTTTTGATTTAGAACCAGATAAATTAGCACATGCCTTTGTATATGGCGTATTAGTTTGGTTGTTTTTGTATGTATTTCAAAAGCAACAAAAACTAAACACGAAAAGAATAGTAGTCGTTATAGTCGGCTGCGCTTTGTATGGACTTTTATTAGAAATTATACAAAAAACGTTCTTTCCGCATCGCTATTTTGAATTGGGCGATGCAATTGCCAATACCATTGGTGCAGTGTTAGGTTATTTGATTTTTCGACTAAAAAAAGCAAATAACTAAGAGTAGTATTTGCAAACAAAACGAATTAACTTTATATTTTTTAATAAAAACCTCGTTGGATATGTTTGACATAGCAATCGGGGGCAGTGCGCTAGGAATTTCCCTAGTAGCTCTTGCTGCATTAGTAGTTGGTGTAATATTTTTCTTACGCCATAGCTTTAGCAACAATGACAAAGACGCACTAGCCGCCAAGTATGCAGACGGAAATTTGCCTCTGGCGGCACGTAATAAGTACCCAGAAGCAAATCCGTTCCAGTGGCGTACGGTTTTTCTGCTTTCAGGTTTAATGTTAGCTTTCTTGACGGTTGTTTTAGCGTTTAGCTGGACAACTTATGATGAAGAAATCTATATTCCTGAAGGTGCAATGGAGCTCGAAGATGATATGATGATTGAGCCTCCTCGTACTGCAGAACCACCACCGCCACCGCCACCACCGCCACCACCTGTTATTGAGGAGGTGCCGGAAGAAGAATTGACGGAAGAAGAAGAACCTGAATTCGTCGATCAAACGATTGAAGAAGAAACCGTTGTGGAAGAGCTGGTTGTAGAAGATGCACCACCACCACCACCACCACCGCCGCCACCACCGCCACCGAAAGTAGAAGAAATTTTCAAGGTAGTGGAGCAGATGCCTCGTTTTAAGTCTGACAAATGCGAAGGTATGGGCGACAAAAAAGAAATTGAAAAGTGTGCACAACAGGAGATGTTGAAGTTCATTTATAAGAACATCAAATATCCACCAATTGCACGTGAAAATGGCGTTGAAGGTACGGTAGTTGTCCGCTTTGTAGTGGAGAAAGACGGTAGCGTAAAAGACGCAGAAATTTTACGTGATATTGGAGCTGGTTGTGGTGCTGAGTCACTTCGCGTGGTCAATATGATGCCGAAGTGGAAAGCAGGTAAACAACGTGGACGTAACGTACGTGTTTACTTTAACTTGCCCGTAAAATATAAATTAGAGTAAACGGAAGGTTTGAGTTTTCAGACCACTTCTATCTAATTTTTTCAAAAGCGATTATTCCTTCGGGAGTAATCGCTTTTGTGTTTTAAGTAATTGATTATCAATTGTTTAAGTGGAAGTATTTTTTAAAAGTACACACCAGAAACGACTTGCCTCGCATCTTAATAGTATAGGCTTTCTGCTTATAGACGCTTTCCGGAAATAGCGCAATACATAAGTAACTGACACTAATTAATTCAGTATTTTAAACGTATCTTTTTCCGCTATTTTCCTCTTAAAAATGCTTCCGTAGAATGGTCTATGCAAGAATTTTTAAAAGAAAACTATCGAAAAAATCTATCGCTTAAAATTACCGAATTAATCAATGTCAGGTACTTACATTTTTTCATTTCATTTTAAACAAGATTGCTATGTTTGATTTAACTATCAGCGGGCAAGGGCTATTGTTTGCCTTTGCTGGGCTGGCTGTATTGGTGATTGGTATCATCTTTTTCGCTCGTCGAATGTAAATTTGTTTTGAACTAGAAAATAATTGCTAATTGCTCAAAATAACTAGCCCTTAGATTTTGGTGCGGCTATTTTTGTAGCAAATATCCAAAATCTAAGGACTAAAATCCATATAATGCCTACTTTTACCAAACAACTTTCGCACGATAGTTGCGTTAAATAAAGGCATCAGCTATATTTGTATAGCACTTGGAAAACGAGGCGATAGATTTTTGTAAAAGAACGGAATAGGAGATTGATTATAAAGTAATTACGCTTTATCAAGTATTCATTCCATCAAGCATCAGATATGAAACAATTAGCAATTATATTTTCTTTTTTGGTATTGCCGCTAGTATTGGGCGCGCAAACGGATAGTAAATTGGCACAGCAATATTTTAGTGACGGCGAGTTTGAAAAAGCAGCCGTTTTGTATGATAAGTTGTATACTGCCAACGCGCGTAATGATTATTTTTTCAATAGATATGTCGAATGTTTATTGTCTTTAGAAGACTTTTCGACAGCCGAAAAAGCAATTAAAAAAGAGTTGAAAAAATCGCCAGAAAAGGTGCAATTATATGTCTCCTCAGGCAAAATATATGAGCGTCAGTTCATGGATGATAAAGCACAGGAGGAATATGAAAAAGCGATTAAAAAATTGCCAGCTGACCGCTTTATGGTCACCAAGCTGGCGAATGCTTTTTTGAATTTAACCAAATACGACCTTGCTGCACAGACTTACGAAAAGGGCGGCAAGTTGCTCAACGACAACGAAGTTTTTGCCTACAATCTCGGTGACTTGTATCGTAGAAAAGGCGACGAACCAAAAATGATTGAGAATTATTTGTATAGCCTAACTTCTAATCCTGGGCGCATTAATTCCTTGAAAACGATGTTTCAACGCTATTTGTCGGAAGATGGTTTTGTGGAATTGCAAACGCAATTATACGCTTTGGCGCAAGCAAATCAAGACGCAACACAATGGCCAGAACTATTGGAGTGGGTATTTGTGCAAAAAAAAGACTATCGAAATGCCTTGCGACAGGCGAAGTCATTGGATAAGAAATTGGAGGAAAATGGTGGACGTGTATTCCGTTTAGGTGGAATTGCTCAGAACGATAAAGACTACGATGCAGCTGTTGCAGCTTATGATTATGTGATACAAGATAAGGGCGCCATTTCGAGTTTTTATATCGATGCCAAGCGTGAACTATTACGCTGCAAACGCGCGAAAGTAGTGGAAAATTTTAACTATACCGAGGATGATTTACGGGTGTTGGAAACCGAATACAATGCCTTTTTAGATGAATTTGGACGCACCAAAACAACGGCAAGTATCGTCGCAGAATTGGCAGAATTGGAGGCTTTTTATTTGAATGACTTAGATAAAGCCATCTCTATTTTAGATGGTATGATTAAATTTCCTGGTATCGAGAAAAAGGCACAAGCGCGTGGCAAAATTAATCTAGCCGACTTCTATTTGATGAAAGGCGAGATATGGGAAGCAACGCTTTTATATTCACAGGTTGACAAAGATTTTGAAGAAGACATTTTGGGACATGAGGCGCGTTTCCGTAACGCAAAATTGTCTTACTATAATGCTGACTATCAATGGGCGCAAGCACAATTTGATATTTTAAAATCGTCAACATCAAAACTAATAGCTAATGATGCCTTAGATTTATCGGTTTTTATCATGGATAATTTAGGTTTGGATACGACGACGACAACGCTTGAATTATACTCTGATGCAGAACTTTTAACCTTCCAAAATCGCTTTGAGTCTGCCTTCCAAAAGTTAGATACTTTGACACGTGATTATCCAGAACACAGTTTGAATGACGATGTACTTTACGCCAAAGCGCAAATTTATTTTAAGCAGCGCGAATACACAAAAGTAGTGCAAATGTATGAGCAAATTATCGAAAAATATCCAGAAGAAATACGTGCTGATAATGCGCTGTTTAAGCTGGCAGCACTCTACGAAAATCAACTGAATGACCTCGAAAAAGCGCAAAGTCTTTACGAACAATTATTCTTAGATTACTCTGGCAGCACCTTCGCCGTAGAAGCGAGAAAACGCTATCGCGCTTTACGTGGTGACAATATCTAATACGTAAATCGGATTTGCAATCCGAGCTACTTCATACGTAACCCAGATTTGGAAGACAAATCTGTTTGGCTGCTTTATCAGCTCGGATTGGAAAATCCGAGTTACGTACTCAGCAGACTTGTCTTGCAAATTCGAGTTTATTCCCTACCTTTCCACCGTGAATATCCTTTTAATAGAACCATTCTTTAGCGGTAGCCACCAACAATGGGCGGAAGACCTGCTGGTGAATAGCACCCACGATATACGCTTACTCACGCTACCCGGATATCATTGGAAATGGCGTATGTATGGCGGCGCAGTTACTTTAGCCAAGCAAGCTTTAGCACTCGATTTTCAGCCCGACCTTCTGCTAGCGACCGATATGTTGGATTTAACGACTTTCCTCGCTTTAACTCGACAACGTTTTGCCAATATTCCTAATGCTATTTATTTTCATGAAAATCAATTGACCTATCCGTGGTCGCCCACCGACCCCGATGTTGCCTTAAAACGGGATGGACATTATGCTTTTACGAATTATACCAGTGCATTAGCTGCGGACAAAATTTTCTTTAATTCTCCCTATCATTTAGCTTCTTTTAATGAAGCTTTGCCCGCTTTTTTACGCCAATTTCCTGACCATAAAGAGTTGAATAATGCAACTCTTATTCGTCAGAAAAGTAGTGTTTTGCCATTGGGGATGGACTTGAGGAAATTTGATAAACACAAGAAAATAAAAGAGAATAATGTTCCCGTTTTACTCTGGAATCATCGTTGGGAATATGATAAAAATCCAGACGCATTTTTTAAAAGTCTATTTCAGTTGAAAGCTGAAGGCATTGCCTTTCAAGTGATTATTTTAGGTGAACAGTATAAGAAATCGCCTAAAATATTTGCGAAAGCAAAGGATAAATTGGCGAACGAAATTATCCATTTTGGCTACGCAAATAGTTTTGAAGAATATGCAAAATGGCTTTGGAGGGCAGATATTTTACCCGTAACAAGCCAGCAAGATTTTTTTGGAGGAAGTGTAGTGGAGGCGATGTATTGTGATTGTTTACCGATTTTGCCGAACCGTTTGGCTTATCCGATGCATGTTCCTGCTGAAAAACGGACTGATTTTTTCTATAATGATGCTATAGACTTTTACAAAAAGCTAAAAACGAGCTGTATTGACTTCGCAAAGCGAAAAGAGCAAATGGTTTTTAGTGATTTTGTAAGTCATTATGATTGGTTTACTTTAGCCCCTAAATACGATGCTGCTTTCAGCAAAATGAACAACATTAAATGAGAGACATATCATTCCAAAATAAGAAAATTGCCTACCAAAAAAAAGGTAAAGGCACACCATTAGTTTTGCTACACGGCTTCTGTGAAGACCAACGAATGTGGGAGGATTTTGCGCCTTATTTGGTCGATTATTTTAAAGTAATTACCATTGATTTGCCCGGCTTTGGGCAGTCCGATGTGTGGAAAATAATTAGTATAGATGTGATGGCGGACGCAGTAAATGCGGTTTTGAAAAAAGAAAAAATCAAAAAATGTGTGCTGATTGGGCATTCGATGGGTGGTTATGTAAGCCTTTGTTTTGCCGAAAGATATGCCCATAAATTAATGGGTATGGGCTTATTTCATTCGCATCCTTATGCAGATGAAGAAAGCAAAAAAGAGAATAGAACACGGAGTATTAATTTTATAGAAAAATATGGACATGCGCTTTTTGTCAAGCAGTTATTTCCTAATTTATTTGAAGCAAAGTATGCGCGCAACAATCAACATCTGCTCGATATTATGACACTTCGCGCAAGTCAATTGCAACAAAAAGGCATTGTAGAGGCTACGAAAGCGATGCGCGATAGAACGGAAAAAACAGCCATACTACGCAATGTGATTTGTCCTGTTTTGATGATTATTGGCGAACAAGACACTGCTGTTCCTTCCAAAAGTGCGGAGCAAATGACGAGCCTCGCAGCAGTCTCAGATATTCATATTTTCGCCGAAATTGGACACATGGGAATGTTTTCCAAACGCAAAGAAACGCAACGGATTGTACGTAATTTTACGCGTTTTTGTGCGAATTTTGTAGTAAAAGTAGAAAAAATGGAAGTCGTTTAAATCCTTTTTTCTATCTTGTCGGGTGAAAAAGATTTAGTATTCGTATCAAATTATATCGTATAATACATTGATAGTCAATTGTTTATTAAAATAGGATGCGTCTAAAACTAATTTCTTTTTTTAATACTTAAAGAAAATATCACACACCGAAAGAAAACGACACGCTATGCTCGTCAAAACTTTTTCTAGCGCCGTAACGGGCGTAGATGCCCAGACTATTACCGTCGAAGTCAACTGCGGCGGTGCACCTTTTAATGGAACTGGCAGTTTCTATTTTTTAGTGGGTTTGCCCGACAATGTAGTCAAAGAAGGCTTGCAGCGCATCGAAGCAGCATTGACTAATATCGGTCTGCAAATGAAGCGCGTCAAAACCGTCGTCAATCTCGCGCCTGCCGATATTCGTAAGGAGGGGTCAGCCTTTGATTTGCCGGTGGCCATTGGCGTTTTGGGCGCAACAGGACAAGTGAAATCAGATGATTTAGATAAATATGTAATGGTAGGCGAATTGTCTTTAGATGGCGGTTTGCGACCAATAAAAGGGGCTTTACCTATCGCTATTCAAGCTAGAAAAGAAAAATATAAAGGACTGTTTGTGCCGAGGGCAAATGCACGCGAAGCTGCTATAGTCAACGATTTAGAGGTATATGGTGTAGATAATATTCGTGAAGTGGTGGATTTTTTGAATGGCACAGGAAATTTAGAACCAACCTTCGTAGAAACCCGCGACGAATTTGCGGAAAATCAACAAATATTTACCGTCGATTTTTCGGACGTAAAGGGTCAAGAAAATATCAAACGTGCTCTAGAGATTGCAGCAGCTGGTGGTCATAATGTCATACTCATTGGCCCGCCCGGTGCTGGCAAAACCATGTTGGCGCGTAGAATGCCAACTATACTGCCCTCATTGACTTTGATGGAGGCTTTAGAAACCACCAAAATTCATTCTGTCGCTGGAAAAATGCCTGATAATTCGGCACTTATTGCACAGCGTCCGTTTCGCGCGCCGCATCATACGATTAGTGATGTAGCTTTGGTAGGTGGCGGCTCAAATCCAATGCCTGGCGAGATTTCTCTAGCGCATCATGGCGTTTTATTTTTGGATGAATTGCCAGAGTTTAAGCGTAGCGTTTTAGAAGTGATGCGGCAGCCGATGGAAGAGCGTCGAGTGACGATTTCGCGTGCTAAACTGACCGTCGATTATCCCGCTAATTTTATGTTGGTTGCTTCGATGAACCCTTGCCCTTGTGGCTTTTATAATCACCCTGAGAAAGATTGTGTATGTGGTCCCGGTGTGGTGAAACGTTATTTGAATAAAATATCTGGACCGTTATTAGACCGTATTGATTTGCATGTGGAAGTCACGCCCGTATCGTATGATGAGTTAATTGATCGCAAAAGTGAATACGAAAATAGCGCGGCTATTCGAGAGCGTGTAAAAACGGCGCGCATCGTGCAAGCCGAGCGTTTTAAGGCATTTCCGGGGGTATATGGCAATGCACAGATGCCTTCCAGGATGGTACGAGAAGTGTGCGAATTGCAGCCTGCAGGCTATACGTTACTCAAAACGGCCATGAAAAAATTGCAACTTTCGGCGCGGGCTTATGACCGCATTTTGAAAGTAGCGCGCACTGCGGCAGATTTGGCGGGCAGCAAGGATATTAAAATTGAACATTTAGCGGAAGCGATACAATTCCGTAGTTTGGATAGAGATAATTGGTCGGGCTGATAGGAGAGAGGAGCTATGAAATATTTCTAAAAATATTCCATAGCTAGCTCATTAATCAAAAATAACCGTCCGATTATTATACGCCAAAATCTTATGTGACAAGTCTTTTGCTATCGCTTTTGATAAGACAATCTTTTCTATATCTTTTCCTTTTCTGATAAAATCCGCTACTTCCTCGTGGTGACTAACGTGCGTTACGCCTTGCTCAATAATTGGTCCTGCATCCAAATCCTCCGTCACATAATGACTAGTTGCACCAATAATTTTCACGCCTCTAGCGTGTGCGGCATGATAGGGTTTTGAGCCAATAAATGCAGGCAAAAAAGAATGGTGAATATTGATAATTTGCTGCGGAAAATGGCTGATAAAATTGCCTGAAACAATCTGCATATAACGCGCCAAGACAATCAAATCTACTTCATTTTCTTTCAATAATTCAAGCTGTTTGGCTTCTTGTTCTGCTTTGTTTTCTTTTGTCATTTTAAAATGATGAAAAGGAATATTAAACTGCTCAGCGATATAGCGTAAATTTTCGTGATTACTGATAATCAACGGAATTTCCATATTCCATTCCTTGGAATGATAACGATACAAAATGTCATATAAACAGTGCGATAATTTGGTGACAAATATAGCCACCCGTTTTTTCTTGTCCGAAAAATGCAGTTTCCATTGCATCGCAAACTTCTTCGCAATCAGCGTTTCAAAATACTCCGCAATTTTATCACGAGCGATTTGGAAGGCATCAATTTCCCATTCAATACGCATAAAAAACTGTCCCGAAAGATGGTCAGTATATTGGTCTAAATGGATAATATTACCATTGTTTTCATACAAAAAATCGGTCACCACACGCACGATACCCATTTGGTCGGGGCAATGAATGAGAAGAATGGCGGTATTTTTTTTTGGTGTAGCCAAAGCAGTTTATTTTAATTTGGAAAATAGTTATCTTGCATTAATTGTGCCTATAATATGGCGGCTTTAGAATGGGTATATACAGTGTTATTATTAATGAATTTTGGGTTTGATGTTAAATAAGTGTGGATTGGATTAAAGTAGAATAATTACGAAGTAATTGAACACGAAAATCGCAGATGAAATCTGCGGGAAGTAAAGAAATGCTCGCCAACTCCTTCGGAGTTGGCAGTGTATTCGCCTCCTCCCACGGTTTTGTCCGTGGTTATTCATATTCAATCACTCCGTGATTTTATCGGCAAGTTTGCTTGAGCTAATTGTACTCATGCTATTCATTGTAAAATCGTATTTCAAGTGTCATAAGTACCCGGACATATTTATTCGTGGAATTTTAGGGCTAAGATTTTTTCGATAGTTTTTCTTAAAAAATCCTTGCATAGCCTACGTTACGGAAGTATTTTTTGAGGAAAAATAACGGGAAAAGATAGTTCTAAAAACCGCTAATAAATGTGTCCGGGTACTTATTAGTTTTCTATCATTTAAAAAGGGCATCCAATACCATATTGAATGCCCTTTCTACATCTATTTTCATGCAGCAGGTGCCGTCCACCGTCGGACGTAAACAAATCTACCGTAAACAATTATTTTGCTGGTAAAACCTTACCACGCGCCTCTCCAAAACCAACACGCACACCATCTTTCTCTGCATGACCACGCATAATGACGGTATCGCCATCCGCAATGAATTTACGCGAAGTACCGTCTGGCATTTTCACGGGCTCTGTACCGCGCCAAGTAATTTCTAACATCGAACCATAAGAGCCTTTTTCAGTACCAGAAATAGTGCCCGAAGCACACATATCGCCTACGTTTAGGTTGCAACCATTGACGGTATGGTGTGCTAATTGCTGATACATGTTCCAATACATATATTTGTAATTGGAATTAGAAACGACCGCTTCTTCACCACTTTCTGGCTTGATAGCGACTTGTAATTTAATATCGTGATTATTATTACCTTCTAATTGCAAATAGTCAAGCGGAGTAGGCTTTTGCGCCGGACTTTCCGTGCGGAATGGCTCTAAAGCATCCATTGTCACGACCCATGGTGAGATAGTAGATGCAAAACTCTTACCTAAGAATGGACCTAATGGCACATATTCCCACTTTTGAATATCACGAGCTGACCAATCATTGAATAAGACCATTCCGAAGATATAATCAGGTGTATCTTTGATGTCCACGCGCTCACCTAGTTCGGTAGATTTACCAACTACGAAAGCCATTTCCAACTCAAAATCTAATAAACGAGATGGGCCAAATACAGGCGGCTCGTCGGCATTTGGTTTGGTTTGTCCCTTTGGGCGGCGAATATCGGTATCCGAAATAACAATCGAAGAAGCGCGACCGTGGTAACCTACTGGAATGTGCAGCCAGTTTTCGAGCAAAGCATTTTCGGGGTCGCGAAACAAACAGCCTAAGTTATAAGCGTGGTTTTTACTGGAATAAAAATCGGTATAATCTCCTACTTTTACAGGCATCAACAACTCTACTTTTTCAATATCGTGCAGAAAATGCACAGACAATGTTTTAGCGTCGGTATGCTCTATTTGAAAACATTCCGATAAGCGATTGCGGACAGCACTAGTGCGCTCTTTTCCTAATGCCATAAAGTCATTGAGGTAGCGATTTTTGAAAATATTAAAGGGCAAATCTAATTCATCAAAATAAGCTAAATTATCCATGATGGATAAATCTACCACAAAATCGCCGATGCGCGTACAAACACGTGGCTCTGTATTGGCTTCTGTACGAAAAACGCCAAAAGGTAAGTTTTGAATAGGAAAATCGCTATTTTTTGGAACTTCTACCCACGATTGGAGCGAAGGATTATTTGCTGGTATCATTATGCTTTCGTTTTATTTTCAATTTTGGCAAATGTAAGTTAAATCATTCATTTGACGCAATAGAGGAGTATATAGGAATAAAACTTTAACACTTTTTAGATGCTTCGTTAGAGGCATATATGAAAAGACCGAATACTCAACAGAATATTCGGTCTTATTTATTCGAAAAGGAAAGGCTATATTGATAACCAAATTGACCTTGTTAGTTATTTTATTATCAATTATTCAATACTTTAGGCTTTTTCCTTACGCTTCTTTTTTTCTTTTATTTCTTCTTCACGCATTCCTTCTTTTATTTCACCTTCAATAGTGGCGCGAGCAGAATTAAATTCGCGAATGCCTTTACCCAAGCCTCGCATCAATTCAGGTATTTTTCGACCACCAAAAAGGAGCAATACGACAAAAAGAATGACAATCAATTCGGGAATTCCCGGCATACCGATTAAGAATATTGTATCCATGATTTATTTTTTAATGATTATACTAAACAAAGATAGTCTAATCGAATAATTTCCTTGCTATTAAGACACTTTAAATGTCGTCAATGTTTAAATGCTTGATTAAATTGTTACTTTTTTAAACCAATTTCTCGCAAACGCTGGTCTAAATAACCACCAGCTGTGATTGGTTCGTATGCCAAGGGACGTTCTTCTGTAATACATTTATCTAACACCGTCAAATCCATTTCGCTGCGTGGGTGCAAGAAAAACGGGATAGATAGACGAGGCATGTGCCATTGGTCGCGTGGTGGATTAACAACGCGGTGTGTGGTGGATTTGAGGTAGTTATTGGTCAAGCGTTGCAACATATCTCCAACATTAATGACGATTTCGTTCTCTTCCGGCATGATTGGCATCCATTCATTATCGGCATTTAATAATTGTAAACCACCTGCAGATGCTCCTACCAAAAGTGTAATTAAATTAATGTCTTCATGCTGTTCTGCACGAATAGCTGTTTTTGGCTCACGTGTGATAGGTGGGTAGTGAATGGCACGTAGAATACTGTTGCCATTATGTATTTTTTTGTCAAAATAATCTTCGCCTAAGTCTAAGTAAATAGCAATGGCTCGCAATAAATGTGCGCCTGCTACCTCAAATTGGCTGTATAATTCATTGCCCATATCGGTGAAGTCAGGGCGTTCTTTTACATGGACATTGTCAGGGTATTGCGCCTTGATTTCGTCGCCATCTTTCACCGTTTGACCAATCTGGAAAAACTCTTTCAAATCTGGTACATTCGACTGTTTGGCGTGTTCTTTTCCGAAAGAAGTGTAACCACGCTGACCAGCAAGACCCGGTACCTCATAGCTTCGTTTTGTCCCATTATCTAGTCCGAAAAAGGCTTTGGCATTTGCATAAAAACCATCTACTAATTCTTTTGGAATGCCGTGATTTTTTACGCCTACAAAACCAATGTTATGAAATGCTTGACCGATTTCTTGTACAAATTCAGCACGTGCTGCTGCGTCTCCATTTACAAATTTAGAAAGGTCAATGACAGGTATCGTTCTTTTTGACATAGTTTACTCGATTTTATTTTAACTCAAAGAGTGACAAATTTACGAAAAAATGGGCTTATGCGCTAGCTTTACAACTGTTCTCCTAAAATAATCGTACGTGCAGCCTGATTTTTTGATATAAACTTGACTGTTTTATTAGAGAAATGACTTTTTAGAGCAGAAAAGGAAGGATAATTTTTGTACTTTTGCAGCGAATTTTCGCTGACACCACTATTGCTTTTTAGCAAAAAAAGTGAAAATTAGATACAATTAAATAAAACCATATGGTCTGAAAAGAGTTAGAATAAACGATAATTTAGACCTAGCTAACATTAAATTAAGATATGCATTTCGACCTGACAGAAGAACAATTAGCGGTGCAAGCAGCAGCACGCGATTTTGCCCAAAATGAATTAAAAGAAGGCGTTATTGAACGTGATTCTAAAATGATTTTTGCTAAAGAGCAAGTCCAAAAAATGGGCGAAATGGGCTTTTTGGGCATGATGGTTAGCCCCAAATACGGTGGCAGCGGCATGGATACGATGTCCTATGTATTGGCGATGGAAGAAATTTCTAAAGTTGATAATTCTTGCTCGGTATTGATGTCTGTTAATAATTCATTGGTATGCTGGGGCTTAGAGGAATTTGGAACAGAGAAGCAAAAGCAAAAATACTTGACCAAATTGGCGACGGGCGAATGGATTGGTGCTTTCTGTTTATCAGAACCAGAAGCGGGTAGTGATGCGACAAGTCAGCGTACGACGGCGATTGATATGGGCGACCATTATCTATTAAATGGTACAAAAAATTGGATTACCAATGGTGGTTCTTCTAGCGTTCATTTAGTGATTGCACAAACAGATGCGGATAAAGGACACCGAGGTATCAATGCTTTTATTGTAGAAACTTCTTGGGATGGCGTAGCGATTGGGGCGAAGGAAGATAAATTAGGTATTCGCTCTAGCGATACGCATACTATTATGTATAATGATGTGAAAGTACCAAAGGAGAACCGTATTGGTGAGAATGGGTTTGGGTTCAAATTTGCGATGAAAACGCTTTCTGGCGGACGTATCGGTATTGCGGCACAAGCTTTAGGTATTGCGGCTGGTGCTTACGAATTGGCGGTAAAATATTCGCAAGAACGGGAGGCATTCGGCAAGCCAATTGCGAAACACCAAGCTATTGCATTTAAGTTGGCAGACATGGCAACTGATATTGAGGCAGCCCGCTTATTAGTATATCGGGCCGCTTGGCTGAAAGACCAGCACATGGATTATATCTCGGCTAGCGCAATGGCAAAAGTATTCGCCTCAGAAACAGCTATGAAACATACCATAGAAGCAGTTCAAGTTCATGGTGGCTATGGTTTCGTAAAAGAATACCACGTAGAACGCTTAATGCGTGATGCAAAAATTACACAAATATATGAAGGAACTAGCGAAGTGCAACGCATCGTTATTTCTAGAAATATTTTAAAAGGACAGCTTTATATACCCGTTTTTGGCGGCGAACCAATGGCTGTTTAAATCTTGTATATTAAATCTTGTATATTAAATCTTGTATATTGATGATTGTATATTGATTGTTCTGACGTGACGTACTCGTCAAATCGGAATAATCAATATACAATATACAGTAATCAATATTACAATCCTATGCTTTATTCTATCTTCTTATTTATATTCATCTCTGCTACGATTACTCAAATCGCTTATTGGCTTTTTCTTTTTTCTAGACTGGCTTTTTTTTCGGAAAAAACGATTCCTCAACAAGACTTTTCTAATGTAACAGAAGAGGCTATTCCGGTCAGTATTATCATTTGTGCACACAATGAAGCCGAAAATTTAGAAAAAAATATTCCCCGTTTCCTCAACCAAACCTACCGTTCCTACCAGCTAATAGTGGTACTCCATAATTCATATGATAAAAGTTTAGATATTTTAACCAACTTATATGAAAAACACCCTACCTTGTGCATTATAAATTTTAATAATACGAATACGGGACAAATCGGTAAGAAGTTCGCACTAGCACAAGGCATTAAACACGCCAAAAATCGGGTGCTATTGATGACAGATGCAGATTGTATGCCGGCAAGCGATAAGTGGCTCAGTAAGATGGTGATGGGCTTGCAAATGAAGCAAAAAAAGATAGGTTTAGGCTACTCGCCTTATGAAAAAAAACTAGGTTTTTTAAATCGATTTATTCGTTATGAAGCCGTTTGGACGGCAGTGCAGTATTTGTCTTTTGCTTTAGCAAAAATGCCTTACATGGGTGTGGGACGAAATTTGATTTATCACAAAGAGTTGTATGATAAGTCAACAGGTTTTACGAGCCACGAACACTTGGCATCAGGGGATGATGATTTGTTTATAAATGAAGTGGCTGACAAAGAAAATACATGCATTATTTTAGATGCGGAAACATTTGTGTACTCAGAACCAAAGCATACTTGGCGTGCTTATTTTAGGCAAAAAAAACGCCACTTATCTACGGGAACGAGTTATCAATTTTTACATAAAACACTATTAGGCTTGTATGCTGCAAGCCATTTTCTACACTACACGGGAGGCTTGCTAACAGCAACTAACTACGGAACTATTTTTTTCACACTATACGCGGTGAGAATAGGTTTAGTTACAGTGATGTATGCTTTTATCTTGCGAAAGCTCAGAGCAATGGACTTGCTCCTGTGGATTCCTTTTCTTGATATTGCTTACCTCCTGTTCTATGTTCTATCGCTCCCCGCACTCATGAACACTAGAAGCAACACATGGAATTAGCTAACACAGGAAACACTAACTTCTCCGTCCGCGCAGCGAAAGATTTTGAACTAGTAAACGCTGCCAAGAGTGGATGTCAGAGATCTTATTCTACGCTCTTAAATCGTTACAGAAGCCCCGTTTATCGTACCATGTATGGTATGGTCAAAAATGCACAGGATGCAGAAGATTTGACGATTGAAGCCTTCGGAAAGGCCTTTATTAAATTGACGACCTATGTACCTCATAGTTCGTTTAGCACTTGGTTATTCACGATTGCTAAGAACAATTGCATTGATCACATTCGTAAAAAACGCTTACTAACACTCTCTATTGACGAGTTTGTGGAGGCTGGTAGCGATTTAGATTTTTCGAGTAATCTAAAATCAAATATGTTAGATCCAGAGGAAATTATTATCCGCTATCAACGCCTGGATTTAATTCGTGATTTGGTGAGTGAAATGAGCTTGAAATATCGACGTATGATTGAATTAAGGTATTACAAAGAACGCTCATATGAAGAGATTGCGCAAAAGCTGGAAATTCCACTAGGTACCGTAAAAGCGCAATTGCATAGAGCTAAAGAATTACTTTTTGAAAAGCTACAAGGACCTGGAGCGAAAGCTTATTTAGACCAAACACATCGTCGCAAACGTAATAAAGAAAAAGCAGATGTGCGCCCGAAGCAAGAACCACGTACTTCAGAAATTTATGTTAGTCATACTGTATTTGCTACTACAGAGACTGCAAAAGAACTAGAAAAAGCCGCAGCATAAAACACGGTTTTTTACAACTAATTTAGTATCAGGATATTCGGGCAATTTGGTAATTCGTTACTAGGTTGCCTGTTTTTTTTGTCTTTTTTTTAATTTTTTTTCAAAAAGTGTGTCCTTTTGATTTTTTCACGTCTTTAAGATGCGATAATCGAAAAGTTTTTTGAAAAAAGAATGATATAGTAAGAGAATAAATGTTTGGTGTGGAACGTGCTTTTTTACGAGAAAAGCCTTCTATTTCAAGAGGTTTTCGTTGCTATTATTCTTACTTTTGACTGTCCATAGTCTAAAATGCGCGTTATTCTATTAAACGAAAACCATACTAATGTCAATTAAAGTTGGCATACTAGCCAAAACTGATTAAATTTGCACGCATTTCTGCCCAGAGGGTAAAGAAGTGGGATGAATTTATTCCGTTTTACTGACGACGATTAACCTATTGAAGGCAACAGAACATAAAGCATTATCTGACACAGAAGTCATAAAGCGTTACTTAGAAACGCATGACCAACGGTACTTCCATGTATTGTATCAACGGTATTCAACGAAAATTTATAGTCGTTGCATATCACTACTGAAAGATGAAGCCTTGGCACAAGATGCCATGCAGGATATTTTCTTGAAATTGTTTTTAAATTTATCACAGTTTGCTGATCGTGCTAAATTTGGTACTTGGGTGTATTCCATTACGTACAATTATTGTATTGACCTTTTGCGTCGCCGAAAAAAGAAGCGTGCTTTATTTTCGGATGAACAAGATGATACGGCACCTGATTTGGCAGAAGAAGTGCCCGACCATGCTTTATTAGAAATGGAAATAAGCCGATTAAAAATAGTTTTAGATAAAATACCTGTTGGTGATAAAGCAGTTCTTTTGATGAAATATCAGGATGATATGCAAATCAGAGAAATTGCAGAAACGCTCGGAAAAACAGAAAGTGCAATCAAGATGAAGATAAAGCGAGCAAAGGAAAAAGCATTGCGCGTATATAAACAGCATTATAAGGACTAAAATCACTGTTAACCCCCCATGAAGATGGCAATAACTAACTTCCAAATTGAATAGCTCATCCGACGAAATGGAGCATAACATCCCATTATTATGGAAAAGAATAGTTTTAAACGGCTTTTAGATGAGGAGGAACAAAACCTCACTCCGCCGCCAGCAGAAATTGAAAATAATTTAGTGCATAGTATGTCTTTTCTTGATTTTTTCGGAAAGACATTAGAACTATATCTACCTAAAATTTTCGAAATATTTATCGTGATGATGGGGGGAACAGTGAAGGAGTTAGGCAGTTTGGAACAACCAGCCTTGCGAGATAGTGGCGAAGCAGAGGGGGATTATGATGAGACACCGGGAGATGCCGTGCCGCCAAAGGAAGTATAAAATAGGTTATTATTTAAATAACCACAATACGAATAAAAAAAACATGGATATAGTCGAAATACTTTCAGGTGTACTAGAAGACTTTCTGAAAACGGTACCTAAATTAACAGTATCATTAATTATAGGGATACTGGGCTATTTTATAGCAAGAGGGATAGGGAAGTTGGTAGAAGCAATTTTTTCTAAAGCAGGTGTAGATAAGGTTGCTGACAAATTAGAAGAGATAGACATCGTTAGTAAGTCGAATATTAAGATTAAACCAAGTAAAATTATAGGAACTATAGTATTTATTGTACTGTTCTTATTCGGCTTGGTCGTCGCTACGGATATTCTTCAAATGCAGACGGTTAGTATGATGATGAATGATATCATCATGTATATACCAAAAGCTATTACGGCACTTCTGTTCTTGGTACTAGGTTTATTACTCGCAGAAGGAGTCAAAAAAGTAGTATTAACTACCTGTAGTTCATTGGGCATTCCCTCTGGAAAGATTATTGCTACTTTCATATTCTATCTTGTTTTCTTAACTATGCTTATTTCTGCGCTTTCACAAGCTGGAATAGCAACAGAGTTGATTACTTCTAACTTAACTGTTCTATTGGCGGGCATTGTATTTGCTTTCTCCTTAGGATATGGTTTTGCATCCAGAGACACGATGGCAAATTTCTTGGCCTCATTTTATAGTAAACGAAAATTACAAATAGGCGATACGATAGCTTTAGAAGGTGTGAAAGGGAAAGTTATTGAAATAGATAGTACCTCTTTGACGATAGATACCGGAGAAAGTCTCATCATTATTCCGCTCAAAAAATTAACTTCTGAACGAGTCGAAATCTTTAAAGACTAAGACGTATATTTTCTAATAAATAATATTGAACAAAACCTCTTTCTATCTTTCTCTAAAAGATAGCAGGAAGAGGTATAAATCATTCACTCGTAAGTGTTCATATTGAAATAAACACTTCATTTAAACTGAATTTTTAAAATTAACATCATGAAAAAACTGTTATTACTTTGTGTTTGTGCATTCATGGCTTTTGCTACCCAAGCACAAACAGACATGGCAAAATTAGAAGAGCTAAAAGCTAAAAGAACAGAAGCTAAAGCAGCAGCAGATGCAGCAGCAGCAGTAGTAAATGGATTACAAGCTGAAATTGATGCTCTTCCGGGATGGCGTACAGGCGGTCTTGGTATCTTAGGTGTAGATTGGAAAGGCTCTAATCATTGGTATGGAAATGCAGTACCTAACTCGACATCTAATAGCATTGGCTTTGGTATGTCTGGCTTTGCTCACAACATTCAAGAGAAATTTTTCTGGAGAAATAATGCTTCTTTGAATATTGGCGCCTTAAAATTTGTAGAACGCAATGAGGATGGTAATCCAATAGAAGGTGCAAATGAAGAACTACGCGTAGTAACTGATGCTCTTCAATTGACTTCTTTAGGTGGTTACCGTTTGACAGAAAAGATTGCACTTTCTGCTATGTTAGACTATCGTACTATTTTTGTTGGTACGGATAGTACAGGTTTCAATAACCCAGGATACTTGGATATTGGAGCAGGTATAACTTGGACACCAACACCTAACTTTGTAGCGGTAGTTCACCCACTGAACTATAACTTCATCTTTGCTGATAAAATTGATTTCCAATCTTCTTTAGGTGCGAAAATCGTTGTAGATTATACACAAGCCTTACCAATGGGGATTGCTTGGAGAACAAACATCAGCTCTTTCTTATCTTACAAAGATGTACCAGGCTTGTCTAATGTAACTTGGACAAATGGTCTTTCTTTCACAGCTTGGAAAGGTATTGGTGTGGCTTTAGAATTTGCTTTACGTAACAACCCACAGGAAGCACACTTATTAGGTGGTATCCCTGATGGCGAGGAGCAATGGCAATCTTACTATGTATTAGGTTTAAGCTATAGCCTCTAATTGAATATTTATTATTGTTGTTGTTTGATTATTCCAATATGGCGCGTGAACGTTCCATTAGAATAATCAATAAGATAGTAAATATATATATATATAACGGTCTGTTAAGCATCAGCTTTACAGACCGTTTTATAATTTAAAGACTAAAGGCAGCTCTTGAACTTTTAAATTTTGCTTATTCAAGTAAGTACCCGGACACATTTATTCGTGGAATTTTAGGGCTAAGATTTTTTCGATAGTTTTTCTTAAAAAATCCTTGCATAGCCTACGTTACGGAAGTATTTTTTGAGGAAAAATAACGGAAAAAGATAGTTCTAAAAACCGATAATAAATGTGTCCGGGTACTTATACTAAAACTCTTGCGACAAAAATGTATGCGCTGCCACCAAGCGGTCATAACGGGCACCAAAAGGACGATAATAAATCAAAATAGTATATTCATTTTGTGTCTCAAACCAATTGCCTTCTGTTTCTTCCCAATTTACATCGGTCGTTCCTTGTGGTACGGTCACGTAATAGTAGTTATAAAAACCTTGTTTTAATAATGGCTCACCAACATAAGCATTGACTTGGTTATTGTATATCATTTTGAAAGCAGGCTTCAGTTGCCAATCCGAAAAAGAACCGAATAAATACACATCTTGCTCATAGTATTCGGTATTGCTTTGTAGTACAAAAAGCGTGGAAGCATAATCGCTTTCGATATGATGATTGTCTTCATCTATATTTTCAATGACGAATTTTCCATTAATATCATTAATCAATGCATAAGGCTGAGAATAACGTTTTTCCTCTTTCTGCATCGTCACATCATAACCATTATCATAACGTCGGACTTCAAAAATACCTTGACGTTTGTAACGTAAACTGCGTAAATCAGCAAAGCGAAATTCTTTTCCTGCTGGAAAAATAATCTTATTTTGATAATCAAATTGAAGCTTTTCTTGACGGTCAAATTGTGGACGAATATCGGTCAAAGCATTGTCCCAACGACCATTTTGTAAAACAACAGCCTGTACATCCGTTTGTGGGCTACGGATATCAAAATCTTCATGAGCAACCATAAAATCAATTTCCTGATGGGTACTGATTTTAGAAACGATTGCAGGCTTTGGCATATTGGCTTCCACACGCCAAATGGGTTCTACCACCATAAAACGCCGAGTAATAGCAAGTTCTTTATCGTTAATATGGTCATACACCTTGAGTAAATAATTGCCCGATTTAGTGAAAGCGACCTCGTCATTTGGAAATATTGCCCAATAATGCGTGTATTGGGTTAAGGTCTGAAAGGAAAATTCATAGTCCTCCAAATCAGCATCCGTATAGCCATCGGTGTATTCCATAGGGAGTAAATCGGAAGGTTGCCAATCAGCATTGCAATGCACAATTTCATAAGTATAATCCTTTACCTCTTCGTCAAAATCATCGAAACTTAGCATTAACTGTGTCCGCGAATTTAAATCAACAATCGGGTAGGAGAGCACCAAACCGTCGATATGAAACTGCACCGTATGAATGTTTTCTTTATAAACCCAATCGTCGTAGCGTAAATTTTCATCTTGTGCTGAAATAGTGAAAGCAAAGAATAAAAGGAAGAAATGGAATATGTATTTCATATAGCTTTTAATTCAAAAGTAGGAGAAGTTGTGCCTGCTCAAACATTTAGACAAACCAATCATTTAAAAAATTAACCGTCACGTGCATATCATCACTCAACAC
The DNA here is from genome assembly GCA_947561585.1 of Caprella mutica. Classification (NCBI taxonomy): domain Eukaryota; kingdom Metazoa; phylum Arthropoda; class Malacostraca; order Amphipoda; family Caprellidae; genus Caprella; species Caprella mutica. Next base: position 945,140 of record CANNZV010000020.1, read on the forward strand.
GCGGTCGTCTTCTAAAAACGTTACTTTTTTACGATAATTGCGCATAAGTTTTTCTAAAAATGGCGCGGTCTTATAAGGGCGACGAAATTCCATTGCTTGGGTGGCCGTCATAAATTCAATAGCTAATAGTCGCTCTACGTTTTGAACTACACGATAGCCTTTAGTCGCCGCATTTGCTGCCATACTGACATGGTCTTCTTGGCCATTACAAGACACTATACTATCCACTGAAGCAGGCGTACAAAGCTGTTTATTTTGACTGGCAATACTAGCCGCCGTGTATTGTGGTATCATTAAACCCGAATTTAAGCCGGGCTTAGGTGTTAAAAAGGCCGGCAAACCACGTTGTCCAGAAATCAACTGATAAGTTCGACGTTCACTAATACTTCCTAATTCAGATAAAGCAATCGCTAAAAAATCTAGCACTAAAGCCACAGGTTGTGCATGGAAATTACCGCCAGAAAGGATAGCGTCGCTATCAGGAAAGATATTTGGATTATCGGTAACTGCATTTATTTCAGTCAGCAAAACGCGTTCTACATGCGCTATTGTATCGACACTTGCCCCGTGTACTTGTGGCACACAACGGAATGCATATGGGTCTTGTACACTCGTTTTTTCGAGTTTATTTAACTTACTTTTTGATAATGTTTTATGAATAAAAGCCGCTACGGAAAGCTGCCCAGTATGTGGACGAATTTTGTGTAAACGCTGATCAAAAGGCGAAATACGACAATTAAAAGCATCGGCAGAAAGGGCGGCACAACTGTTGGCGAGTTGCGTTATTTTTTTAGCTTTTAAAATACTCCAAACTCCATATGCTGTCGAAAATTGTGTGCCATTCAAGATAGCAATACCTTCTTTGGATTGCAAAGAAATAGGCGACCAACCCAATTTTTTTAAGACCTTTTTACTCGCTCTTTTTTTGCCTTTATAATTTACTTGACCCAAACCCAGTAAAGGTAAGCCCAAATGCGCCAAAGGAGCTAAATCGCCCGAAGCACCAAGTGAACCCAATTGATAGATAACTGGGAAAACACCTTTATTGTAAAAGTCAATCAAGCGTTGTACCGTCGCTACTTGCACGCCTGAATGGCCATAAGAAAGGCTTTGAATTTTCAGAAAAAGCATCAATTTAACCACGTCTTGTGGCACTTCATCCCCCATGCCACAAGCGTGTGACTGTACGAGATTGCTTTGTAGCTGTGCCGTTTCATCGGGCGAAATACGAACATTACATAAAGAGCCGAAGCCTGTATTGATACCATAGACTAGACTGTCTGATTGCGACAGTTTATCGTCTAGATACGTGCGGCATTTCTGAATAAGATTTCGGCATTCTTTAGACAGCTTCAATTGGCAAGAAAGTGCATGCTCTACTGCTTCCATCGTAAGTGGTGCAGTACTGATGTGGTGGATTTGTTTCATGTATAATGCTGGTTATCGCTAGTTTTATTGTCAAGGCAAATATACAATTAGTCTATCAAGAATAATTTATTTTTTGAAATCTGTCTTTAATTAAGTCTACTTTTTCCTTAAAATTTAAAAATATTGGGTTAAACTGAGGTTAAAGCGATACCATATTTAGTAACAAAATCATTTTATAAGTCGTTAATAATGTGCAACTTATGCTTAGTATGGTGCGAAAATGATTTTTCATACCTGTTACTTTTTCGGCAAAAAGCGCGTCTTTTAAATAAATAGCCGCCAATAATGTATTAATTTTGGCAATCTGAAAAAAGGGTACACGTTAGTAATGAAGAATGAATAATTAAAAATGAATAAGGTGCATTATTAATTATTTCATTTTCAATTATTCATCAAACTAAATCGTTCAGTCCTAAAATTGAAAAAAACATGAATTACAGAAATTTGAAAAAAGCAGGAAGTAAATTAGTTCTTGCATTAGCTTTGGTTCTTTCTTTTTCTATCAGCTCGATGCAAGCGCAGCGCATTGCAGTAGTTGATGTCAATGAAATTTTGGAAAATTTGCCTGCTTATAAGCAAGCACAAGCGGAATTAGATAAGACTTCAGCTCGCTGGAGACAAGAAATTTCACAAGAATACGATAAAATTAAAAGTCTATACAACCGTTACCAAGCAGAACAAGTCCTTCTTAGTGACGAGGCTAGAAAGCAAAAGGAAGAAGAGATTGTAGCTGCGGAACAAAAGGTACGCGAATTGCAAAAACAAAAATTTGGTCCAGAAGGGCAACTTTTTGAAAAACGTCGCGAATTGGTGCAGCCCATTCAAGAAAAGGTGTACACAGCCATTGAAGATTATGCAAATGACCGTGGCTATGACTTTGTTTTTGATAAAGCAAGTGCTTCTGGTTTGATTTTTAACAAAGCAGAATACGATAAAACGGAAGACGTTTTAAAGAAATTGAACTAAGAAATTTAGAAATAAAAAGTTAAAAAGCAGGTAGATTTCCAAAATCTTATGAAAATCTACCTGTTTTTTACTCTTTATAATGTAAAAATGAAGGGAAAAACAGCTTTATGCTATCATTTTTATATTCGTACCTTCATTCTTTGTGCTATTTAGCTAGAAACTACTAATTTTGCGCTTGCTTTTTAAAAAGCAAGCATTAATAACGAACAACAAAAAAACGACCATGAAGAAATTGGTGAAATTGGGGGCATTAATGGCATTTTTGGTGCTGACGGCTTTGACCTCTATGCAGGCTCAAAAATTCGGTTACCTTAACTCGAGCGCAATCCTTTCGGAAATGCCAGAGGTGCGTCAAATGCAATCCAACTTGGAGGGTTTGCAGAAGCAACTCCAAAATAAAGGACAACAGATGGTGACGGACTATCAGCAAAAAGAAAAATCAGCGACAGATAGAAAAGCTGCTGGTACGATGACACCAAAAGAGGAAGAAACCGTGATTATGGACTTGCAAACAAAGCAGCAAGAAATCTTGAAATTTGAGCAGGATATGATGACCAAATTGCAAGAGAAAGAGCAAGCTTTATTAGCGCCAATTCTCGAAAAAGTAAATAATGCTATTCAAGCAGTTTCAAAAGAAGGCGGCTATCAGTTTGTTTTTGATACGACTTCTGGTGCATTGCTTTATGCGGACGAAACGTCTGATATTAGCGCAAAAGTAAAAGCGAAATTAGGTTTGTAAAAACTGATTTTGCTTACTGAAATAAAAAAGGCGATGCTTAGGTGTCGCCTTTTTTTATGCCTATTTTTAAAATTAAATTCCGATTACTAAGAAACGAAGAAAGAATAAATCAGTCATATCGACAGAGCATAATTTTTTCAGTTTTTGCTTGAACTAAGGATACTATGATCACTAAGGGTATTGAGAGGCGGGCTTATTTATATTTTTCCCTGATTTCTGAAAATCAAGAGCAATATACACATCAATATCACCGCGAAAGCAATACTCGATTGCATCCAAGTGTCGCGTTTGATTTGGATAGCACTTTCTACATAATAGGGATTTGCACTATTGGGAGTGCCTGCTCCATCTTTTAATTCCCAATTCGTAAAGTCGCCATTGTCTAAATTTGGAAGCAATAAATTCAACGTAAACATGGTATCTTGTGGAGGAATAGAATAAGACATACTATCAATCCAAGCACCCTCTGGATCATATAAAGCAAGGTCTTCGCCGCGTTTATTTAGACCAAAACCTAAGTCGCCAATGAAGCGATAAGCTGCCGGAAAAGCGCGCCCAAAACTCTTGGTATGTTCACATAAAATGATATAATCTTTTGCTGGTAGCGTGATATTTGGAAAGCGAAATTTATTATTACTATCGGTAAATGTCCAATTATTTAGATTGACAGGTGTGTTAGAATAATTATAAATTTCGACCCAATCGCCGCTTTTTTTGTTATTGCAACTGATTTCATTAATCATTACTTTGCCTGCCATCGGATGGTCGAATGGCTCAAAAACGGCACGAATAGAAGTGCTTTTATTCGTCAAAAGAATGGTCAATTCACGGTCATTGTCCGCTATGTCAATACCTTCCCAATGGGAAAAACGATAACCTAATTTCGGATTAGCATAAAGTTTGATAGGCACTTTCGAAAAATAGGTCCCTTCAAATTTCGTCCCTGCTTTTATTTTTAGATTATCATTCAGTTTTATCTTACCACCTTCCGAAGCATATAAGCGTAAAATACGACGTTCGCCTGGATTAAATTTTTCTTCTAAATGTCGCCAAATATAAGCTGGACGGTTGCGTGCAAAGATTTCCATGCGCTCAATATGATCTTTTCGATAACTCGTGCTTAATCGCCAACGTTTCATGTGACGCGGTATCTCTGGATCTATTTGTGCTTCAAAACCTTGTAATTTTTGCAATACAAAAGCAGTATCAAAAGAAGTATTTAAACGGTCAGCAAAACGATTGATAAAAGCACGTTCAAATTCTTGATTTTTTAATAATTTTCGCAAAATGAAAGTACTCCATTTTGGGTTAGGCCAATCTGGTCCATTAGGCTCGGTATGAAAATTGAGGCTATTATTAGCATAAGCTTTATCGTCATGCAAGCCAAAACCCCAATCTGTATCGTACAAAATCCAACGCCATTTACTATCTTTATTATTGGCGCGCCAATATTTGATATTACCGCCAGCATCTTGATTGTCAAAGTAAATTTGTGCGACTTGATAGTCAATAAAGTTATCAATATCTATTTGTGCTTTGATTTGGGCATAATTGCTTGGTAGGCGTAGATTATTTTTTTGCATAAAGCGCAACATTGCCTGATAAGCCTCTTTATTACCGCGCTTTACAGCAAGACGATGTTCTAGTAAGTCAATACTATCCTTGTCAATATTTTTATGATGACCAGCTATAAAATAGCGATTGACTTTCTCTCGAATATTATAAATGCCCCAATATTTGCCATTAATGTAAACTCGTGCTGGGCGGGCGTCTTGCTGCTCTAAGTCCCAATCTTCGGTCAAGTTGGTCATGAAAGCATCGCGAAAATGCGTTTTCCCAAAATCACTGCCTGAATTTCGAAGCACCAAAAACTTGAACTTTTTCAAACCTTCGTCACCAAATACTCGATGCCGAATACGATTATCGCCATAGCGATTACGTGCCACGATAGTCAAGGATTTTTGAGGAGATAAGCGGCTCATTCCACCAAATAGACGCATGCCTGTACCGCTACGAAATATGCATTTATTGTCTGTTTCAAATATTTCGGTATTGATAGAAATTTCCTTTTTTGACCAAAAATTCGCCCCATATTTTTGCCAAGTGGCATCAATTACATTATCGCCTTTCATAAATAAACCCTTGACAGGGTCGAATAATAAAGTTGGCGAAACACCAATAGAAACCGTCGGCAAAACGCTTGCTGGTTCATCAATGAAAAAAGTGTGACTGGTAGGTAAACTAATGCCGTTTTTGTTGTGTGCAATGGCTCGGACTATCATGGTCTCGTCCAAGAGAATAGGCCCTTCGTAAGTATAATGACGGCTTGGCTGCGGCATTGTGCCGTCGGTGGTGTAGTATATTTTTGCGCCTGGAGAAAGAATTTCAGTAACTTGCGTGCCGCTATAAAATCCACCTTCTAAGGTGAACTCAAGTTCAGGCAATGGCGGACGTTCGTCCGTATTGTCGGGTGTATTTTGCGCACCAATAGGTAAGGCAAAATATAGTAAAAAATATATGAATAATTGCTTTCTCAAATTTTTGGCTATCTTTTCGAGGGGCAAGATCGTAAAACTTATCCTAATATTTTAAAAGGATATAAGAATAGTCATTTACACATGGAAAATCATTCCAAAATCGCTGTAAAGGGGTCAATTTTTAAACCAAAATCAACCAAATTAGCTGCGCCTTTCACATCTGTTATTTCTAAAGTAAGTGCATCGCTTTTGTGAATAGTCGAAATTAAAGCGCCTGTAGAAAGTGTTTTCCAAGCCTCCCAAGTAAATTCCATGCCACCTACAGGAATAATTTTTACCCACATTTTATAACTAGTTGGGCGATTATTTTCGTCTAAAATCCAAACATAACTATCGCCTGGAGTAACACCACCGCTAGTGTATTCTACCTTCAATCCTTTGCGACCATCATCCAAATCAACGATACTTCGTTGTGTGCCCCCGTCATTTGCCTTGACAACGGCATTGAACCAGAAACTATCATTGCAGAAGTTTTCCCAAGCTTTTTGGACTAATGCTTGTCCAGCTTCACCAGTTACTTCTACGTCATTTTTATACGCTTTTCCTGTCACTTTATTGACATTTAAAAGTACACGATTTTCGCCCATTTTTACTTCTGATAAATGGCGTTTTTTATCCCACAAGTAACTATTTCTACCCGCAAAAGTCCATTGTAAAATATGCGTTGTATCCCATGCTGTTTTATTGACTGCGGCCATCATTCGTGCTGTCATTTGGTCAGCTTCGCTACCTGTTTGACCCACTGGCTCGCTTTCGTTAAAATACAGATATGCACCTACACTCAATACGACTAGAATACCAAGTAAAATACCTAAAGCTTTGAGAACTTTTTTCATGGTTAATTTTTTCGCGTTCCTTAAATCAATTAAAAAAGGAAGGCATCATCGAAATGCCTTCCTTTTAACTACAAATGTAGTGAATTGTTTGTATATAAATAAAAACGCCAGCGATTCTCGGTTTAAGTAAATGTCGAGTGGTGTTACCAGTTTTTTACGATAAAGTAGGCAGTAAATGAATACCCGTTTTTTAAGATTAATGACTGGTAACACCACTTTTCTGCTTAAATCGAGAATTGCTGTAAAAACGCCAAACACATTACTTTAATAGTAAATGTATAAAGCATGATTAACTATCTATTTTAAACTTTCTAAACTCCGTACAAAGCCACGAACGCCTTTGGTTCGCATTTCTTCTTGTAATCGTTCTGCTTTTTTGCGATTAGAAAATGCACCCATCACAATTTTGTAAACAGTTCGACCACTCATTGAATTGATGCTGACCAAAACAGCTTCATCGAACATTCGTTCGTATTTTTCGGCGTGGATTAATACATTGGAATAATCTGCAAAAACACCAACTTGTACACCATAGCCATTTGCTGCTTGCCGGCGTACACTGAAACGGAAAATACCTTGCCCGCTGCCACCACTACCCGGCAAACCCGGGTTAGGACTAGGTGCAGTACCACCGCCGCCACTTGTATTTCCGCCTGTATTAGTATTACCTCCGGTATTAGTATTACCTCCGGTATTAGTATTACCTCCGGTATTAGTATTACCTCCGGTATTATTGCTGTTATTATTGCCCGTATTGGTATTGCCGCCTGTATTGGTGTGGGTATTCCCTCCGCCTTTGCGACGAATAGCTTCTTTTACGGCCTTGTCGGCATTGACGCGACCATAGCCATATTTCTTGGAATGTCCCATGCGATATTCCCAAGAGTTACCGATTTTATCGGCTGTTTTTATCAATATTTCTTTGACTTCACGCGCTGTCAAATCTGGATTGGCAGATAACATGAGGGCGCAAATTCCGGCCACTAAAGGCGTAGAACTAGAGGTGCCGCCAAAATGCTTGTACTTGCTACCACGTGAACGCCCATCTGCCCAAAAACGGAAAGCTCCCGGACCACGTAAGTCTGTACCTTGGTCCCAAGAGGCCCGCGCTGCAATAATCGGCCAATCACCATTGGAAGGCGCACAGACCGTGACTTCTCGCCCACGATTGGAATAAGAAGCATGTTCGTCTTTACTGGTTGAAGCAGCTACGGCAATCACGTCAGGATGTGCAGAATAGTAACTTACATAGTCGCGACCTTCATTGCCAACAGCAAATAAAACAACGCAGCCTTTACCATTACGACCTTTTTGGGCTGCTTTGGCAATAGCTTCTATTTTTCGAGTACCCGGCTTAAGATGCATTTCGGTTGTTCCCCAACTGCAACTTACAATATCTGCTCCGTGTTTTATGACATAGTCAAAAATCAATTCTGTACCTCGGTCGCTATAAGATGTACCACTTAGCGGCATAAATTTCGCATGTGGTGCAACGCCTACAATGCCTTGACCATTCATGGAAGCTAAGGCAACACTTGCACAAGGCGTGCCGTGTGTAAAATCAGGGTCACCTTGCAATAGATTGGAAGAGTTGCGCCAAAAATCGTAGGGTTTGACTATTTTATTTTTTAAATCAGGATGTTTGGTGTCAAAGCCATTATCGACAATGGCAATCGTGATATCGGATGAACCTGCGCTACCTAAACGTTGCCAAGCAGCTAATACCTTTGCATCTGCACCGGGCTTAATTCGATAGCCTGCGTCAGAGATTAAACCGTTATTTTTTAAATGCCATTCGTGCGAAAAAAGATGGTCAGTAGGAGAGGAGAAATCATATTCATCCACATAGGTATCCAAATCAGGCTCAGCTTGTTGGACCAAGGAAATTTGTTGTAATAAAGCCGCTACTTTGATAGGATTAGGCGACTTTTCGGTTACCTCTGCGATGATGGTCAGCGGATTACGGCGCTCCACAATTTTTAGATGATATTCATCTATAACTAGGGCTTGTTCTTCTTCATTAGTGCCATCAGCATAGACGATGTAAATCTCGCCGGTAGGAACTAAAGGACGTGTACTCCCTTCGGCCATATAGACGTGTGTGCCGACAGAAATTTCCTTTTTGCCGCGTACTTCATCCAATTTATCGTCTATAGTTGCCCCTTCTTTGTTGAGTTGCACAACGTTGAAGCCGCCCAAGTGGCGATGAAATTCTTCTTGAACGTAATTTTTCTTAGCGAGATCATTACTCTTTTTGGATTTCAACCCAACGAGTTGCTCACTTTTGGACAAAACCAGTTCGCTCTGCCCAGATTTGACTGTGTATTTACTCTTACTCATAGATGATGGTTTACGGGGGTTAATCCTCGTAAAGCACCGCAATATAAAGGCTTACTGATACATTTGCATCATTTTAGCCCAAAAAATCACTTTTTCGTTTTTAATATTAAAAATAATTATAAAACTTAAAACGTAAATAATGAGTAAACATGTTGGGTTTACTTGCTATGATAAGTACTGTTTTTAGTAAATCAGAAGGACTATATCGGATAGCTTTCTAAGGTCATCCAAACTAATGCAAGGAATGAAAATAAAATAAGCCAAAAGCGAATATCGCGGTAAAAAATGGTTGATTTTTCTGTTATCACGTTGAAAAAATTAATGCCTAATAGCAGGTACATAAATGGTATTACAATCATGGCGAACGGTTTTGTTAGGTGAAAAAATAGACAGCTTTTAACGCGGTGATGACCACGTAAAAATGTCTAAAGCAGGTTTGTTTTGACTTGTTTTTGTAGAAATTGTTGGGAGCGTTAATATCGATATTGTCATTAATATAACGCAGGAGGAGAATAGAATGCTTCCTTGTGTCAAGGGATTTTTTCAAAAACCGTTACAGTTTAACATTTTCAAAAAGGATGCCATCATATTTTGGAATAATATGTTAAGAAAAACGGGAAATGAAGATAAGGTCAGGAGAGGAAGAGGTACAAAAGGTATTTTGATTTAGGGTTTAAAATGCTAAATTAGCGCGGTAAAATAGAAAAATAGCATAAATATTAAAATCAACGAATGAAAACGATAAAAGGACCTGCAGTATTTTTAGCACAATTTATGGGCGACGAAGCACCATTTAATACGCTTGATGGCATTTGTAAATGGGCTTCTGATTTGGGATATAAAGGCATACAAATACCAACTTGGGAAAGCCGTTTGATTGATTTGAAAACAGCAGCAGAAAGCAAGATCTATTGTGAGGAGTTAAAAGGTAAAATAGCGAGCTATGGTTTGGAAATCACAGAATTATCTACGCATTTGCAAGGACAATTAGTGGCCGTGAATCCAGCTTATGATGTGCTTTTTGATGGCTTTGCGCCGGATGAAGTGAAGGGCAAGCCTAAAGCACGCACAGAGTGGGCAAAAAAACAAGTGGAATATGCTATTCGTGCGTCTAAAAAATTAGGCTTGACGGAACACGCGACCTTCTCTGGGGCATTACTTTGGCAAACCGTTTATCCTTGGCCGCAGCGTCCACAAGGTTTGGTAGAAACAGGCTTTAAAGAATTGGCAAGCCGTTGGATGCCCTTGTTGAATATTGCAGAAGATATGGGAGTAGATGTTTGTTATGAACTTCATCCTGGGGAGGACTTGCATGATGGAGTGACTTTTGAACGTTTTTTGGAAGCAACAAATAATCACGACCGCGTAAATATCTTGTACGACCCTAGTCATTATGTGCTGCAACAGTTGGACTATTTGGCGTTTATAGATATTTATCATGAATTTATAAAAATGTTCCACGTCAAAGATGCGGAATTCAATGCGACGGGAAGAAGCGGCGTTTATGGTGGCTATCAAGATTGGATTAATCGGCCGGGGCGTTTTCGTTCTTTAGGAGATGGGCAGGTTGATTTTAAATCTATTTTTTCTAAATTATCGCAATATGACTTTGATGGTTGGGCAGTAATGGAATGGGAATGTTGTATCAAATCGTCAGAACAAGGGGCAAGAGAAGGGGCGAAATTTATTGCTGACCACATTATTGAAGTGACCGAAAAAGCCTTTGACGATTTTGCAGGAGGAGAGACGGATGAGGATTTGAATAGAAGAATTATTGGGTGTTAAAGAATGTACGAAATAGGAGGTGCGATTTACGTGTATTATGCTCGTAAATCGTATCTCTAAGTACCCGGACCTATTTACTCGTGGAATTATAGGGCTAAGATTTTTTCGATAGTTTTTCTTAAAAAATCCTTGCACCCGTACGGGCGGAAGTATTTTTTGAGGAAAAATAGCGTAAAAAGATAGTTCTACAAACCGCTAATATGTGTCGGGGTGCTTATATGTATAAAACTATCTATTTTAGAACAAATCATCCATGGTTAGCACATTATCAACTAAGCCCAAACTATGCTTATTTTGCGCCAATCCATAAGTCGAAATAAGAACTATAAATAACTGCTTTTTCGTTTTTGTAATACGATGAAAAACGCTTCTTTTTTGCCTTAAATTCGTGGCATCTTCTTTTGATAGAGTAATTTCATCGTTATAAAATTTAATTTCACAAAGTGAAATGATGTTATCTTGTCGGTCTATTAATAAGTCAATTTGAGTACCTCTATTTTCATCATTGCCTTTGCCTACAAAACTATATTGCTTCGTATGTACGCCTGCAATGCCGAGGGCTGTTTTTATCTGCTTAATGTGTTGCAAACAGATGTTTTCAAAGGCATACCCACTCCACGATTTCCACGAAGCCGTTTGGCTTAAGGTTTTCCAATCGCCAGCTTCATTTTTAGGAATATCTTTGATATATTTTAAATAAAATAGCGAGTAATTATCGGTCAAACGATATAGCGTGCCTTTCTTTTTTTTGTTGAAAGGAACATAAGAAGTAATGAAGCCAGATTGTTCTAATTCGCGCAAAATAGTCGTTAATCCGCTACCATCTTTTAGTGTAGTTGCAGCTACTATTTCTGTGCGACTTAACCCTTTCCAAGTTTTTGCTAAAATGGATACAATACTTTCATATCGCTCAGGATTTGAAAAGAGAGAGCTATACAAATTATCAAATTCGGTGCGCAATAACCCCATTGGTTCAAAGCAAATTTCATTGATGTTTTGTATCGCATTTTTGCCGCCTTCTACTTGGTCTAAATAGTGTGGAATGCCGCCCATAGTAAGGTATAATTGCAATAATTGGTAGCGGTCGAAAGTGATATTTCTTGATTGAAAATAGGTTTCTGTTTCGGAAAGAGAAAATGGCGAAAGTGCAATTTTTCGAGTGACACGATTATGTAAACCGCCTTTATTATTGATGATTTTTTTAATCATCCAAGCGGTTGCCGAGCCACATATTACTATCAATATATTACTTTTAGATGCATAGCTATTCCAGAAGTAGCTAAAGCCCGTCAAAAAATCAGAACGACTAGTAGCAACCCACGGTAATTCGTCTATAAAAACAATTTTTCGATATTCTTTAGGTTTTGTTTCTTCTAAAAATTCTTTCAATTGATGAAAGGCATCTAACCAATCTTTTGGAACGTTTTGTATTGCGTTTTTGTCACCTGCTTCTTTCAACGAAAAAGAAAAATTGCGCAACTGTTGTTCCTTTTTTCCATCTTTTAAACCGACCATTTCAAAGTCAATTTTACCTTCTAAAAAAGACCGAATTAGGTAAGTTTTTCCAACCCGACGACGACCAATAACAGCGACCAATTCGGGCTTTGTGCTTTCATAAGCCTTGCGTAATAATGCTTATTCTTTTGTTCTTCCTATCATAATGCGTTAAAATAAGTTGCGGAATGTATGCAAATATACATACATTCCGCAACTTATAAGGCGTATAACTTGCGGAATGTATATTTTTAAGCGTACATTCCGCAATCTATAAACTCAATTGTATCGTCCATCGTCTAGTCCACTATCATCGTCTCCGTATCCAATTCCTGCTGCTGAATATGTGCCGGAACTTCCCGAAAATCATATTGTTGATTACGCAAACGCGGCTCAAAACCAGCTTCGCGAATAGCATCCTGAATACCATCTGCTGTGAAACGGAAACGAGCACCCGCAGCGGAGACCACATTTTCTTCAATCATAATTGACCCAAAATCATTCGCGCCGGAGTGTAAACAAACTTGCGCTACTTGTTTTCCAACCGTCAGCCAAGATGCTTGAATATTTACCACATTGGGCAGCATAATTCTACTCATTGCAATCATGCGTACGTACTCGTCACCGGTACAGGTATTACGTGCGCGTTTGATGCGTTTGAGAATAGTATCTTCATCTTGAAATGGCCACGGAATGAAGGCTAAAAAGCCCTTCGCGTGTGCTGGTTTTTCGGACTGAACTTGGCGTAAATCCACATAATGTTGCATCCGTTCTAGGTTCGTTTCGATATGTCCGAACATCATCGTCGCAGAAGTCGTAATGTCTAATTGATGCGCAGCACGCATGACATCCAACCATTCTTTTCCACCACATTTTCCTTTAGAAATAAGGCGACGTACACGGTCACTCAAAATTTCTGCACCTGCCCCAGGAAGGCTGTCTAAGCCTGCTTCTTTTAAGGCTTTCAATACATCATAATGCGACATTTTTTCCAGCTTCGCTACGTGTGCAATCTCGGGCGGGCCAAGGGCGTGTAACTTTAGATTTGGATACAACTCTTTTAATTCGCTGAATAATTTACAGTAATACTCTAAACCTAAATCAGGGTGATGACCACCCTGTAATAACAACTGTTCACCACCGAAAGCAAAGGTCTCTTCAATTTTTTGCTTGTATTCTTCAATAGTCGTCGTATATGCCTCTTCATGTCCGGGACGACGATAAAAATTGCAGAATTTACAATTGGCAATACACACATTAGTGGTGTTGCTATTGCGGTCAATAATCCACGTTGCGGTATTGCCCGGCACGTGGTGTTGGCGGATTTTATTCCCAAGGTACATCAACTCGGTGGTCGAAGCATTCTCAAATAAAAAAACGCCTTCTTCGGCAGTTAGCCATTCTAGTTTTAGTGCTTTTTGTAGCAAATCGTCAACGTGCATGGTCGTGGTATTGATTAATTCGACAAATTTCGGAAACTCAAGCTGTCGAACTGTTTATTTTGACATTTATTCAATCAATAAAGAAACAAAGGTACGATAGAGAAGTTTTATTTCTTTCAATATTTTTTGAAAGTTGATGAAATATAAGTTTATCCGACATACTTCGTTGCTTTCAAATAGCGATAATTGGCGTGTTTTTGTACATTTGCAAAACATATCTTCAAAGTGCTCACTTTGAGATTTCCTAATACTGCATTTAACTTAATACTTAAATTAAAAATCCGAAAAAATACCAAGCTAGATATGGATACAATGACGAAACCCCAACCGCGTGAATTGAGTTATTTACCGAATAATTTTAAACTCTCTACATGGAATAAATTGAAGCCTTATTATGATGAATTAAAAGCGCGTCAGCTTAATTCAGTGGCCGATATGGAGCAATGGATTGTGGACTGGAATGAATTAGAAGCAGTTGTTTCTGAAGAATTTGGTTGGCGATATATCAAAATTTCGACCGATACAAATGATGAAAAAGCGCAAGAGTTGTATCAATATGCAGTGGCAGAATTAGGACCAAATTTAGCACCTTATGAGGATGCACTAAACCGTAAATTAGTCGCCTCGCCTTATCTAGCCGACCTTGATCAAAATAAATTTAAAATACATATTCGTGGTATCAAAAACGATGTGGAATTATTTCGAGAGGAAAATATTCAATTAGGTGTGAATATTAGCTTAAAAGCTAAGGAATACGGCGAAATAATGGGCGCAATGTCTGTCGAAATTGATGGTAAAGAAATGACTTTGCAGCAAGCAGGAGCAATGCTTGAAGAGACCGACCAAGCACGTCGTGAAATGGTTTACCGTAGGATAAATGAGCGTGTTAGTCAAGATTCAGATAAACTCGAAAAGTTGTTTGATGAGTTGTTGGAATTGCGTCAAGAAGTGGCGATAAATGCGGAATTTGATAACTATCGAGATTATAAATTTCGGGCGATGGGTCGCTTTGATTACACAGTAAAGGATTGCTATAATTTCCATGATTCTATTGCATCGGAAATTATGCCTTTGGTAGAAGAACTCGACCAAATTCGTAAAAAAGATTTGAGTTTAGATGAATTGCGCCCGTGGGATATGTCGGTTGATACCACTGGAAAACCGCCTTTGCGTCCTTTTGCTAATACTAAAGAATTAATCGAAAAATCGACGCGTACACTAGCTAAATTGCACCCACAATTCGGCTACTGCCTAGCCATTATGAATGAAATGGGCCGATTAGACTTGGACAGCCGTGCGAATAAAAGACCCGGTGGATACAACTATCCACTACACTTCTCTGGAGTGCCGTTTATTTTTATGAATGCCAATAATTCTATCAATGATATGCGTGTGTTGATGCATGAGGGTGGTCATGCGGTGCATTCCATTTTGACGCGGGATTATGATTTGAATTCGGCAAAAAGTGTTCCTTCTGAAGTTGCAGAGTTGGCAAGTATGACCATGGAATTACTGACGATGGACTATTGGGGTGAGGTCTTAGAAAATGCAGAGGAATTGCGTCGCGCAAAGATAAATCAACTAGAAGGCGTGCTCAAAACACTGCCATGGATTGCTTTGATTGATAAATTCCAGCATTGGTTATATACAAACCCAAAGCATACGGAGGCGGAACGATTGGAGGCTTGGAAGGAAATTTATCAGCAATTTTCGAGCAAAATAGTAAACCGAAAAGGTTTAGAAAAATATAGCAATAATGCCTGGTATCGTCAGTTACATTTGTTTGAAGTGCCGTTTTATTATATTGAATATGGGATGGCACAATTAGGCGCAATTGCGATTTGGAAACGCTATCGCGAAAATCCACAACAGGCATTAGAGGATTATATTGCTGCTTTAAAATTGGGTTATACGAAGCCAATTGGCGAGATATATGAACGCGCAGGAATTGCCTTTGACTTTTCGCAAGACTATGTAAAAGAGTTAGGCGATTTTGTGAAAAAGGAGTTGGAGGAATTGATTTTTGGATAGTCTTTTCGCCATTACTCAGACTAACAAGATTGAATTTTTGAATTAAGAGGTGTGCCCACATTCAATCATTCAAAATTCAATCATTCAATTATTCAATTATTAAACAATGAAACGACTAGAACATATCGGCATTGCCGTAAAGAACTTGGAAGAAAGCAATGCTTTATTTCATCAATTATTAGGCAAAGAACACTATAAAATTGAAGAGGTTGCAAGCGAATTTGTGAACACCTCTTTCTTTCAAATAGGCGAGTCAAAAATCGAATTACTAGAAGCGACTGACCCGAAAAGTGCCATTGCAAAATTCGTGGAAAAACGCGGTGAAGGCATTCATCATATTGCTTTTGAAGTGGAAGATATTTATGCCGAAATGGAGCGTTTACGTGAGCAAGGTTTCCGTTTATTAAATGAAAAACCCAAACGTGGCGCAGATAACAAGCTAGTCTGTTTTGTCCATCCGAAGTCGGCAAATGGCGTATTAGTAGAACTATGTCAGTCTATTAAAGGTTAAAAAATGTATTTGTAAATAGTTGATTGTCAGGTGTTTATAGTTCGTAAATTGTATATCAAAAAAATCGTAAATTTAGACTTATGTTCCAAAAAATATTACCTTTTGCATTTCTTTTTTTAGCGAATATTGCTCTTGCGCAATACACGCCTTCTCCTGCGCCCGCGCAAAGTCAGGCAATTTTGATACAAGGCGCGACGCTGCACGTAGGCAATGGTGAAGTCATCGAAAATGCGATGATTGCATTTGATAAAGGAAAAATAACGACAGTTGCGCAAGTAAATGTAGGTAAAGGATTTCCAAATCATAGGGTAATTGATGCGACTGGAAAACACGTTTATCCGGGCTTAATTGCACCTAATTCTAGCCTTGGTTTGAATGAAATTGGAGCAGTTCGCGCCACGCGTGATGAACGCGAAGTGGGTACGTATAATCCGAATATTCGCTCCATTATTGCTTACAATACAGATAGTGAAGTCACTCCAACAGTGCGTTCTAATGGTGTTTTATTAGCCCAAATTACCCCCGCAGGCGGACGTATTTCTGGTCAATCAAGTGTGGTACAATTGGATGCTTGGAATTATGAAGATGCGGCAGTTAGATTGGACGATGGTATTCACATGAATTGGCCGCAACTATTTTCTTGGCGTGGTTGGTGGGCAGAGCCGGGTGGCATTCAAAAGAATGAAAAATACGGCGAACAAGTCAATGGTTTAGAGCAGTTATTCCAAGAAGCCTATGCTTATACGCAAAAGACGACGCTAGCAGAAAAGAACTTAAAGTTTGAAGCTATGCGAGGTTTATTTGACCAAAGTAAGCAATTATATGTGCATGTAAATGACGCAAAAGCAATGCAATCTGCTGTGCTTTTTGCTGAAAAAATGGAGATTAAAATAGTCATAGTAGGTGGTCGTGAAAGTTGGATGATTGCTGAATTTTTGAGTGACCATCAAGTGCCTGTTATATTACGAAAAACACAAAACTTGCCAGCACATCAAGATTCAGATATTGACCAACCTTTCAAAACACCAGCCCAATTAGAAGCAGCAGGTGTTTTGTGGTGTATTAGTGATGAAGCTTATTGGCAGCAACGCAATTTGCCTTTTCAAGCTGGGCAGGCAGTAGCCTTTGGCTTGGATTATGAAGCGGCAATTAAGGCAATGACCTCTAATACAGCTAAAATTTTAGGCATCGATAAAACGACTGGAACGATTGAAGTAGGGAAAAATGCGACCTTGATTATTGTGAGCGGTGACTTATTGGATATGCGGACGAGTATTGTCGAAAATGCCTTTATTCAAGGGCGCGACATGAATTTGAATAATAAACAAACGGATTTGGCGCAGAAATTTCGCGCGAAATATTGATACGTAACTCCGGTAGTACGTAACTCGGATTTGTAATCCGTGAAGTCTCGCTCAGCCGTTCTATTAGACAGCTCGCTAGATTTTCTCGGATTGTAAATTCTCGGATTGCAAATCCGAGTTACGTACAAGTTACCTATTACTTCGCATATGCTCTAAAATACGAACACTCTTCAATCATTCTCGTATAAAAATTCGTCTCGTATAAATCTTCCTTTAGCATTTTGAAATGCGCTCGATATTGCTCGGGAACATTTGGAATGCAATTGCGGCAGGGCTGTCGATAATCTTTACTAATATAATATTCTGCCATCTCACATTTAGCAGCCATAAAAGCTGCCTTTGCCGTCAATTCTGGGTCGGAAGACAAAATAATAGCACGTTTGAAAAAGTAGAGCGCCATGCGGGTATTGATGTGTTCTTTATTGCCGAACGGAAACCTCCCTTTTTCATATCCATATATGGGGAATACATTGTCCTCTATACCTCTTCCAAAACGAATACTTCCTGACCGAAAATGGTCCATGGCATCCCAAGAATGCCCGAAATAGGTGGTATTATACAGTCCAACACCGATGTCGAAGTAGCATTTGGGTGCAGTATTTGGTTCTGCTTTTGCCTTAATCTCTAACTCCAAAATCTCCTGCATGAACTCGCCTTTATTGTACAAATCAATCGTATCTTTGGAGTGCGGACACTCAATACAATCTCGAATAGTTGCCCGAAAAGGGTCAAAAATGCCAAAATCATTCCACTCTGTATAAGGTATTTTTTTGAAAAAATTTAAGGCTTCATCTATCTGATATTCTTGCATGGACATCGTGGCGCGCATGTCCCACAAGTCGCTGGTAATGAGAATGTTATCTTCATTTTGTACCAATAGTCGCTCAAAAGAAGTTGGTACTTTTTTTAAGCAAACTTTCATCAAGTCATCAATGATTTTAGGCTGCGGATTGGCGCGCAATTCTCCCAATTGATGTTGACAACGAAAGGCTTTGCCCGGACGATTTGCTTTGTCATATAACTTCGTCATTTTGTCGCGCAAAAAATCAGGAAAGTCTTTGTAATCATCATATAATTCGTGGTCTGTCAGAATTTCATAGGCTTCTTTTTCTGCGGCATCTGTCAATTTTTCAAAACTATTAATATCTAAAGCTAATTTGAAGGCATGGAGTTGTTCTTTTAGAGTTTCTTCTTCAATAATTCCCTCGGCTTCTATCTCTACAAATGTTTTGGCGGCAGCATAATTATCACCTGCTAATAGCTCCAGATAACCTTCTGCTAAGTACCATAATTCGGGTTTGATGACCTTTTTCTCTAAACGCATTTTACGCGAAAACTCCTGCAATTCAATTACATAATTGCCTGCATCTTTGCGCGGTATTTTGTATCGACGCTTATTTTGTTGTCGATTATTATTAAAACTAGTGCCTAATAAATCTTTTTCTAACTTCTGAATTTCGCGCACCAAAAGTCGTTCTAAATGCGGATTTTTCGGGTCTAAATTATAAATTGCTTCCATTTCCTCCACTGCATGCGCATCTTCAGGGTGTCCGCGCAAGGCATATAGCATCGACCTTTCGTGGTCATTTTGACAAAGTAACATGACTTCATTCCATTCTTCATCACTTTTTATTTTAAAACTTTGAAATGCCATATCTCGCCTACCTGGGCACTTATCGAAAATAACAGAAAATAAATAATCTGCTTTTGCAGTCTCACCCAAACTTTGCAGTGCACCCGCTTTATGCCCCAATGTCCACCAATAAATAATGCTTCGCTTTCCATCAAAAAGTACGGGGTCAACTTTTGGAACCATATTTTCGTACAAATCTAAAGTTCGTTTATATTCCTTCCGATAATGCGCTAAACGAATAACTTGGTAGGCATATCGCTGTTTTATATACTGTGAATTGACCCGGCGAAATAGCTTTCTTCCTTCGCTTATGAGGTCGTTCATTGCTGCATAATCCTTTGTTTCTTCATTCCAAGCATCACCTTTGGTGACATGTGGTTCACACTTTTTTGCAAAAAGTAAATAATCAATCGTTTCGTAGCACTCTAAATTATCTAAATATTGTGCGAATTTATTGGCGCGCAAACGCGGTTCTATTGGAATATTTTTGCTTCTCGCCGCCGTTCTTAATAATTCTAATTCTTCTATGCTTGAACCGTAAACGACACGGGCAATGTCTTTTATAGGCGCACTTTCGCAGACGCGGCTTTGCCATTCGTGCAAATTTTCATTGTAGCGAACGATTTCTATATCTTTAAAATGCTGGTATAAGTCACCCCATGAGAGGAAAAAAGGAGCATAAGGGTCTTCCTTGGCAATGATTTTTGGATTGATAAAAGAGTAACCTTGAAAGCCAGGGTCACCTGGACCACAAGCATTTGTGGTACGAAAAGGAAGGAATACGAAAAATAAAAAGAGGCAGATAATACGTGGCATAGTTCATTGTTTTCTGCCACGAATTTAAGCGTTTTTTTTTGAAATAAAGAGGAGACGCAAGGGGGCGCGGTTTGGATATTTAATTAGCTAATCTTTGCGTTCTTTGTATCTCTTATCTATTACAACCATTTGGTCGCCGTCAAATAGTCTAAATAATAAATTGCTTTTATGGAAATGGTATTTGTTTGCGGTAAACCGCCTAAGCCTGTTAAGCTATTATTATAACGATATTGAATAAAATCCGATTCATTATCGCTATTCAGAATAGAGTTTTTCCAAACGATAAATAAATCACTTCCTGGAGCAAAACGCCAGCGATATATCATATCAATATTGAAAGCATTGAAACTACGGTCATTGAATTCATCGTAAGTGGTCTCGCCTAAAGTGCCATCATGTTGGAGTTCGTGGAAATTTTGATATGCTACAGAAGCCCAATAATGACGCAAGCGGAAGGAGAGGGTCATCTTGTTATTGAAGGTATAATTGGTGCGAATACTGTTCTCCCAATTTTTAAAATTGCGGTAGCCGAAAATAATCTCTTCGTCACTATCATTCACTTTAGTCACGAAACCAACTTCTCTAAAATTCATGTCGCGTGCAAAACTCGTTTGCATATTCCAATGATCATTGAAGCGAAAACGCGGACGTAAATTTATGCGATAACCATGGCGACCATCTTCGTCAAAATTCGTGAAATTACCGTTAATATCTATCGCAAATTGTTTCCGATAGTCCGTTGAAATCCAACCGCCCCAAAAACTACTTTTTGGATTTTTGAAATAGCGACCTTCGGTGCGAGCTTCGAAATAATCAAATATTTCAAATGGCTGCAGATAGGTCCACGCATTGTAGTTAATAAAGTTTTTTGTGCGCACACCGACCCACATATTAATACCTGCATTGGTAAATACATTTGGGGCGTAAAGCCGGTTGTAATCAATGCTTAAACCCGCATTCCCATTTAAGAAAGCACCGAAAGGTTGGTAATAATTATAGCTTAAATTATATTCCCAAGAACGTTCATTTGGATTGAATAAAAAACCCAAATCATTCGGGTCATAATTGGCGCTTTCCTCATTGTATTCTAAGCCTGTTTGCCATCTGCCGCTGATTTTTCCGACACCCAAATTCCAGGTATGTCCCAAATCTACGATATAGCTATCAGGGGCTGCAAAATACTTTTGACTGATGCCGCCTTTGCCACCAAGAGCCCATGAATTCGCCTTGTTTCGAAGGTTGAAAACTGCACCCGTTACGTTGGCGTCATAAGCTGCACCGCTGCGAATGACATTGGTGTTTATTAAGGAAAAATAGGAATTATTAGGCAAGTTTTGGTCAAAGGAAACGACATTATAATTGGTAATTGGGTTCGTAATCATAGTACGTTCTTCGCCCGTTTCAGTGTTTTTAATGACCGCATTTGACTGTCTTGCCGTTGCATTAAAAATACCAATACCTAAACCGTTAGCCGTTCTGCCAGAGAGTTTCGTGGCGTTAATTAATTGCCCTTGGTTCGGGTTTTCGATTACTTCTTCATTGTCCGCTAAGTCATCATATACATCGTAATAGTACAAAGGCGTGCCACCTACGCGACGCGAATAAAAGAAGTTTCCTTTATTAAATAACTCCACACCCTCGGTGAAAAATTGTCGATTTTCATCAAAACGAACTTCAAAAGGAGAGAGATTTAAGACTTGATTGTCTGACCGTGCTTCGCCAAAATCGGGTATCAAAGTCATATCTAAAGTGAAGGCATCATTGATGCCATATTTGACATCCATACCACCGCTAATACTGCGGCCACCAATGTTTTTAGGCGTGGCATTTCGGTCATGATATTGTTGTAAATAAGTGGTAATAAAAGGTGTAGCTGATAAACGAACGGGCGATTTTATATCGCGTATGCCGTTGATTTGACCAGATTGATTGACAATTCCTTCTTGCACAGGATTGACATTATTCCAAAATGTCTCTTCGCGATTACGACGTATTTGGCGCACAAAATTAATATTCCATTGTTGTTCTGTTTGCGACGGAAAACGCAGTGCAGCATAAGGAATTTTCATTTCTACCACCCAACCATCCGCCGTAATGGTAGCAGCAGCATCCCAGATAGCATCCCAATTTCGGTCGCCATTCCACAGCACACCACTTCGTCCACTACTACTTCCTATTGCTGAATATTTAGTATCTAATTGAATGCCACGAGGTGTAGTAATAAAACCAAGCCCGTTAATTCCATCTCGATAAGAATCAATAATGACCCCAAAATAATCGGAATTACCAATGTTATCGCGTTCGGTAAGTTCTTGCAAAATACTGTCCGTTTGCGTATCAAAAAGCATCGCACCAATATAAATTGCGACATCATCGTAGAGAACTTTTACTTCTGTTTTTTGTGTAGCAGCATCGCCTGGACGCGGCGCATTTTGAATAAAATTATTACTTATAGGTACATTTTGCCAAAGACTTTCGGATAGATTGCCATCTATTTTGATGTTTTCAGAAATACGTTTAGCAACTGTTTGTCGCTTTTCTGGAATGGGATGATTCTGAGCCTGTAAAGGCAATACTAATGTACTTAGTAAAAGGGGAAGTAATAGGGCTAATCTCATATTTGGTATCTTATTCGGTCAGAAATTTTTGCAAAATTAATGCTAAAATTCATTTATAAGTAGTACCCGTTAATTATTTCGGAAAATTTGAGGACAAGATTTTTTCGTATATTTTCTTTAAAAAATCAGTGCATAGCCGTAGCTACGGACTTATTTTTTGGAGGAAATAGGCGGAAAAAGATGTTTTCAAATTACCGAAATAATTGAGGTGTGCTACTTACAGACTATCAGACGCGGAAATGATGCCAAACGTTCATTTTTGCTATTCAATAACGATAAAAAAAACTAGAAAGAAAGCGATTTTACGATGAGGTTCATGACAAAGAAAAGAATAATAGTGCCGCCTATAATAAGCACTATTCGCGCAGCGACAGCTTCCCAATTTGTACTAATTGCCTTCAAACTCACCGAAGAAGTCGTCAAGATTTTCAGCGCAGCGATGATTTGTATTCGATTGAAAAGTAAAATATAAAACACCCAAAGTAAGAGCCAAATAGCTGTAAATAATGCGCCTTTAGGAACGCCATAAAAAATATCTACGATGATAATATTGACTAATATAGGCACTAAAAGCCCCGCACCCAGAATTTTGGTACGTGGATGCAAAAGCAATACCGCGCCCAATAGCTGACTTGCACCAATGAAGCAAACATAAAAATAGGAATGTCCAAAAAATGCCCATGTGAGCTGAAAGCCGGATATTTCACCGAGCGGAGTTTGCAAAATTTCGGGATTTATAGCCAATTGCATCTTAAAAAATTTGCCAATACCATAAATAGAAATAATAGCAGCGACAAACCAACGAGCAGCCAATTCGAACATAGCAGCAGGAGTAGGAAGAATGGATGTTCTCATGTTTTTTTTGTAAAAATAACTGCATTAGTTTAAAGAAAAAAATGGAATAGACAAAGGGAATTAATACTACTATGAATGTATAAATTCGGTAAGTCCTATGTCAAATTTTGCTTCTCGCTAAAAACGCTATAAAAACAGCCTAAGAAAATGTATTTTTGCACTCGATTTCAAAAAGCATTCTCAAAAGGAAATGAATAAAAATAGTGTAAAGAATACCATTATTTAATTAACTGTCAATCAGTGTGTTAGAAAATGTTAATTCTCTCATTCTTAATTATTTATTATCAAAGCCATTTTAGTCAATCAAACATCTCGTGTTTTTAAGGAATGGTCATTTAACTTCTGAACCATTCCAAAAGTATTTTGTGCTAAACAATTCCACTAAAATGAGGTTTATTAGCCTTAATTTACTAGAATTATTTGGACAAATAGTTAAATGTCTTGGGAACTTGTAAACAACTCAAGTGTATTACAAGAACCTCAATGTCTAAAAATAAAGAGCAATAACCATGAGTAAGACCGCTATTTTTGACCGTTTCGCAGACCGTCACATTGGGCCGAATGCCGACGAAAAAAACGCCATGCTAAGTACTATTGGCGTGGATAGTTTGGCACAATTAATTAATGAAACCGTGCCAGACGGGATTCGAATGCAAAGCGATTTAGATATTCCAGAAGCACAAAGCGAATATGAATATTTGCGAGACTTAAAGGAAATGGCTTCGCTAAATAAAGTCTATAAAAGTTATATCGGAATGGGCTATTATAATACCATTACGCCTTCCGTTATTCTTCGTAATATTTTCCAAAATCCGGGTTGGTACACGCAATATACGCCTTATCAAGCCGAAATTTCGCAAGGTCGTTTGGAAGCTTTATTGAATTTCCAAACCTTGGTCAGCGATTTGACTGCGATGCCGATTGCAAACGCTTCTTTGTTAGACGAAGGTACTGCGGCGGCAGAAGCAATGGCGATGTTTTATGCGCAAAAAAATAAGCGAGTAAAAGGCGATGCGATTAATGAGTTTTTTGTGGATGCGCAGGTGTTGCCACAAACGATTGAAATCTTATTGACGCGTGCAAAACCACTGAATATAAATGTAGTCGTAGGCGATTGGAATGCTTACGAAATAAATGATAAAACCTTCGGCATATTGATGCAATATCCGGGGAAAGACGGACGCGTGGAAGACTTCCGTCCCTTTGTTGAAAAAGCAAAAGCAAATAGCATTTACGTAAGTGTCGCCGCTGATATTTTGAGCTTGACTTTACTCACTCCTCCGGGCGAATTTGGGGCAGATTGTGTGGTTGGAAACACGCAACGCCTAGGTGTGCCGATGGGCTACGGTGGGCCGCATGCTGCTTATTTTGCTTGTACAGAAAACTTTAAACGCGTCATTCCAGGACGTATTATTGGCGTGTCTATTGATGCGCACGAAAACCGTGCTTTGCGGATGGCTTTGCAGACGCGCGAACAGCATATTCGTCGTGAAAAAGCGACTTCAAATATTTGTACAGCACAGGCTTTATTAGCGATAATGGCTGGTATGTATGGCGTGTATCACGGTGCGACGGGTTTGCGTGCTATTGCCACCCGTATTCACACCAACACGCAAATCTTAGCGACTAATTTACGCGCCTTAGGCTATACGGTTTGCCACGAAAATTTCTTTGATACACTTTGTATTAAAGTGGATGACGCGACCAAAAAGCGTCTTATTCACTTGTCAGATATCAATGAAATGAATTTTTGGGCAACGAAAAATTGCCTACAAATCAGCTTGGACGAAACGACTTTTGCGGAAGATGTAGACGCCATTATTAGTGTGTTTAATGAAGCAAAAGACGCTAAATATGACGCGAATTTTGAAGAGCCAGCTACTTTGAGTATCCCTAAAAACTTACAACGTACCAGCGACTACTTAACGCATCCTGTTTTCAATACTTATTACACAGAAACGAAAATGATGCGTTATATTAAATCTTTAGAAAATAAAGATTTATCACTCACGCATTCGATGATTTCTTTGGGCAGTTGTACTATGAAATTGAATGCCGCTTCGGAATTAATTCCGGTCAGTTGGCCAGAATTTGCGAATATCCACCCATTTGCACCACAGTCGCAAGTGCAAGGTTATTTGGAAATGATTAGCGATTTAGAAAAATATTTGTGTGAAATAACAGGCTTTACAGCTTGTTCTTTGCAACCCAATTCGGGCGCACAAGGTGAATATACCGGATTATTGACTATTCGTGCTTATCACTTGGCTAATGGCGATATACATCGTGATATTGCCCTCATCCCACAAAGTGCACACGGTACTAACCCCGCGAGTGCGGTCATGGCGGGCATGAAAGTAGTAGTGGTTAAATGCGATGAAAGAGGTAATATCGATGTGGAGGACTTGAAAGCAAAAGCGGAAAAATATTCCGAAAATTTGGCAGCATTAATGGTGACTTACCCAAGTACACACGGTGTTTTTGAAGCAGAAATTAAAGAAGTTTGTGATATTATTCACAATCATGGCGGACGTGTTTATATGGACGGGGCGAATATGAATGCACAAGTAGGCTTGACTAGTCCGGGCTTAATTGGTGCAGATGTTTGTCACTTGAATTTGCACAAAACCTTCGCTATTCCTCACGGCGGCGGCGGCCCCGGCATGGGACCAATTTGTGTAAATGACAGCCTTGCGCCTTATTTACCTAATCATTTATACGCTGAGACAGGTGGCGAAAATGGCATTCACTCTGTAAGTGCAGCACCTTATGGTAGCGCAAGTATTTTGTTGATTAGCTATGGTTATATCAAAATGTTGGGTAAAAATGGTTTGCGTGCTTCTACAGAAATAGCCATTTTGAATGCCAATTATATTAAAGCATGCTTGGAAAGTGCGTATGACGTATTATATACAGGCGAAGCAGGTCGCGCAGCACACGAATTGATTTTGGATTTACGCCCATTCAAAGCAGTAGCAAGTGCCGAAGATGTGGCTAAACGTTTGATGGATTATGGTTTCCATGCACCAACCTTGAGTTTTCCAGTAGCAGGCACGATTATGATTGAGCCAACGGAAAGCGAAAGTCTTGACGAACTCGACCGTTTTTGTGATGCCATGTTAGCTATTCGCAAAGAAATAGATGAGGTAGCAAATGGTGAAATGGATGCCAAAAGTAATGTATTAGCAAACGCGCCACACACTGCAAATGTAATTACTGCCGATGAATGGAATTTACCTTATGCTCGTTCTAAAGCAGCTTACCCCTTGCCTTATTTGCGTTCTGGATACAAGTTTTGGCCATCTATTGGACGCATTAATAATGCTGCTGGTGATCGCAACTTGATTTGTACTTGTCCGCCTTTGGAAAGCTACGAAGAGGAAGCGCTAATGAATAGTTAAGCATGAAATAATGAATAATGAATAATAAAAAAGCCGCAGCAGTTCAACTGTTGCGGCTTTTTTGTCTAGCCAGAATAATCTCGCAGAGGCGGTGACAATATACAATAATCATTACTATTTCTTAGTTACTAAGCGTGCTGCAACATTGGTTGCGCCACGCTTTTTTCTTGCTCTGCATTGGCCGCCAATTGTTCAAAACGATAACCCAAACCAGCAAAATGTTTCAATACACGTGGCAATACGTATTGTAAGTTCTTTTTTGCTTTTTGACTGTCGTGAAAAACGATAATAGAACCCGCTTTTGTTTTCGTCAATACATTTTGCAAGCAGTCTTCCGGACTTAGATTTTGATCAAAATCACCACTTAATACATCCCACATAATAATGCGGTAATGACGCTGCAAAAACATGGCTTGCTTAGGCTTTAGACGACCATAAGGCGGGCGAAATAAATCCGATTTCACCAAACGCGCACAGTGGCGAATATTGTGAAAATAAGGCAGATTGTCGCTCGTCCAACCATTCAAATGATTGTAGGTATGATTGCCAACGGTATGACCAGCATGAACGACTTGACTAAATTCTTTTGGATGTTTAGCAATATTGTCGCCTACACAAAAGAAAGTGGCTTTGGCATTATATGCTGCTAATTGCTCTAATACCCATGGTGTAACTTCCGGTATTGGACCATCGTCGAAAGTTAGGTAAATGACGGGTTGGTCATCGGGCATTTTCCAAACAAAGTTGGGAAATAAATTTTGGATAATTTTGGGAGTTTTGACTAGGTACATAATGTGAAATTTTTAAATTAATGTGTCATGGAATTGAATTAGGGTAGTTTATTAATTTCCTACTCTCTAGACTTAATACTTAGATACTCTGAACTATTTTTTCCTCATTTCTTTAACGGAGAAATGTAGATATGCGCGAAACTATTTCAAGATGTTGCTCCGTTTATTAGAGAACTCCTTGAAATTATTACCTTTGTTGCCGTTTTTGATAGAAAATCAGCCGAGATTTTACCTATGTTAGGACAAATCCGTCGCGCTAGGGAAATAGTCGCAGAATGGTCTATTACTAAGTACTTTTATTTTTTCTATGAACGGACTAATGTTCAAAAACGCTGCCACAATAAACAAAAAAAATCGCTTTTTTTTTCTTTTGTGACAAGGATATAGTTTGTTAATTACTTGATAGTTAAGAGATTACAAAAAAATAAAAGACGTACTGGTCGGTAGGAGAGGGGAATAGGTGAAAAAGAATAAGATATGTTTTTTAGCAAAAAATAAAATCAAAATAAGAATCATCATTTAGTTGTGACACAAGAATAGCAACTTAAATTTGATAAATGCGTCTAACGATTGTTTAGCGCATTTATTTATCAAGAAGAACAATGGATAATATTAGAGTAAGATTTGCCCCAAGCCCGACGGGGGCACTGCACATTGGCGGTGTTCGTACTGCTTTGTACAATTATTTATTAGCGAAAAAGTACGGCGGTACATTCATTTTGCGAATAGAAGATACCGACCAAAACCGTTATGTAGAAGGGGCAGAAAAATACATAGTAGATGCCTTAAATTGGTGTGGATTGATGATAGATGAAGGGCCAGAAATTGGCGGAAAATTCGGACCATACCGCCAGTCAGAACGCAAAGATTTGTATAGCGAGTATGCAAAAATTATGGTCGAAGACGGTAATGCGTATTACGCATTTGATGAGGCGGCTGATTTGACGGAAATGCGCGCTAAACTTGAGGCAGAAAAAAAGGTTTTTCGTTATGATAGTTCAGTACGTATGCAGTTGAACAATAGTTTAACGATGACGGAAGAGGAAGTGAAAATACGCTTAGAAAGTGGTCAACCATATACTATTCGTTTGAAAATGCCTTTAGATGAAATCATAGAAGTACATGATTTGGTGCGCGGAAAGGTAGAGTTTAAAAGCAATCAACTCGACGATAAAATTATCATGAAAGGTGATGGTATGCCGACCTATCATTTGGCGAATATTGTGGATGATTATTTGATGAAAATTACGCACGTTATTCGGGGCGAAGAGTGGTTGCCAAGTACGGCGCACCATGTATTGATGTATCGCTTTTTGGGTTGGGAAAAAGATATGCCAAAGTTTTCGCATTTGCCATTAATCTTGAAGCCAAATGGTAAAGGAAAGTTGAGTAAACGTGATGGCGATAAATTGGGAATACCTGTATTTCCATTAGCTTGGGAAGGTGACAAGCCTGAGGATAGTTTTAAAGGCTTTCGGGAGTTTGGTTTTGACCCGAAAGCAGTAGTAAATTTCCTTGCATTTTTGGGCTGGAACCCAGGGACGGAGCAAGAAATTTTTTCGTTGGAGGAACTTTCGGCAGCATTTAGCGTAGAAAAGATTGGCAAATCAGGTGCGCGTTTTGACTTTGATAAAGCGAAGTGGTTTAATCAGCAGTATATTATGGCTGCCGATAATGTGGAATTAGCAGAGCAAATTCGTCCTTTTATTTGGGAACAAGGGCATAAAGTAAGTGATGAGTATTTGGTCGGTTTTGTGAGTATGATGAAAGAACGCGTGCAGTTTTTGCCAGATTTTTGGGAAAAAGGCTACTATTTCTTTGAAAAAGTGCGTTTGTATGACGAAAAAACGATTAAAAAACGTTGGAAACCAGAAAATCGAACTAAATTTGACCTACTTTATCAATTAATTGACCAAACAACTGAATTTACAGGAGAAAGTCTGAAAGAGCGTATTTCTAATTTTGCGCAAGAACAAGAGTTGGGCTTTGGAGGAGTATTGCCAATTTTACGAATTGCGACTTCCGGTACTATGAAAGGACCAGATGTGTTTGCTATGATGGCTTTGCTTGGAAAGTCAGAAGTTTTGGAACGATTGACAAATGGCTATGTGGCATTTGATGCGATTAAAGCGGCACAAGCAGCAGCTTAGTAGTCAGTCAAATTAATGATGTTGGATTGGTGCGGATTATTTTCCGCCTGCTCTCGCTTAAAAATTATTTCGCCCGTACGGGTGCAAGAATTTTTTTTAAAAAAGCAGACAAAAAATGCGCTCACGCGACCCGACAGCATTAACTTGATTGACTACTAAGGAACGATAAATTATAACTATTTTCGTGAGAACGAAGACATTTTATAGAAATATAAGCAGTACTTCCAGCGATGTAGTTTATCCTTATGTTTTTTGGATTAAAATTTGTTGTAATATACAACACGTTAATTAATAGGTGAATAGACAGTGCGCGCAGCGTAAAGCCGAGCTTTCTCGTTTATTAGAAGTCCTATTACATTGACCGGCTAAATGTCGAAAGGCATTGAAAAAAGCAAGGGCGACACTTTAATAAAATGAAGTGTTGCCCTATGTTTCAAAAACCGTAGTGCAGAAGCAATTATAAATTAATATTTTTTTAATACTTTTGCCGCAAGAAAATAAATAGGACAATTGCTTTTGAGTACATTTTTTAAATGTATTGAAGAGATAGACGTATTTTTTTCAAAAACCGATTTACATACCATGAACAATTTAACAACAGCGCAAGTAGCTCTACTTGCAGCTACCCTCAATTCTCTATTCAGTAATACGGAGGCTATTAGATTAGTCAACCCCTTTTCACAGAAGAACATCCCACAGAAAGAACATTTACGACATTAAATTTGATTGTCAGCTAACCTGTGTTAATACACTGAAGGTTACTGCTTAGCCCCGCTCAATTGTAACTATTCAAAAATATTTGGAGAAAATTCCCACAAATTAAAATTATGAAGAACCGGTTACTTCTTTTTGTACAAATTCTAATCCTTTTGCTAGCTTGGCAAACGAGCTCGGCACAACTTAACTATAATGGACCTGAGCCACTTATCGTATATGATGGCTGTACCATTGATACCAATTTTGTAGGGCAAGTGACTTATGCAGGCTCTGGAAATATTGCTTCCATACTATTTGATTTCTATGGTGTGGTAGATACTTCAGCTAATAATACTACCGGAAACGATACTTTATTTTACACAGGTACTGACATTACTTTGGTAGCAGGCACACACATAGAGGTGCTTTACGATTATACTGATGGAACATTGATGCTTGACACAATTTATGCGTTTCCTATAGCTGTGATAGATACCGTGCCACCTACTTTTGGTGCAATACCTCCTGCATTAATAATGGTAGATTGTATCAATCCTTTGCCCCCATTTTTTGATGTGATGGCTATGGATAACTGCGATGTGATGGTAGATACGTTTTTATCAGAAACATCATCACAAACAGCAACAGGTTGTACCAATAGTGACTATACACTCACTCGAAAATATTTAATCATAGATGACAGTGGGAATAGAGATAGCGTTTTTCAAACGATTAATGTTTTAGATGCTAATAAACCCGGCTTTACACCATTGGCTGACATCGTCATTGATTGCCAAATGGGTGTAGATGTTACAACTGTAGCATTTACAGGAAATATTACAGCAGCAGATGTCATGGATTGTAACGATGATATTACCATTAATTTTATGGATAATGAGGTGACAATTAGTGGGAGTTGCCCTGAATATAGAGAAATCGAACGCACCTGGACCGTGTCAGATGCTTGTGGAAAAGATAGTATTGCCATTCAGATGATAACGGTACAAGACACCATGCCACCAACATTTACATTAACGGCACCGGCGGATACCACGGTGAGTTGCGAAGCAGGTGTGAATATCGGCACAATCGGTATGCCAGCAAATGTGATGGATAATTGCGATGCCAATCCAACAATTACTGGGCCGAATGACATAGTGACTTCGCAAACTTGCCAACATGGTTTTGAACTTGAACGCAAATGGTATATCGAAGATGCTTGTGGTAATATAGATAGTATTGCCTTGAATATTACGGTAGTAGATACAATTGCGCCGATGATTACGACGGAGGCAGTAGATGAAACAGTGGATTGTGATGCAAATTTCGTGATTGACCAATTGTTTCAAGATTGGATAAATGTTAATGGCGGGGCAGTTGCTTCTGATAATTGTGCGAATGACCCGTTAATTTGGAACGCTTATAATTCTGGAACGACATTTATTGCAAACTTACCAGCTCCGACTTGTCCTACTGCAACACCGACTATTTATCGACAACAAGTGGTGGATTTTGTAGTCGAAGATGCTTGCGGTAATAGAGATACAACAACTGCCACTTTCACCGTAACAGATATCGTTTCGCCGGATATTCAGAGTTGCCCTAATGATACTATATTGAATACAGAGCTAGGAATTTGTGGAGCTAACTATGATTTAATTCCTCCTGTTGCTTCTGAAACTTGTGGAGGCGCTATTGGGTCAGAATTTGCTACGTTCTTACTCGGCATCACAGCCCCCGCAGGGCCGCCAGAAGATACCCCTGTCGATGCTATTACTTTGAATATATCAGTGTCACCGCCACCTACTGTTGCTTTTGCGGCAGGTACTTTAGTTGTTGATTTATTGAATGTAGATGGAGAAGACCCTACCGAATTTTTCTTCATTTATGACGAAAATGGTGATTTAGTTGGACAAACAGCCGCTACCTCCACACAATGTGGAAGTTCTTCTGTGACCATTCCTTTTACTACTGCGGAACTAAATGCTTATGCCGCGGATGGTAGCATTACCTTTACTTTAGAGCCCAATATTCCTGCAGGTATGTTAGGTCGCTTTGCGATTAATAATATTTGTAATAACAATTCAAGAGTCCGTGCTACCTTTTTCTATTTGAATACGACATCAACTGGCCCTGTTTATGAATATACCATTAATGATGGCGCAAGAATAAACCCAGGTGGATTTGTTACGGCTACTGAATTATTAGAAACAGGTGTTAATGACATTAAATATTATGTAACGGATTGCTCTGGAAATGTGGATAGTTGCATGTATCAAGTAACAGTCATTGACAATGAAGCGCCAACAATGGACTGCCCCACAGATGCAACGGTCAATCTTGCAACTGATGAATGTACGGCAGATTATACATTAGTCTTGCCTTCTAATATTTCAGATAATTGTGGTGTGGGTACTCCTATTACCTCAAGTGTAGCAGCCAATGTTCCGCTAACCTTCTATGATGACCCCAATACAGGGACTTATTTAGCACAAGATTTAACTTTTCAAATAACTGGCGTGGCAGCAAATGCTAATTCATCGGTTACTTTATCTGTTGATTTATTAGCTGATTCAACAGGTGTCGATGATTTTTTCACCATTTTAGGTGAAGATTATAATCCAATTGGAACTGTAACAGGAATAGGCTGTACGACAGTGAACACAACAACTTTTACTATTTCACAAGCAGATTTTAATGCTTGGGCAACAGATGGAGTGATTGATTTTACAGCAGTAGCGGAGCTTCCGCCCTCTATTGGAAATACAAATGACGGTATCAATCCTTGTAATCCGGCAGGTGTGATGAATGATGGGGATGTAGATGGCGTTAGTTTTTTATCCGCAACAGTAACTTATCGAGAAATATCTCCGACTTATTATGCAACAGGAGCAACGACTTTTGGTCCATCTCAATTACAATCACCGACTTTTGAAGCAACAGAAACCTTTAATTTAGGAACTACGGAAGTATTTTATACTATCGTAGATGACAATAATAACGCAGATACTTGTAGCTATTTTATAAATATTTTGGATGTAGAAAATCCAATGGCAGATTGTCAACCTACTTTTGTTACCATTAATCCTTCCGGAACAGTAATTGACACTATTTTTCCAATAGAAATAGATGCGGGTAGCACCGATAACTGCACCATTGATACCATGTATGTTACAAGAGATATTGGTGCTGGAAATACAGTGGATTGTGATGATGTGGGAATGGTAGTAGATGTTACATTGACGGTTATTGATGCTTCTGGAAATCTAAATACTTGTCAAACATTTGTGGGCGTTCAATCTGAAAATCCGCAACCTTCCTATACGATAGATTGCAGTAATAATACTTTGCAATTATTTGCCAATCCGCCACTAGGCGCAGGAGGAGTAACTTACATTTATGAATGGACTGGACCAAATATGTGGACTTCTAGTCTTGAAAATCCCGTTATTACTAATGTTGATGGAACGTGGCAAGGCAATTATAACTTAACGATTAGAGGAATTACAGGCTGTACGGCAATGGGAGCAATATTCGTCCCTATTTCAGAATTACCACCTGTTACTCCTGACTTCTTTACCGTAGAGGATGAAATCTGTTCTAATGGAAATGTCGTTTTGACCGCTTCAAGCCCTCCGGGTAGTGGAGCCTTACAATACATTTGGCTACTAGAGAATAGTGCTGGTGATATGGCATTAGACACAACCAATACGCCTTTTTATTCATTCGCTGCACCAATGGTAGAAGACGAATACTGCTATTATGTTATTGCTTTACGAGGTAATGGTTGTACTTCTGACCCTTCTATTACGAAGTGTATTCAGGTAACGGAAGCACCAACTGCGGCATTAGTCAATGATGCAATTACTGTTTGTGAAGGAGATGAGATTTTATTGGAGGCAATCTTGCCATTGCCAGGACCGGGAGTAGAGTACGTTTGGTCTGGACCAAATGATAGTCAATCTGGACCACAATTTCAGTTGATTATCCCAGAAGTAGCTTTATCCGATGAAGGGATGTATCAGTTGACTGCTTACAGGAATGGTTGCCAATCCAATACCATTTCAGCATCAGTTGTTGTAAATGACCGACCTGACCAACCCGAAATTACAAGTAATGCACCTGTTTGTTTAGGTGATACGTTGAAATTATATACAGACATTCAAGGTGGCGCTACTTATGTCTGGAGAGGGCCAAATTTGCAAGAATTTTTCACGAATACACCGTCTTTATCTTTAGCTAATACAGATAATAACTACGATGGTAACTGGCGCGTACGCGTCGTATCGCAAGACAATTGTACTTCCGAAAATAGCTTGCCAACCGATGTTGTTGTCAATAGTTTGCCATTAGTGTCAGCTGATAGTAATGCACCTATTTGTGAAAATGAAGACATCGTTTTGACTGCAAATACTATTGTCAATGCTTTCTATCAATGGACAGGCCCGAATAACTTTAGTGAAGGTGGACAAACCATTATTGCTCCAGCAGTAGCAGGTACTTATACCGTTGAAATTACAGACCAAAATGGCTGTAAAGGTACAGACGATGAAGTTGTAGTAATTAAGCCAGCACCGACAATTACCTCGGTAGCTGCTTCAGATAATGACTGCCCAAATGGGCCAGAAGATGTGACCTTAAAGGCATTATTAGACCCAACTTATCCATTTGACGTGACGTATCAATGGTCGGGACCCAACTTCTTTTCAACGGATAGCTGTGCTGTGATTGAAAATGCAACCATAGCTAATAATGGTACTTATGAAGTCATTGTTAATGGACTTAATGCTTGTTCGGATACTTCTTTTGTGCAGGTGAATATGGGAGAAATTATTCCAACACCAGCAACGCCGATTGCCGGAAACGGTGCAACACTTTGCGAAGGGGATGATTTGACTTTGACGACTTCTGCCAACTTCCCAAGCACAGATGTTACTTACTATTGGATTACGCCAGCCGGAACGATTTCCACTAGCAACCCATCTTTAAGTATAAATCCCGTTGTTGCTTCGACGCATAGTGGAGATTATCGAGTATATGCTTTATCTGGTGATTGTTACTCTGATACTTCAGGTATTTTATTGGTGACCGTTCATCCTACACCAGCTACTATAGCAGAGAGTAATGGACCTGTTTGTGAAGGCGATGATATTATTTTGACGGCTTCTTGCAATATTCCAGGCGCAACTTATGAATGGACAAGTGATTGCGGATTTAACTCTTCGCTTTGCTCTCCAATCATTCCAAATGCGGATGAAAGCTTACATGAATGTAATTATCAAGTTCGTGTCAATGTCAATGGTTGTTGGTCTGCACCAGCTACTGTTTTTGTTTCCGTCAAGCCACGAGCAAAAGACCCTATTGCAGTAGAAAATGGACCTTATTGTGTCAATAACGAAGATATTACGCTACAAGTCACAGCACCAAGCGCTACTTCGGGCGGTACTTATCATTGGTATCAAATCAATGGAGCAAATGGAACTCTATTAGGTTCAACTTTATCAACAACTTATGATGTACCAAACTCTGTTAGCTATACCGATGGCACTTATCAGTTTTATGTGATAGCTGAATTAAATGGTTGTTTCTCTGAAGCATCACCTGATATAACAGTAGAAATAAATACAACCTTAGGTTTATTTGCGGATGCAGGGCTAGACCAAATGGTTTGTGAGCAAGATAATATTGTATTGCAAGGTATTGCGCCTACTAGTGGCTTTGGCCAATGGACAGGGCTAGGTGCAAACCCGGCAGGTGTACAAATTACAAACCCGAATGATGCGACAACAACGGTCACAGGTTTAGTGCCTGGCAATACCTATGGTTTTGCTTGGTCACTATCGAATGGTGCTTGTGTCGATTACGACCAAGATACCACTTATGTAGTTGTTAATTTAGTGGAAACCTCAGAAGCCGGTGATTTGATTGTGGTTTGTAATACTGAAGAAACGAATCTCGATGCAATTGCACCAAACTCGGGCAACGGCATTTGGTCACAACCACAAGCACAGGAAGACCAAGGCGTAGTGATTATGGATATCAATGACCCACAATCATTAGTAATGGGATTACTACCAGATAATATCTACAAGTTCACTTGGACAATACCAGACAATGGCTGTGGCGAAGACAGTGATGATGTATTTGTACAGAATTCTTTAGGGTTGGCTTTTGCAGGTGTTGATAGAGACACTTGTGGCGACGGCTGCGCAAATTTATTCGCACAAATGCCTGCCGTCGGTTTTGGTAGATGGTCAGCACCTGACTTGAACATGTCTTTTGATAATGTAACAGATGCGACCACCCGAGTTTGTAATCTACAGCAAGGTGAAAATATGTTTATTTGGACGATTAACGATGGACTTTGTGGTGATGCCGGACGAGATACAGTAGTCATTGACTACGAAATGGCCCCAATAGCAGAGGATGATATCTTTACAGTATCCTTTGCAGATGTAGTAACCTTGGATGTAGTGGACAATGATTTTGCACTAAACAACTACTACATTAACTTAGTTGACCAACCACAAAGCGGGGTAATAGAAGAAAATGCAGACGGCACATTTACTTACACAGCCGATATCAATTTCATAGGCAATGATTTCTTCCGCTATGAATTGTGTAGCGATGCTTGTGAATGTTCAGAAGCGACGGTACAGCTGAATGTAGGTGGTGATGCAAAGGCAATAGTCCCAACTATTTTTACGCCAAATAATGACGGCATTAATGATGCTTTTGTTATTCCTGCTCTAGCGGCAACAGGTGCATTTGCAGGTAATTCCTTAGCCATTTTCAATCAATGGGGTGATGAAGTTTTTCGCGCAGCACCTTATCTAAACAATTGGGAAGGCACCTATAATGGGCAAGATTTGCCAGCCGGAACGTACTATTTCATTTTAGATTTAGCGAACGGCGAACAACCTATGACAGGCTTCTTAATTCTTCAACGATAATTAAAAGTTAGACTTTGAGTTATTCCATGTTTCTAAAATATGGAATAACTCAAAGCCTTCTTTCTAAAAAATATATAGACATGAAACAATATCTAACTATCGCGTTTGTTTTGTTTTTTAGTGGGTTAATGTTTGGACAGCAAGACCAACAAAATACCCAATTTATGTACTTCAAGCAAGGCTATAATCCGGGCTATGCAGGCAGCCGTGAAGCTTTCACTATGTCTGCGATTTACCGTAAACAATGGATTGGTTTAGAAGGTGCACCTGAACAACAAATTCTGACTTTTAGTGTACCCATCGCCAATCAGCGTGGCGGTATTGGCGGCAATATCTACCGCGAAGTAGCCGGCATTTCTCAGAATATTACGCTAGATGGCGTTTACTCTTATCGCTTTCGCTTAGGGCGTGGTTATTTAGGTGCAGGTATTCAAGGTTCGGTTCGTTCTTTACGCCAAGACTTTTTGGATAGTCGCTTACATGCTACGCAATCAATGATGGCTGACCAAAGCATTCCTAGCGCACAACAACAAAAATTTCTGTTCAATGTAGGCGCAGGTTTATACTATTCAGGGGAGACGTTTTATCTGGGGGCATCAGCTCCGCGAATGTTGAAAAATAGCATTGACTTCGCAGAGGAAGATAATGTGATTTCTCGTGAAGTACAGCACTTATATTTTATGGGTGGCTTTACGGTTAATCTAAATGACAACCTTCGCCTTCGCCCACAAACCTTGGTGAAATACGCAGAAAATTCGCCATTAGATGCAGATGTAAATGCCAGTTTTATCTTCGTTGATCGCTATATTTTGGGCTTGACTTACCGCCTCGGTGGTTCTAGCACAACTGGGGCAGGCGAAAGTATTGACATTATTGCAGCGATGCAATTAACGCCAAATGTACTTTTTGGTTTGTCTTATGACTTTACGCTTTCAGACCTGAAAGATTATAATACAGGTAGTATCGAAGCAACGGTACAATACAGTGCAGGTAAGTCAGAAGGTGACGAGTATATTAATCCTCGTTTTTTCTAAGTAGTACGGCTTTCCTAAGCCATGTTTTCGAAATAAAGTGGTGTTACCAGTCAATTAGTTTAAAGACTTGCAATTATGGAAGCTCGTCTTTATCTGAAAGCACTGGTAACACCACTGTTGTTTTAAGGACTTTGTTTTCCTAAAAAACTGTTAAAACCCTCCCAATCGTCTCCTAGAAAACAAGGAACTATACCGCATACAAACGAAAAGTAGTAACTTGGCGTTTAATTTGTGTATTCATAGAAAAAGATATTATGAATTAGACTAATAAAGAAAGCCACTTGCTTATCCATATGTTGAAGTCTAATAGCTAATGTCTAAAATCTAATATCTAAAAAGACAACATGAGATATTTCATTCTTTCCCTCCTTTTCATCAGCAGCTTTACGACGGTACAAGCCGGCGGTATTGAATTCTTTCACGGCACTTGGGCAGAAGCATTAGAGAAAGCCGAAAAAGAAGATAAAATTGTATTCGTAGATGCTTATGCCTCCTGGTGTGGCCCTTGTAAGCGCATGGCAAAGAACGTATTCACGCAAGATGAAGTTGGCGCATTTTACAATAAAAACTTCATCAATATGAAGTTGGATATGGAAAAAGCAGAGGCAAAAGATTTTCGCAAGAAATTCTCCGTAGAAGCTTATCCGACCTTGTTTTATGTAGATTATGATGGTTCATTAATCGCCAAAGTAAAAGGCGGACAAAAAGTAGATAGCTTCTTGGATTTAGGCAAACAAGCACTTAGTAAAGTAGATAGAAGCGGCAACTTTGTAGAAGAATATGAAAAAGGCAATCGCGACCCAGAATTGGTCTATAACTATGTCGCTGCGCTCAATAAAGCGGGTAAACCAAGCCTGAAAATCGCTAATGAATACATCCGCTCTCAAAAAGATTTGAATACGCCTGAAAATCTCAAATTTTTGCTAGAAGCAGCCGTTCAAGCGGACAGTCGTTTATTCGATTTGATGATAGAGCGTAAAGATAAAATCGCGAAAGTAGTAGGACAAGAAGCTGTAGATGCGCGTATTGAATTGGCTTGTCAAAATACCTTAGCCAAAGCATTAGAATACAAAAGCACAGACCTATTGAATGAGGCAAAAAGCAAAATGAAAAAGCACGCGCCAAAGCAAGCTATGACCTTTGCTATCAATGCCGATATGCAATACAGTCAAAGCACCAAAGACGTGAAAACCTACGGTAAATCATGTGCCGCTTACGCCAAAAAAATAGCAAAAGACGACCCAAAAGCACTTTATACTTTAGCGACAGATATGCTCCGTAATTTCCCGAAGCACGAAGGCTGCCGCAAACAAGCTGAAAAATATGCCAAAGTAGCTGCCGAAAAAGGCGGTTTGTATAACTATTGGTACACTTATGCCAGTATTTTGAATGATAATGGCAAAAAAGCAGAAGCCTTAAAAGCGGTTGAAAAGTCTTTAGAAATTGCGAAAGAAAAAGACCCGCGTTCGGTGCGTGGTATCGAACAATTATTAAACCGCATTCAAGGAAGTTAGAAAAATAAAAGCGTTGAGCATTTAGAGTTGTGTATCAAAAAACAGAACTCTAAATGCTCAACTAATCGTTATTTACAAACCATTTTCCTCATCATATCTGCTATCATATACACTGTTAAATTGTCATGTTGAGCGCAGCGAAGAAAACCACCATGAAAAAATATCTCATCCTCTTCTTTTTTGTCCTTTATATAGGAACAACTGCCTTCGCGCAAGGCGATGGCATCACCTTTACCGATGCAGCTTGGAGCGAAATATTAGCAGAAGCGAAAGCCGAAAATAAAATCATCTTCATGGACGCTTACACGACGTGGTGTGGCCCTTGCAAAAAGATGTCAAAAGAGGTTTTTCCGCAAGAAGCAGTAGCGGAACTATACAATACTCAATTCGTCAATGTCAAAATGGACATGGAAAAAGGCGAAGGCGTAGCACTTGCCGACCGCTATGGCGTAGTCGCTTATCCGACCTTGCTATTTATCGACGGTGATGGCGATTTGGTACACCGTGCAGTTGGTTATCATTCTGTTGACCAATTTGTGGAATTGGGACAAACCGCCAGCGACCCATCGCGCACCCTCAAAGGCATGAATGCCCGCTACGAAAGCGGCGACTATGGCCCTGAATTTCTGCACCAATACACTTTTGCGCGCTACGATGTAATGGACGGTAGCCATGCTAAAATTGCGGAAGAATACCTCAATACACAAGGCGATTGGAAAACCGAAGATAATATGACTTTCTTGTTCCGTTTTTTGGATAAAGCAGAAGGTAAATTATTCGATTTTTTCGTGGATAATCGCGCAGGTTTTGTCAGCTTATTTGGGCCAGAACCCGTAGAAAAGAAGATGCAATACCTCGTTTATTCGACGGTACAAGACAGCGCAGAAAGTAGTTCTGTGGAGCAAGTAGAAAAGATTTATAAGAAAGTTTATCCCGAAAAAGCGGATAAAATGATTTCTGATTTCAAAATGAGCTACTACCGCCAAGCAAACGATATTGATGCTTATGCAGACGCAACGATTGCTCATTTCAAAAAATATCCGCCGAGTGCTTGGGATGAATATAATGAAGCGGCATGGAATTTCTACGAATTAGTCGATAATCGCAAGCAAGTTAAAAAAGGCTTGAAATGGGCGAAAAAATCGGTTAAAATGAATAAGAACTTCTATAATATGGACACTTTAGCGGCATTATATTATAAATTGCAAAAGAAAAAATGCGCACAAGAAACGGCTTTGGAAGCCATAGAACTAGCGAAACGTAGCGGCGATGACTACTCGGAAACGCAGCGCTTGTTGGATTATATTAATAAGTTGTAGGATGCGTTGAGCCATCTATTGATGAAAGGCAAGTACTGTTTGGGTGCTTGCCTTTTGTTGTTTTGTGAGAATTGGTTATTATTGCAAAGGTAATAATATCGTTAAGTAATGGCGGATTTATTGATGCAATTTGAGATTAGATTATTCAAATTTACAAAATTATAGATGGGAGTTAAAAAATTAAACAAAAAAAATATTTTAAATACTGGAGGGAGATACCCTTCAATTTATTTATTAGATGGTGAGTTTATTTATTGTCGAGGTCAAGAAGAGAATAGCTTTTTTCTTGAGAAAAGAAATTTCACTTCTAGTGACAAGATAGATTTATGGGATGGTGAAGCTGACTTCATCGGATTTTTTTTATTTGATGAAACTGTTGTTGCTTATGGAGAAAAATATTGGTCTATTTATAATGAAAATAAAAATATTTTTGAAAAGCATTTTATACCCAATAGTTATGAATTCTCAACTAACTTGCAATATCAAAAAGGCAGTATAATTCTGTTTGGTATTAGTGATAGGTGTATTTATTCTTTACAAGAGAAAAAAATAATTACCAAATTTCAGTCAACAGGTGTACCAATCTTAATAGAAGATAAAGTTTTAAGTTGTTCATTAGAAGGTGAAATAAGCTATATTAATTCTGAAGAAATAGTATGGTCTCGGGTACTTTCTGACACTGATAATTTTCCTAATTTGGGATTTTATACATGGAGAAGTATAGGTGTTTTTGGAAATTCAATTGTTTTAAATGTAGGCGATTACTATCTACTCGCTTTAAATTATAAAACCGGAGAGGTGCTTTGGCAGCGAGAAACAGTCGATAAAAAAGCCGAAGAATTACTAGGCGCAAAATACACGCTACTTGGACATCATTTCAAAAAAGTCCCAAACAAAAATGAATTAGTAACTTTACAAGGACAAGGTATTTTTATTCGGATAGATATAAAAACTGGCGCAACATTGGAAGCTCGATTAGATGATAAATCATTTAAAGAACTAGATATAAGTGCCGACGCAGATATAGCCATTAATGAAAAATACATTTATTTCTATCAAATGGATGGAAATATAGGTGTATATGAGATGGAAACAGGCAAAATAGTCGCTACCTATGATATGAAAAAGGATAAAGCGCCTTTAGTCGTTATGTCTTCACCTCGCTTGCACAACGGTCATTTTTTTATCATGGATGAGTTGGGACGCTTGCATATTTTTGAGGAATTTAAGAAATAAACTAGCTACTAATCAACTATGAGTGACGACATACAAAGTGCAATAATCTTAGATTGGTACGACGGAATTATTCAAGGAATTGTTCAATTCAAAAATAGGAAGGAGTATTTCTATTGCAGTTTAGTCTGTATAGAAAAGTTGCAAAAAATGAATATCTACTTGCTAATTGAAATAAATCAGGATGATTTTGATCATCTCTTAAAAATTCTAGAACCACAAAAATTGGATTTACCTTCTTGGGTAATCGAAGTATTATCAAAAGCACAAGAAAAACGTTTAAAAGAATGGATTGAAACGATTTATAGTAAATGTTCTCTTGTCACTTTAGTTAAAGCAATAAACATAGATGAAGCATTTACTGCGGAAAAAATAATTAGAAAAGACCTTATTAGTTTAGATGCTATTTCGCTAGATATTTCTCAATTAGCGAATATGTTAGACGAAGAAAAAAGCCAATGGCTTAATTATTTTACACCTAAACCATGATACGATTTCATATTGACTTGGTGCTGAAATTATCCTCTAATCTCACTTCCCATACCTTTTGTATATTTGCGCTAAATAGCGCGTATGACCACCACTATTTACTACCAAGATTACAAATCCAATCCTTCTTCTATGAAAAAGCTTTTAATTTGCTTATTGACGCTCTTTTCTTGTTCACTGATAGCGCAAGAAACCTTTCCAAAAAATGGCGTAGCTGACCAACGCGATGGCTTATATGCTTTCACCAATGCGACGATTTATAAGACCTATAATCAAAAGTTAGAAAATGCCACTTTGATTATCCGCAAAGGAAAAGTGGAAGCTATTGGGGCGGGTATTGCCGTGCCGCAAGATGCCGTGATTATAGACTGTATGGATAAGGTAATCTATCCGTCGTTTATTGATATTTATTCAAGTTATGGCGTACCAGAAGTGAAGAGTGAACGTAAACGCGACCGGAAGCCACAAATGCTTTCTGATAAAGAAGGAGCTTACTCTTGGAATGAGGCTTTACATCCCGAAATACACGCCTATAAACAATTTACAACAGATGAAAAAAGTGCGAAAAAGTTACGTAAGCTCGGTTTTGGTGCAGTCGTTACGCATCAAATGGACGGCATTTCGCGCGGCACATCGGCACTCGTTGCCTTGGGTGATGACCGCGAACATGAATTGATTTTGAAAACGCAAGCAGCACATCATTTGTCCTTTAGAAAAGGCAAATCTTCCCAAAATTATCCTTCCTCTTTGATGGGTTCTATTGCGCTTTTGCGACAGCTAAATTATGATGCCAAGTGGTACGCCAATACGGGTAAAAATGAAGAATTGAATATATCTTTAGAAGCATGGAATGAAGTGCAAAATCTCCCTCAAATATTTGAAGTACGTGACTGGCAAACGGCTTTGCGGGCGGATAAAGTCGGCGATGAATTTGGTAAGCAATACATCCTCAAAACCAGCGGCGATTCGTATAAACGACTAAATGCCATAAAAGCAAGTCGCGCAGCCTTGATTGTGCCGTTGAATTTCCCCGCTGCCTTCGATGTGGAAGATCCGTTGGATGCACTATTGGTCGATATGGACGA
The DNA here is from genome assembly GCA_947561585.1 of Caprella mutica. Lineage (NCBI taxonomy): Eukaryota > Metazoa > Arthropoda > Malacostraca > Amphipoda > Caprellidae > Caprella > Caprella mutica. Next base: position 989,200 of record CANNZV010000020.1, read on the forward strand.
TATGAAACATTGGGAACTTGCACCATCTAATGCAGGGCGTTTGGCGGCTGCTAATATTGATTTCGCTTTTACGATGCACGGTTTAAAAGATAAAAAAGAATTTTATACGAATTTGCGCAAAGCGATTAAACACGGTTTGAGTGAAGAAGCAGCCTTGAAAGCATTGACACATACGCCAGCGATGTTGATTGGTGCGGGCAAAAAAGTAGGTAGTTTGCAGCAGGGGAGTGTGGCGAATTTCATTATTAGCTCAGCTAATATTTTCGATAAAAAAGCTAAAATTCTACATAATTGGGTGAATGGTCAGCCGCATATTTTTAAAGATTTAGTGCAGCAAGATGTACGTGGCGAATATCAAATCCTATTGGATGGCGATATGGCTTTGAAAATGACTATTGGCGGCACTATTGCGAAGCCTGACGCGAAAATTCCAGTCAATGATAGCACCAATATGAAGGTCAATATGACTTTAAATGACGATTTAGTTTCTTTGGCTTTTAAAAGAAATAAAGCAGGTAAACTCATTCGTTTAACAGGTGTAACGGAAGGCAGTAGTTGGAGTGGTCGCGGTCAAATGGGCGATGGTAAATGGATAACATGGCGCGCCAAAAAGACGGGCGAATTTACCGAAAAAGAAAAAGACAATAGTAAAGACGATAAGCCAAAAGACGGTCGCCCAGAAGCACCTGTTTACGGTGATATTACCTATCCATTTACAGCTTATGGTTGGACAGATAAACCGAAGCAAGAACACTTGGTGTTTAGAAATGTGACGGTTTGGACAAACGAAAAAGAAGGCATTTTGAAAGACGCAGATGTCGTTATTCAGAATGGAAAAATAATGGCAGTCGGTCAAAATCTAAATGTGCGTGGCGCAACAGAAATTGACGGTACAGGCAAACATCTGACTTGCGGTATTATTGACGAGCATTCACATATTGCTATTTCGCGAGGCGTAAATGAAGGCACACAAGCGAGTTCTGCAGAGGTGAGTATCGCCGATGTGGTGAACTCGGAAGACGTGAATTTATACCGTCAATTAGCGGGTGGCGTAACGACTGCACAACTATTACACGGTTCTGCTAATCCGATTGGTGGGCAAAGTGCGATTATAAAATTCCGTTGGGGCTGGTTGCCAGAAGATATGAAAATGGCAGAAGCTGACCCATTTATTAAGTTTGCTTTAGGTGAAAACGTGAAACAATCTAATTGGGGAGATAATAATACGGTACGTTTCCCGCAAACCCGTATGGGGGTGGAACAAGTCTTTGACGATTATTTTTCAAGAGCAAAAACGTATGGCGAGTTAAAGCGCAGCGGTAAGCCTTATCGCGTAGATTTGGATTTGGAAACTGTTTTACAAATCATCGAAAGCGAGCGTTTTATTACTTGCCACTCGTATCGCCAAAGTGAAATTACGATGTTGATGCGCATGGCGGAAAAACACGGTTTCCGTATCAATACCTTCACGCATATATTAGAAGGCTACAAAGTGGCGGACAAAATGGCAGAACATGGCGTAGCTGGTTCGACTTTCTCCGATTGGTGGGCGTATAAGTGGGAAGTTATTGACGCTATTCCGGCAAATGGCAGCATTATGCAAGAGCAAGGTGTATTGACGGCGTTTAATTCGGATGATGCAGAAATGGCGCGTCGCCTCAACCAAGAAGCAGCAAAAGCCATTAAATATGGTGGTACTTCAGAAGAAGAAGCTTGGAAATTTGTGACGCTTAATCCTGCAAAAATACTGCATATTGATAATCAAGTAGGTAGTGTAAAAGTAGGTAAAGATGCGGATATCGTGCTTTGGTCAGACTATCCGATGTCAATTTATGCAAAGGCAGAAATGACTTTTGTAGACGGCTATAAGCTATTTGATAGAGCAGTCGATTTAGAATTGCGCAAAGAAATTCAAACGGAACGCGCTCGTCTTATCCAAAAAATGTTGGACGAGAAAAAAAGCGGCGGAAAGATGCAAGCGGCTCGTGGAAAACATCAACATCATTATCACTGTGACGACATTCACGACGAAATGAAGTAAGCTGGCTAACATATTATTGAAAAAGGAGTGATGTGTATTGGTATGCATCACTCCTTTTGTTTTCTTTGCAAATCGTATAATTTTAGCATGTATAAAGGTATTCGATACTTGTTATTAATTTTATTTCTAAAACGCCACATCATTACACGTTTTTCAAAAATTTAAACCACTAATCAGTATGACTATTACCAACAAAATTGTGTTAGGTTTAGCAATGCTCCTGCTTGCCTTTCCGCTATTTTCACAAAAAAATAGCAACAATCCTTGGCAAGACTTTCGGGAGAAAGACTTAGTACAGGCGGACTTAGTTCGGCAAATTGTTCCTAACCAATACCGTACGGTAAGTTTGGATCTGGAAACCTTGCAAAACGTGCTAACTCAAGCACCTATGCGTTTTTCTGCGGCAGCAGAAACGACAGAAGTTATTTTAGAATTTCCAATGCCAGACGGTACGACGGAACATTTCCGTATCGTAGATGCGCCTGTTATGCACAAAGACTTGGCAAAGAAATTTCCTGAAATTCACTCCTATGCAGGTCGTGGTGTAGAAGACCCGACGGCTTATGCACGTTTTGGAGTAACTCAAAAAGGCTTTCACGGCATGATTTTGTCGGCACGCCACAGCACGGTATTTATTGATGCTTATGCTTTGGGCGATAGTGAGCACTACATTTCTTACTATAAGAAAGACTATGACCAACGTCCAGAAGATGATTTCGATTGTCATGTAGAAGGAATGACGAAAGAGAGTGTGCCGAGTGATGGAGTAGCGAAAAGCATCTTTACTGCGGGTGGCGATTGCCAATTCCGTACTTACCGTTTAGCCTTAGCTTGTACGATTGAATATGCGACTTTTCACGGTGGAACGGTAGCAAGTGTAATGGCTGAATACAATGTGGCAATGACCCGTGTAAATGGCATTTACGAAACAGATTTTGCTTTGACAATGGAATTAGTGCCAGATACAGACGAGTTGATTTATACTAGCGGTACAGACCCTTATACAAACAACAGTGGTGGAGCGATGCTTGGTCAAAACCAAACAACCGTTGATAATATTATTGGAACAGCTAATTACGATATTGGGCATGTATTCAGTACTGGCGGCGGAGGTATTGCGAGTTTGAATGCACCTTGTAATAGTAACAATAAAGCACAAGGCGTAACAGGCTTAGGCTCTCCAGTAAATGACCCGTTCTATGTAGATTATGTAGCGCACGAAATGGGACACCAATATGGTGCTAATCACACGCAAAACAACTCTTGTAACCGAAATGGTGCGACGGCAATGGAACCTGGTTCTGCTTCGACTATCATGGGCTATGCAGGTATTTGTGCACCAAATGTGCAGAATAATTCAGACCCTTATTTCCATGCCGTAAGTATGGATGAAATCTATAATAATATCGTTTTTGGTAGCGGTAGTAACTGCCCAGTAGTGACTAACATGTCGAATACTGCACCAGAGGTGACTGTTCCGGGCACAACTTATAATGTACCAGTTTCTACGCCTTTTGCTTTGACTGCTTCTGCTACGGATGCAGAAAACGATGTATTGACTTATTGTTGGGAACAAATGGATAACCAAGTAGCGACAATGCCTCCAGTATCTACGAATACTGGTGGGCCGGCATTCCGTTCTTTAAATCCAACGGAAAGTCCAACACGTTATTTTCCAAGTATTGATAATGTGATTAATAATTCAAATGATACTTGGGAAGTATTGCCAAGTGTGACTAGAAATATGAATTTTCGAGCAACGGTACGTGATAATCACGACATGGAAGGTTGTACGGATGAAGCAACGGTAAGTTTGAGTTTCACGGCAGGCGCAGGCCCATTTGTAGTTTTAAATCCAAATACAAATGTGACTTGGATGGTTGGTGAGAACGAAACCGTGACTTGGGATGTAGCAAATACAGACGCAGCACCAGTTAGTTGTGATGAAGTAGATATTTATTTGTCGATTGATGGCGGTAATACCTACCCGATTTTATTGGCAGGAAATGTGCCGAATGACGGCTCTCAACAAATTTCTGTACCAAATAACGTGACGACAACAGCACGTGTAATGGTTTTTTGTTCGGGTAATGTCTTCTTCGATATTTCTGACCAAAATTTCACCATTGATGAGCCTTTAGTGCCGACTTTCGTAATGAGTGCTTCACCTGAAAGTATTGCACTTTGTAATGATGCAGATGCCGTTTATACGATTGATTTGACTTCTTTAGCTGGTTTTGATGAAGCAACGACTTTGGCAGCAACTGGTTTGCCAGCAGGTGCAACAGCGACTTTTAGCGAAAACCCAATTACACCAAGTGGTACAGCTACAGTAACAATTAGCAATCTAGGTGGCGCAGCAGCGGGCACTTATGCCATTGATATTACGGCTAATTCTGCAAGTGTTAATAACACGGTGACGGTTGAAATGAATTTAGCTGCTGGTATTCCAGAAGTAAGTGCTTTAGATGCGCCAGCAAATGGTGCAACCGAAGTAAATGCAAGTCCAACCTTGATGTGGACAGCAGCAGCAGGCGCAACGAATTACGTAATAGAAATTGCGACTAGTCCAGCCTTTGGTGCGAGTATTATCGAAACAGGCAATGCGACTACGAATAGCTATGAAGTGCAGAATGCTTTTACTGCTTTGACCGTTTATTACTGGCGCGTACGTGCAAGTAGCGATTGTGGCGAAAGTATGGCAGCAACTATTGGTGCATTTCAAACGGCAGGCGTAGGTTGTACCGACTATGCAAGTACCGATGTGCCGGTGACTATTGATGGTGGTGATGCTAGTTCGACATTAAATATTGCGAATAGCGTGACGATTAGTAGCGTGACGGTTTCTATTGACATTCCTCACGACTATGTAGGTGACTTAACGGGTAGTTTGGTAAGTGGCGCGGGTACGCCCATTAGCTTATTTGAAACGCCGGGTAATCCAGCTTCGCAATTCGGTTGTAACCAATCAGACATCTTCGTAACCTTCGATGATGCAGCAGAAAATACGGCGGAAGATTTTGAAAATACTTGTGATAATGACCCCGCTATTGGTGGAACTTTTCAATCCATTACACCACTTGCTGGTTTAAATGGCGAGGATGCAATGGGAACTTGGACTTTAACTATGAATGATAATTATCCAGAAGCGGATGATGGAACAATCGCTGCATGGACAGTTACTATTTGTACCGATATTGCACCAGGCTTAACACCTGATGTCGTAAATAATGCTAATCTTCCTTGTGCGCAAGGTGGTGCAGCGGGCGTGACGACAACTTATTTAGAACACGCAACAGCAGGCAGCACAACAGCGCAAATTTCTTATACTTTAATGAGCCTTCCAGCTAGTGGAACACTTACATTGAATGGTGTAATGCTTAATATCGGTGATACGTTTACACAAGCTGATATTGATAACGGCAATGTAAATTACACACATGATGGCAGCGCAACCAATATGGACAGCTTCCAATTCAATGTATTAAATAACGATAATGGTTGGTTATTTAACCAAACATTTAATATTACTATTGCTCCAAATGATTTAGCAGCTACTGCAACTTTAGGTAATGATATTACTTGTAATGGGATAGCAAATGGCTCATTATCAGCAACTGCTGAAGGCGGAACAGCGCCATATACATATAGTGTAGATGGCGAAAATTTCCAAGCAGATAATTTATTTACAGGTTTGGCAGCAGATACTTATACCGTAACTGTACGTGATGATTTTGGTTTTGAAATTACTTCAAATACAATCACTATTACTGAACCAACTGCGATTGATATTAGTACAACAGTTGTAACTGATGACTTGACTGTAGATGCGACAGGTGGAACAGGTGCTTATATGTATAGCATCGATGGTGTGAACTTCCAAGCAAATAATGAATTTAATGATTTAGCAATTGGAAACTATACGGTTTACGTCCAAGATGCAAATGGTTGTATCGAAACTGAAGACGTATTAGTTTCTAATGGTCAGTTAATTGCAAATGCTTCGGTAACTGGACAAGTATCTTGTAATGATGGTTCGAATGGGCAAATTACAGTAGAAGTAGCGGGCGGAATGATGCCATACACGTACAGTCTTGATGGTGAAAATTTCCAAGCAAGTAATATATTGAACGATGTCGCAGCAGGAACATACACGGTAAGCGTGCAAGACGCGAATGGTACAATTATTATGACCAATCAAATTACGCTGTCTAATCCTACTGCTATTGTTGTAATGGCTACTAATGTTGACTTCGACATTACCGTTACTACGGATAGCGCAGATGATTTGATGTATAGTATTGATGGTGTAAATTATCAAGCGAGCAACGAATTTACTGCGCCAGCAAACGGAACTTATACTGTTTACGTGCAGAATGAGAATGATTGTATTTATACGACTAGTATTACTATTGCTGTAAATACTTTAGCCGCAACGGCAAGCGTAACTAGCAATGTTTCTTGTGCAGGATTAAGCGACGGTTGTATTGATGTCGTGATTAGTGGTGGTACATCTCCATATACTTTTATAGTAAATGGTACAGACAATAGTTGTGCTTTACCAGCAGGAACTTATGAAGTCATTATTACGGATGCGGAAGGGTTTACACAAACGATTAGTGATTTAGTGGTAACTCAACCAGCACCAATTGATATCACTTCTACCACGGCATGTGATGAAGTAACGGTCAATGTTATGGGTGGTACTTCAGACTATAGCATCAGTGTTGGCGGAGCACCAATTGGTAATGGCGGTACAGTAGTTGGTTTGCCAAATGGTACAGCAAATATCATGGTTATAGATGCTAACGGTTGTGAAGCTACTAGCGATGCTATAATTAATACTGTAGAAAGTGCAGAGATTGGTCTGGGTGCTTTAGCTTGTTTTGGAGATACTGACGCAACACTCACCATAGCTAATGTTGTTGGTGGTGAAGCACCATATATGTATAGCTTAAATAATGGGCCATTCCAAAGTGATAATGTATTTACAGGTTTAGGTTCTGGTAGTTACAACGTAGTTATTCAAGATGCAAATGCTTGTGAAATTGAAAACGGTTTTACACTAGAAAGTCCAGCAGCTTTACAATTAGATGCAGCAGCTATCGCAAATGTTATTGATGCCTCAGCAACGGGCGGAACAGCACCATATACCTACAGTATTGACGGTACGAATTTCCAAGATAATGGGACATTTAATGACCTTGAAAATGGTGATTATACTATAACTGTTATGGACGAAAATGGCTGTACAACTACGGAAATGGTGAATGTGAATGTAAGTGGTTTATTTGATGTACCAAATGATTTATTCTTCATTGTTCAACCAAATCCAAGCAATGGCGCATTCCAAATTGTTATGGATATGGATACGGAAAATGAATTAGAATTCCGCGTATATGATGTGACCGGTAAGTTAGTTTTTGATGAAATTCGTAGCAAACAAAGCACGAATTTTACGACGACTATAGACGTAAGTTTCTTACCAAGTGGCGCATATTATATGACTGCTACTGACGGACAAATGATTGGCACAAAAGAGTTGTTGATTATTAAGTAAGTTGGTGAGAGAGAGTTATAAATGATGAACGCTGAACTTCTGTTATGAAGTTCAGCGTTTGTTATTTTATAGCTTATTCTTACTTTCAAACCATAGTTCCCGAGCCATAAACTCTAACTTGTTTTTTCCTTTCCACGTATTTTCTTCTAATTTATATGCCATGTCAAACGGTTGTTTTTCTTTTAAATACGGAAAATAATCGCCCATTCCAAAGCCAATTCCGTTCATCACGATTTCGTCATGTTGCTTCAAATATAGCTTCAAATGGTCGCCTTTCAAAACACGCGAAGTGCCACTATCTCGCACATTTTTAGTTAGAAAAATAGGGCTGCGATTACTTGGTCCAAAAGGTGCAAACTGCTTCAATATTCGCCAAAACTTAGGCGTAATATCCTCGAAGTTAATTTCTGCATTAATGGAAATCGTCGGGGCAAGTTGTTTATCAGTGATACGATTGCGCACGTTTTCTTCAAATTTTTCTTTGAACAGTGCGACCTGTGCCTCATCTTTTAAAGTCATACCTGCTGCGTAAGCATGACCTCCAAAATTGACTAAATATTCCTTACATTCTTCAATGGCATCATGTACATTAAAGCCGCGTACCGACCGTGCCGAACCCACAATTTGCCCATTACTTTCTGTCAAAATAATGGTCGGACGATGAAAGGTATCTACCAAGCGCGAAGCTGCAATTCCTATAATTCCCTTATGCCAATCAGGCTGGTATAAGACGATACTTTTGCGCGTTTCCCAATCTGGTAAATCATGGAATAATTCGGTCGCTTCATCTGCTACTTTTCGGTCAAATTCCTTGCGGAGTTTATTTCTTTGCTCCAATACTTTCGCATATTCATGCGCTACAAATTTTTCTTTAGACAATAACAAACGCACCGCAGAAGCTGCATCAGCTAAGCGTCCGGCCGCATTAATCAGAGGTGCGATGCCGAATACAATATCACTTATTGCAAAAGGTTGTGTGCGCTGACTTTTTTGAATTAATGCCTTTAAACCGGGGCGTGGCGTACGGTTCAATTTTAGTAAACCAAAATGTGCTAAAGTCCGATTTTCGCCCGTCATTGGTACAATATCAGCAGCAATACTAATCACTAAAAAGTCCAATAAATCATAGACTTCATGTATTGGAATGTTATTGCGAGAAGCATAAGCTTGTATTAATTTAAAAGTTACGCCACAGCCGCTTAATTCCTTATAAGGATACTTGCAATCATTTTGTTTTGGGTCAAGTATTGCCACGGCATCAGGCATTTTTTCGGCAGGCAAATGATGGTCACAAATAATAAAATCAATACCCATCTCTTTCGCCGCAGCGACTTGTTTGATGGCTTTTATCCCACAATCCATCGCAATAATCAACTTCACGCCATTTTGCTTTGCGTAGTCAATGCCTGCCATCGAAACGCCATAACCTTCCTTATAGCGGTCAGGAATATAGTAGTCGATATTGGTGTAATGATTTTCCAAAAAAGCAAATAGCGTAGCCACAGAAGTCGTGCCGTCCACATCATAATCGCCATAAAGTAAAATACGTTCTTTATTGCGAATAGCTAGTTCAATACGTGCCACCGCTTTTTCCATGCCGAGCATCAAAAAAGGGTCGTGTAAGTCAGCTAAATTAGGTCGAAAAAACTGTTTGGCTTGGTCGTAAGTCGTCACGCCGCGTTGTACTAAAAGGTGACATAAAAGCGGGGAAATGCCTAGCGCGGTCTGCAAAGATTGCACCGTCGCAGCATCGGTTGGAATGATAGCCGGAATTTTTTGCATAAGGGGTGTGTTTTCTCATTTAATTGGTGAATAGTTAGGCCATAAAAGGAAGATTGCCTACTATTCTTATCTACAAATATACTCTTTTTTTCCAAAAATATGAACTCAAATGTTAAACCTCTGCTTTTCTATCAATTCCTTTCGTTTATTAAAAACCCTCTTACGTAGAAAAACGTTTACCATTTGTCCGAATACAAGTACATTTGCGACTTTATATAAATAGGCACTAAAATAGAGTAGGGGAGACGCTTCTTTATAGCATCTAACTACTGCAATTGATAGCTATTTATTTAATCACCCTTTTAAGAGAATAAACGTAAAAAATCCCTATGCGATTTAACAATTTACTATTGATTTTCTGTCTGATGTTGACTGCCTCATGGAGTTTTGCACAAGCAGATAAAATTACCATTAGCGGCACGGTCGCTGATGCCGAAACGGGCGAAACACTCATTGGCGCAACGGTGCAAATTAGTGAAACCACGATTGGTACAACGACCAATGAATACGGTTTTTACTCGCTTTCTTTGCCCAAAAACGATAGCGAAGTAACTGTTGTTTTTACTTATATCGGTTTTCAAAATGGCGAACAAAACTTCGTTCCAAATGCTGACCAAACCTTCAATATCGAACTTGGAACGGGCTTGTTATTGGACGAAGTCGTGGTCAAAGCGAATTCATTTCAAGAGCAAATGAACTCGACCGAAATGAGCGTGGAGACGATTACTACGAAAGAAGCAAAACTCATTCCTGCCTTCATGGGCGAGAGTGATATTTTGAAAACGATACAGTTGAAACCCGGTATTCCATCAGGGTCAGAAGGTACAACGGGATTATATGTACGTGGCGGCGGCGGCGACCAAAATTTAATTGAATTGGATGAAGCAGTCGTCTATAATGCTAACCATTTATTTGGCTTTTTTAGTACATTTAATACCGATGCTGTAAAAGATTTGAAGCTATATAAAGGCGGCTTTCCGGCGGAATATGGCGGACGTTTGTCGTCAGTTATTGATGTAAAATTGAAGGAAGGAAATAAGAAAAAATTTAGTGGAACTGGTGGTTTGGGATTGATTTCTTCACGCTTGACTTTAGAAGGACCAATCATTAAAGACAAAACGTCTTTCATTGTTTCTGGGCGTCGGACTTATGTAGATGTATTTACGCGCCAAGTTAATAAATCAAATGAGCGCAAGGTAGAAAGCGGCGAAAAAGAGAGCTTTAACCAAATTCCTGATTACTTTTTTTATGATTTGAATACTAAAATCAATCACACCTTTAGTGACAAAGACCGTTTGTATTTAAGCGGCTATTTCGGTCGTGATGTATTTGGATTTAATACTGACTTCTTTACTGCGGGTTTTGATTGGGGGAATGCGACGGGAACGGCACGTTGGAATCACGTTTTTAACTCTCGCTTATTCGCTAATACGACCTTTACTTATTCGGATTATCAATATAATATCAAAAACGAAATTACTGGTTTTAGTTTTGAATTAGGTTCTCGAATTACGGATATGAGTTTGAAATCCGACTATTATTATAACTTGAATAATGAACACACTTTACGTTTTGGAGCCTTGGGGACTTATCACCAGTTTGAAGTTGGACGCTTAAAAGCAGGGACTACAGAAAGCGATGATATTTCCTTTTCGGCAGGACAAAATTTTGATGGCACAGAAGCAGGCATTTATATCTCAGATGAATATGCACCCAATAATGCACTTAAAGTAAACTATGGTTTACGTCTTTCTGCTTTCTTTAATGATGGTACGTCTTATTTTGGTTTAGAACCACGTATCGCTTCTAAATATAGCATATCAGATAAGATGACTTTGAAGGCAAGTTATGCCCGTATGCATCAGTATTTGCACTTAGTTTCGACTTCGGGGGTGTCTTTACCAACCGATATTTGGTATCCTTCTACGGCGGCGATTAAGCCGCAACGAAGCGACCAAGTGGCGGCGGGCTTCTCGCTTTTATTAGGCGAAAAATACTTATTGACTAATGAATATTATTACAAATGGCTCGACAATCAAGTAGATTTTGTGGATGGTGCAAATCTATTTGCGAATGATAATTTGGAACAAGAATTTGCTGTCGGAAGTGGCTATGGCTATGGTGCCGAATTGAGTATTGAAAAGAAAGAAGGAAAACTAACAGGTTGGATTGGTTACACGCTAGCCCTTACACAACGAGAAGGTTTCCAACCGCTTGATCCGCTAGGTATTTTTGGACAAGGAGAAGAACCATTCTCACCTAGATATGACCGTCGTCATGATGTTTCTGTAGTTGCTATTTATGAAATTAATCGTCGGTTAACAGCTACCGCAACGTTCATTTATGGTTCGGGCGATTTGGCTTGGTTGCCTAATGGGCGTAGTATTTTGCAGGATTATACTGGGGGCACATTTCAGGCATTAGTGCCTGTATATGGTAATCGAAACGAATATCGTCTGAAAGCTTATCAGCGTATGGATGTTGGTTTAGTGGTCAAGTTTTTCCCGAAATGGGGTGAAAGTGATTTGACTATTAGTGCGTTTAATGCCTTGGATTATCGCAATGCCTTTTTTATTTATTTCGAGCCAGAATTTAGAGAAGTAGATGCGGGTGGTGAGATTATTCAATTGCCAGAAAGCATCCAAGCGAAGCAAGTGTCTTTGTTTCCGGTATTGCCTTCGGTGACTTGGAATTTTAGCTTTTAGCAGTTAGTTAACTCTTCAAATTTTAAAAAAAATAATGACATGAGTAGTAAATGTTTTTTTATATATCTCAGTAGCTTTTTGTTTTTAACTTCTTGCAATTTAGAGCAAGACATAGAGGTCGAATTGCCCGATTATCAAACTCAAAAAGTAGTAGAATGTTACCTCGAACCGGGTGGGCCTTTCGCACTTTTATTGACGCATAGCGACCCCTATTTTGCGCCATTTGAATTAGATAATAATCAATTTTTAGAAAATATTTTGGAAGAAGGTGCCGAAGTTTCGATTACTTACGGTACTGAAACGGTCGTTCTTGCTAATGAAATTTTCTTTAATCCATTCACAGGGAAAGTCTATAACTACTCGTCTAGCGAATTGGTGCCAGAAGATTTTGATAATGATTTTTCGCTAGAAATTACAACTGCTGACGGCGAAAAAATAACGAGTACAACAAAATTATTACCACGAGTTCCAATTGATAGTTTGGTTGTGCAATTTAGTAATCCTCAAGATACAGCAGCACGTGTATTGACTTATTTGACAGATGACCAGACGCAACAAAATTTTTATCGTAGAATGTTGCATGTAGGCACTCTAGATAACTTAGACCAAGACTTTCCAGTAGATGATAGCTTCGTTGAAAATGGCCGTTTGGTTTTCGGAACACTCTTCGATTTTCATCCTGGTGATACAGTGATTAGTTCGGTAATACATATTTCAGAAGCTTACAATAGTTTTTTGACAAGTATTCAAGCGGCTGTTGATGCGAACGGAAATCCATTTGGACAACCAAGCTCTATTCTCTCCAATGTAGAAGGTGCGGAAGAACCTATTGGTATTTTTACAGGAGTCAATGCTGATCGAAAACAGGTGATAATTGGAGAATAAATTGCCTGAAAGATGGAGATTAGATGAAGATGTTGTATCTCTTTTTCGTCTAATCTCAATCTTCTGTCTAAAATCTATTGTCTAAAGTTTTTTTATCACTATTATTGACCCGTAAACAAAACTTAGACAACCGCGACACACCATGCAAAATACCTTTCAAAAACGCTTATTAGAGGCAGTATTAGAAAAACACGCTAAAAAAGTTGATGCTGTTCAGCAACTAGGCGATTTATTGAATTTAGGAAAAGATGCCATTTATCGGAGACTACGAGGGGATTCTATACTGGCGCCGGATGAGCTACAAATAGTAGCTAAAGCCTATCATATCTCTTTGGATGGATTGGTTTTTGATCAAGCAAACACAGTCTTCTTTGAATACAACGCGTTTTCTCGACAAGCGACCGATTTTCATACTTTTTTATCTAGTATCTTAGACGATTTAGAAAAAATAAACGCGTCACAAGAGGCGCATTTTTATAGCGCAAGTATGGAAATGCCGCTATTTTACTACCTTTATTTTCCCGAACTCACGGCTTTCAAACTCTATCTTTGGGGCTTAACGACCTTTGGTTTTGATTATTTAGAAAGCCGTCCTTATTCCATTGATTTAGTGCCTCCTGTTAATTTTGATATTGCCAAGCGCATTATTAAACTCTACAACCAATTACCTACTACGGAGTTGATTTGTTTAGGCTTGGTTAATAATACACTCAATCATATTGAATTTATTGCTTCTATTGGCAAATTTGCGAATGAGGAGGATGCACTAAAATTATGTGATAGCGTATCGGATTTACTGACACATCTAAAAAATATGGCTGCTGCTGGCAAAAAATTTACGCCAGAGATTAAACCTCAAGATGCACAGGGGGCAAGTCTTGAATTGTATCATAATGAACTATTTAGTACGAATAATACTTTTTTAGTGACGACTGCTGAGGGGCAAATGTTATACACCACTTTTGGAAATCCTAATTTTTTAACTTCCACAGACCAGAAATTGTGCAAACATACCGAAGAATGGCTCCAAACGACAACTAGTAAATCAGCTTCTATCTCTACAAATGCAGAAAAAAGTCGCAATTGGTTTTTTAATCAATTGGAACGAAAAGTAAAAGTAGTTCGCCAACGAATAGCATTGCTAAGTAGCACACATTAATTATTTAGGAAAATTTAGGAGTGAGATTTTTTTGAGGAAAATAGCGAAAAAATATCCTCATAAATTACCGAAATAATTGGTGTGTGCTACTTAGCAATGGTGCAAGAATGGAAAGTTATTTTTGAACCCATTCCTTAACTATGACAGAGTAAAAGCAATTGGACTTATTCATTCTAAACTTTTGTCTTTACTTTTGCGCGGATTTTAACTGATTTTAACTGAAAAAATAATAGATACAGATGAAAAAATATAGCATCTTTTTAACTCTTGTTTTTGGATTATTACTAGTTGCTTGTGGCGGAAATACAGATAAACCTGGAGGGAATAATAAAGCGAAAACCACAAAAACAGACGCTCCTGATGGTAAAAAAATCTATAAAACGTATTGTATTGCTTGTCATGGTATTTATGGTAATTCTGCGATTAATAATGCTAAAGATTTTACAGAATCAACTTTAACTGTGGATGAACGTGCTTTAGTTATCAAAAATGGTCGCAATACGATGCAAGCATTTGGAAGTATATTAAGTGATGAAAAAATAAAAGCAGTTGCCGAATATACGATGACATTTAGTGAAGAAAAATGAATTTTTTGAACTAAAAGACAACAAAAAAGCGGTTTCGATATTCTATCGAAACCGCTTTTTAGGTTTATAATCAATTGATTATAAGATAGTTAGGTAGTTTGCAGTTGTCCGTCGGCCAACCGTCCGCCGTTCTATTTTTTGAAAAAATTACCTAACATACGCATACCCATGCTAGCAATTTCGTCTTTGATATCGCCGTCACCGTCTTTATCTAAGAAGCTAGTAATTAAACCCATTGCAGGGTTCGATTGTTTTTGTTGAGCAACATTGCCAGAAAGCAAAGAAGCTAAACCCGCGATATCTAACCCGCCTTGTTTTTTCTGGCGACCCAACATACCCATCACCATTGGTGCGAGCATTTGCATCAAATTGCCAGCTTGATCGCCTTTTAGACCACTCATTTGACTAATCATATCAATTGCGCCTGATTGACGGTTTCCGAGTAAGTGTTTTACTATACCCGCGCCATTTAACGCACGCTCCATGCCAGATGGTACTTGTGCGTCTGTTCTACCAGCACCTCCGCCAATTAAATCTGTGATATTATCTAAAACGCTTCCATCGTGGTCACTATCTAAAGCATTAAGTAAAGAATTTGCTCCGTTTGTAGTTGAAGCATTTTTGGCTAAAGCACCCATTAAAGTGGACATGATGCTATTCGCAGCAGTTGTTGTTTGTTCGGGGTTTGCACCACCAATTTGCTGACTGAGTTGGTTAACTAAACCTTCGGTTAGCTGACCTTGTAGCATCTCCATTAAATTTGCCATGATAAATTTTAATTATGGTTGGAAAAAAAATAGTTGTAGTTAGTTAATTTGCTAATCAGAGTGCTGTGCACCTTTTTTACAAATTCCTCCAAATGTAGGGCTTTTTTTAGCATATTTCCAAATCGTAATGTAAAACTACTGTTATAGCCTTAAAGAGATAATGAAAATAAGTGGTTGTTGGCAACTAAGATACGTCTTTTTGACGAGAAAAAAGAATGAAGTAACATCGAAAAGTGTGTGGTAATCCTAAATATTTGTTAAATAAATAGATATTTATATTAAATGTGAAGCTCCAAATTATTCTTTTTCTTCAGGAGCACTTTTTTTGAAATATTCGCTTACTTTTTTTGCAGCGGCATTGCCAACTACTTCTGCTATTTCGGTATAGAATGCTGCTTTCAATTTTTTAACTGAACCAAAATGTACGAGTAGTTTATCAGCCGTTTTTTCGCCGATACCTGGAATATTTGTGAGTTCTGTTGTTGTAAAATTACGCGACCGTTGATTCCTATGAAAAGTAATTGCAAAGCGGTGCGCTTCATTTCGTGCATGTTGAATAATCTTGAGCGTTTCGGATTTTTTATTGATATAAAGCGGAACAGCATCGTCTGGAAAAAAGATTTCCTCTAAGCGTTTAGCAATGCCAATAAGCGTTACTTTATCAATGATACCAAGTTGTTTAAATATTTTTGCAGCGGCACTTAATTGTCCTTTACCACCATCAATAATCACTAAATTGGGTAGCGGTTTTGCCTCTTTTATCAAACGACTATACCGCCGAAAAACGACTTCTTCCATCGACGCAAAATCATCTGGACCAACGACCGTTTTGATATTAAAATGCCGATAATCTTTTTTACTTGGTTTACCATTTTTAAAAACTACACAACTCGAGACTGGAAAAGCACCTTGAATATTGGAGTTGTCAAAACACTCCAAATGCAATGGTGCAACTTTCATTTGTAAATCCTCTTGCATGGTGCGCATAATACGTTCTGTCGAAGTTTGCTTCTTCGTGTGTGATATAGCTTGTTTCTTTTTTTGTAATAAAAAATACTTGACATTTTTCTCAGAAAGTTCAAGCAATTTACGTTTATCACCGATTTTTGGAATAACAATCGTTGCATCTTCTTCTGGTAAAGTGACTTTGAAAGGCACTAATATTTCGGGCGAAATACTGTTGAATTTATTACGTAATTCTGGAATGGTATAAGTCAATAAATCGCGCTCATCTTCATCCAAATTCATGACTAATTCTTGCGTGTAAGTATTGATAATTGCGCCATTAACTACTTTCATATAATTGACATAAGCATGCTTTTCATCGGAGGCAATTGAGAACACATCTACGTCTTTTATCTTTGCATTGACTACCGTAGATTTGGATTGATAGTCTTTAAATGCCTCTAGTTTTATCTTTAAATTTTGTGCTTTTTCAAATTCCAAATTAGCAGCATAGACTTGCATTTGCTCAGTAAAGTGGCGGCGTACTTGTACGAAATTTCCGCGCAACATATTTTTAATTTGCGCTATTTTTTCATTGTAAGTAGCCTCATCTTCTAAGCCAACACAGGGCGCGTGGCAATTCTTAATATGATATTCTAAGCAGACTTTAAATTTGTCTGCATCAATATTTTTTTGCGATAAGTTTAAAGTGCAATTCCGCAGTGGGAAGAGTGTTTTTATTAACTCTAAAATGATTTTCAGACGCTGCTTTGAAGTATATGGCCCAAAATAATCGGAGCCATCTTTTATTACTCGACGGGTAATGAATACGCGTGGAAATCGCTCTTTTTTAATACAAATATAGCTATACGATTTGCCGTCTTTTAGCATTACATTATAGCGCGGCTGAAATCGTTTGATTAAAGTGTTTTCTAATAAAAGTGCATCCGATTCGGTTTCGACAATGGTATATTCTACTCGTACCGCATGCTTTATCATTGTCCGAGTTTTCGGATGTTGATTTTTTCCAGAGGTAAAATAAGAAGCAATACGGTTGCGTAGATTCTTCGCTTTTCCGACATACAAAATCGTCCCATCAACATCTATATAACGATAGACGCCGGGTTGCTTGGGTAGCGTAGGTAGTATTTTTTTGTAGTCGTCAGTTGTCATAAGCAGTTAGGAGTTGTGTGTTGAGCGTTGTGTGTTACTCGAAACGCTCAACACACAACATTTTTAGTTTGCAAGATATAAAAAAGCTCCAATTCAACTAACAGATGAATTGGAGCTTAGGTTTTGAAAAAAGATGTAAAGTAACACGGCTTTCTTAAGCCCTGACTGACCGTGGTTCGCGGCTTAGGAAAGTCGCGTCACTTCAACGGATTTAGCCTGCTACCACTAATTTACTGTGTAAAAAAGTCGCGCATTTTTTCAAAAAAACTTTTATCAGATTTACCCGGATGTGGAATGAAATTCTTACTTGTTTTCAACTTTTCCATTATTTCCCGTTCGTCGCTAGACAGGTCTTTTGGTGTCCAAACATTGACATGAATCAACTGGTCACCGAAACCATAACTTTGCACTGAAGGTAAACCTTTTCCTTTCAAACGGAATATCTTTCCAGCTTGTGTGCCTTGTGGAATTTTGATTTTTACTCGCCCATCTATCGTAGGAACTTCGAGAGAAGTGCCCAACGCTACATCCGCAAAATTGAGGTATAAGTCGAAAATGACATTCTGCCCATCACGCTGCAAAAACTCGTGTGGTATTTCCTCAATATTGATAAGTAAATCGCCGGCAGGACCGCCTTTTGCACCAGCATTACCTTTGCCCGAAAGCGATAGTTGCATGCCTTCTTGCACACCTGCTGGAATATCAATATCAATCAAATCTTCTCCATAAACATTTCCTGCACCTTTACAAGAGCCGCAATTTGCAGTGACTTGTTGACCACTTCCGCCGCAAGTTGGACAACTAGTAGTGGTTTGCATCTGGCCTAGAAAAGTACTGCGCACTTGGCGCACAGAACCTGCACCGCGACAAGTCTGACAAGTCTGAACCGAATTTTTATCCTTAGCACCAGAGCCATCGCAAGTATCACAATGTACTTGTTTCTTGACTTTGATTTTCTTGTTTACGCCTTTAGAAATTTCTTCCAAAGTTAATTTTACCCGGATGCGTAAATTGCTGCCACGTTGTCCACGCGGACGACCTGTACGAGAACGCTGACCGCCACCACCGCCGCCAAAGAAACTTTCAAATGGCGAACCTCTATCTCCAAATACATCACCAAATTCGCGGAAAATATCCTCCATAGACATACCTCCACCAGAGAAACCGCCGCGTCCACCACCGCCCATATTCATACCTGCATGGCCGAATTGGTCGTAACGTTGGCGTTTTGTCTTATCACTCAACACTTCATATGCTTCGGCAGCCTCCTTAAATTTTGCTTCTGCGTCCTTATTATCTGGATTTTTATCGGGATGGTACTTAATAGCGAGTTTGCGATAAGCCGACTTGAGTGCCTTATCATCTGCGTTTTTGGGTACGCCCAATATTTCGTAAAAATCTCTCTTTGCCATTTTAATGATTGAGTGATTGAATGGATGAATGATTGAATGATTGACACACTCTTTTATTCAGTAATTCAATCCTATTTACTTTCCTATCACCACTTTCGCGTGACGGATAATTTTGTCATTTAAGCGGTAGCCTTTCTCAATGGTGTCAATGATTTTGCCTTTCATCTCTTCCGTTGGAGCAGGAATTTCCGTGATTGCCTCGTGCAATTCGGGGTCAAAAACTTCGCCGTCGCTTTCCATCGGCTTTAAGCCTTTTGCGCGTAAGGTGTTTTCCAATTTACGGAAAATCATCTCTGTACCTTCCCCCATGCTGCCTTCTACATTTGGATTGTCTGAGTTTTTCTTTGCTCTGTCAAAATCGTCCAAAACTGGCAGTAAGGCTGTCATTGTGTCTTTTCCTGCTCGCAAAATATTCTCGGCACGCTCACGCGCACTACGTTTTTTGTAGTTGGCAAACTCCGAATACAAGCGTAAATACTTGTCTTTCATCTCTGCCAATTGCGCTTCTGCATCCTCTTTATCTTTCACTAATTGCTCCGCTTCAGTTAGAGGTGTTTCTTCCTCTGAAGTCGCGTCAGTATTGGTTGTTTCGTCAGTAGCAGTAGCTTCTGTCGATGTTTGATCCGTCGCGGTTTCTTCCGCATTAGCTGTGTTTTCTTGCTTCACGTTATTACCTTTCTTAGTCATTCTATTATATGCATTTTTGAAAAACATCTACTCTTTTTGTATCAATATGTCTGCCATCTGTTTTTATGTGTCATTTTGGCAGTTGAAAATGGAGCGCAAAGGTCGCTAAATCTATTGAAATTGGCGTATATTCTTTTGATTATTTGCCAAAAGACAAAAGCGATTTTCATCTTGTCGAAGATGAAAATCGCTTTTTACTAAAATAAGTTAGCTGCCACATGATTTGAAAATCAAATGTCTGTTAATAATTCAAAGGACTATCAGCAGTTATTTCGTGGCCTAATGTTTTTATTTGGTCTCTAATCATTTGGCGATAATCACGTGGTCCATTATTGCTAAAACGACCTTTAGAATCTCTTACTTTCGCAATTTGATTTTCGGTATAAGACCAAGTGCTCGGTAAATTAATTTTCCACCCACCATTTTCACGGACTAATTGAATATTAAAATAAATAATTTCTCTAGAAACCGTACCGCCACCGACTGGCACATTGCCATATTGTGTCGTCGTTTCTAAAATATTCGCTCGCAACCTCAGTTTTGCTTTTGCATGATTTTTACTAGTCAAATAAACACCACTGACGACCGTTTCTTTTAAATTATCTTCAATAGACCACAAACCTAAACCAATTAATTTGGTATAAAAACCATACGTGCGTAACAAATCTTCTGTACTTTTTGGGCTATCTTTCTCCGTCGAACTGAGGTATGAATAATTAGTGTAAAGCATCATTGCATAGTCTACTGATGGATATTTAGATGCTTTAATATAGCTTTTCATTCTTTGTTCATCTCTTGTTTTTGCAAGACTTAATACTTCCATAAAGTAATCTTTCGAAGCCTGGTCCAATAGCGTCAAAGAGGTATCAATCGACATATTGTTTACAAAACGACTAATCGTTGATTTTACCTCAGCAGTGGTTGTATTATCTTTGATGTTTAGTCCCGTAAAATCATCTTCATCTACACGATAAACTTCATCTACGATAAGCGGCATGCCGGAAGCTAAGCCAGCAATAGTGATTTTATTATCAGTTAAATTATGTCGATCAGTCGAAATAGTATTGATTAAATCTGTTTTTGCAACTGTAATTTGCTCAAATTTTAATCGGTCTAAGATAAAGTTTTTTAGGACATTATTTTTATTTGTAGAAGATGCGCCCTTGTCATTAGGAGCAAAGCGAAGTACTAAAGAGTCAGGTATCACACGCTCTACTTTTGCACTATAGGTTTTGCCACGACTGACCTTGAAGGCTAGGTAGTCATTTGTAGTTGCCTGTTTTATTTTGTCTATTTTAGCATTTGCTTTTTTGGTATAGGAGGTGTTATAGCTCTTTTCTCTTGCCCGACTTTTCATTCCATCTTGCACATTCATATATATAAATCCTAACACTAAAATAATCGGGCCTAAGAACGCATAAAATGGTGTTTTGGGGCGACCGTAAGTCTGGTCAAACATCTTTTCTGCTTGAGGCGTTAAGCTATAAGATTGCCCACCTTTTTTCATTATCCAATTTTTGCCTAAAGGGAAAAAAGGAATAAAAATAACGTGCGCTACTTTCATGCCCATCTGAATTTCCACGCCCGGTTCGACCTGCAAATTGGATGGTAATTCTTGTCTTTTTAATGTCTTTAACGGTATGGTATAATATCCAAAAATCATAAGAATACTATTTTTTAATGTTGGCTGAAAAAGAATGTTTTGTTTGAATCACTAGTTAATAGCTTTTGACGCCTTTTGGTAACTTACTTTTGTGAAAAAGCATACAAAAAACTAAAAATAAGTGAATTGTAAATCAAATTAATATCTAATTTTGAATTTTAGATTAATTTAGGGTGCTGTAAAGTTCACTATTTCACCCCTTTTAAAAAAAAATAACTACCTTTAAATTAATAATTGCGAAGAAAGGGTAAACTAATTGTACGGTTAAAACTAAGAAAAAACATTCGGTTTTACACGCAATACTTTATAAATAACCTCCTTATGAGGAAAACAATCAATCAGCTTTTCAAAACGTATTATGCGCATCGAATGAAGCGCATTGAGCACTATATGCGTCGTCCGCATCCGGTACAACAGAGCGTGCTGCGCCAATTATTACAAACGACAAAGCATACGGAGTGGGGAAGAATTTACGATTTTAAGACGCTGCGAACTGCTGAACAGTTCGCCGAACGTATTCCTGTGCAAGATTATGAGAGCTTAAAGCCTTATATCGAACGTATGATGTATGGTGAAAAAGATGTACTTTGGAGTGGTCCGGTAAAGTGGTTTTCTAAATCGAGCGGTACGACAAGTGACCGGAGCAAATATATTCCTGTTAGTAATCAAAATCTCAAACAGTGCCATATTCGAGGCACTTGGGATACGATGACTTTTTTTTATAACCAGCGCCCCGATGCGAAGCAATTTGAATGTAAAAGTCTATTAATGGGTGGAAGTATTGAGCCTTTCGCACCCTATCCAAAAACGATGCGGGGCGATGTGTCGGCGATTATGATGGAACATATGCCGTGGGTAGCCAAGCCATTTTTTACGCCTTCTTTTGAGGTAGCTTTGATGGATAATTTTGAAGAAAAAATAGAAACTATGGCGCGCATCACAGCGCAAGAAGACCTAGTAATGGCAGGTGGTGTGCCGACTTGGACGATTGTTTTATTTCGGAAAATATTAGAAATAACAGGAAAGGATAATATACTAGATGTCTGGCCAAATTTTCAGGGCTATATACATGGTGGAGTTAGTTTTACGCCTTACAAATCGCAATTTCAACAACTCTTGCCAGGCAATAATACGACCTATATTGAGGTTTATAATGCATCGGAAGGTTACTTTGCTATTCAAAATGAAACCGATTCTGATGATATGCTATTGCTGCTAGATAATGGTGTTTATTACGAGTTTCTGCCGATGGAGGAGTGGCATAAAGATTTTCCAAAAGCTATTCCTTTATCAGAAGTACAAGTTGGAAAGAACTATGCGATGGTTATTTCAACGAATTCGGGTTTGTGGCGTTATAAAATAGGTGATACTATTGAGTTCACGTCAATAGTGCCTTATAAAATCAAGATAACAGGGCGAACCAAGCAGTTTGTCAATGCATTTGGCGAAGAAGTGATGGTTGATAATGCGGATGAAGCGATTGCTATGACTTGCCAAACGACGGGGGCATCAGTGTTAGATTATACGGTTGCTCCAATTTATTTTGAAGGCAATAATAAAGGAGGGCATGAATGGCTAATTGAATTCGATGAGTTGCCAAAAAATATAGAAACTTTTCGAACGAAATTAGACTTAAATTTACAGAGTATCAACTCTGATTACGAAGCGAAACGACATAAAGATATGGCGCTGACTAAGCTACGTTTGCGTGTTTTACCTCCGCGCACTTTTCATAATTGGTTGCGTAGAAAAGGTAAATTTGGTGGACAATCAAAAATTCCACGGCTGTCGAATGACCGTAAATATGTGGAGGAAATTTTAGGATTTTGTGGCGAACAGGACGTGATTGTTTAGTATTTAAAAATAAAGAAAGCTGATGAAAACAAACAACTATAAAACAATTATAGGCATTATGAATACCTATAATTACCTAAGAAATAAGTTATTTTTTTCTTTACTTTTTTACTTTCTATTGCCTTTTTCTGCGCAAGCACAAACGATTACTGTGTCAGAATATTTGTCGATGCGCAACGATGTTTCCTACGAATTACTCGGCACTATGCGCGGACATACTCTTGTATTCCGCAATCAAAATAGTATTTTTCAAGTACAAGCTTTTGATGAAAAGCTACGTAAAAGTTGGTCTAAAGAATTGACATTGGACAAGCGTCGCCCTGATATTATAGGTGTTATTCCGCGTAGTAAAGATTTCAATATCTTTTATCGGCATAAAGCAAAAACGGAAGTGCGTCTCAAAGTGCATAAATATGATGCTGCCGCTAATTTAGTGGATAGTGTGACGATTAAAAATTACGGAAATACCCTGTATTCTCCACGTCTAGAAGCGATACGTTCAGATGACCGTTCGAAAGTAATTATTTATGAAATCGAAAATCAATCACATTTGAAAGCGCTGTCTTATGATTTAAATACTATGAATATTTTATGGGAACAGGATTTAAGGTTGGATGTGACTGCTTGGGGACGCAATCTTCGTGAAATGACAGTAGATAATCAAGGTAGAATGTATATTATTTTTGAAGAAAATAACCGTAAATCGCAGCTAGACGAACATTTTATTAGCATTTTTCGATTGGATAGTGGCGGGGCAAAAAACCGTTACCAAATAGATATGCCGGAACATTTAACTTATGATATTTCCTTTGAATTTGATAACAAAAATGACCAATTAGTAGCCGGTGGCTTATTCGCCGATGAAAATTTTGGCCGCGCCGATGGTTATATTTACATGCGTTTTGACCCTGATAAGCCAGAAAAACTTTTGTTAGCCTATGAATTATTTGATGACGAATTTGTATTTACTTTTTTGGAAAAAAGGGAAAAAGAAAACGCTAAAAATAAAGGCATTACGGAAACAGATATTCAAGAAATAGTGCTGAGAAGTGATGGTGGTGTTTTGTTAATTGGCGAACGCAATCGCGCATATAATAGAAATGGAGGAGGAGAAGGAGGCTACGGAGGGGCATACAGCCGTGGACCAGTCGTTGATTATTATTATGATGATTTATTTATTATTTCAGTCAATCCAGATGGTAAAACACATTGGAAAAATGTATTACATAAAAAACAATATTCGCAAGATGATGATGGGATATACTCTTCTTATTTTTTAACGAAAACACCACAGGCTTTGCGTTTGCTGTATAATGATGATATTAAATACGAGAATACGGTCAGTGAATATGTCATTAGTTCGACTGGAGAGGTTGACCGAAATGCAGTCATGAGCACCGAAAGTCAGCGCCTCCGACTGCGCTTTAGAGATGCGATGCAGGTATCGGCTACTGAATTCATCGTGCCAAGCGAAAGTCGTAATCGACTGAAACTGGTGCGAGTGAAATATTGATTGATAAACAACGCACTGACTACTTAGAAAAATTAATAAATTGACTTAAAAATTACTATAAAATAGTCTATTTTTGTTCTGTTTTTTTAATCATAAACGACTAACAAAATAATGATAAATTTAAAATTCACCTTGGCTATTCTTTTGACGTTTGCATTGACAATGTCTTTAAGTGCGCAAGGTAAAGGGATAGAAAAAGAAGAAAGAAAGGTCGTCATCATCAAGAAAAAGATGGAAAATGGCGAAGAAACTGTGCAGGAAATCGTATTGGAAGGTAAGGATGCCGAACAATTTGAGGTGCAGGAGTTATTAGAAAAAGAAGGCATTGAAAGTAGTGGGACAAGGACTATTCGCGTAGAAATGGAGGTGGAAGAAGGTATTAAGGAAGGACAGAAAAAAACACGCGTCATGGTCATAAGTGATGGAGAAGAAATACCCCAAGAGGCGCAAAAGTTGCTAAAGGAAATGGACATCGAGATAGATGCTGAAAATACTGATTCTGATACAGAACGTATTAAAATCATTACGGTAGATGATGATGGAAATAAAGAAGTGATGGAATGGGAAGGTGATGGAAATATTCCGGCTGACATTCAGAAACAACTGAAGGAAAAAGGAATGCAAGTAGAGATGGAGGAAGAATATGAAGTGAAAAAAATACAGAGAATAAAAGGAACAAACAGTGGTTTTCTAGGCGTTATTTTGCGAAAAGAGGTCAACAATGACAATGGAGTAGAAACGATAAAAGGAGAAAGTGAAGCTGGTGTAGTGGTGGATGGTGTTTCGGAGGGAAGTGCTGCTGAAGCAGCAAAATTGCAAAAAGGAGATTTGATTACGGCTATTGATGGTAAAAAAATTACTACAATTAATGGTTTGACAGATGCTTTAGAGGATAAAAAAGCGGGTGAAAAAGTAGCGATTGATTATACCAGAAATGGCAAAGCCGTTAGTACTACAGCAATTTTACAGACAGGTCCATCTGTAAGCAAAATGAAGAATACTTGGACTGATGATGAAGGAAATATGATGGAAATGGATGAGGATGTAGAAATCCAATTTGTCAAAGAAGGAGCAGAGGAAACTAAGACGATTATTAAAAAGAGAATAATCGTAATAGAAGATGGTAAGGAAGATAAAAGTAAGAGCAAAAAGAAAAGTAAAGAAAAGTAACCTTTCAGGCTAGTGGTTCAAGTATTTATGATTTGAACCACTAGAAAACTAAAAATGAAGGGCATCTCGTTTTATGCGAAAATGCTCTATTTTTCTTAAGGGTTGCTAACGAAACCTTCGATTAAAGCACTAGCATCTCCGAAGAAAGAAATTGCTAAGCATAGAATGAAAACCCAGAAAGCTACAGTTAAATCACGGTTGCTATTAGTTGTTGATTGCATAAGGGTGTCTATTTTAAAACGTGAGGCCAAATTTCGTGTACAGTCCTTTAGACGTATGTTTGCCGAAAAAGCAACACTACATCTATTATTTTTATTTTAAGATGATTTTGCGATAAATTTAGGTGAAAATATTGGTCAAGGTAGATATTGAGCGCAAATATATAATTATTTTTAAACAGTTGCAATTATTTTTTATTAATCTTCTCGCATAATTGTATTTGGAATGAAGCTTTTCAAAATGCTAAATCCAATTAATTGTTGGATTTGATTGAATTTTAATTTACTCTTTTACCAATGTATTAACTTGACTGACTATTTAGGGTAGTTTATTAGTTTCCTACTTCCTTAATTCTATTCAAACCAGCCTTAGCTGCTTGATGAATACCCGCTTTGTGTTCATCTGGTGAGATGGTTAAACACTCTTCATAAGCAGCTATAGCTTTAGCTGTAAGTTTTTGGCTTTCAAAAATTTTCCCTTTTTCCAAAGCTGCTTTGCAAGCGAAGTACCAACTTTCTTGACGACCTTTTGTTATGGTTTGGTTATAAAAATTAATAGCTTTATCATATTTTTTTAATCTATGTGTAACGCGCCCTAAGCGGTAAATGTATTCTAACTCATCCTGTTTGCGGGTGTAAGTATCGTTTTCTGACAATAATTGATATGCTTTCTGAAAATAGCCGCCATCAAACAATAAGCGCGCTTTTAATAAGGCCGTATTGGGTAATTGCCCTGATTTTGCTTCTTTTAATGCACTTCCATCGCCTCCGACTACGGTGTAACCTTTGGTTTTTACTTTTTCCATGTAAGTATGATAGCCTAATGGATTATTATTCACTAATTCATACCAAGCCAAACGACGGTAAGTATCTTTGATGAAATTACGACCTCTAAATTGACTAACATACCGCTTTAAATAGACATCTGCGTCTTTATCTAGCCGGTGCAGTTTGGCAGAGCCCAGCATATAATCCAAGTATTGAAACGGATGAAAATCTCGTCCGCGTGCTCGTGTTTGAAGAATAGTGATAGCTTCGTCGTTGCGATTAGTACGCATGGCTACATTAGCTTTTATGAAAGCTGCCATCGGGCTTTTAGTATGGTCTAAATAATTGCCTTCATTAATTAATCGCCAAGCAGTATCTTCTTCATTACCCAAGTGTAGCATCAAATAGGCATAAAAAACATAAGTTTCTGTCTCAAAAATAAAGTCATTATTTTTGGAATAACGTATCACTTGTTCCAATTCTGTCTGCCCATCTTTTATCGTGCCTTCCATGTTGGTTAACATTTCTACTGCCCACTTATAATTGTCCGGTATTGTGCCGACCATGGCGTGTAAAATGCCCAAATCTTTTTTATTGGGCATGAAGTCAGGATGCTTTTCAGTATTTTGTGTAAGTAATTTAAATGCTTTATTCGTTTCAAAAAAAGCAGTTGCATATTCCTCAAATTTTAGGCGTGCCAAAGCCCACTGCAAGCGAATATCAGCCTGAATATAGAGATAATAAGGAGAGGTTTTATCACCTTCTTTAATTTTAGCAAGGCGTAAGTCTTTATTTTTTTCTAAACGAGCAAATTGTGCTTTATCTTCATTTATAAAAACGCGAAAGAAATCAACATAATTTTCGAGATGATAAATCAAGTAATTTTCTGGGTCGTCTTGCTTTATTTTAATAATGATTTTTTCGGCACTGGCTAGTTTCAATTGAATAATATTATCATAAGCTGCTTTTGCGTCGGCAGTCCATTCAAAACGAGGAGCAGCATTTACCGAAAAGGCAAAACTGATGAATATAGCTAAAATTGTAAAACGTAATGTCATGGTGAGAAAAAGTGTTTGGGATGGAAAATGTTCACGTAAAAGTGGGATTTAATATACCACTTTAAATAATAAACGAACAATATTGTAAAACGTTGTCCTATAATAAAGACCTGACAAGTAGTTACTCGTCACGTCTTTTTTTATTTATAAACAACTCTTTTTTTTACGCAGAAAATTTGCGTTCCAGCTCATCCAGCTCAAAAGTTAGAAAACAATTGCGTCCAGAGGGATTTTTATACGGAACAGCACAGGCAAATAACTGGTCTATTAATTCTTGCATTTCTACTATCGTCATATTCTGACCACGACGAATACTCGCACTTCTGGCCATCGAACGTGCCATATTTTCACGTGCATCCAATTTCAATGAAATGTTTTCTTTGTATTGTTCTATTAATGATTCAATGACTTTTTGTTCATCTAAACCATTCGTCAAGTTGGCAGGAATGCCATTCAGTACAAAAGAATTCGTGCCAAAACCCTGTATATCAAAGCCTAAAGCAGTCATTTGTGGCATTAACTCTCTTAAAACTTCGGCATCTATAGGCGATAAACTGAGCGTGCGCGGAAATAACTCCTTCTGTGTCAAAGCTTGTTTTTCTTCCAGTATGGTCAAATAACGCTCATATAAAATGCGCTCATGTGCCGCCTGCTGGTCAATCAGCATGTAGCCTGATTTAATTTGACTAACGATATAAGAAGCATGTAGTTGGTACGGTTCTTTGCGTACCATGGAGAAGGTATTCGCCTCGTCATCCAACTCATTTTCTACACTTGACCACTTACTTTTGATGGTCATTGGTTGTTCGTTTTCGCTATCTATATCGTTATTGGTCTCACCGCTATCATCTAAACCGTCGTATAGCTTCTGCCAATTCTGTAGATTATTGGACTGTCTTTGTTGGTCAAAACTATCGGTATTTCGAGGGGCATTGCCTTTACTAGAAAAATTAGTCATACCAGAAGCTATATCTTCTTTGGTATAACGATTGGGAGTCTGACTCATTACTGCCGGACTAATACTGCGTTCTGCGTCAAAATCTAAAGTAGGTGTGATGCTATATTGCCCCAAGCCGTGCCGAACGGCAACACGCAAATAATTATACACCAAACGCTCGTCTTCAAACTTAATTTCTTGTTTGGTTGGATGCACGTTGATGTCAATTTGTGCAGGGTCTATTTCTATGAAAATGACGTAGAAAGGATGTGTATCTTTTTGCAATAAATTCTCGTATGCAGATAGTAAAGCATGATGCAAATAGCCACTTTTTATAAAGCGTTTATTAACAAAAAAATATTGTTCGCCCCGAGTTTTACGCGCAAACTCCGGTTTGCCAATAAAACCATCTAGTTTTAAAGCATCCGTTTCTTCTTGAACTGGAACGAGTTTTTTGTTAGACGTATTTCCAAAAATAGCGACTACTCGCTGCCGTAAATTGCCGGGAGCAAGGTGGAATATTTCTTGACCATTATGATGTAAAGAGAAAAATATATTGGAATGTGCTAAGGCAATGCGCTGAAATTCATCTAAAATATGCCGCATTTCTACGGTATTCGATTTTAAGAAGTTGCGACGTGCAGGCACATTGTAAAACAGGTTTTTGACACTCAAATTAGTACCAACTACGCATTGGCATACGCCTTGAGATTTGACTTTAGAACCTTCTATTATCAACTCTGTTCCCAGTTCTTCGCTGTGCAAACGTGTTCTCATTTCGACATGAGCAACGGCGGCAATAGATGCCATTGCTTCACCCCGAAATCCCATCGAACGAATACTGAAAAGGTCTTGGGCAGCCCGTATTTTGGAAGTAGCGTGCCGTTCGAAACACATGCGTGCATCTGTTTCGGACATACCACTACCATTATCAATCACTTGAACTAAGGCTTTTCCCGCCTCTTTGATAATTAGTTTAATTTCTGTAGCTCCAGCGTCAATTGCGTTTTCGAGTAGCTCTTTCACTATCGAAGCTGGCCGCTGAATAACTTCTCCAGCAGCTATTTGATTTGCAATCGAATCGGGTAAAAGCTGAATAATATCAGCCATATATTTGGTTCTATTTTTATAATGATTGTATGATGGAATTATATAATGATGGAATACTTCGAATGTGTACGGATATTCAATCATTATATCATTCAGTCATTCTATCATTGGCATTATTGTAATATTTGCTCTAATTCCGGCAAATATACGGCAAGCAACCAATAGGCAAGGACTAGAAGCAAAATAAATATTATTATTCTAGTAATATTTGCTCTGCGAGTGTATCGACGACGAATTTCGCCCCGATTAGCCACAAAACCAAAACTTCCTGGAGTGCGTTCTTTGCTAAAAGTTGCCGAAAGGCTTCCTTTTATCGCATCAACATCACCACTCCTTACTTTTTCTTTGTGTTCCAGGCGTTTTTCACGCGCTTCTTGTTCCGCGTCATAAAAACGGGGTTTGTAATCGAAAGCGATTGGCTTCATTCGCCGTGACATAAATCCGAACATAATTGGTTGCTTTTTGATGAAGGTATGAATTTTTTAGAAATTCTAAACGTTATACCCTAAAAAGATGCACAAAAGTCTTTGTTTTGGCGGATAGTTAGGTGAAAAAAGAGGAAAAGAAGGAAGAAAAAAGAGAGAAACTAGCGATTTAAGACCCAAAATCGTATTTCTCGCTAAACATTCCGCATCTTTGCGGCTTTTAGAAAAAGGAGTAACTAATACTTGTAAATAGTGAATAATCGTAATTATTTACTCCCCTAGCCCCCTAAAGGGGTAATAGCAGCGAATAATCAATATTCAATAGGACAATATTCAATCAAAAAATGGCTTTACAGAACTTTGTAGATTACGTGAAGATAAATTGCCGTTCGGGGCATGGAGGAAGTGGTTCGATGCACTTTTTGCGGGATAAATTGACAGCAAAAGGAGGCCCCGATGGTGGAGATGGTGGCCGTGGCGGACATATCATTGTGCGTGGTAATAGAAATGTGTGGACGCTTTTGGCTTTGAAATATCGCAAACACGTTATTGCGGATAATGGCGGAAATGGAACGGGCAGCCACATGCACGGAAAGAATGGTGCAGACGTTTATTTGGATGTTCCGCTTGGTACGATTGCGAAGGATTTGGAAACGGGCGAAATCTTGTTTGAAGTCACCGAACATGATGAACAGCTTATTTTAGCACCTGGCGGACGTGGCGGTCTTGGTAATTCACATTTTAAATCTTCGACTAATCAATCGCCACAATATGCTCAGCCTGGAGAACAAGGGGTAGAAGAATGGAAAATATTAGAGCTAAAAGTTCTTGCTGACGTTGGTTTAGTTGGTTTTCCGAATGCCGGAAAATCGACACTGCTTTCTGTAATGACAGCAGCGAAACCTAAGATTGGAGCCTATCCTTTTACGACTTTAGTTCCGAATTTGGGTTTAGTAAGCTACCGTGATACACGCTCCTTTGTTATCGCGGATATTCCGGGTATTATTGAAAAGGCACATGAAGGAAAGGGCTTAGGGCATCGCTTCTTGCGCCACATCGAAAGAAATGCTACGCTACTTTTTATGGTACCTTCTGATACCGATGATATTACGAAGGAATATGAAATTTTATTGAATGAACTGAAAATGTATAATCCGGAATTGCTCGACAAACCGCGTATTTTAGCGATAACTAAAAGCGATTTAATTGATGAAGAATTGAAGGAATTGTTACTACCCACTATTCCGACCGAATTGCCGCATTTATTTATTTCGGCTGTCGCCCAAAAAGGAATTACCGAACTAAAAGATTTACTCTGGAAGACTATAAACGGTTGATGGTAAACGGTTTTAAGCGAACGCTTGCTCTAAATAGAAAAGCCCTTTTGATAGTACTATCAAAAGGGCTTTTCTGTTTTTGCAATTTTAAAACAAACACCCAAAATTAGGTACACGTTTAAAAAAACGTCTTTCGATCTCGTATGTTTGTATTGCGTAAAAAAAAGACTTTTTTTTACGGGACATGGCAGGTCGAAAGACGATAATTCATCCATCGTTTTATAAATTAAGCTGCTTTTTAATTTTTTTCGGCACACCATCTTTATGTAATAGGAAGGATAAAGTCTTATAACGCACAAAATTTTTCGATACATAAAGGTAACCTTCGTAGTCATTGCGTGCGCCCCAAGAATTTTTCACCAAGTACCACTCTTTTCCGTTTTGGTCTTTACTAATTCCTACGATTTGCATACCGTGGTCGTCTGTAGTCGTATAATTATCATAAGCTTCTTGACGCATAGCTTGTGTGATAGTACGTTCTTTTTGTGGACCATTAAACATGGCATCACGCTCTTCTTGCGTCATTTTGCGGTATTCTTTTTCTGGGACATAAGCCACACCATTTTTCCAACTAAAGTACTTTTCCGACACATCAGCTGCCCAAGAAATCGAGTAACCATTTTTTAATGCATTATCTAAAACAGCAATCATATCATCCATCGGAACATTATAAGAAGAACCATAACTCCAATTATCAGGTACCATAATTACCATTGGCTTGTAAAAGTCGTGGTGTGTGAAAGAGGTGATTTGAATATAATCATCAGCATCTAAACCAACTACTTCTTTTGCAAACGTTTTTGGCGTATATTTTTTGCCTTCATATTCAAATTCTTTCGGATAATCACCTAAATAGACATCCAAAACTGCTGCGAAGGCATCTTTCCAAACGGGCGTTAGCTTGCGATTTTTATTTTCAATAACAGCATCTAACATGCTTTTTAAAATCGCTTCCATTTCGCCGTGGCGGTTAATTTCTTCACCATATTGCAAACCTTCGTAAGCCGATTGTGGAACTGCGCCATATTTGCCATACATATTAATAACGTCTGGCAATGCGCCTCCTTGCCCAAAATTCAAATCACCGTGCATGCGAACATAGCTATCTGCTTTGTCTTCATATACATTGCGAACCGTGAACATTTCCGCGATATTGACAGGCTTTTTGCCGATGCGAGCCATTTCACTTTCTAAAAAAGAATTGGAACAGTAGGACCAGCAAGTTCCCGATGCACCTTGGTTTTTTACGTCCGTGCGTTCTACATCGACTACTGGTGTCCAGACGAAACCTTCTTTTGCGTTTTCGCTTTGGTTGTCTTTTACTTTGTTAATCAAGTCAACTTGTGCCGATGCGCCAAAAGATAGAGCAATGCAACAAATCGACAGGAGTGATTTTAACTTCATGCTAATATTTTTTAAAAGATAATAGATGTTAGACTTTAGATATTAGACGGACTAAATGAATGCTAAAAGGCATAACATATAGTTTCGTAAGCTATTCTCTAATGGTCCTCATCTAGGTTTTGTTGATTAGAATTTTTGCAAAAATAACAAAGTGCGACGGCTTGTGAAAGGTATTGGCTGCAAAATGAGGTTTAGTCAGTTGGTGTACGTCTTTTGTAGTCGGAAGTAATACGGCTTTCCTAAGCCGTGACTATTAGAGGTTCGCGGTTTAGGAAAGCCGCGCTACTTTAGGGTAGTCTTTTAACGCGCGGAAAAGCAATCACATAAAACAACCACGCCAAGAAGATAAAAACAGCCGACGCAATCATTGGATAATTGACATCGAAAGCATTCAAATAACCTGCTATAATAGGTGGTATCGCATTGCCCAAAGATTGCATAGATTGATTAATACCTAATATTTCGCCCTGTTGTTGTGGCGAGGCTTGTGCGGAAATAACGGACACCATATTGGGCGCAGTAATGCCGTAAGAAAGGGCAATGAAAGGCGCAATGGCATATTCCCAACGGACATCATTCGGAAAAATGACGAGAAAAATAGCAATACTTAAAGTGAATATCGTGATGCGTATCAACAAATTTGGCTCATAATATTTCGCTAATACGCGCACTAAAAAGCCTTGTGTAAAGACCAACCAAATACCGATCCAAGCATAAAATAAACCAAT
This sequence comes from Caprella mutica, assembly GCA_947561585.1. NCBI lineage: Eukaryota > Metazoa > Arthropoda > Malacostraca > Amphipoda > Caprellidae > Caprella > Caprella mutica. The sequence goes on from CANNZV010000020.1 coordinate 1,023,088, forward strand.
TTCGCGTTCTTGGTAGTCGAATTTTTCGATAAGTGCGACGGCAAAAAATTGGGTGAAAAAGCAGAAACCTAAAGCTAACAGCAAAGCGACCGTAAAGATGAGACGTAAGTTAGGCGTTTTGAAAGAGTAGAAAACATTGCGAATGCCTGTGAAAAAACTAATGGCCTTGCCTTCTAGTTTTTCGGTCAAGGTTTCTTGGAAAAAGAAGATTAATAGCACGATATTTAACAGCGTAAGTATGGTCGTAAATACAAAAGGCGTGGAGGCATTGAACCATGAAACGACCGTATTATCTGCCAAAAAACCGCCAATAGCTGGCCCTAATATAAAGCCTAGACCAAAGGCCATTCCGACCAAGCCGAAGTTCTTAGTACGTTCTTTTCCTTCACTCACATCGGCAATAGCGGAGTAAATAATGGAAATATTGCCGCCCGTAAAGCCCGGCAACATTCGACTGAAAAAGAGTAGCCAAAGATTGCCATTCAAGATAGCGAAGGCGAATAAAGCATAACCCAACATCGTCCCGATTAAGGAAATGAGTAGCATTGGTTTTCGACCTCGGCGGTCAGATAATGCACCCAGAAATGGTGCGCCAAAGAACTGCATGATTGGAAAAGAAGCAATGAGAAAACCGTACAAGATAGAACGATATTCTTGTGTGACATCAGCCGCAAAAAAGTCGGAAGTTTCTGTGAAAAAGAGGGCGGGAATAACGGGAATAATAATGCCGATACCCAACATGTCTATAAAAACCGTGAGGAAAATGGCGAATAAAGGAGAGCGGGTATTGCTTTGTGCGTTCATGGCACAAAGCTAGGTTTTTCTAGTTGATTTAGAACTTAAATAGAAAGATAAGAACGATTATTTTTACGCAAAACTCGCCAATTTCGCCTGCTGGGCCATATTTTCTGCTACGCGAAATACTTGCTTATATTGATTGCCCGCTTCGTCGTTATAGTGTAAAATAACTTCAAAATTAGCCGCAATTCTTTCTTTTCCTTTTGCATTCAATAGCAAACCATATACTTTTTGCGGCTCTAAACGATAGTCGAAATAATGATTTTTTATGCCTATATCTTGTCGCTTTTTAAACTCTATTTCTTTGATAATCGCCGGATGACCGTCATTTTTTAAACGCAAATAAGCATCACGGCCCAAAGGCGCAACTTGAAAACTATGCAGTCCGATATCGGGCGCAATTTTGCGGGCTTTGCCTCTTTTATTGCTCCGGATAATCATCGGAATAATAAGCAGCAGCAATAATACACCGCCTGCAATTGCCCAATAAAGTGGGTCAATTAATCCGAATAATTCTTGTGCTTTCGCTATGTTTTCTTCCATATTAATGATTGAGTGGGAGTTAAGTACCCGGACACATTTATTATCGGTTTTTAGAACTATCTTTTTCCGTTATTTTTCCTCAAAAAATACTTCCGTAACGTAGGCTATGCAAGGATTTTTTAAGAAAAACTATCGAAAAAATCTTAGCCCTAAAATTCCACGAATAAATGTGTCCGGGTACTTATTCGCTGTAAAGAAAATTCATGAATTTTATCTACCGTGCTAACTTCTCCCGCAATAATTCACTCGTTGCCTTTGGATTTGCTTTTCCCTTCGAGGCTTTTTTGACCTGGCCCATAAAGAAGCCAATCAAGTTTTTCTTGCCTTTTTTGTACTTTGCTACTTCCGCTGGATTATCCGCCAACACTTTATCCACTAGACTTTCCAAATCGCCATCATCGGCAGATTGGAGGAGGTTTAATGCTTGAACTAAATCGCTTACCTTTTTAGTGGGCTGTTTCCACATTTCGGGCAATAATTTAGCATAAGCATTAGATGCACTAATTTTTTGTTCTTCCATTAAGCGCAGCAAATCTACAAAATGTTCGGCTGAAATAGGAATAGCTTGGTCGAGCGCATTTTGTTCGCTCAAATATGGACGCACTTTATTAATCAACAAATTGGCAATCGCCTTTTTGTGGTCATATTTTGCAGCAATATCGACCATTAAATAGGCGATGTTTCTTTCTTCTGTGAGTATCGTCGCGTCGTAATTGGATAAATTATATTCAGTTGTAAATCGCTCGTACAATGTCCACGGTAAGGCAGGCATTTCGCTTTTTATTTTTTCTATAAAAGCGTCACTTAAAACTACTGGTGGCAAATCTGGGTCAGGAAAATAGCGATAATCATGCGCATTTTCTTTGGAACGTAGCGGGCGGGTTGTTCCTTTTGCAGGGTCATATTGCAAGGTGTTTTGTTGCACCTCTCCACCGCTTTCTATCAGTCTTATTTGGCGTTTCACCTCGTACGAAATGGCGTTTCTCGCATTGCGAATAGAATTCATATTCTTGATTTCGCAGCGTTGTCCGTAAGTTTCCGAACCTTCGGGGCGAATAGAAATATTGACATCGCAGCGAAAAGAACCTTGCTCCATATTTCCGTCCGAAATGTCGAGCCAACGCACTAATTGACGTAAGGTATTCATATAAGCATCAACTTCTTCTGCCGAATACAAATCTGGGTCACTCACGATTTCCAAGAGTGGAACGCCCGCTCGATTTAAGTCTATCATCGAATGTTTTGGCGACAAATCATGGATAGATTTTCCGGCATCTTCTTCCATATGTATATGATGCAAACGTACGTTTCTCGTCGTTCCATCTTTCAGGCGAATAGGCACATAACCACCCACACAAATCGGCTGACGGTCTTGTGTTATCTGATAGCCTTTCGGTAAATCAGTATAAAAATAATTTTTTCGGTCGAAAAAACTCGTCTCATTTATTTTGCAACCCAAAGCTAAACCGAGGCGCACGGCATACTCAATTTGTCGCTTATTAAGGCGTGGCAGCGTTCCGGGATGTCCCAGTGAAATGGCACTAATATGTGTATTCGGAGCTGCTCCAAAGGTGGCACTATCACTACAAAATGCTTTGGAATTGGTATGGAGTTGAATATGCGTTTCGAGACCGATAACGGTCTGCCAGTTTGTTTTTGTTGCGCTCATATTTTGGCTTGTTTTAGAGATATTCTTTGTTTTCAAAAGATGGAATACTTAAATTCGCTACAAAGAAATTGATTTTTTATCAAATCATTGATTTTTACTATGCGAATTGCATACCGTTTTCCGATTTGTAGCGAATTATTTTTGGAAGAAAACTCCATTCAAAGACAGCCTTTGAACTGCTGCATAGTTGAAACTAAAAAAGCGCGAAACTAATCAATACCGCCAGCGTCATCATCGCTCCCAAAAGGAACATGTACGTGAGGTGGAGGAACATAAACTTGAAAGTGGTTTTTCGCCAACTTTGTCCGTAATATTTTTTGAGCGCAAAAAGAATATAAACCGCTAAAAGTATTAATGATATACGAAAAATAAGCGTAATGTAGGTTTCAGAAAGCCAACTTAAGAGGAACAACTGTAAGCCAAAAAGTACAAACATAAAGGCGTGTGTATGCATAGAAAACACGAGATGTTCGACATAATATCGCTTGTGGCGGAAGTAAAATAACTTCAAAACTACTCCAAATAAAAGTAACATACTGATTACTAACCAAAGTAAATTTCCAATTAAATAGGATGCTATTCGATCTCCTTTTCGAAAAATTCTAATGCCCTGTCGCCACAATAATTGTTTGAAAAAACCATCAACTTGATAGTGTGTAAGGAGTTCTTCTTCTGATAATAAAAGTAAATCTTTTTTGGCTATACCGAAGTGATTATTGCTGAAACTAACAATGTCTCCAATTTTTTCTAAGTAGAATGTATCTTCTTGCAAACTGTCTGCATGAACTAAGTGAAGTAATGTATCAATTACGGCTGTTGCTAAAATTTGATTCTCAAAACGTTGGGCGGCGATGGTTTTTAGGCTATCCAACTCCGTAATTAAATTACCTTTTTCATAGAAGCCATACAATTTGTTATATTGTTCTTTTGAATTTCCTTCCAAATTATCTTCACCAATAGAAAAGCTAATCAAAGCAATCAAAGCAAGCGTCGAAACTAATAAAACTCGAACGGGATGCACATAGCTTTGCTGTCTTCCTTTGAAATATTCGGACGTTAATTCGCCGGGCTGAAAGAGTGCGAAAATGGTTCTGAAAATACGGCTATCTAAATTGAATAAACTGGAAAAACCTTCACTGATTAATTGCCAAAAAGAGACGTGTTTGGTGCTATGTTTTTGTCCACAATTAGCACAATACTTCGTATGCGACTTTAGTGGCGCATAGCAATTTTGACAATATTGTTTACTTAATTTGTTTTCCATTGGAGTTTGATTTAATAGGCTTCAAGATAGAAAAAAGCGCAGCAAGACACCAATATTTAGGACAAATACTAGAAAAAAAGAGAGGAAGGAATAGTATAAAAGGGGGGAGGAGGTGAGCGATGTTTCTAAACATACATCGCATCTTAGAATTTCTTATTGAGAAGAGAAATTGTGTAGTTTTCCCTAAGCTATTTTGTTTAGTATTTTCAATTTTGGCAAAAGCCAATAGTTTTATTCATGCTTAGTTTTGTCTTATTTTTAAACACTCAAATAAGACATTAAAGCATCGTATCGTTCGCGCAAATTGTCCATGTATTCTGTCTCATTGAAAGAAGCTTTCACGACATAATTAAAACGGTCAAAAGTTGCCAATAATCCGCCCAATGATTGCTTATTGATTTTGATAGTGACATTAATCATATCGCCCGCCAAATCAGAAGAAATAAAGGAACTTAAAATCGCGGCATTTTCGCCTTCTACGATGCGAGAAATCTCAGCAAGCGTATAATCACGACGGTGCATTTCGAGTACAATAATGCTGCCCGGTTCTGTAAATGCGCCCGTGTTTGCAAAATAATTCAGTAAATCTTCTTGCGTAATCATACCAATATAAACATCATCCACATCTACGACAGGAATGACCGTAAGCTGGTATTCGGCAAGTAGGCGCATGACTTCATAAATATGGTCATCATCGCGCACATAAAATTTGGAGGAAGATAAACGAAAGGAACCGACTGCGTCGTCGATATTATTTTCTAATATGTCTTCTTCGGAGATTAATCCGAGCAATTGTTTGTTGTTGACTATCGGCAAATGTTTTACGAAAAAGTCCCCCATTATTGATAATGCTTCCTCGCCTGTGTCCGAAGTCCGTAACGGAACTAAGCCGTTCGTCATTAAATTAGCAGCTACCATAGCGTTTGTTTTTGGTGTATTTATGTTTGTTTTTATTCTCATAGACCAAAGTCTATAGCTAAAACGTTTTTTGGGTAATATTTAGGAACGTTGAGTTAAATTCTTGTTATTTTTGTCGAAAAAGTCGGTTGTCAGATTTTCTTTATTTTTGGCGGGGGGGTACTGATTATCAAACAATTATCACTCCATTATCCTTGTAGTCGTTCTTTTTCAGCTAAATATTCACGTTGGGTTAACATCCCTCTTTCACGTAAACTTTCTAGACGACTTAATTGTTCCAAGATATTACCATCAACCTCTATTGTTCCTTTTTTAGGCGAAGTAGAAGTTTTTACTTTTTGGTAATTATTTTTCTCAAAAGCTTCAAAATCAGGATGAATACGTATCCAAGCTAAATGGTCTTTCGTACGAATCAAATCGCGGTCAGTGAAACCATAAGCAACTGCTCTTTCTAAATGATAAAAAGTCCTATCGGCATTTTCCATTAAAGATTGTGTACAAGCTAAATTAAAATGAACTGCAATGTCTTTCTCATTGATTTTCAATGCTTTTTCGTACATTTCAATTGCTTCTTCGTAATCATATTCTAAGAAAGCAGCTTTACCTTTTGCTTTCCATTCATTTGCATTTCCACGTACTTTAGTCGTCGTATTCCGACCCGTTGGTGCTGCTTTTCTAGTTTCCTTTCGCGTTTTTCGTTCTTCTCTACCTGTCGTTTTTGACCGCTTTTTATCGTAATCTGCACGTTCTTTTTTTCGGTTAAAATCCGTATCTCTCCGTCGCACTTCTACTTTATTCCGATTGTATTTATAATCAAAATCTTGTTCATCCATTGTCAGTAGAATAATACCGTCCAATATGCCCAACATCCAAGTTACCCAAAAGAACAGGCAATAAATTATCCCTAAGAACGTCTGTCCTAAGTAGAACCGATGAATGCCAAACGCGCCTAAAAAAATGGCTAGAAGTCCTGCTTTATTTTTATCTCTCATAAATTTTTTCAATTCTATTTTCAGAAGCAAACATACAGAAAGTGTACACAACTTTTAAGTATAAATATAAGGTAATTTAAAGTAAAAAGTTGAGTCAATTCTATGAGCAGCACAGAAAAATAGACTAGTGCATGACGAATGCTTCACTAGCGGACAGTTTTGAGAAAATGAAGTGTATCAGATAGTCGAATTACGCTTAAATAACTCGTTTGGAATAAATAACGTTTGGCTAACCTTGCGGAATTTTCTCGAAGTAATAATGGTGAAATATCTAGGAAAATGGCTAAATGCTTGCATTAAAACACAAGGTGTATCTTATCTTGTGTTTCTATATATTCTGCAATATCTATTTTTTTAATAAATTTTGCAAGTCAAAACTGTTAAATCGTCGGGATAAGGTTCATTTTTTTTGAATTGAGTGATTTGCGCCATCAATTCCTCGTTGAAGCTTTCAGCGTTCAACCTATAATTTTGTTGCAAGAACTGCTCTACGAGCGCCTCATCAAAATATTCGGAGGAATCGTTCTGAATATCCGTTAATCCATCGGTATAAGATAAAATAATAGCCTCATCACTTACGCGTACTTCGCCAACATCTAAAGATGGTAATTTATGGAAAGAACCTAAAATTGTACAGCCTTCATCCAGTCGAGTTATTTCGCCATTCATTACTAATGCTGGCGGATTATGTCCGGCGTTAACGTAGCGCAACACTCGATTTCGCTCGTCATATTCAGCTATGAAAAAGGTAATAAACTTCTCGCCATGCGTAATGCGTAGCACCAATTCATTGAGCGTATGCACAAAAACATCTAGCGGATGACCTTGGCGAATGAGGCTATGAAAATTCGCTTGAAAATTCGCCATTAGTAGTGCCGCTGCAACGCCTTTTCCTGAAATATCTGCTACACAAAAGGCAAAGCGACATTCTTCTAATTGAATAAAATCAAAATAATCGCCACCTACACCAATGTGTGGTTTATAGATACTCGCCAATTCAAAACCCACACCTTTCGGCAAATTATCGGGAATCAACATGCGTTGCATTTGCCCCGCTAATTCCATATCGCGTCGCAAACTTTCTTGCTCTACTCGCTGATTAAATAAGCGTTTATTTTCAATTGCTACCGCAATAATATTCGTGATAGTCGTGATAAATTGTACCTTGTTATACATGTCTTCTTCTTCCGAAAAACCGCCAATAAAGACATAAGCTAAAGACTCTTCTTTATGTAATACAGGAATAACCACTTCAAATTCTTTGATAAGTGGGTGAGCTTCCTCTTCGATGTTTTTTAGGCGTACAAATTCTGACAAACGGCTGGTAATATCAATGGCTAGCAACTCATCTGACAAACCGATAGATGCTGCACAATTCCATTTTCCATTATCATCTCGGAAGTAAAGCGCCATCTTTTTGACGCGCATTTCCCAACTCAAAAACGACTGATACATCTCGAAAAGTCCATCAGCAGGTACGTTATTATTAATCGCTTGCGTGATGTTCAGCAAGCGGTTAATTTGCAATTGCTTTAAGTGCAATTCGCGCTCTAACTTTTCTACGTTAGCGAAGTTGTTTTGTATGTTGGAAAATGATGACATAATTGTGGATGGTAAAGATAGAAAAGACTTATAGAAAAAGAAGTAAGCCCAACTATTTAATGTCGCTTTTTTTTAATTTGTGACAGCCTTTTCGCTGACCTATTGGTTTTAAGTAGCACACACCAATTATTTCGGTAATTTATGAGGATGTTTTTTCGTTATTTTCCTCAAAAAAATAACTCTGTAGCAACGGCTATGCAGTAATTTTTTTTAGAAAACTATCAAAAAAATCTCACTCCTAAATTTTCCTAAATAATTAATGTGTGCTACTTATTAGTTGAAAGAAGTACTTTTTTTTTTAGAAAAATTTTATTAATTGAAACATTATTTTAATGTGTTTGGCCCGCTTCTTGATATTATATAAAACATCTATACAAGACTTCCTTTTCCTACACTTACACAGTATAATGATTGAATTATAGAATGTCTGAATGATTGAATAAATCATATACAAAACAGCATTTTCAATCTACACAAATTAATAAAATCTTTAGTTGATTATAATTTTTTAGGGCCCTGAGAAAGCCCGTTTTTTTGAGCACTAACAATGCGTTTATTTTGATAGTCAATTCAATCGAATTGACCTTAGAACGAACGCCAACATGCGGAGGAAAACTACACACACATTTTTTTGAAAAGAGGGAATGTGAGGTGTAAAATGGAACGAAAGTTCTGTTTTGCATTTCGCTTTCTATCTGAAGCGTATCTATAAGGAAATGCTTTTTCTTTTTGAATTATTCCTGCCGTATTTATTTTACACGTAATTTTTTTTTAACACAATCTATTGACAATCAGTCAATTGCAATGCGGACTTAGCGGCCCGTATTGCGGACAGGGATAATTGGTTTTGCGCCTAGAAGTGGGATTCGAAGCGCGGTCTTAAACCACTACACTATTAACAATATGGGTAATCTGAGTTGAATTAGGAACTGGGAATTAAGAATTAGGAATTTTGCATTAGCGAAATCTAACTCTCATTTGCCTTTGCTTATTTTTGCTCTCTTCCCAACAAACTTGTAGTCAAAAATGAATGGGAAAAATGCATTAGGATGGATACGTTCCATCCCCAAAACGACTGTACACCTTACGTACCTAACAAGAAAAACACAGGTCTTTTTAGGCCTTTTTTTATCGCTATTTCTATTAGCACAACACTCCAATGCGCAGTGCACCATCACCTGTAAAGATGGTAGTAGCAATGCCCCCGGTGAAGCAGCAGTAAATGAACTTTGTGAACTAGATTTTACGCTTTCCGCTGCACTAATGACTTCCAGTAGTTGTGTGGGCCCTTTTGAATTAGAGGTCAGAGATTTGAATACTGGAACGATTATCGTTTCGGGTGTCCCTAATCCATTTGTCACCGCGCAAAACGTACAAGATGGGCAACTCCTCGAAGTTATCGTAACAGATTTGGCTTCCGGCAATTCTTGTTCTAGCTATAAAATTGTAATGGATAATTTGCCGCCACAATTCACTAATTGCGAAACGCAAACGGTTGATTGTGTGTCGATGTTTGACCCAGCCGATATTACCGCTTTTCCAGTCGATGTTTTTGAAAATTGTGACCCAAATTTCAACCTTGATGTGGAATTAATGGGCATGATTGATTGCAATAGTTCAGGTGGTACACCGCCACCGGATAGTATTGTCAAAGTTTTCGTGCGTCGATGGACGGCTTCCGACAATAATAATGGCGACCAAAATCAATGTATTCAACAAATTCGTTTCCTCGCGCCAGATTTGGATAGCATTATGTTTGCGGAAGATATAACGGTCGATTGTTCGGGCGGTATTGACCCGACTATTACGGGCTATCCTACCTTCATGGGGCAAGATATTACCGAAAATGTGGACATGTGTATGTTGCAATCTTTTTATACAGATGATACTTTGAGTTTGAGTGGCTGCTCAGATAATGACTTTAAAGTACTGCGTGATTGGACAGTTTTTTACCACTGTGACGGCACAACGTTGACTAGTCAACAAGTTATTTTTCAGGCAGATATGACGGCACCAGTTATTACTTGTCCGACTTTAACGCCCGTCGGTACATCTACTAATCCGGGAGAATGTGGAGCAGATTTCGCGCTACCAATTCCAACAGCAACGGACGATTGTAGCGATATTTCCTATCAAGTAAATACGCCTTTTGGGATGTTTTTCTACGGAAATAATAACTCCATTCAGTTCAATAATGTATCGCCCGGTACTTACGATTTAGAGTTTATTGCCATCGACCAATGTAATAATGCAGATACTTGTACCACACAATTAATAGTTGTAGATAATGAGACTCCGACGGCAATTTGTGCGGGCTTGACAAATGTAAGTTTGCCAACTACCGGAATTGCCATTGTGCCAGCTTGTATTTTTGATGCAGCACAAGCTAATTTCAATCCTAATACAGGCCAATTTTGCGAAACAGTAGCCAGTTACGACGATTGTAGTCCTGTCGGCTTTATGGTAAGTAGAGATGGTGTGAACTTTTCAGAAAATGCTGTTTTTAATTGCGACGATTTGGGCGCAAATGTAATGGTAACGGTGCAAGTTTATGAACTAGTTAATCCAAATTCTTTCACCAATTGTATGGTGGAAGTGGAAATCGAAGATAAATTACCACCTGCATTTACCTTTTGTCCTAATCCACAAAATATTGATTGTGAGACAGACCTAAGCGATTTGTCGATTTTTGGCGAACCAATTGTTAATGATAATTGTGACTTCACAACCGCTTATACCTTCTCTGATAATACAGGCAACTGTGGTGACGGAAGTATTACGCGGACTTGGACAGCAACGGATGGTTCGGGTAATGCTTCGACTTGTACGCAAGTATTGACTATCGTAAATACAACGCCTTTTAATGGCACAGGCATAGTGTTTCCAAGTGATTATACGGTGATGAATAACTGCATTTTACCAAGTCAACTCAATCCAGAAAATTTACCAGCACCATACAACGAAACGATTTTGCCTGCTACGCCTTGCGCAATGTTGGCAGTGAGTTATAGCGATTTGTTATTTGACTTAAACTATCCAAGTTGCTACAAAATTATTCGCACTTGGCGCGTGATTGATTGGTGTCAATATGATGCTGTTAATCCAAGCGCAGGCGGTATTTGGGAAGGTAGCCAATTGATAAAAGTATTAGACAATCAAGCACCAACTTTACTTGCGCCATCAGAAATAAATGCTAGCGTAAATAATGCTTGTACCCTCGGAAATGCCGTAGTCATGGCAACTGCAACCGACGGCTGTAATCCGAATTTGACGATTACGAATAACTTCAATAATACGACCAATGGTGATGCTAGCGGAGACTATCCACTAGGACAGACTGCGGTAACTTTTGTCGCCTCAGATGCTTGTGGAAATACAACTATTGCGACGACTTTAGTGACTATTTCGGATAATAAGTTGCCATCTATTATTTGTAATGACAATTTAGCAACGGACATTCAAAGTATGAATGGAGTCATAATGGCGATGGCAAATGTAGATTTGTTTGTCTATGAAGGCAGCGATAATTGCACGAATGCTTCGCAATTAAAATACACGATGCGCCGCCACATTGGCACACCAACTAGCATACCTACGACAACCGACTTAGTGTTCAATTGCAGCGATGTAGAAGCGATAGTTGAGCTAGAAGTTTGGGTAGAAGATGCTGCGGGCAATGCGGATTATTGTATCGTTGAATTTGATGTACAAGATAATAATAACCTGTGCAATCCAGATGATAATGAAGATATAACTATAGTAGGTGCGATACGAACCGAAATGGGGGAAGAAGTAGAAGAAGTAATGGTCAATGTAATGAGTGCGAGCAATGCCTTCCCTGATACGACAGGTTTAGGCGGCAGTTTTGCCTTTCCAGACTTACCGATGGGCTACAACTACACCGTCGTTCCGGAGAAAGATATGGACGATGATAATGGCGTCACCACTTGGGATATTATCTTAATCAAACGTCATATTTTGAGTGTCGAACCATTAGATTCGCCTTATAAACTGATTGCTGCAGATGTGAATAATTCGGGGACAATTACCTTAGGCGATGTCGTGCAAATTAAGCAAATGATATTAAGTATGATAACGGAATTTCCGAGCAATAACTCTTGGCGTTTTGTGGCGAAGGATTACGTTTTTCCTGACCCAACGAACCCTTGGTTGGAAGGATTTCCAGAAGTATTACAACTTGAAAATGTATCAGAAAGCGTATTGGAAGCCAACTTTACAGGCGTAAAAATAGGCGATGTAAATGCGTCCGCTTCACCAAATGCAAATGCGACAACAACCGAAAATAGAAATGCAAATAATTTGCTTTTCCGTGCAAAAGAAAACTATTTCTCTGCTGGCGAAAGTGTGTATTTAGATTTGTATTCAACTGATTTTCAGGACATTGCAGGTTTTCAGTTTGGGTTGAGTTTTGCCGAAAATAAATTAGAATTTGTGGCGGCTAATGCTGGACAAATTACCCTAACTGATTTAAGCGCAGCTATCAAAAAAGAAGGCACACTAGGCGTGACTTGGCATACGATGAATGGTATAGATTTATCGCCAGATGAGCCACTATTTAGTTTAGAATTCACAGCAAAAAGAAGTGGGCAGTTGAGCGAATTAATTGCGCTCAATAAAGAAATTTTAGCAGCCGAAGTTTATCGTTTAGCAGGCGATATTGATGAAATGGAGCAACTAAATATTGCACTACAATTCACACAAAAAGCGACTGAAAATTTAGCTTTTCAACTCTATCAAAATACGCCAAATCCATTCCGCGAAAGCACACAAATCGCTTTCGATTTGCCGGAAGAAACTTGGACAACACTACGTATTTTTGATGCCGGAGGAAAGGTTGTTTTTGAAACGAAAAATGAATTTAATGCTGGCTATCAAGTCATCACTATAGACCGAAAAAAGTTGGACGGAAATGGCGTATATTATTACCAAGTTTCTACACCAATACACACAGAAACGAAGCGAATGATTTTGGTTAATTAAGCTTTTGTCATACTGAAAGGAACGAACTAAATGAGCAGCAAAATAACTATTCTGCTCCCCATTTATTTTTCCCTTCCGCTACCCAAACACTGCAATAAAGATTTTAACCGATTTAAGTAGTGTTTGCCCGCTTCCGACTTGTTCGGAAGCGGGCTTTTTGTGTTGTCTATTGTTCTTCTAATTTAATGTTTTCTGGTTATGCAAAAGAGACCGAAGAAACGATTACTTTTGCACGAATATATCTATCAATATGTCCACAAATACACTTACATTTTTAGGCACGGGTACTTCTCAAGGCATACCGATTATTGGTTGCCCTTGCACTGTTTGTCAATCTAATGACCCGCGTGATAAACGCCTGCGCACTGCTGCCATGCTGACTATTGCAGAGAAAAATTATGTGATAGATATTGGACCCGATTTTCGGCAACAAATGCTGCGTGAAAAGGTGAAAGATGTGGAAGCGATTTTAATTACACATGAACACAATGACCACATCATGGGCTTAGATGATGTGCGCCCGATTAATTTTTTGCAAGGAAAAAATATGCGGGTCTTTGCGACCGAACAAGTGCAAGCCGATTTGCGCCAACGTTTTGCTTATGTTTTTGCAGAAAACCCATATCCCGGCGCGCCTAAAGTAGAACTACATACGATTAAGAGTGGAGTAATTTTTCAGATAAATGAAGTCGATTTTTTGCCAATAGAAGTCATGCATGGTAACTTACCCGTGCTTGGTTTTAGAGTGAATAATTTAACTTATTTGACAGATGTGAAAACCATTTCGGAAACTGCTTTTGAAAAAATAAAAGGTACTAAGACGCTTATTATCAGTGCTTTACATCGAAATAAACATCATTCGCATTTGACGCTTTTACAGGCATTAGCCATTGTTGAAAAAATAAATCCTGAGTGCGCTTATTTGGTGCATTTTAGTCATCAAATGGGTTTGCACGCAGAAGTTTCTAAAGAATTGCCAGCTAATGTGGAGATGGCTTATGATGGCTTAAAGATTGAGTTTTAATTAGATTAATTCAAGGACTCAAGATATGTCTTTTTTTGAAAAAGAAGAATACCTGAAATAATTCTGAAAACGACCCATTTTGTCGTTATAAATTGTGGAAAAAAAATGTGTTTTCTCGCCCTAAAAACAAATAAAAAAACGCCTATTTTTTCGTACCTTCGCGGCCATGAGTACAGAAACAAATGGAACTCCCAACAAAGGGAATTATGATGCTGGTAATATTACCGCACTCGAAGGTCTCGAAGCCGTTCGGAAACGGCCCGGGATGTACATCGGAAGTACGGATACGAAGGGTTTACACCACTTGGTATGGGAAGTTGTGGATAACTCGATTGATGAGCATTTAGCGGGTTATTGTTCGCATATCACGGTGTCTATTCTACCTGATAATTCGATTAAAGTTACAGATAATGGTCGTGGTATTCCGGTTGGTATGCACAAAAAGTTGCAGAAATCAGCTTTGGAAGTGGTAATGACCGTACTACACGCCGGTGGTAAATTTGATAAAGATACCTACAAAGTATCCGGCGGTTTGCACGGTGTTGGTGTCTCTTGTGTGAATGCTTTATCTGATGTTTTGCACGTAGAAGTCCATAGAGAGGGCAAAGTTTTTGAGCAAGAATATCATCACGGTATTCCGAAATATAAGGTAAGAGAAGTGGGAACTTCGGAAGCAAATGGTACTATCGTTACTTTTAAGCCTGACCACGAAATTTTCGAAACCTTAGAATATAAATTCGAGACTTTAGCGAACCGTGTACGCGAGTTGGCATACTTGAACAGCGGTTTGCACTTAACACTGACTGACGAGCGCGATAAGGACGATAAAGGCAATTTCCGTAGCGAAGTATTTTATTCAGAAGGAGGTTTGGCAGAATTTGTTCAATATTTAGACTCTACCAAAACGCGTTTAATCGAAAAGCCTATCCATGTTGTCGGTAAAGAAGATAATGTAGAAGTGGAAGTAGCCATGCAATACAATACGTCATACACGGAGAGTATTCATGCTTATGTGAATAATATCAATACGAGAGATGGCGGTACGCACGTTGCCGGTTTCCGTCGGGCAGTCAATCGCGTTTTCAAAAATTATGGTGAAACGAACGGATTGTTCAGTAAGCTAAAATTTGCGATTTCAGGCGAGGATTTCCGTGAAGGTTTGACAGCAGTAGTTTCGGTGAAAGTACCAGAACCACAATTTAAAGGACAAACCAAAGGCGAATTAGGCAATAGTGAAGTAACAGGTATCGTATCTCGCGCTTGTGGAGAAGTCTTGCAATATTGGTTGGAAGAAAATCCAAAAGAAGCGAAACGCATCGTTGAAAAAGTCATTTTGGCAGCTACCGCACGCCACGCAGCCCGTAAAGCACGGGAAATGGTACAACGTAAAAACGTATTGACAGGTAGCGGTTTGCCGGGTAAATTGTCCGATTGTTCGAGCAAAGACCCCGCAGAAAGTGAAATATATTTAGTGGAAGGGGACAGTGCCGGTGGTACTGCAAAGCAAGGTCGTGACCGTAAATTCCAAGCTATTTTGCCACTTCGTGGTAAGATTTTGAACGTCGAAAAGGCGATGGAACACAAAATTTACGAGAATGAGGAGATTAAAAATATGTTCACCGCTTTAGGTGTGAGTATTACGGAAAGTCAAGAAGGCGAGCGTACTTTGAATATGGAGAAGTTACGCTACCACAAGATAGTCATCATGTGTGATGCCGACGTGGATGGTAGTCACATTACGACATTAATTTTGACTTTCTTTTTCCGTTATATGCGTCCTTTGGTAGAAAATGGCTACGTTTATATCGCTGCGCCACCGCTCTATATGGTCAAAAAAGGCAAGCAATTCCAATACTGTTGGGATGACGAAGAACGCTTGGCAGCTATCGCGCATTATAGCAAAGGCAAGGAGAACGATACGAGCATCAAAACGCAACGCTATAAAGGTCTTGGTGAGATGAATGCGGAACAATTGTGGGAAACGACTATGGATCCAACGACCCGTATTTTGAAATTGGTTACTATTGACGATGCATTAGATGCAGATCGTATTTTCTCTATGTTGATGGGCGATGAAGTACCGCCTCGTCGTAAATTCATTGAGGAAAATGCGAAGTATGCGAATGTGGATATCTAGGGTTAATTTGGAATGAAAAATTAGGAATTAGGAATTGTGACACACTTAATTATAGAGTGTTTTTCGTAATTTTTAGTTCCTGAAAATAATAGAAAAGGAGCGGATATACTATCTGCTCCTTTTTTATTTGGTTTGCTTTTAAGTCAAAAAAATGTACTTTTACAAAGATAAATAATGATTGAAAAAGGGATGGGTAATTACTATCCCTTTTTTTAGTACTTTGAATACCATAAAATTTCCTATATATCAATATGTCATTCACATATGCCGCCCGACGGTTAAAACCGTGGGCTACTTGTCTGTGTTTTAGCACAAAATAAAGGTATCTGAAACACGGATAGGTAGCCCACCGTTTTAACGGTGGGCGAAATCTTCACGGCTTATTTTTTTGCATATTATTTACTCAACAATTATTCATTAAATTGCTACATTCTTACGAACAAATAATAGCCATTTCCCCCGACGAAGCCTCGCTCGAAAGAGCCAAAGAACTCGTCAAGCCCAAGAAATGGCGCAACCTAGAAAGCAACGGCAAATGGACGTGGGGCGAATGCAAAAGTAGTGGCGCACAGTATTACAAAACAGCTGTTCATAACGCCTTGACACCGCCCGTTTTTTCTTGCAATTGCGCTTCGCGAAAACGTCCTTGCAAACATGGTTTGGCATTGGGAATACTATTAATTAATCAATCTGGTGAGTTCAAAATAACGGAACTAATGCCCGACTGGATGCAAGAGCGCATCAAGAAGCAACCTGCTGGTAATCAACCCATTACGCGTACCGCAGCACAAGAAAAAGCATTAGCGGAAGCAAGACTAAAAGCGCGCGAAAAACGACTGACGCAAATGGCGGCGGGCTTACGGGAATTAGAAATTTGGTTGCAAGATATTTTGCGACAAGGCTTAGGAGCAGTAGGCGAACAAGGCGAAACATTTTGGGAAGAAATAGCAGCTAGAATGGTGGACGCAAAACTCGGTGGCATCGGTAAAAGAGTGACGAATTTAGGGGCGATTTATGGTCAAAAAAATTGGCACGAAGCGATGCTACGTGAATTAGGCGATATTTATTTATTGGTCAAAGGTTTTCAAAATTTAGAGGACTTACCTCCCAAATTACAAAATGAGTTACTGAATGTAGCTGGTATTAACTACAAGAAAGACGACCTCAAAAAACTTCTAGCCACAGGCGATACTTGGCTCATTGTCGGACAATCAGAAGGCACGGACGATGACAGTTTATACCACCGCAAAACATGGTTATTTGGAGAAGACAGAAAGGAATATGGGTTGTTTTTGGACTTTGCTTTTGGCAGCGAACCCTATGCGCAGACGTGGCAAGTCGGTAAAATATTGAAAGGGGAAATGATATACCATCCCTCCGCCTATCCAATGCGTATGATGCCCGATAATTTTCAAGTCGTAGATGAACCTGTACATTGGACAGGCGCAGCGACTTTGACCGATTTTGCGGATGATTATGCCAAAGCTGTTGCTGCCAATCCATGGCTATCTAACTTGCCTGCTTTTTTAGAAAATGTCGTTCCCGTTTTAGAAAATAACAGCTTATCTTTAGTCGATTTGGAGCAAAAATATATCGCTTGTCTTGCTGATGAAGAGATAGAATGGCAACTATTGGCATTGAGCGGCGGCTATCCTATTCATGTTTTTGGTGAATGGGATGGGCAAGCATTGCGTATATTAAGTGCTATTGCGGATGACCGTTTTGTGCATTTTACGAAGCCGCCTTTGGAGCGGAAGGCGCGGTTTAATCGTTGGTATTAGCAAAAGAATAGACAGCAGCGCCCATCCCGCTTGAGGGCAAATAAGGAATTAAAAAATCCTCATGAAAATTACATTACTAATGATTAGAGTGTGTTACAATTTAGTGGTAATTCAATGTGTCTTCCCGACGAGAACATTTTTTATTGTTTCAGACAAAGGCTAAAATCCTTCATTTTCGGGGTCTTCATATTTATTTCCCACTAAATTGTAACACATTCGAATGACTTAATCTTACATGATGAAAGTAATTAAAAACTCATTGAGTTGGTTAAAAAAAATTGTGTTTTTCTTTGTAGTTAATAGCTATTATTTTGTGTCTTCTGAAGGTGAAAATTTAGAGGAAATACATTCTAGAACTTCGATGTTTATTTCCTTGACTATACTGTTTAACTTGTTTTCTATATTAGAGTTGTTTAATGAAATATTTCATACGGAGGTGAGAGTAAATCGCTTGTATAGTATTTTTATAATCATTGGAATTGCTCTTTTTGTATATAAATTAATTAAAAAATCTAATATATCAGACGATATTGAAGCTAATGTTAAAATGGCTAATAAAAAGATTAGCGAGCATTTTTTTATTGGGTACATAGTTTTTTCATTAGTGTTTTTCATTTTCATTTGTTCTGTATAACTACAGCTTGTGTATAGGCTGTCAAAATACGAAATGCTTGCGCGAGCGGACTAATAAGTGATGTTGCCAGTGTTCTCATCATAACAGATGACTGAATTAAAACACTCGAATTTAAGATTAATGACTGCTAACACCACTTTACATAAATTGCAAATCCGAGTTACTTTTCCCACCTTTGCGCCACAAAAAATAATCATTTCGCCGAAGCGAATTCGGAATTTCGCTTTGCTCAATAATCATTAATTAAATGAAATTATCCGTCGTCGTTACTGTTTATAATGAAGAAGACAATGTGCGCCCGCTTATTGACCAAATTTCGGCGGCATTGGAAGGCTATAATTACGAAATTATTTACGTGGACGATGGCTCGACGGATAAGACGATGGCTAATTTAAAAAGCATTCATCATGACCGTCTGAAAGTCATTGAATTTCGGAAAAATTATGGACAAAGTCTGGCATTAATGGCGGGCATTGACTACGCAACGGGCGACTATATCATCACGATGGATGGTGATTTGCAAAATGACCCATCCGACATTCCAATGATGCTAGAAACCCTGCAAAAGGGGGATTTTGACCTCGTGACAGGCATTCGTAAAAAGCGACAAGACAAAATGTTGCTACGTAAAATTCCGTCTAATATTGCTAATTGGATTATCCGAAAAGCATCTGGTTTGCATCTAAAAGATTATGGTTGCGCACTCAAAGTTTTCCGCGCAGAAATCGCGAAAGATTTGGGTGTTTATGGTGAATTACATCGCTTTTTGGCAGTTTTGGCACATTTAGAAGGCGCACGCATTACGCAGGTAGATGTGAAGCATCATGCGCGCCAATTTGGGACTTCTAAATATGGTCTAAACCGTACTTTAAAAGTCGTCAGTGACTTATTATTGATGCTATTTTTCAAAAAATACATGCAGAAACCGATGCACTTATTCGGTAATTCGGGGGTGCTATTATTCGCTATTGGTGGCATTATTAACCTCTATTTATTGTGGCTAAAACTCGGTTTAGGTCAAGATATTTGGGGGAAACCTTTGATGATATTAGGTTTGATGTTAGTCGTGGCGGGCATTCAACTCATCACGATTGGTATAGTGGTAGAAATACAAATGCGGACTTATTTCGAGTCGCAAAATAAACGCCCTTACAAAGTACGGAAGATATATGGCGAAGAATTAATTGCTTAAATTCCTCATTTTTCACTCTTTTTCAAAGAACGGTTTAACTTTGTCCTATCATTTTGTGAATAAGTCCAACAAATGTGGATAACTATGTGAATAACACACGAAATTGTGGAAAAGGATGTTTTAAACGCCTGTTTTCCAAATACATACATTAAAATTGACCGAACCAAAAATAAAAATTATGGCAAACAACTTATTGAAAGGCAAACGCGGCGTTATTTTTGGCGCATTAGATGACCAAAGTATCGCTACGCAAATTGCACGTCACTGTGTAGCGCAAGGCGCAAAAATCGTTTTGACGAACGCGCCTGTTGCGATGCGTTTTGGCAAAATTCAAGAATTAGGCAAAGAATTAAACTCGGAAGTTATCGCTTGTGATGCAACGAATGATGATGATATTGAGGCATTATTCAGTCAATCTGAAGAAATTTTGGGCGGCAAATTCGACTTTGTTTTGCACTCGATTGGTATGTCTATCAATGTACGTAAAAAGCGTGCTTATACTAATACGAAGTACGATTGGATGCAAAAAACCTTCGATATTTCGGCAATTTCTTTCCACCGTGTCATGCAGAATTTGTACAAAAATGACCGTATGAATGAATGGGGAAGTATTTTGGGCTTGACCTATATTGCGGCACAACGTACCTTTCCAGACTATGGCGAAATGGCAGAAAGTAAATCACTTTTAGAGAGTTTTGCGCGTAGTTTTGGCTACCATTTTGGGGAGAAAAATAAAACACGCGTCAATACGATTTCACAATCACCGACTTGGACAACTGCTGGCAGCGGCGTGAAAGGCTTCAAAGAATTTTTCGATTATGCCGACACCATGTCGCCTTTAGGCAACGCTTCTGCTGCTGCATGTGCCGATTATTCGGTGTTTATGTTTAGTGATTTATCGCGCTATATTACTATGCAAAATCTCTATCACGATGGTGGTTTCTCAAATATGGGTATGCACCCAGGCATTTTAAATTTAGAAGAAGGCGACGATGCATAAATTGTTTTAAATAAAAAAAATAGAGACAAAAATAAAGAGGAAAGTAAAATTTTTAAACGATTTTTCCTTCTTTATTTTTGTCTCTTTATTAATACTCTCCTGCTTCATTTTTCTCATCTCTTTAGTTTCAAGAAAATGAAAAATCTCCTATTTTATTGCTGCGCTTTCCTCCTCTCTTTTGCAGCCTGCAAACAAACACAATCAACTGATAATCAATCACCTAAAGCGCCTTCTAAGAAAGAAATGCAACAAGAAATTGCTGCCCTAGAAGAACGTTTAGTCAAAGCTTTGGATGCCAATAAAGACAAAGAATCTGCCGTGGAAGTAATTGTGAAAAGTAAGGCTTATTACGATGCATTTCCAGAGGATAAAAACACGGCGCGCTATTTATTTAAAGCGGCTGATGTGGCACGTGGCATCAAAGAATATGGCAAAGCTATTCAATATTGGGGTTTGGTTTGGCGAAATTATCCAGACTATGAACGGGCTGCCGATGCGCTTTTTTTGCAAGGTTTTACTTTCGAAAATGATTTGAAAGACAAAAACCAAGCGGCTGCTTATTACCGGCAGTTTTTGGAAAAATTTCCTAACCATAAATTAGCGGAACAAGTTATTTTATCGGTTAATCAATTGACGATGACGCCTGAAGAATTGATTAAATCTTTTGAAAATAAAGAAGGACAATAAGGAGAGAAAAGAGGTTCTTTTTTTGTAAAAATGAAATTCTTTGTCACGCGGCGACCTCAAAGTCGCCTCGTGACCTCTAGCTTTGAACAGGGCACAAGGCGACTTTGAGGTCGCCGCGTGACGTGAAATGACACAGTGTGCTGTGCGCAAAAAATGCTTCTCATTGTGGTCAAAGAACCAGAAAAGATAAGGAGATGAAGAAAAAAGAGTAGCAATATTGGTGTTCTTTTTGCTTTTGTTCTAAATTTTGCTCTTTAAAATACAGCCAATATGATATTCAATTTAAGTAAAGAAAATTCAGTTGCGCAACGCTTTATTGCGGAAATACGCGACGCAACTATTCAAAAAGACCGCCTGCGTTTTCGTAGAAATATGGAACGAATAGGCGAAGTATTGGCTTATGAATTGAGTAAAACATTGGACTATACCACCAAAGAAGTGGAAACGCCACTAGGTATTTCGGAAACTGCCGTGCCTGCCGACCGCATTGTATTGGCAACTATATTGCGCGCAGGTTTGCCCTTGCATCATGGCTTATTAAATTATTTTGATGATGCCGGGAATGCCTTTATTTCTGCCTACCGACAACATCACAAAGATGGTACTTTTGAGATAAGTATGGGCTATATTTCTTGCCCTAGTTTAGATGATTGTATTTTGATAATAGCTGACCCGATGCTAGCCACGGGCGCATCTATGAACTTGACTATCAAAGGTTTAGAGGAATATGGAACGCCCAAACAAGTCCATATTGTTACAGCTATTGCAGCGGCAGATGGCTTGGATTATGTTCGACGACTAAATCCTGATGCGCATATTTGGACAGGGGCAATTGATGAAGAATTAACCGCAAAATCGTATATCGTGCCTGGATTAGGTGACGCAGGAGATTTAAGCTATGGAGAAAAGATGCAGGAGTAATCATTTGCGGCAGACGGTCGCTTTGCTTGACGGTTTTAGATGCACACCAAACTAAACAAAAAAGCCCTTTTGATAACACTATCAAAAGGGCTTTTTTATTCAAAAAAAACGTAAAATGAACACGTATAAATAGGTGTTGCATCTAAAATCGTCCATGGTCATTTATCGTCCCGCAGTGCGATCAATTCCTTTTAAGGTTACATTCGCTTTTTCGTAGCGTTTGCCATCGCGGAAGAAGGTAACACTCACTTTGTCGCCAGGGCGGTAGCGAGCTACTTGTTCTTGTAATTCTGGCATTGAATTCGTCATCACACCGTTTACTTTTACAATCACATCATTTGCTTGCAAGCCTGCAGCTTGTGCGCTACTACGTGGATTTACGGTTGTAATCAATACGCCTTTTGCATCATCCAAACCCATTTCTTCTGCTAATTCAAAACTCAAATCCTGAATAGTTACGCCCAATAAAGCACGTTTTACTTCGCCAAATTCGCGTAAATCAGAGATAACTTTTTGTACTAAATTGGAAGGAATAGCGAAGGAATAGCCTTCATAGCTACCCGTCTCGGTCAAAATAGCTGTGTTTACACCAACCAAATCGCCGCGTGTATTCACTAATGCGCCACCGCTATTTCCGGGATTAACTACGGCATCGGTTTGAATAAAACTTTCGATACTATATGCCCCGCCAATGATATTAATATTACGTGCCTTTGCACTTACAATGCCTGCGGTTACAGTAGATGCTAGGTTAAAAGGATTACCAACTGCCAATACCCATTCACCGACTTGCACATTATCCGAATCGCCAAAGCGTAATGGCTTCAAATCATTAGCTTCTACTTTCATCAAGGCTAAATCCGTCGTCGGGTCAGTACCAATTATTTCGGCTTTCAGCTCACGTTTATCATTAAAAGTAATGGTAAATGAGCCACCATCTTCAATGACATGATTGTTGGTTAAAATATAGCCATCTTCCGAAATAATAACGCCCGAACCACTTGACATTCTATAGCTGCCTTTGAATGCGGTAATATTTACAACACCCGCTGTGACTGCTTTAGACGTGGCAATAAAATTTTCCGGCGGATTGAAGTTCGGTTTAGTATTTAGTTGGGTGTCGTTTGCTGTTGTTGAAGCTTCGTAATTAATTAGTCTTCCAGACTTATTATCGGCTATTTGCTGATTAAAAGCTAGCTTGAGTTCATCAAGTTCTGCTTTAAAATCAGTTTCATATGTACTTGTTTCTTGTGCTAGAGGAGCGGTAGCGAATTGTTGAAATAAGAAAAATGAAAAGGTCGCACTTAATAAGGCGGTGGCGAAAATGGTAAGAATCAGGCTTTTAATATTCATTATTGGTTGTTTTTAGTTTAGATAGTTGCTTCACAAATTAGACAGGCTTTGGGATAAATATAACGTTCTTTTGATAAATAACGTTCCCAAATATACGATTTATAAACGAAAGATGCCAGCTTGTAGTTTAAGGTTGCACCGAAATAGGGAATTAAATAAACGTTAATGTACCCAATTTCGTATTTATGTCGCCTTTACTGTGCCGATTTATCTATTTTTTCGGTAATTCTAATTTCCACACGACGATTTTTAGCTTGATGCGCTTCATTACGAATACTTGCCCGGGGGTAAATCATTTCTGAATTGCCATAGCCTTTGTAAGTCATGCGGTCTTCGGCAATACCATTGTTCAATAAATAGTCATAGACCATTTTGGCCCGATTGAGAGAGAGCTTAAAATCCCAAGAAGTTTCGGCGACAGGGCCTTCATTAGGGCGATTAATATGTCCCGCTATTTCGATTTTATAGCAATCATTATTGCGCATAAATTTCAAAATTTTCGGTAAAGTCGGCTGCGACTTTTTTAATAATTTGGCTTGATTACCTACAAAATATAGATTAGGTATCGCCCAAACTGCGCCTTCTTTCATTTCATTTATCTCAATATTCAACTCGCCATTAGCTTGTACTTTAAACATTTTTTCTGTCGGAAAATAGCAAGGCGCATACACATCAATGCCGACTACTGTACCCGCAGGCAGAAAATTCAAAAAGTAACCACTTGTATCGGTTTGAATACTATCGCGGGAATTTTTAGTGCGGAAAATAAGCAGCGCAGAAACGCCCAAACCGGTACTATCATCCGTAATGCGTCCTGATAATTTAACGACCGGAATACGACGTACCACTTCTATCGTCGCGCGGCGATTAGCTTGGCGGCCAATATCGCTATTATTATCCGCCACGGGATTTTTTTCGCCGTAGGTTTGGTCGGTTATTAATTCATTAGCTATTCCATTTTGCACCAAATATTGACGCACCGAATTAGAACGACGTTTCGACAAAGCCTCATTTGCCCCATCCGAACCAATCGCGTCAGTGTGCGCCGTAAGATGAATTTGTAAATTCTTTTGACTTTTAATTTGCGTCAATACTTCCTGCAAAGTGCTGTCTGCATCGGGGCGCAAATCGTGTTTGCCGAAGTCAAAATAAACTTCATTCGTATGCAAAACTTCAGTACGAAACTCGGTGTTTTCTGCATCTTGTGCAGTTAAGAGAAGTGTCGGGAGGAAAAATAAAAACAGGATTAGATAGCGCATTAGAATTCTCTTTTTTGACAAACAAATTCAATAAAACCAAACAACAGGGACGCATGACAACGTTTTGAAAAACACAGAAATAATAAAACTCCGCGTCTCCGCACCTCTGCGTTCGATATTTATAACGCTATTTTTAGCAAAAGCAACATACTTACCGCCCATTTACTTGCCATTCAGCCGCTTCAATGACTTCTTTTAGCTGCGCAAATAAGTCTGCATTGCCCTTCACTAGACTAGGAATAAATAAGCCCGTTTCGTGCATATATTTTTTAGCAAAAGTCGGGTCATTAAAAGACAAGTCGGTGGTATTATCTATGATGTCCGCCATTTTTACATTCGCTGCTAATGCGCTAATATTTTGCAAACGTTCCGCTTCTTTTTGTTTGCGCGCTTTACGATTTAAGTCTGGGTAAACTTCTCTGATATAACGGTCAGTCAAATCCCAAATAATAGCAACGATAGTCTGAATTTCTTCTTCTGAATAGCCAAAATCCGATAAAGTCACCCGCAATTCTTGCTTTGTACAAGTCGTATCTTCTAATAAATCATGTCCCAAAGCACCCGCCGTGCAAAGCGGATTTTTGGTAACATCTTGCACCGTTTTCGCGACGCGCAACAAATGCGTCACATAAGGTTCGCCCGTATATTTCCGAACTTGTGGATGGTGTTGTTCATGCGCAAAATAGGCGAGTTTGCGCTCGCGTTCCGAGAAGGAAAGAGGAATATATTTATCTATATTGGGTAATTTTTGCATATTCAATCATTCGATAAATCAATCATTCAATCATTATTTTACTCAATCGGCACACCGTTCAAATCCGTCGTCAAAACAGAACTCATATAATCAAAAAATGGGCGCATCGCTTTGAACGTATCGCTCACCAAGTCCGCAAAGTCAGGCGACAAGACTTCTTCTTTCGTGCATTTTCGATACAATAAAAACTGCTTATAGCGTAGTAAATCAATATTTGGATGGTCTTTATCGTAGCCTTTTGGTTTCGTTTTCAGTTGTTCGCCAGTCATTTCACCAAAGGTTTTTACAAAATTTGGTTCAGCAATAATCGCTCGCAAACTATCGCCATCTTGTACAAATTCATCGCGTATGCGCTTCAAATCTTCTGAACTTGGTCCCCAAAAACCACCTGCAATAAAACATCCGTCATTAGCAATATGCAAATACATACCACCACGTTTCCACTTCGAAGCCCGCGTAAAACTTGCCGCAAAATTATTCTTATAAGGCGTCTTATTTTTTGAAAAACGAACATCGCGGTAAATACGATATACTTTATGCGCCTCTATTTCATCGTGATGACTTAATTTGTCGCGCACTGCCACCGTAAACGCTTTCATCTCTTCGTGCTGTGTGACATAGCGGTCTTTATTGGCATTGAACCAATCACGATTATTATTGGCTTCAAGGTCAGTTAAAAACTGAAAAATTGCTGGTGAAAGCTGCATATATTAATGAATAGTGAAGAATGCTCGCAGAGTTCTGCGAAAAATGATGAATAATTCTAGAAAAACAACAGCAAATGTAGTTGATTGTTTTACTTGTAAAGGATTTTTAGACTGAAATAACAGGAGCAATCTTGTCAAAAATGCTCCTGTTAAATTCAAATTTAAACCTTAAAATATTCGACTTCCGTTGCTTCCCAAATTTGAGGAACTTCCAATTTTCCAATCATTCGTTCCAACACTTTTTGCGGAATAGGATGTGTTCTATCTCTATTTTGCCGAAGCAATTGCGCATAAGGTACTTCCAAGTAAACCAACTTTACGCGCGCTTTGTAAGTCGTGAAAAGGTCAATTAATTGTCCTCTCATTTTGCGCGTAATATTCGTTGCATTCCACACAAAGGATTGATTTTTTCGGAGATAAATACGTGCTTGTTCTTTCGCTAATTGCACGACCTGACCATTTCCTTTTTTGTCTGTCGGTGCAATTTTTTTTGCACGTCGAATAGCATCCAAAGAAATCATTGGCCAGTCTTTATAATGCTGATTGATGTGAAAATCTTTTCCCGAACCGGGTAAAGCGCAAAGTAATATGACCTCGCATTTCGTATCGTCAAACGGCACATAGTCAGGCGTTTTATCTTCTTTTTGAAAATAAATAAAACGCGCTAAATCAGACGCGAAAACACGTGCTTTACCAAAACAATTTTGTTCTTCACAAAAAGCCTCAAATAAAGCAATCTTGTATAATAAATCCAATTGGTCAGTGCAAATTCTACCCAGAATATCTGCCTTTGCGAGTATTGCTAAATGCCTAGTGTTGACTTCCAAACTCGCTTGTAGAACTGCTTTTTGTGGGTCTTTTTTATCGAAAAACCAAAGCGGTAAACCATGATAACGCACCAATTTTGCAACTGCTTCTCGAATAGGAAAAGGTGTTGAAATGTCACGATATAAGATAGTTCGTGCCGTGTATTCGCCCTTCTTCGCGTGATTGCGTGAAGTAATTCGCCCGTTGGTTTCGATGACGGTAGTTGACCTTTTTTCCACATCATGCAGCAAAGCCGCCGCAAACAAAATCGCTTGTTCTTGCTCGTCTAATGCCTTATATTCCGGCAGATTTATTAAGGCCTCTACGACCATATTAGTGTGTGTTGCCACATCGCCTTCTGCGTGAAAAATAGGGTCTTGTGGCACGCCTTCCATGTCTTGTATCCATGAAAATTGCGCCCGCAAATCTGCCCAGTTTTGAGTGTTACTTATTTGCCACATAATTCCCATTTTAGTGCTGCGCGTTGCCAATTTCTAGTCCAATGTTCATTGGTTTTGACGTGGTTTTTGCGCACATATTTAAAGACATTTTGACGAAAATTATTTACTGAATACTCCTCCGTATTTCGAGAAACAATGCCTTCCATCGTACAAGGCATTGCTGTATGAACATCTTCTGAACCAAAAATACTTGGCTGCTGAACGAGTTCTAAAGCCGCATTTTCAAAGACTTTTTGCTCCACTATTGGTACAATTTGTAATTCGGGAACAGTCGGAAAATCAAGCATTGCTGCATAAAATTTCACTTCTTCCCAAGACAACCATTTGTCCAATTCGCGCACGGCAAAAACGTGAAAATGATGTTCCAATTCCGTATAGCGAATGGAGTGAATAGCGTATAAATTCTCGCCAAAAATTTCCAAATTGCCAAGGTCATTTTTTAACCATTGCCAGCGTTCTTTCAAATAATTTGTCCACGGATGCCGCGTCGGGGCAGCATGAGAACGCGCAAAAACGCCGTATTGATTGAGGCACGTATTTTCACCATCTAATTTCTCGGTATGCACTACATTTTTAATAGCCTGTAAGTCTTGCCAATAGTCGGCATTAATGCGGTCATCACTCGTCTTGCCGGGCGAAAACGGATAGTGATAGGTTCGCCCATATTTTCTCGATAAACTCATGTCGATATGGTTTTATAAGCATAAGTATTGGTTACTTTTTATCAATGAATAGCGAAATTAGTCCAAAATAGACGCTGCTATTTCAGCGAAAAAGTATTCGATACTTGTCTTGAAATTTAAAATAAATAGAAAAACGCCTCTAGCAGAAGCCACTAGAGTTGGGCAATGACGAAAGCCATTCTTCCCAAAAATCGATACGAAAAGAGATTACATGACGTTTATTTTTGACGTAGATAGTAGAAATACTACATTAAAAACTCGTTTTTAGTTCCTAGCTGCGGCTTTTTCTGTATTTTTGCGCCCTATTTGAAACTGAATGCGCCCTATTTTTGTAGGTATATTAGTATAAAATTAAAAGCCGTCCATCGTCAAGTGGAACGGACTTCAAACCGTCAACCGTAAAAAAAATATGTTTCCAACATACGATGTGATAGTAGTAGGCGCAGGACATAGTGGGTGTGAAGCCGCTGTCGCTGCCGCGAATATGGGAAGTAAAGTGTTGCTTGCTACGATGAATATGAACACCATTGCGCAGATGTCGTGCAACCCAGCAATGGGCGGCGTAGCAAAGGGACAAATCGTTCGTGAAGTAGATGCTTTGGGTGGTTATTCTGGCATTATTACTGACCATACGATGGTACAATTTCGAATGCTGAACCGTTCGAAAGGGCCGGCGATGTGGTCGCCACGAGCGCAAAGTGACCGTATGCAATTTGCTTACAAATGGCGGATGATGTTGGAAGCGCATCCGAATATTGATTTTTGGCAAGAAATGGTGACGGGTATTGTCATCAAAGACGGACGTGCTTGCGGCGTACATACGAGTTTAGGAATTGAAATTCCAGGGCGTAGTGTGGTGCTGACCAACGGTACTTTTTTGAATGGTTTAATACATATCGGCGAAAAGCAATTTGGTGGTGGACGTGCAGGTGAACGTGCAGCAAAAGGCTTGACGGAACAGTTAGTAGAATTGGGTTTTGAAAGCGGCAGAATGAAAACGGGAACGCCTCCGCGCGTAGATGGTCGTAGCCTCGATTTTAGCGCAATGAAAGTGCAAGCTGGTGACGAAAATCCTAGTAAATTCTCTTATACCGATACGCCTACACTAAAAAAACAAATTCCGTGTCACTTGACTTATACCAGTCCTGAAGTACACGAAATATTGAAGACGGGCTTCAGTCGTTCGCCGATGTTTAATGGACGTATTCAAGGACTTGGGCCGCGTTATTGCCCAAGTATTGAAGATAAAATTGAGCGTTTTTCGGATAAATCAGAGCATCAATTATTTGTAGAGCCGGAAGGTTGGGACACTTGCGAAATTTACGTCAATGGCTTCTCTTCGAGCTTGCCAGAAGACGTGCAATACAAAGCAATGCGTAAAATTCGCGGCTTTGAAAATGCAAAAATGTTTCGTCCGGGCTATGCGATTGAGTATGACTTTTTCCCGCCTACGCAATTGCGCCCATCATTGGAAACGCGGCAAGTGCATAACCTCTTTTTTGCGGGGCAAATTAATGGCACAACGGGCTACGAAGAAGCAGCTTGTCAGGGCTTAATGGCGGGTATTAATGCGCATTTAAAAATTAACGAAGAAGACCCATTTATCATCAAAAGGTCGGAAGGATATATTGGTGTTTTGACGGATGATTTGGTGAATAAAGGCACGAAAGAGCCGTATCGAATGTTTACTTCGCGGGCGGAATATCGCATTCTATTGCGCCAAGATAACGCGGATATTCGCCTAACGCCATTGGCGCATAAATTGGGTATGAAAGGTTTGGATGAACGCTTGGCGCGTGTCAATGCCAAGCTAGAAGCAACTAAAGAAATCGAAACTTTTTTCGAAAAACTAAGCGTGACACCTGACCAATTAAATGGTTATTTGGAGCGTCAAAATAGTGCGAAATTAAAGCAGCAAGTAAAAATTCATAGTGTTTTAGGTCGCCCACATGTCGGCATAAAAGGTTTGCGAAAAGCCGTACCTGCATTGAATGAATTTTTGGATAAGTACGACCAAGAAGTTGTAGAATTGGCGGAAATCAATATGAAATATGCGGGGTATATTAAGCGTGAAAAAGAGTTGGTGGACAAAATGAACCGTCTAGAGCAAGTGCGCTTGCGCGACGATATGAACTACCATGCTTTGCAATCATTAAGCAATGAAGCACGCGAAAAATTAACCGAATTAAAGCCGATGACTATTGGGCAAGCTAGTCGTATTTCGGGCGTTTCGCCTTCTGATATTTCCGTGCTTTTGGTACATATGGGACGATAGTTTTTGAGTTACAGTTGTCGGACATTTTTCGAAGTGTCCGACAACTAAAACCAAGAAATGAATAGAGAATTTCTCATCAATATTTTGTTGTTATTAGGGCTCAATTTACTAATTAAGCCCTTTTATATTTTTGGCATTGAGCGCGAAATTCAAAACCGCGTTGGGGCAGAGGAATATGGTTTTTATTTGACCCTATTTACCTTCACTTTTTTGGTGCAAGTAATCAATGATTTGGGCTTGCCAAATTTTAATAATCGCGCCATTTCACAGCGACCTAATCGCATTCATCGCTATTTTCCAAGCATTCTTTTTGCTAAAATACTGCTGGCTATAGTTTATACTTCAGTCGCTTTTTTCTTGGCATGGTCGCGCAATTATCACCACACATTAGGACAAGAAAATTTGTGGCTTTTGCTGCTCTTTTTCTGCATCAATCACATTCTTATTTCCCTCAATTTATATTTGCGTTCCAATATTGGTGGACTAGGTTTATATCGTATAGATAGCCTTATTTCCTCGCTGGATAAAACGCTTTTAATCATCATTTGTGCCGTGCTTTTGTGGGGAAATATTTTCGCAGAACCCTTTCAAATAGAGTGGTTTATTTATGCGCAAACGCTCTCTTTATCGCTCACGGCATTGGTGGCTTTTTCGGTGGTTTTTAAACAAATAAAGCCCGTGAAATGGGATGTTCAACCTATTGATGACCCGACGCAAATATCGCCAATTAAAAGAATAAAACCTATAAAATGGGACTTCCAGCCGCGTTTGATAAAAGCCATTTTACGCAAAAGTGCGCCCTATGCCCTCGTACTTTTTTTGATGACCATTTACACCAAAATTGATGTGGTTATGATAGAGGCTTTAGTGCCCAATGAAGGACTAAAAGAAGCGGGAATTTACGGCGCAGCCTACCGACTTTTGGATGCCAGTAATATGATTGGTTTTTTATTTGCGGGACTATTGCTGCCGATGTTTGTGCGGCTAATTGAGGAACGAACGGGCTTGCAAGAATTGGTGGAAATGAGTTGGCAAATGATATGGGCAGGCGCGATAACTTTGGCTATTTCGACCTTCTTTTTTCAAGAAGAAATCATGCTCTATTTATATGATGATGCGACGGCTTATTATGGCACTATTCTCGGTTATTTGATACTCAGTTTTATAGCGGCAAGTGGCACGTATATTTTTGGAACGCTGCTCACGGCCAACGGAAGTATGCGCCAAATGAACCAGATTTTTGTAGTGAGTATTGCGTTGAATATTGCTTTAAATTGGTTTTTAATTCAAGAAAATAAAGCGGCTGGGGCGGCATTAGCTACGCTATTTACGCAGTTTTTTGCTTTTGTGGCGCAAGTTTGGCTGGCGCGAAAAGTCTTGGATATTCGTATCCCTGCAGCTATATTGGGACGACTATTGGGCTTTGTATTGAGCTTAATCGCGCTAAGTTTTGCGCTCTATACGTTCGATTTATTTGATTGGCGAATTCATTTTATACTCAATATTTGTGGCGGAATAGCGTTATCTTTTTTGTTTAAATTAATACATATTCCGACGCTTTTGACTTTGTTGAAAAGTAAGGTAGCGTAACCGTACTTCGTGTTGGAAACACGAGTTACGTAAATCGTGTTTCCAACACGAAGTATATAAATCAAAGCCATGAAATACACATTGACCATACTATTCGCCGCCTTTATTTCTTCTATAAATGCGCAACAAAATACCTTTCCAGACGACTTCATAAAACTAGCAGACGAAGTTGGTTTAGAACTCTATACACCAACTGAAAATACCGATTATAAAGCTGGCAGAACGCACAAAAACAATTACCAAAACTACGATTTTGTGATGCGTTCTCGTAAAGAAAAACTCGAAATTCGCTACAAAATAATTCCGTATAACGAAGCCAATCCATTTACGACTAATCCGCACGTACAAGTGATGCGCACGGTCGCTTCGGTGGCAACTAATGACGAAGATGGTGTGATGGCTTACCATGATATTTCGCCTACAGACTTAGAAAAATATGGTGCAGATTGGGGACAAATTGTCTTTTTTAATCCTAAAGATGGCTTTGCGGATGAAGTAAGTTGCAAGTTGATTACGCTGTATAAAGAAGGGCAGGGGACGCTACTTTACTTTTTGTTATTCGATAATCCGACAAATGAGGCGGTCGATTTGCGTAGTTTTGAAGCGAAATTTGTAAATTTGGAAGAAAAAACAAACTAAGGAGTACTTTTTTAAAAATTGGCACAAAATTTACCGCCATATATGTTGTAATAATTTAATTAATAAAATGCTGACTATCAATAACTAGGGGAAGTTAGGTTGGTGTTTTAAGTACTCCAGATAAAAGAATTAAAATCAAGACTATGAAAAAAACGATACTCACCACGTTTTGGGGGCTGTTTATGGCAGTTTCTCTCCTCGCGCAATACGCGGAAGTGCTAACAGAAGCCGACCAAATGCCTTACTTTTCGGAATGTGAAATGTGGCTAGACAGAACGGACGAAAAACGCGATTGCTCCAACAAAAATCTCATTAATTTTATTTCTGCCAATCTGCAATATCCAAGCGAAGCAAAAGACAGCGGCTTGGAAGGAACGGTCTATGTGGGCTTTGTGGTCAATGAATTTGGCAATGTTACAGGAGCTGAATTATTGCACGATATCGGTGGTAATTGTGGTGCAGAAGCGATGCGAGTAGTGAATTTATTACCCGATTTTGAACCAGCCAAACACGAAGATGAAATCGTGAAAGTGAAGTTGACTTTGCCCGTTCGTTTTTCTTTGAATAGTGTGGAAAAAAATCGCTCGGATGAGTTTCAAATTACGTGGGGTGGCGTGACAGGAAAAGCGACCACAAAAGTAGATTTGCGTAATAATTTGAGTAATAGCGTACAGGTGCGCGACCGTGAAGGCAACAGTGTCACGATAGATGAAGTCGTGTTTTCGTTTGAAAAAAATGGTAAAATAGTTAATGCTAAAAGCCGTGGCGAAATCTCGAAAGAATTGGAAAAAATAGTGAATAAGACGAAGAAAGGCGGGCAATTTGCCATTGCAGTAACCGTACAACAGGGCGCGGAATTTATTTATGTGGATCGGATTTTTGAGGTGCAGTAGCCGTAGCTTGGGCTGTTAGCTCGAATAAGTCTGAATGACGGTTTTTTAAATAATTCAAGCCCAATAACAACCACATCAAAAATAGCGAAATGCCAAAATTGTTCTCAAAGGTGTTCTCCATGAAAAGCGAGCAAAAGAAGATAATATGTAGTCCTAAAAAGGCATCATTTTGATAATTTTTTTGATAAAAAAGAGGAAAAAAAAAGCTGAATAGGAAGAGTGAAAGACCGACTATTCCAGTGCCTGCATACAGCGAAATCAATTGATTATGCGGCTGCCGTGCCGATGCACTTTCTGGAAAGTCAGTAGCATAAAGTGCTTTTATTTCACGCTTCAAATCGCCTGCACCTACGCCTAATATTGGATGTTGATTACCAATTTTTATACCTGCTTCCAAAGAAATCATGCGCTCACTATCTGAGTAATTACTGCCTTTTTTGTACCAGTACTGCTTGAAATCCCAACGCGCATATTTTATTTTGGTCTGAAAAGAAGGTAAATATTGATAAGCCAAAAAAGGTAAACTGGCTAGTAAAAATAAGGCTAAAAAGCCCAAGCCAAAGCGTCTCGTTTGCCACATCCAACGTAGGCTAATGACGAAAATAGCCGCGTATAAAGCCAATAGTCCACTCCGCACTGAAAAGATATGTATAAAGGCAAAAAGAGCTAAAGTAATGCCACTAATCAACCACCGTTCTGTTTTAAATTTCCAATAATATTTTTCTACTACTAAGGTTGCGCCGCCCAAAATACTGATGGCTAAAGCTAAGCTATATCTGATATGGTTGGATGGCGTAGGAATAGGTTTTCCGCGTCCAATAAGGTCGTTTATTTCCTCAAAATGCATCAAATAATTGATGCCAACACCAACTGCGGTAACGAACATTAATAGTATGAAAAAATAAATAGTATGCAACACATAAGGTTTACTTATTTTTGGAATGCTGAGGAAGGCAAAAGGTAAAATAAGAAAGGGTAATTTAATCTGTAGGCGCGCCAAAGTATAGTCGAAATCGGAGGAATAAACTGCTGAAAAAAGGACAATAAAGAAGGGAATAGTAGCAGCAAGGAAGGCTTTGTTTTGGAATAGATTTCGAAAATTTTGGCGCAAATTTTTACGAATAATAATACGCTTATTTTCTAATTGAAAGACCGCTAAAGCCATCAAGCTAATCATGGAAACGGAGGTTAGAAATTCAGCAGAAATAATCATCGCGAACAAACCCAATGCCATGCAAAACAAGGCTTGAAAAGCGTAATCTTTCCACCAAATAAAAGGTTGCTCAGTATGTGCTGGAGTATTCAAATGTGTGTATTATTTTACGAATTAATTTCGGGTATTTGTCAAGTATTTCTTGTCCATTTATTGTTTTACCGTTACGCACTTATTTGTGTGAAAATTGTGTGAAAAGTGTGTGGAAAAAACCAAATAACTTATACCATTATGCTTGTTATTTTTCTTCTAAAAAACACAAAAAATAAGTCCGCCCGTACGGGTGCACTGATTTTTTGAATTCTTCAGAAGAAAAAATAACGGCGCATTCTGGCACAACTTATTTAATTCTTTTCACTTAGTAGTCAGTCAAGTTAATACTGTCGGGTTGGCGCGGATTATTTTCCGCCTGCTCTCTCTTAAAAATTATTCCGCCCGTACGGGTGCAAGAATTTTTAAAAAAAGCAGACAAAAAATCCGCTCACGCGAACCCGACACTATTCACTTGACTGACTACTTAGGAACGATGAGGCTACTCCGAAAAGTAAAATTAAACAGAATTAACGGACTTGTATAGGATTAGTTTATTTGTAAAGCACTGATTATTAGCGCATTAAAAAATTATAAAATCCAGTATAATCCTGTTAATCCTGTATAAATGACTTTTCGGAGTACACTCGTCGTTCCCTATTACCACGAAACTACCGTATAAATTACTTTGTGCAAAATACCAATATGACCGCAGGCTTGAAAAACGAGCTGATTTCGAATGAGAGCAAAGTAAGTATTTATTATACGATAATCCATAATCAAAGCCATAAAAAAGCATTATTAAAATGAAAGTCTTAAATCATGAACTTTTTGCTATATTTACTGTTATACGACCACTTTTCAACTAAATTTGAAATTACCTAATTATAATGCAATTACAAACCATATTGTCGAAATCATAAATCGCTAAAAATCAGCGAATTAGACACCTCGATGTAACGATTCTATAATTCGTTTAAGTCCTATGGCAATATATTCAATTAAAGATTTAGAAAAACTCTCAGGTATCAAGGCGCATACCATTCGGATATGGGAGCAACGCTACGACTTACTGAGTCCTAAGCGAACGCCTACCAATATCCGTTATTATGAGGATGATGACTTGAAGTTTTTATTGAATGTAGCTTTGTTGAATAAAAATGGCATTAAAATTTCAAAAATTGCGAAGCTAACTTCTGAAGAAATTAATAAGAAAGTAGCTGCAATTTCGGAAGTTAATTATGAATTTGACACCCAATTGGATGCTTTGACCATTTCGATGATTGAAATGGATGAATTCAAATTTGACCGTATTTTGAGTGTCAATATTGAGCAGTTGGGTTTTGAGCAAACGATGTTAGAAGTCGTGCAACCTTTTCTTGAAAAATTAAGTGTTTTGTGGCTGACAGGGTCCATTTATCCAGTACAAGAAAATTTTATTAGTTACCTTATTCGTCAGAAAGTAATTGTAGCTATCAATAATTTGCCAGTTAAATCTGGTACGGATGTGCCTAAATTCTTGCTCTATTTGCCGGAAGGTGAACGCCAAGAATTAAGTTTATTATTGCTGCATTATTTACTGAAAAAACGCGGCAAGCATGTTATTTACATAGGGCAAGATATGTCGATTTTTGATTTAAAAGATGTCAATCATATCCATTCGCCTGATGTTATTTGTACGATGATTACCGAAGCATTTGCTAAAGAGCCTGTCCAGAAATATGTGGATACTTTGTGTGAAACTTTTCCTGATACTGAGTTCTTACTTTCTGGTTATCAGGTGATTGCGCAAGAAGTGCCGGAGACAAAGCAAGTCACAATAGTAGGTAGTTTACAAGATACTATTGCATTTTTGGATGGAAAAGAAACGGAGAAACAGCGCGAAAAACAATCTGGAAATCAATCATCTTCCTTCAACTAAAAAAGCCTTTAACAAGATAACTTGCTAAAGACTTTTTGGTAGAAAATTCGCGGCTTAGAAATCCACGCTACTTTACGGCTTCACTTCGTAGCCAAAAACATCTTCTAAAGTCAGCTCAACGACTTGACCCAACGATTTCAAATATTCCATATCTACACTCTCACGGCTACCCAACACGAGGTAAGAATACTCCCGTCCTTTGATGTATTTTTTCTGAAATTCCAACAAATCTTTCTGCGAAACATTTTGCATTTTACTATATACATCTTTCCGTAAATCGTAGTCATAGCCACGCTCTTTTGCAGTGCGTGAACTCCAATATACGCTACTTCCCGTAATGCGGTCAGTCTCAATTTTCTTCAAAATAGCTAAACGTGCTTGCTCAATTTGTTGTTCACCAACTGGCATATTTTCGATGATTTCTTGCATTGCAGGAATAGCCGTCGGCAATTTATCTGCTTGTGTGCCTACATAGGCTTGAAAATAGTGTGCTTTTTCTTTTTCGCGAGGCGAAGAATGATAAGCATAAGCAGAGTAAGCGAGGGCTTTGCTTTCCCGAATTTCCTGAAAAACGATAGACGATAAGCCGTAACCGAAATAAGTATTGAACCACTCCGCCATTACGTATTCGTCTTTGTCGAAATTTTCAGTACCTTTAGAAAGCATCATAAATTCTGCCTGCACCATCGGAAAATCCACGAAATAAACAACTGGTGCTTCTTGGTCTAATTCCTCGTAATTCTTCGCAGGTTTAACCGGAATAAGTACTGGATTGACCTTGTGCAATTTATCCAAAGTCATGGCTACTTCTTTCTGTTTTTTTGAGCCATAGTAGAAGATATTGTGCTGAAAGTCAGTTAAGCCATGGAGCATATTAACGAGCTGATTTGGGTCAACGGCGCGCAATTCTTTTTCAGAAAGAATATTCGTAAACGGATTTTCCTCCCCATATTTCGCGTAATTCGTCATTGCGCTACGCAAAATGGTACGCTTATCTTTCATGTTATTAGCGCGCTTGGCTTGCATGTCATCCACTACATTTGACCAAGCTTTTGGGTCGGCTTTTACATTATTCAAAATATGCTCAAATAACTCTACACCTTCCGCAAAGCTTTCATCCAAACCACTTAAAGTCACATATACCCGCTTGTCACCCGCATAGACATCAAAGCTCAACCCCAGCTTAAAAAACTCTTGCTGCAACTCTTCTGCCGTGTATTTATCTGTACCTAAATACGGCAAATAACTCACAGCAAGTGGCAACATCGGGTCGGCACTTTTGCCCATTTCCACGATATAGTTGAGGCTAAACGTTGGGTTATTTTGATTTTTAATATAATCTACTTCAACGCCATTTCCGAGTTTAGTCGTTGCTATTTCAGCGTCATAATCCACAAAAACAGGCTTCAAATTTTGCGTCTCTTGCGCCAAAAATTCCTTCGTGTAATCAGACGTTTCGCCTCGGTTCAAATCGACTGGTGTGATAGTCGGTTTGTCCACTTTTACTACATTTGGGTCTTCGCCTGTACGCTTATAAACGACTACATAGTTGTTGTTAAAACGCTCCTTCACAAACTTCATCATGTCGGCTTTAGTCAAGGCTTCCATTTTTGCAAAACGCTTTACATAATCATCCCAACTTACGCCCGTAATAAAGGCATTGGTCATAAAATAAGCACGTGCACCATTTGATTCATTATTGCGAATTTCGCTCAATTTCAAATCTTTTATTACCGCACTCATCAACCAATCTGGGAAATCACCTTCCCCTATTTTTTTCAATTCTCCGAGCAATAATTGCTCAACCTCCTCTAAAGTCTGCCCTTCACGCGGCTTGCCGTTCATGCTGAATTTTGAATAATCTTCAAAAACGGTTCTTGAAGCGCGTGCACTCAATACTTTTTGTTTTTGCATCAAATTCAAATCCATCAAACCTGCCTGACGATTATATAACATACCGCTCAACATGGCGGTTTTAGTAACATCAGCACC
Organism: Caprella mutica; assembly: GCA_947561585.1. Lineage (NCBI taxonomy): Eukaryota > Metazoa > Arthropoda > Malacostraca > Amphipoda > Caprellidae > Caprella > Caprella mutica. The sequence goes on from CANNZV010000020.1 coordinate 1,061,828, forward strand.
ATTTGCGCCTTCAAAACGCCATGCCAATTCTACCCATTCTGCTTCCTGTCCCAATACTTCTTTCTTGACAATTTTCGTCAATTCAGGCTGCTTTTCATATTTGAAAGGTAAGATATTGCCTTTCTTATAGCCACCGAAATTCTTTTCAGCCATCGCCACTACTTCATCTGGATTGAAATCACCAGCTAAAATAATCGCCATATTATTTGGCTTATAGTACTTGTTGAAATACTCTTTAATTTTAACGTGCGATGGGTTTTTTAAATGCTCGCCCGTACCAATCGTCGTTTGTGTACCATAAGGATGTGACGGAAAAAGAGTTTTATTGATTATCTGGCTTACCTTACGGAAATCACGGTCTTGACCAATATTAAATTCCTCATAAACTGCCTCTAACTCTGTATGAAATAAGCGCAAAACAACTTCTTTAAATCGTTCACTTTCCAATTCCATCCAACGATTTAATTCATTAGACGGAACGTCATTTACATAGACGGTTTGCTCCACCCAAGTGTAAGCATTCGTGCCTTTTGCGCCCAAAGAACTGACCATTTTGTCGTACTCATTTGCAGCCACTAATTTCGCAGCATCATTCGATGTTTTGTCAATTTGTGCGTAAATTTCCTTGCGTTTAGTGAGGTCAGTTTCTGCGCGATGTTGTTCATAGAGGTCAGAAATTTTGCTTAATAATTTCTGCTCTTCCTCCCAATTTAGCGCACCAATATTACGCGTTCCTTTGAACAACATGTGCTCTAGGTAATGCGCCAAACCAGTCGTTTCGGCAGGGTCATGTTTGGAGCCAGCACGTACCGCAATATTCGTCTGAATACGTGGTTCATTTTTGTTGACACTCATGTAAAGTTTCATCCCATTACGCAGGGTATAAATCTTTACGCCTAGTGGATCGCCCGGAACCGTTTCGTAGTCGTATTTTACGGGAGCTTCGATTGCCGTCATTTTTTCTTTTTGTTTGTTGGAAGCCTTGGTAACGTTTATTTGCGCTACTAAGTTGCATGCGCATATAAACAGAAAAAGAAGGGTGATAGTTTTTTTCATGATTAGAAAGATTTGGTTGTAAGTTTAATAAGTAGTAAGAGAAAATGACTCTACTTATCTGAATTGGTTATGATTAAGTACATGTCCATATAAATAATGTCACGTACTTACATTGGCTATTGCCAAAAATGGACTGACAAATATACAATGAGAGAACGCTAAAAGGCAAAAAAGCTACATTTTTCAGGTGTTATTAACCATAATAAGACAAAAGAGAACGAATAGTACTACAAAAAAGAGCTCTAATTTTACTTTTACTATCTTTTTTGCACTTTCTAATTTGTCCTTAGCACACTTTTTTTACCTTAGTGTTCACTTTACAAATATTTTGAATGAAAAATAATTTCTATACTTCTAATAGTACGAATAATAGCCTACTGGCTATCTCATTAGCCGTTATAATGAGCTGCTTTTTTGCTTGCAATTCTGATGCAAATAAAGCGAGTGCTCCACTTGTTTTTGACGGGGAAGGTTCTCATAGAGGAACGGAAACTTTCGCCGAATTTAGAGAAGATAATACCTACTATATTTATAAAAATAATATAGGGCAAAAGCCCAATTATCATTCTGGCGAATTTAGTGTCTCTAACGATACTATTTATTTAACGGGAAAAGAAGCCTACAGAATGTCGATTAGATACCAATTTTTGATTACCGAAACAGGAATCAAAGAACTCTACGAAAGACGACCGCTTCGCTTTAAAGGCGATACAAAAGCCCTTCTCAATTTTAAAAATCAACTAAACAACAACTAATGAAATTCCAACATTTCTGCACACTATTGCTACTACTTTTGGTAGCCAGTTGTACTCCAAATAAGGAGGCTTATTTTGAAGCGGAACGTCCGCACGAACCGTGGGTTTTTCGCTCTGTGATGGATGCACAAGCGCGTATGGTGACGATTGCTTTACATGATAATTTGTGGGCAAGTTATAGCGCAGAGACGGGCGCACTCTACAAAGTCTGGAAAGGTTCCGTCAATTTTGATGGTGCGGTTTATACGACCGTTCATGGACCACAGCCTGCGTCTTTAGGCAATACTTGGTTTGAAAATACGCATAAAACGCCTTTTTCGGTACAAAAAGACGGAAAGGATATAGCGGTTAAATTGCAGTATAAAGGACACCGCTTTGAGAACGGACAAGTGTCTTTGAGTTATGAATTACAATTGGAAGATGGAACGAAAATTTCCATTGCTGAACGTCCAGAATATATCGCAAAACAAGGCGGCCAAGTCGGTTTCGAACGTCGCTTTACCACGGCTAATGTGCCGAGTGGAATGAACGTCCTATTCAATACCAATGTCGGTTCTATTTCCTTGAAAAATAGCGTAGTGACCGATGGAGAATGGACGATTACTAGCGAGAAAGAATACCAAGCATTTAAGTTGAAAGGTATTGAATTGGATGGTGTTTTAGCATTGAGAGCGAATGATAATACCACTTTTACGACTTACTTTACAAAGAAGCCATTATACGAAAACAAAAACAAAGTAGAAGGCGCGGAAGATGAAGAGGAACGCCCTTTAGGCTATCGTTTGATTGCGAGAAATGACTGTAAAACATGTCATAATACCAACGTGAAAACCATCGGACCATCCTACATGGCGATTGCACAAAAGTACCGCAATACCGAAGAAAATGTAGCCACTTTAAGCGGTAAAGTAAAGAATGGCGGCTCAGGCGTTTGGGGCGAAACGATGATGAGCGCACACGCTGATTTGCCGGATGGCGACATCAAAGCAATGGTCGATTATATCATGAGTTTAGATGCCATTGATGAAGAAAAAGAAGTGGCAAATGAACCAACAGAATTGCCGAAAGATTTGAAAATTATTGCGGCAGCACAAGGCATTAATGATAAGAATTTATTGCCGGGCGTGATGGTAAATATCTTTATTTCGGAGACGGATTTGAATTGGTTGAAAGATGTAGATTTTAAATCGAAGCCAGTATTTACGGGCGTTTTACAAAATATTGAAGCTGAAGGTGGCGATTTCAAAGGCTTGGAAGACAACTTCGCGATGTCAATAGAAGGCTATTTGAATATTCCCAAAGATAATAATTATGTATTCCGTTTGGTAAGTGACGATGGCTCGCGTCTGACGATTGGCGACACCGAAGTTATCTTACACGATGGCGGTCACGGCATGGGACCAATGGATGGCGAAATGGCACTTGGAAAAGGCTTACATCCATTTAAAGTGGAGTATTTTCAAGGCAAGGGCGGTAAGGGGTTGATTCTGCAATGGCGTTCCTTTGACGACAAAGCATTTAAGGCAGTTCCCGCAACGGCATTTGTACATGATGTAACCAAATTACCGAAGGATGGACTGGCGCCACCGATGGCTATTAAGCGTCGTATTCCGGGCGATGGATATGTGCAAGAAGCTGTGCATCCGAGCTATGATTTGAGCCAAGCGCGGCCTGTCGAATTTACGCCAAAAGTGGGCGGTATGGACTTTTTAGATGATGGTCGTTTGGTGGTTAGCACTTGGGATGCAGAGGGCAATGTATATGTGTTGGATAATGTGGATAGTGGCGACGAAACGAAAATTACCGCAACTAAAATCGCAACAGGTTTAGCCGAACCTTTGGGGGTGAAGGTAGTAGATAATGAAATTTATGTCCTCCAAAAACAAGAACTCACCAAGCTGATTGACCACGATGGCGACGGCATGACGGATGAATACAAAACTATTGCGAATAGCTGGACTACTACCGCCAATTTTCACGAATTTGCCTTTGGTTTGGAGTATCAAGATGGGCATTTTTATAACACTTTAGCGATTGGTATTCTACCTGGTGGCGCAAGTGCTAATCCACAAGCACCTGACCGTGGCAAAGTCATTAAAATAAATAAAGAAACGGGTGAAGTGGAGTTTGTCGCGCATGGTTTGCGTACACCGAACGGTATTGGCGAAGGCGTAGATGGCGAAATTTTTGTGGCAGATAATCAAGGCGATTGGCTACCAGCGTCCAAAATATTACATGTTACCAAAGATGCTTTTTTCAATTCGCGCGCTGTCGATTTTGAAGGTACAGCAGATTTGCCAGTCAAGCAGCCGGTGGTTTGGTTGCCGCAAGACGAAATCGGTAATTCACCAAGTACGCCTTCTTATCTAAATGACGGACCATATAAAGGGCAAATGATACACGGCGAAGTCACGAATGGTGGCGTAAAACGCGTATTTGTCGAGAAAGTGAAAGGCGAATATCAAGGCTGCGTATTCCGTTTTATTCAAGGTTTGGAAGCGGGCGTGAACCGCTTGACTTGGGGACCAGATGGCGCATTATATGTAGGCGGTATTGGTTCTACGGGCAATTGGCGGCAAAATGGCAAACTTTGGTACGGCTTACAACGCTTGAAATACAACGAAAAATCGACTTTTGAAATGCTGGCGGTACGCGCTAAATCGAATGGTGTTGAAATCGAATTTACGGAAGCATTACCCGAAAATACGGGTTGGAATACGGCTGATTATGACGTGAAACAATGGTATTATTTACCAACAAAAGACTACGGCGGGCCAAAAATGGACAATACGAAACTCAATATTTTATCAGCAAATGTGAGTGCCGACCGCAAAAAAGTCTTTTTGGAATTGGAAGGTATGAAAGAAGGACACGTCGTATATGTGCATTTACCGTATCATTGGACAAGCGAAAATGGCGGCGAATTATGGAGTACCGAAGCATGGTACACTTTGAATAGCATTCCAGAAAATGCAATGGGAACAAAGACCACTGCACCTGCGCCTTTGGCGGTTAATACTTTATCCGCAAGCGAAAAAGCGGCAGGATGGGAATTATTATTCGATGGAAAAACAACGAATGGTTGGCGCAATTTCCGTAAGGAAACGATTGGAGATGGCTGGATTATCGACAATGATGCTATTCATTTGAACGCTAAAAAACGCGACGATGGCGGTTGGCAAGCAGCAGACGGTGGCGATATTATCACAGATAAAGAGTATGAAAATTACGAATTGTCTTTAGAGTGGAAAATCGCGCCTTGTGGGAATAGCGGTATTATTTATAATGTCATTGAGAACGACACTTACGATTACGTTTGGCAAACTGGCCCAGAAATGCAAGTGCTAGATAATGTTTGTCATCCCGACGCAAAAATCGAAACGCACCGCGCTGGCGATTTGTACGATATGATTGCCTGTAAATATGTCACAGTTAATCCGTCGGGGCAATGGAACAAAGTTCGCCTAAAAATCAAAGATGGGCAGGTAGAACATTGGCAGAATGGCCGCAAAGTTGTGGAGTTTCAACTATGGGATGAAAAATGGGATGCAATGGTGAGAAACAGTAAATTCCACGAGATGAAAGGCTTTGGCACGGGCAAAAAAGGACATATTTCTTTGCAAGACCATGGCGACCCTGTTTGGTATCGGAATATTAAAATCCGAGAATTGTAGGATTTATTTTGAAATGAATTGATTAAAAAGAGCCGGAAGATGTGATGTCTTTTGGCTCTTTTTGAGGAAAGTACCAGTTGTAAAAGTAAGAAAAATTATAAATGAATTAAATCGTTTAGATGAAGACAAAATCTACCTCGCCTTCAAAAGCAGCGAAAACTACGATGATCTTCAAGTTTGGCTAAAACCGCTTTCTTCAGAAATGACATTCCCCAAAAGTAAAGAAACGTGGAATAGTTGGCTGAAAAATCAAAACTTTTGAGCTAAATTGTACGCTCATATTTCTTTAATGAATTAGGGAACGATGAAAAAATAACTTACAACATCTTGCTGTTTCTTTTGGTCTTATTTTTTACTTTAAAATCAGTCATAGTCTCAACAATAATCCTTCTTTTAAAGTAAACCTAAGACCAAAATAATTCACCAATCTTGTTATAATTTATTCTTTCAACGTTCCTAGGTCAAATATAGCTGTCGAAAATATGAAAAACTATCAAGACATTCGCAACAAAATAAGCACTCTTTTTCAGCAATTACCGCCAGAAGAACAGCAACTATTAGTAGAAGAATTAAAGGAAATAAGCACCGCAATAGTTCCCAAAAACATAGATAATCTACTGAAAGAGCGCGGCATTTCCAAAGGAATGTATGGCAATGTCGAAGGCTTTCACAACAACGAAGAAAACGTAGGAAAAAGAGGGGAGAGCGCCTTCAAAAATAGGTCGATGTCGGAAGCTATTCGGGCAATGCGCGCGAAACGAAGAAAATAAGCGGAGCTATACGTATCGGATACTCCTGGAAATATCCGATACGCGGCTATGGCACAAAACGATGTCTATTCCAAAACGCCTTTCCGTTTTTTCTTTCGATAGTCCACGCCGGCACCATACACCCAGCCTTCTAGTCCTTTCTTGGTGCGCACTTTTACCCACGGTTCTTTGACCAATTCGTAGCCCAAATTGATTTCGTACAGGCTATCGGTCACTTCATTCATATAGCCTACTTCTTCAAAAAGAGGCAGTTCTACCAACACATCACTCTTCAAGTTAGGTGCTTTACGCATTTTGAGATTATTGATGGTAATGTATAATCTCGAAAAATCCGAAACGGTAGGAACGGTAAGTGCTGGCGTAGTTGCGGGAACAACTGGAGTAATAGTAACTGCAGGTGTAGCTGTCGTATCTGTGCTAGTAGTTGGTGTTTCTTCTACGGCTTCTTCGGTTTCTTCTTCCTCCGGTATATCTGGTGGGGTGATGCGATTCGTGCATTTGGAAACTGCCCAAATCAAGAAACAAAGAAAGAAAACACCGATAATCATGACCTCCATTTTTGGAAGTAGTCCTTTTGGTTTGCTCATAATATTTTTTTTCATTCAAAAATGAAGAAGGGCAAAGCTAATTTGTTTTTGCGAATTTTGGAAATAGTACGGCTAAAATCACTTGATTATCAAAGGCTTAGCTGCTCTTTTTTCTCTCAAAAAAATAATTATCTTTGTTTTTGTTAGACAGATGCGTTTGTCTAGCTAGCAAAAAGAATGAGAATAACACATACACCATTTTCCCCTTATGTCTAATCAATTATTACATCAAATTGCGTTGACGAAGATACCAAAAGTCGGACCAATTACTGCTAAAAACTTAATCGGTTATTGCGGTGGCGTGGAAGAAGTCTTCCAAGCTTCCAAGAAAATGCTGCTTAAAGTGCCGGGTGTTGGTGACCATATTGCTAAGAATATTCTACAACAAAGGGTCATTAGCGAAGCTGAAAAAGAGTTGAAATTTATCGAAAAAAATAGCATCCAAGCTATTTCCTATCTAGATGCTGCTTATCCAAAGCGACTGAAAAAACATAATGATTGCCCTATTCTTTTATTTTATAAAGGCAATGCCAACCTGAACCAAGCGCGTGTCGTAGCAATTGTGGGAACACGTAAACCGACGCATCAAGGGGTGCATATTTGTGAGGAAATAGTGGAAGGTTTGCAGAAATATAATGCACTAATTATTAGCGGATTAGCCTATGGTGTTGATGTTGCGGCACATAAAGCATCTTTGAAAAATGGGCAAGAAACGGTAGGCGTATTGGGGCATGGTTTGTCGCGTATTTACCCAGCAGTGCACAAAAAAATAGCAGAGGAAATGATTGGGCAAGGGGGACTTTTGACCGAATATACCAGCCAAACTGCCCCCGACCGCGAGAATTTTCCAATGCGCAATCGCTTAGTAGCTGGTATGTGTGATGCACTTTTGGTCGTGGAAACGGCGAAAAAAGGGGGCTCGATGATTACCGCAAATTTAGCGGCACAATTCAGTAAACAAACCTTCGCCGTACCGGGGCGCATTAAGGATAAGTATTCGCAAGGCTGCAATGATTTAATCAGAAGAAATAAAGCGACGCTAATAGAAAATGCGGACCAATTAGCCTATGTCATGCATTGGGAAGCGAATGACGGTGACCGCCCAGAAGCGAAGCAACAAGCTTTATTTTATGAATTGACAGAGCCAGAAAAAGCAGTCATTGATTTGCTTCAACAAAAAGATGAAACGCTGATAGATGAGCTGAGTATGGGGCTAAACGTGAATAGTAGTGAGTTGGCAGCTTTGTTATTAGGATTGGAGTTTCAAGGTTTAATTCGGCCGCTGCCGGGCAAGCGATATGTGTTGGCTTAATTCTTCACTACACTCAGAATGGCAAAGCGGCGCGTACTATTTAGGTACACGCCGCTTTGTCATTCTGAGCGAAGCGAAGAATTAATACGCTCTTTTATCATTGCCCTCCATATAGTAAATAAAGGCGCGATTGACGACGCGATTGCCGCCCGGTGTTGGATAATTTCCGCTAAAATACCAATCGCCCGTGTGTTTTGGACAAGCTTTATGCAAATCTTCTATCGTTAAATAAATCACTTCTACTTTAGGTTTAATGCCTTCAGGCGTAATGATTTTTGCAATTTGCGCACTAATTTCTTCGTAGGTAAATTCGTCGTATAGTGGCACTAATTGATTTTCAATTTGCTCGGCAGGCAAATTTTCCTGTGCTTTGGCACGTTCATAAGCTTCCTGCAATAAATGTTCTTTTCCATTCTCTTTCAATAGCTCTACCAAAGCACGGAAAGCAACGAATTTTTTCATGCGTGACATATCAATGCCATAGCAATCTGGAAAGCGAATTTGCGGAGCAGAAGACAAAACAATAATTTTTTTCGGGCGCAGACGCGAAACCATCGTGATAATACTATCTCGCATAGTCGTGCCACGAACGATGCTATCATCCACTAAAACAAGGGTGTCTTTGTCATTATTGACAATGCCGTAGGTGACATCATAACCGTGAGAGACCATATTGCCCCGCTTTTTGTCATCAGCGATAAATGTCCGTAGTTTTTCGTCTTTTATGACGATTTTTTCCCCACGGGCGCGTAGGGCTAGTATTTTTTCTAGCTTTTTAATTTTTAAACCATCTTTAGAGGAGGCTAAATCGATAATCTTTTCGTTTTTAATTTCATTCAAACGCTTATCAATGCCTTGCATTAAGCCATAAAATGAACTTTCTGCTGTATTCGGAATGAAAGAAAAAACCGTATTTTTAAAATCGTAATTAACCGATTTAAGCACTTTGGTGGCTAGCATTTCGCCGAGCTTTTTACGCTCTAAATAAATATCTCTATCTGTGCCACGAGAAAAATAAATGCGCTCAAAAGAACAGGCTGTACGCTTGCGTTTTTTGATAAATGGTACTTCCGAAACTTCTCCATGATGCTTAATAATTAAAGCACTACCAGGTTCTAGTTCTTTAATTTTAGAATGATGCACATTAAACGCAGTCTGAATAGCCGGACGTTCCGAACAACAAACCACAACTTCATCATCTTGATAATAAAAGGCCGGACGAATACCCGACGGGTCACGCATTACAAAAGCATCACCATGACCAATTAATCCTGCAATGGCATAGCCACCATCGAATTTTTTGCTGGCACGACGCAAAAGACGTTGCACATCCAAATTATCAAAAATGAGTTTGTTTATTTCTTGATTAGAATAGCCATCTGGCTTGTACCAAGTGTGCAGACGATTGATTTCATCGTCTAAAAAATGACCGATTTTTTCCAGAACGGTTACGGTGTCCGCCTTTTCTTTTGGGTACTGACCCATTTCGACTAACTCCTCGAAAAGCTCATCGACATTAGTCAGGTTAAAATTGCCTGCTAAAGCCAAATTACGACTAATCCAATTGCTTTGACGTAAGAAAGGGTGTACCGTTTCGATGCTATTACCGCCGTGTGTACCATAGCGCAAATGTCCCAACATTAACTCGCCCGTGTAAGGCAAATTATCTTTCAGCCATTGTGCATCGTTCATCTGCCTTTCGTCTAAATCGTCGAAATACTTGTAAACGTCTTTGAAAACATCGTCTAATGGATTAGTGGCATTACTGCGCTTGCGGCTAATGTAGCGTTGACCTTGCTTTGCGTCTAGCTTTACATTTACAATGCCGACCCCATCTTGCCCACGGTTGCGCTGCTTTTGCATGAGTAATTGCAGCTGCTTGACGCCGTAAAGTGCCGTACCGTATTTTTTACGGTAGTATTCGAGAGGCTTTAATAATCGAACGAGGGCAATGCCGCACTCGTGTTTTATGAAATCGCTCATTGTATGGAATTAGTAATTGGGAATTGGCGAATAATTCCAAGTGACTATTCACCAATTCACAACCTACTTATGTTGTTTATTTTTGAAAAACAAGGTGCAAATGTAGAAGTAAAAAAGAGAACAACAAACCTATTTTAGACATAGTTTATTATTGTTTTCTTGGACACCGCTTTCTAGCTGCTGCACGACACAGTAGTTTTAAAATTTCAGTAAAATGAGAGAATGACTTTATGGATAATCGCGGCATGAAGTCACTGTAATTCAGTATATTATCAATTACAAAATGACGACTTAATAGACCACCCGAATTTTATCTTTAATAGATTGCACTAAGGCTGGAGAAACCTTTCGGCGCGTTAACTTACTTTTTACAAATTCACGAAAATTGCGTTCACGACTTAATAATTCCATATAGGACGGGTTGGATTGTATTTCTCTGAGTAATTGTACTTCCTCTTCTTTGCTCAACTCGTTATCTAGGTACATATTTACCTTTGCGAACAGCTCTTTGACGTTTTGATTTTGCCCGTTCTTCATGATTTTAAATTTTTACCGTTCCACACTAAATAAGCTACACGGTATCGCATCTACTCTACAACTGTCCATATCAGTGCCTAAAGTCGTAGTAATACCTTGCGGCAAAACGACGGAAAAACTAGACCAATTTTGGAAAGTAATATGTGAAGATGAGATAAACATGGTGTTATTTCTTTTTTTTTGTGAAACGCTTTAGTGAACAATTAGTTGGTGAAAAAAAATTCGTAAAAGGATAGATAGCTATTTTTAATTTACACTAGCTGACTAAAATGCTATTATCTTTTTTACTTCAAAAATTATAATAAAAAAATCGGGTTTTGAGCGCGCAAAAATGCTTACTCAAAACCCGAACGGAATTTAGTTATCGTTTGTCTTCGATGCCGAAATTGTCAGAGGCATAGGTTGCCAATTTTGCTTTCAATTCATTCCGCGCACGGAATAAACGAGAACGCACCGTACCTATCGGAATTTCGACGAGTTTCGCGATTTCCTCGTATGTGAAGCCTTCTATATCAGAAAGTTCAATGACGATTTGGAAATCGGCACTCAAAGAGGCCATTGCTCTAGAGACTTCGTCGCCTAAAACATCATCAAAAATTTCGGTGCGCAAATCCGTGTAGCTAGAGAAATCACTATCATTCTCATCTTGCTGCTTATGGATAATGACTTCCTCATAATCCACTTGCGAACCACGGTTTTTACGCTTGCGATAGTCATTAATAAAAGCATTTTTACAAATACGAAAAAGCCATGCTTTTGCATTTGTGCCTTCATTATAGCTATCGACGAAGCGACACGCTTTCATGTAGGTTTCTTGCACTAAATCGTTCGCGTCTGCGTCGCTTCCCGTCAAACGGTAAGCGAAGTTATAGACCGCTTCGATATGCGGAAGAAATTCGTTTTCAACAATGCGATCTTTACGATCCATTTGTGTACTTGTAATTAATGCTTCCATGCTATTGTTTTTTCTAGGTTTAGAAAATGCGTTGAACGAATCAACGCCTATACAACTCGCAGGATTTAAATTTAGTTCCAGCAAATTTAATTAAAAATAAAAAAGAAGCGTATTATTTTTGAAATTGAAATGAAACTGACTTCTAATTTGTTGATAATCAAATGTTTATATGAATACAAATTCTTTTAGAATTTGTTTATTTTTTGTCAAAACTTTTATTTTGCTGTCTAATTTCTTATTTAAACAACATCTTCGCTGAAAGAGGAAAAATGTATCAAGCCCTAATATTAGATTGAATCTATTGATGATTTTGGAAAATTAAATTTAATATCAAATGAATGATTATGAAGAGAGATATTCTTTCGATTAAACTTAAACCTGTATTTGTCAGATGTTAATATCAGCTTTATTCTTCTCTTTTCCGTTATGTAATTAACATCATAAATATTTTCCATGTCTTGATGATAAGTATTCATCATTTTTAATGTTCCTTGACATTCATTATTTATCGAATAATCCCATTTTGCATGAGATACATAATTTGTTCTTTGATAGTCGAAATCTCGCGGAAGAATTAAAAAATTGTTTGCCGAAGACATCGTAAAAATTAATTTATCAAAACGATAGGTAACATCTTCTCCTAGATATATAATTTCTTCTGCCATCCATAATTCTTGAATTTTATCTAAATATTCACAATCTGTATTACATCTAAGGAATAAGCATAGACCAAAAAATACTAGTGACTTTTTTATTAATTTCAATCTTGAATTGTTGAGATGTTTTATCGTTTAAATTGATGTTATTAAGCGGGCTGTAATAGACGTATTAAATCAAGCCCCGCGACTTCAATTCCAAATACTTATTAATCGTGTTCACCGACAATTCTTCCGGCGGCGTAAGGATGGCTTGAATGCCATATTGCCGCAACTTTTGCACCATAGCCCGCTTATCTGCCACAAATTGACGAGCAACGGTTTGTGTATAAATGCCTTCCAAATCTGTCGCTTTCTCTTCCGAAAACTTACTGATTTCTGTATTTTCAAAGAAAACAACGACTAATAAATGTAAGTTATTGATGCGACGCAAAATGGGTAACATCCGTTCCAAAGCATACATACTTTCAAAATTGGTATAAAGCATAATCAAACTACGCCCAGTAATTAATTTCCGTGCTGCTTGATATAGTAACTCATAATTCGCCTCCACAGGGCGTTCTTTCTCTTTGTATAATGCGGTTAATATCGTGTTTAATTGATTGGCGCGACGGTCAGCTTTTAAGGTAATGCCGAGTTTGTCGGAGAAGGTAATTAAGCCCGCTTTGTCGAATTTTTGCAAGGCAATATTGGAGATTACTAAACTCGTATTTATCGCATAATCCATCAAACTCAAGCCACGAAATGGCATCTTCATTACCCGACTTTTGTCTATGATAGAATAGACGGATTGGGCGCGTTCGTCTTCGTATTGATTCACCATCAAGCGACCTCTACGACCTGTTGCTTTCCAGTTAATACTCCGATAATCATCACCACGAACATAGTCTTTTATCTGCTCAAATTCGTAACTATGTCCAATTCGACGTATTTTTTTTATGCCACGTTCAGTGGTTACACGGTCGAAAGCATGAAGTTCATAGCGCTTCATTTGTACAATAGACGGATAGACAGGCACAGACATTTCATAGCTGTGTTGCCAACGCCTTTGCACTAAACCCAAGCTAGTTTCTAAGAAAATATTGACTGCACCAAATTTGTATTCACCGCGTTCTAAAGGGGTTAATTCATAATTAATAGCCATTTTTTCTTCTGAATCTAAAGTTAACTCTTGTTCAAAATCACGTTTCTGAAATTGGACGGGAAGTTCATCTATTACCGTCATTTTTAAAGCGCGACTGGCACGATTTGTTACTTCAATGCTTACTTTATTTGGGTCGCCTAGCGAAAACCTTTTTGGTAATATTCGACGTATTCTGAGGCGTACGTTCTTATTAAACAATAACAAAAAATCAACCAAGACAAGCGCGCACGACAAGGCAAATAGCGTAATCGCTGCGGGCAATAAAAAGCCAAACGGAAATGCTAAAATGAATACGCCAATGACGCAAGCAAATAGCAAAAAAAAGCGGTCGGAAAGAAAGAGCTGACGCATTTTGATTGAATATTGATGATTGAATATTGTTTATTGCCCGTAGGACAAACACCTCGCGTATAATGATTATTTTCTGTTGAATATTGATGATTATACTGCGCTGTACGCGCCAAAGTAGCAATAATCAATCAACAATAATCAATATTCAATCAACGCGGTACTTCGATTTTTTTCACAATATCATTAATCACTTCTTTCGGATTATAGCCTTCCATTTCACGTTCTGGTGTCAGAATAATACGGTGATTTAAAACAGGATAAGCCACAAATTGAATGTCATCCGGTGTCACGAAATCGCGGCCACTCATGGCAGCTATTGCTTTGGCTGCTTTCATGATAGCCAAAGATGCCCGTGGAGATGCGCCTAAAAATAGGTCGGCATTATCGCGAGTAGAGACAATAATTTCGGCAATATAGTCGAGTAATTGTTCTTTGATATGCACTTTTTCAACGAGGTCTCGGCAGGCTTGTATTTCTTCTGCGGTAAAGACGGGTTTGACTTCGTCTTTAATATTGATATTAAAATCACTCTGAAAACGACGTAAAATGGCTTTTTCATCGTCGAGGTCAGGATATTGCAAATTAATTTTGAAAAGGAAGCGGTCTAATTGTGCTTCCGGTAATTTGTAGGTGCCTTCTTGTTCAATTGGATTTTGCGTGGCAATGACAAAAAACGGCGGCGGCATCTTATAGGTATGTCCATCTACGGTAACCTGAAATTCTTCCATAACCTCAAAAAGCGCAGACTGCGTCTTGGCCGGAGCGCGATTGATTTCGTCAATTAAGACGACATTGGAGAAAATCGGGCCTTTAGTAAACGTAAATTCAGACGACTGCAAATTGTAAACCGTTGTGCCGACCACATCGGAAGGCATCAAGTCAGGTGTGAATTGTACGCGCGCAAACTCCACATCTAAACTCTGTGCTAACAGCTTGGCAGTCAGGGTTTTAGCGATGCCTGGTACGCCTTCTACCAGTACGTGACCATTGCAAAAAAGGGCAACTAATAGCAAGTCTAAATATTCTTCTTGCCCAACAATGACTTTACCCATTTCATCTTTGACCATGTTAACAGCCATCTGAATTTTGGATAAGTCTAAGCGATTATGTCCCCATTGGTCATCTGTTGGGGGCGTTTCCGACTTTTGCAAGTTGATAGCTTGCCCAGTATTTGGGTCTTGTGGATTGCCTTGTTCTGGCGTTTCATTATAATCATCAAAGCTCATCTTTCATCGGTTTAGATGTGGCATCTTTTTTTGAAAAATACCTTAGGAATGGTTCAAAAATAAATTACCATTCTTGGCTGCTTCTTTTACGCTCATTTTCCTTCTAAAATCAGTCAAAGTATCAACAATTATCCTGATTTTAAAAGAAAACTGAACGAAAAATAAGCTACCCAAGAACGTCAATTTATTCTTGCACCATTCCTTAAAATAATAATGGTTGGAAGAATAATTAAATTTTTCACTATTAATTATTCATTAATAACAAGGTGCTAATATATAAAATAATAGAAAGGTGCGTCTAATTTTGGGCATTTTTCGCAAAAAAGAGCTGCAAAAAGCCGTTAAAAACGCATTATAAATAAATACATTTATTACTCCCCTTTGAAATTACTATTTTTGCTCCTCGTTAGCATACACTTTATAGATAATGACTGGATGATTAGGATGAAGTAATGATTGAATAAGGGGAAGAACACTTAGCAGTTTTAAAGTAACTGTTTTATAAATAGATGGGTTTCTTTGTATTTTATTTCTATCTAATTACTCTATCATTTAAAATTCCAGCATTTCATCATTGAAAAGAGAAGAACATTCTTTAATGCAAGACAAAAATTCACATAGCGCTACCCTTCAGAATCTGAGTGATGCGGAATTGGTAGCTGTATTTGTCGAAAATCAGAGTAATGCCCATTTCGGTGAGTTATATCGTCGTTATTCGCACTTAGTTTATGGTGTTTCTTTGAAATACATGAAAGACCAAGAAATGGCTAAAGATATGGTGACTTTGATTTTTGAGAAATTATATCGAAAAATACCGGGGACGAATGTCCAAAATTTCAAGAGTTACGTTTATGGTGCTTCTCGGAATGAGTGTATTGCGCGTCTGCGCAAACTCAAATCGGAGCGCAATAAAAAAGAAATGTACACTCTAGATGAAAAATCTTCCTATGATTTTATGGAAACGGCGGAGTGGGAACGTCAATTAGACGGAGAGGTAGCTATAGAGGATAAGATTGAAGTCGCTATTCAGCAGCTTCCCGAAGATCAACGACGCTGTGTGCGTTTGTTTTTTTACGAGAATAAAAGCTATAAAGAAATAGTAGTGATGACGGAATTTGACCTCAAGCAAGTCAAAAGTTATTTGCAAAATGGCAAACGTAATTTGCGCAACATTTTGAAACCAATGATGACCCCTCTTTAATTGTATATTGACTATTTTATATTGATTATTCCGATTAGACGAATACGTTTGCCTGTAATAATCAATATACAATAATCAGTAATCAATAAGCAATTCATTCAATTATAAGTAAACTGTCGAAAATAAAAAATGAAACCTATTTTTCAACCCTCAGATTGTTTGAGTACGGCCGAAATAAAAAACTACGTGCAAAACGAAAGCACGAGTGCCGCTGAACGTCGCGTGGAGGAGCATATTCTAGATTGTCCGCTTTGTGCAGATGCTGTGGATGGCTTTGAAATGACTGGTGCCGACCCTGAACTGACCTTCGCTTTTGATTTTGCAGCGGTAGCTGACGAAACAAAAGCCACTCAAAAAGAAACAAAAGTCGTACAAATGAAACCGCGTCGTACTATCTGGCGACAATTAGCGGTAGCTGCGACCTTATTAATACTCGTTTCTGCTGGCTTTTTCTTCTTGAATTCGCCTTCAGACACTGCGCTTTATAGTGATTTCTATCAGCCTTACTCTTCCGATTTGCTCCTTTCTATGCGTAGCGAAAGTGATAATGCGATAGACGCCGATTTAGAACGTGCAATGATTGCCTATGAAGATGGAAAATTTGCGGATAGTTTGCCTTATTTCAAAAAAATATTAGCGACAAAAGCTGATGATGCACTAGCTAATTTTTATGCAGGCATGGCTTACTTAGAAACAGGAAATACAACAGATGCTATTCCTGCTTTAGAAAAAGTATATCAGCAAAAAACAAGCAGGCATTATCATGCAGCGACTTGGTATTTAGCTTTAGCACATTTGAAAAATGGCGCACATGAAAAAGCTAAAGAAATGACTAAATCCCTCCTTTCTACTGGTTCAGGTGCTTATTTTGAAAAAGCACAAAAATTAAATGAAAAACTGTAAATAAACAGTTTTTAGAAAACAAAAACTAAGGCATCTAGCGGTACTCGCTAGGTGCTTTTTTTGTGGCTTGAAATTGATGAAACAAGAAGAATAAATACGTGTTTATTGTATAAATAACTCGTACCTTTGTGCCGATTGTACACTATGGATAAGCAAACACAATTAAGCGTAAATGGTTTTTGAATTAAATACATATCAAGACGATTTTCGTCCGGTTTTCATTGCAGGTAATTTTAATAATTGGAATGAAAACGACGAACGATTTCAGATGAACCGAATAGCTGAAGGGCACTATCATTTCCACTTTCCAGAAGATGTTGATATTAGTTTTCCTGTAGAATATAAATATACACGTGGTGCATGGAGTGACGTAGAGTTAGATAATTACGGCAATTTTGTACGTAATCATCGTTTGGATTCGCCAGCAGAAGTAATAGTAGATACTGTACCACGTTGGCAAGATGGCAGTTTGCATTATAAAAAAGAATTCCTTCCAGATATTCGAGTATCTAAAGCAGATTTAGATTTTCCTGCAATCATTAAAACGCGTCGTATTGCGGCGCTTTTGCCGCATAATTATGAGCAAACAAATAAGCGATATCCTGTTTTGTATTTGCAAGATGGACAAAATTTATTTGATGATTATGCGCCTTATGGTAGTTGGGGCGTTGACAAAAAAATGGCCTATTTAGCGGAACGTGGCTTGGGCGATATTATTATTGTAGCTATTGACCATGCACAAGAAAAACGCATTTCGGAATATACGCCAATGGATAATCCACGCACTGGAAAGGGCTTAGGAAAGGCTTATGCGCGCTTTTTAGCAACAACTTTGAAGCCGCATATTGATACCCATTTCCGCACTATACCTGACCGTGAGCATACAGGCATTGGCGGTAGTTCGATGGGCGGTTTGATTAGTATTTATGCGGGTTTGATGTACCCTGATATTTTTAGCAAACTGATGATTTTTTCGCCTTCTTTATGGGTTGCACCTAATTTACATTTCCATGCTATCAACTTTACTGCCGATTTAGATACTCGTATATATGTCTATGCAGGCGGCAATGAAAGTAAGACCATGGTGCCGAATGTAGAGCGATTTATCACGGCAATTATGGCAAAAGGACACCAAACAGAATTGGATTTTGAGTTGAGTATTGACCCCGATGGCATTCATAATGAGGCGCAGTGGGGCATGGAATTTCCGAGGGCTTTGGAGTGGTTGTTTTTTCGGGAGGATTAGATTGAATAGTAAAAATTAAAATAGGCGATGTTTCAAAAACATCGCCTATTTTAGTCATAGATGAGAAGGTAATATTTTTTTGATTTTTAAATGTGGGCTTGTCATGAATAAAATGACTGTTTATCATTGGTGGCTTTATTTGATTTATAGTAAACGTTTAATGCTTAAAAGATTAAGGTAAAACGCCTACCTTCGCCCAAAATTTCAATCATGCAAAAAAAAGGCAAACTCTATCTCCTTCCAGCCCCGCTTGGCGAAAACGTGACGCATACGATACCTCAATATGTGGTGCAAAAGATGCACGAATTAGATTATTTCATCGCCGAGCGCGCTAAAACGGCACGCCACTATATAAAGACCACTGAGCCGGTTAAAGCATTTTCGGAGCTGACTTTTTTTGAATTGAATAAATTTACCGAAGCAAGCGACCTACCCACTTTTCTCGAACCGGCTGAAAAAGGACACGATATAGGCTTGCTTTCAGAAGCTGGCTGTCCGGGTGTTGCAGACCCTGGGGCTGTAATCGTAGCAATGGCGCATGAGCGAAATATACCGGTTATTCCTTTAGTTGGGCCATCTTCTATCCTGTTAGCCTTGATGGCTTCTGGTTTAAATGGACAGAATTTTACTTTTCATGGATATTTACCGGCTAAAAAAAATGAGATAGGGCAGGGGCTAAAAAAATTGGAAAATTTATCAAAAAGGGCACAGCAGGCGCAAATATTTATTGAAACACCTTATCGAAATAAAGGACTATTAGAGGAAGCTTTTCGGAGCTTGGCGCCCAGTACAAAATTATGTATTGCCGTCGATATTACCCTCGAAACAGAATGGATTTGTACGAAAAGTATTAAAAATTGGAAAACCGGTAAACTTCCTGACCTGCACAAACGTCCTGCTATCTTCATCATTGGGCAATAATGACAAAATAATGATTTGTTTGAGCAAAATAAATGGCTAATAAGTTGCTAAAAATTCTTAAAATCGTACCTTTGCGGCGTTTTTAAGCAACCGCATTTTCTTAACTGTATAATATATTCTCCGATTATGGCAAATATCGGTCGTGTAAAACAGGTCATCGGACCTGTTGTCGATGTAAGTTTTTCTGGTGAAAATTCAAAACTCCCAGAAATTTTCAACGCTCTGGAAATCCAACGCGAAGGTAGCAACTTAGTATTAGAAGTACAAAAGCACCTTGGTGAGGACAGTATTCGCGCTATCTCAATGGATAGTACGGATGGTCTAACTCGTGGAGCAGAAGTGATTGATACTGGTCGCGCTATCGCGATGCCTGTTGGCGAAGCTATCAAAGGTCGTTTGTTCAACGTAGTTGGCGAAGCGATTGATGGTATCGGAGAAGTACCAAAGGGCGATAACGCTTACCCTATTCACCGTCAACCACCTTCATACGAAGACCTTTCTACGGAAAGCCAAGTATTATTTACGGGTATCAAAGTAATTGATTTGATTGAACCATACTCAAAAGGTGGTAAAATTGGTCTCTTCGGTGGTGCTGGTGTAGGTAAGACCGTATTGATTATGGAGTTGGTAAACAACATTGCGAAGGGATACGATGGTATCTCTGTATTCGCTGGTGTTGGTGAGCGTACGCGTGAAGGAAATGACTTGCTTCGTGAATTCTTGGAATCTGACGTAATCAATTATGGTAAGGAATTCAAGCACTCTATGGAAGCAGGTGGCTGGGACTTGTCCAAAGTGGACTTGAAAGCCCTAGAAACTTCTAAAGCAACCTTAGTTTTCGGTCAGATGAATGAGCCTCCTGGTGCACGTGCACGGGTAGCCCTTTCTGGTTTGACGATGGCTGAGTACTACCGCGATGGCGATTTGAGCGACCCAACTGGTGGCCGTGACATCTTGTTCTTCGTGGATAATATCTTCCGTTTTACACAAGCTGGTTCGGAAGTATCTGCCCTTTTAGGTCGGATGCCTTCAGCGGTAGGTTACCAACCAACCTTGGCTACCGAGATGGGGTTGATGCAAGAGCGGATTACTTCTACTAAGCGTGGTTCTATTACCTCTGTACAAGCGGTATATGTACCTGCAGATGATTTAACTGACCCTGCACCAGCGACGACTTTCGCTCACTTGGATGCAACAACAGTATTGTCTCGTAAAATTGCTTCTTTAGGTATCTATCCTGCAGTGGATCCATTGGATAGTACAAGTCGTATCCTCGACCCAGCTATTATTGGTGAAGAACACTATAAGTGTGCGCAAGATGTGATGAACATCTTACAACGCTATAACGAACTTCAAGATATTATTGCTATTCTCGGTATGGAGGAATTGAGTGACGAAGATAAGAGTGTAGTACACCGCGCACGTCGCGTTCAGCGTTTCTTGTCTCAGCCATTCCACGTAGCAGAGCAATTTACAGGCTTAAAAGGCGTTTTAGTATCTATAGAAGATACTATTAAAGGCTTTAACATGATTTTGAACGGTGAAGTGGACAAATATCCAGAGGCAGCTTTCAACTTGAAAGGTACGATTGAAGATGTGATGGAAGCAGGTCAAAAAATGTTGGACGAAGCAGAAGCGTAAATTAAATGTTAGACAATAGCTATTAGATGTCAGAATCCATCTCATTGGAAAGTCTAACATCTAATAGCTAAACATCTATCGTCTCAAAAAGATAAAAATGCATATTTCAGTGCTTACTCCCGAGCGGGAGATATTTCAAGGTAATATAGTTTCGGTAAAAGTGCCCGGTACACTAGGTCAATTCCAAGTGCTACGTAATCATGCACCTATCGTCTCTTCTTTAGAAAATGGTCTTATCGAAATCGTTACGGCGGAAGGTGAACACCGTTTTTATGATGAAGAGACAGGTAAAGTCGAAACAGCATCAGATAAAGGTAAAAAAGTGAGCTACAAAGTAAGTGGCGGCTTCATCGAGGTGTTGAACAATGAGGTGTCGCTTTTAGTGACAGGAATTGCCTAAATAATTTGTTTAGTAATCATTTCGCTGATATGAAGGGGCGCAGACTTTTGATAAGTTTGTGCCCTTTTTAGTATAAGCTAAGCTAATGTATTGTAATATATACTTATCGGTATAAAAAATATCTATCTTGACTTATGCAATTTCTCTTGAAAATCAATCTATAATAAGGTACACAAAATTTATATATCAGTTTAAATAACTGATAACCAAGTGAATATGTTTTTTTTTCAAAAAAAAACACTTACATTTGCTTTATAAATATGATTAATTAATTTATAGCTAAAAGAACAATTGTCCTTTTGATTGATTATAGCTTATATTAAACCAATTCTAATACTCGCAATTTAACGCGACACCCTTCCACAAATTGATAAGAATGTGCCTCCACACACAGCGTTCTTGCGAGACTATAAATCATTGTACTACGAGAACAATTCCAAAAGAAATCCAAATTAGCTTAAATTTCTGTTTGTTATTTATTAGGTGTTTTAAGTCTAATATAAACATATTTGAAAATTTTAGTTATTTGGACTAGCAATTATTCTTTTAATTAGTATTTTTGGTCACTCAACTTGGTGTAACAACTTACTAATCTAGAGCACTAAAAATAGTGTAATAAAAAAGTGTAATAAAAAAGTGTAATAAAAAATGAAGTGTTGAAAAAACAAACAGATGTCTTACTTAGACGTATAATTGTTTTTATGTTCTTTTGTGAACGTGACACATAATTTTATACTTAGTTTATACTTAGTTTATACTTAGTTTATACTTAGTTTATACTTAGTTTATACTTAGTTTATACTTAGGTTTGAAGTTAGTGACCAAAAATCGATAACAATAAATTATACCCATGAATGGAATCTTTACCATGACTCAATGGAGCAGAAATGCTCTGTGGGTACTTGCACTTTGCTGTGCACCAATATTAACACAAGCTCAAGACATTCACTTCGCGCAGTTCTATCATGCGCCACTTACTCTTAGCCCTGCATTGACTGGAGTATATAAGGGAGATATGCGTTTCTTGGGAAACTTCCGTAGCCAATGGTCGGCTGCAAATGCACCTTTCTCAACGGTTAATGCTACCTACGACCAGAAATTTTATCCGAAAAAAATTCGTAACCCAAAAGGGTTTTTTGGAGGAGGATTGCAATTGTTTCATGACCGTGCTGGTGATGGAAAATTGAGCTTTACGCAAATCGCCTTAAGTGGCTCGTATGTCTATCGTCTTGATCAAGAAAATTTCTTGTCAGGCGGACTGCAAGTTGGTATTGCTAATCGAGCTTTCAATCCTGCTGATTTGACTTTTGATAATCAGTATAACGGAACACAATTCGAAGAAACCTTACCGACTAATGAACTGTTTTCTGATCGTAACAAGATTTTTCCTGATTTTTCTTTAGGATTGAATTGGCATGGACAACAAGCTGCTAAGCGTACCAAAATGGATGTCGGCATAGGTTTTTATCATTTACTACAACCTGATCAAAGCTTTTTTGATGAATCAAAAAGTCCCTTGCATCAGCGTATTAGCTTATACATGATACCTACTTTGCAAGTAGGACGTAAATTTGATATCGTCGCACACGGCACGGCACAATTACAAGATACTTACTTTGAAGGACTTGCAGGCGCGGGTTTACGCGTGCATTTAAATCAAATTCGGACTAAGGAATTGGCAATACAATTGACTGGCTCTTACCGGTTCAATTCAGCTTTTGGCGACGCTATCGTTCCTGCTGCTGAATTGCATTTCAAAAATTGGTTGATAGGACTAAGTTATGACATTAATGTCTCAGGCTTTGCAGTGGCAACAAATCGAAATGGTGGACCAGAATTAGCCATACGCTACATTATAACAACCGTCAAGCCGCTGAATGCTTTTAAGATTTGTCCAATTATCTAAGTAACGACGAAAAAATAAGTCCGTCATTTGGACAGGACAAATTTCCCTCATTTTCCACTTGAAATCAGTCAAAGTGTCAACAATTATCCTTCTTTCAAGCAAAAAATGAGAAAAATTATTCACTGTCGAAATGACTGACTTATTCTTTCGTCGTTACTAAGGGACTATTTTAATGATAAGCATATGTTCTCGCTATTGAAACACCAATCATTTATTAATTGATTGAAGTAGTTTTAATTTTTTTAAAAGAAAAGTAAACTACTAAAATGCCAAACCAATGATTATAGCAAAAAGATATACAACACTCTTCGCATTCATTTTACTGGTTGTCAGTGCTGTCCAAGCACAGACTTTCAAAGCGTGGCAAACTGCCGCCGAAAATGCTTATGCGCAAAAAGATTATTATTCGGCACTCGAATATTTTAATATCCTTCTGGAAATAGAACCAGAACACCCTGAATTTTTGTGGAAATATGCGGAAAGTGCGCGCCAGTTTGACGCCTATACTTTGGCGGATAGTACTTATGCAAAAGTGCGTGTCTTGGCGGATAGTTTATATCCTGCTGCGACTTATCGCCAAGCAGAAATGAAGTATAAAGTAGGCGATTTTGTCCAAGCACAAACGCTTTATCAAGAATATATTGATAAATATACTAATGCGGACTTTACCTTGATGGCAAAAGAAGCAATTGAGGATTTGAATTGGACAATTGAAATGTTAAGCGAACCACGTGATGACATCGAAATTGACCGTTTAGGTGATGAAATTAATACTGACTACTCGGAATTTGCAGCAGTGTCTGACGATGGTACTTTATATTATTCCTCTTTTCAATATACTAATGAAAAAGACGAATATACGCCGAATCGCCAATTTGCAAAAGTCTATCAATCGAAAGACAATGCGCCCGGCACTTGGGCAAATATAAATAGTAAAGACTCGCTGCAACATACCGCGCATACTGCTTTTAATAGCGACCGCACGAAGGTCTATTATACGCTTTGTAAATATGTGACGGATGTAGAAATTCGTTGCGAACTCTACGTAAGTGATGTAGACGATAGTGGCAACTTTAGCGAACCAAAACGCTTGCCTGACCCTGTGAATAGTCGCGGAGATGAAACAACACAACCAAGTATTGGTATGGATGAGGAGACGGGATATGAGCTGTTGTTTTTTGTTTCTGACCGAGATGGAGGGAAAGGTAATCGAGATATTTGGTGTAGTATTATTAACCAAAATGGCGAAGTCTCTAAACCTATAAACATTGATGCAGTTAATAGTTTGAAGGACGATATTACGCCTTTCTTTCACAGTAAGTCACAAACATTATACTTTAGTTCGGAAGGCTTTCAAGGTCTGGGTGGACATGATATTTTCAAATCTATCAAAGAAAACGATACTTGGACTGCACCAGAAAATATGAAAGCTCCACTGAATACGACCTATAATGAAACGCATTATTGGTTAAATGAAGGTGAATTGCAAGCTTATTTTTCTTCTAATCGACCGGGTTCAAAATTCTTAGTAGAGGAGAAAGAAGCTTGTTGCTATGATATTTATACTGCGCGTATTTTGTCCGTTGATTTGACGGCTTTTTCATTTAATGCTTTAGATAGTGCGGCTTTAAATGGCACTAAATTAACGCTTTATGAAATTGGCGAAAATGGCGAGTTAATAGAACTAACCAGTAGTTTAAATCCTGATGCTAATGATTTTGATTTTACTTTGAAAACAGGCAAAAGCTATGTTTTGTTAGCGGAGAAAGATGGCTTTTTGCCATTACGTGATACCATTGACTTGACCAATTTGGCGAATTTATCTAGTCGTAATATTGAGCGGGAGTTATATTTAGAACCGGAAATATTAGAATTTGAAGCTTTGACTTATGATAGTGGAAGCAAATTGCCACTTAAGAAAGTAACTATTCGGACACTAGAAAATGGTGAAGAGTTTGGTTTGAAGATTAATGAAAAAGGTAATGACTTTGCGTTTAAATTTAAGCGAGATAAAACCTATATCATTATCGCCTCCCGTCCCGGTTGGTTTCCGGATACTTTGATATTGAATATGGCAGAATTGAAAAATCCCTTAAGAACAGTTCACGAATTTTACCTACAAGAAAAATCTATCGAAGACCTCGTGCCAATGGTATTGTTTTTTGACAATGACCAGCCTAATCCACGTACGATGAAAACGACTTCTGAAAAATCGTATGGCGAAACAGCAGGCGCTTATTATGCAAAGAAACCAGTATTCTTAAATGAATATTTGAGTGTATTGGAAGGGCGAGATAGTTTCTTATGGCAAAACCGGATTGAAACCTTTTTTGAACGAGAAATTAAAGATGGTAATGAAAATTTGACCATATTCTCTGAACGACTAGTAGAGTTGTTAGGAACCGGGCAAGTCATCAAAATTTATATTCGAGGTTATGCAAGTCCACGTGGTAATGCTGACTACAACTTAGCTTTAGGGCAACGTCGGGTAGATTGTGTCCGCAATAATTTTGATCGCTACGCTGGTGGGGCATTAATTAAATATTTGAACAACGGACAGCTCAAAATTGAAGAAAAGTCCTTTGGAGAATCCCAAGCACCAGAGCGGGTAATTAAATTTTTGGATGATGAACGAGAAGGTATCTACAGCCTTTTTGCTTCCAGAGAACGTCGTGTACAAATCGTCGGTATTCGTTTAGATGACGGCGTGAATGTCAAAGAGAAAATATTGGAAGAAGGGTCAGAAGAGTAGCAGAACGATTGATTTTGAATAAAAAATAAAATGATTTCGACTTAATATCGAGAAAAATAAATAAGAAAATGGCATATCTAAAACAACAATTACTAACCATCCCAAAAGGGCTCGCTCTGGCGTTTTTTGCTCTTTTGATGTTGGCGCAGCAAGTGTCTGCATCACATATTGTGGGGGGAGATATTCGTTATCGACACGTCTCAGGGAATGACTATGAAGTGACTTTAGGCGTGTATAGAGACTGTTTTTATGCAGCTCCTGGGGCAATCTTTGATGACCCCGTAGCTATCGGTGTCTATGACCATAATAATATGTTCATTGATAGTTTGCTCATACCTTACACAACTGACGATACCTTAAATGCCGTACTCAATGACCCATGTTTGTTGATACCTGAGGATGTATGTGTACATGTAACTTTCTATGTGGGGGTGTTTACTTTGCCTGATTTGCCTGCTGGCGGCCATTATCAGATGGTTTATCAACGTTGTTGTCGTAATCAGACGATTACGAATATGATTGACCCCGAAGAGACTGGACAAACTTATAATGTCGTGCTGACAGAGGAGGCGATGAGCTTAGAAAATAGTGCGCCCTTCTACGATACGATAGCCCCGATATTTATATGTATTGGAGAGCAAATTGATTTTGACCACTCCGCTACGGATTATGATGATGATGAACTGGTTTATCGACTTTGTACGCCATTAGAGGGAGCAAGTTTTGGTGTGCCAAAGCCACAACCGCCCTTCGCGCCACCTTATGTACCGATTACTTTTACTGGAGGGTATGATGAAACGACTTTCTTAGGACCAACTGCACAACCGTTAATAATTGATGAAGAAACTGGTGTCTTATCTGGCTTGCCAGAGATTTATGGGCAATTTGTCGTAGGGGTTTGTGTAGATGAATTTAGAAATGGCGAATTACTTTCGACTGTGCGTCGGGACTTTCAATATAATGTAGGAGACTGTACGCAAATCGAAGCTATTGCTGATGTGCCCAGTGTACAATGTGATGAACTGACCGTCAATTTTATCAATCAAAGTACGGAAGCGGATAACTACATTTGGGATTTTGACTATCCAAACGGTGTACTTTCTACAGAAGTTTCACCAACTTACACCTATCCGGATACTGGTACTTATATGGTACGTTTAATTGCTCAACCGGGGGTGAGTTGTTCGAATGTAACAGATTTTGAAGTATTTCTGCAAAGCAATTCAATCACTGCCGATTTTAATATTGATATATATGATTGTGATACTAAATCATTCTTAATTGTGGAAGATTTATCAACAGATGCTGTATCTCCCTTGGTTGATTGGTATTGGTCACTGGTTTATGGAAATGTAGATATAAGCTCTGATATGCAAAATCCACAATTTGAAGTGCCACTAGATGTGGATGGGGTCTTGGAATTGACCGTCACTTCTGAAAATGGCTGTGTGCGTACCATTGCCCGTGCATTTTCTACTGGAGATAATCATCCATATGATTTAATTATTGCTGAACAATCTATTTGTGATGGAGAAGAAATTGAGTTAAATCCGAACTATGACACATCTTTAGATTGGACTTATCAATGGTCTCCTGCAGGTGGGCTATCTTGTGATGACTGTCCAAACCCAAGTGCATCACCAGATAATACTACTGATTATTCGGTAACGATTACAGCCGTTGATGACTTATGTGTTATTACTGAAAGTGTAGACGTAGAGGTTGTTGCTTTGCCAATGTTAGCATTTACAACACAAACAGATTGTGACGGTGTAACCGTTCAGTTCTCTAATCAAAGTACCGCAGCTGCTGGTTATATTTGGTCTTTTGGAGATTCAACAACATCAAACGATGAGTCAACAGATGCTAATCCGACCTATACATATCCTAATCCGGGAATGTACACGGTTACCTTGGAAACCATGAATGGTGCGGAATGTAGTGGTACGATTACTCAAGAAATCGAAGTAATTGAACATGATCTATCTGCCGCATTTGATTTTGCTTATGAAGATTGTTCGGAAACTTCCGTAACGATTACTTTTAATGATAATTCCTTAAATAATCTAAATAATACAGACACTTACGAATGGACGTTTAGTGACGGACAGAATGCTGTGGTGCAACATCCGACCGTAACATTTACTACTGAAGATGATTTAACGGTTACGCTAACTGTTATAACAGAGGAAGGTTGTGAAGCCACTATTTCACAAACCTTAGATATTGAGTTTACAAACTTAGGAAGTCTTACTTTAGATGAAGACATTCTGTACTGTAATGAAGGAAATCCGGTCGCACTTAATCCTGGAGCTAATCCGACCTATACTTACGAATGGTCGCCTGCCAATGGATTAAGTAATCCTTCTGCGGCTAGTCCATTTGCCAGCCCAATGCAAACAACAACTTATAATGTTACCGTAACGAATAATAATGGGGCAGATGCCTGTGTTTTAACAGAAAGCGTGACGATTTTTGTGCCACCAGCTATTGGTCTAGAAGTGCCAATTGGTGGCGATATTGTGACTTGTACGGAGGAGGTAACATTCTCTGCAGGTGTTGATGAAAACGCAACAATCACTTGGTTTGAAAATGGCGTACAAGTTTTTGAAGGGACAACGATAACTATTCCTGTTTCAGGCTCTAATGTTTACACCGTTGTTGCAACGGACGAGTTTGGCTGTACGGACACTGATACGGAAGCAACCGTAGAAGGTGGACCAGTTGAAATTCAAGCTCAAGGCGATGCCATTATTTGTTCAAATGAAAATCTAAACGTCTTGGTTCAAAATTTTGACCTGAATGATGATTTGACTTATGATTGGCAGCCTGCGGCAAATATCAACGGTAGTAATGCCGTCGCTAATCCAAACGTTTCTGGCGCGCCAGGTATTTACACCTATACAGTCGATGCGACTAGTCAATTCAATTGTGCAGCATCTGACACCGTAGATCTAGTCATAGTCGATGAAAATATTGACCTTGACTTTACTTTCTTAGCCGAATGTAACGGCTCAACCGTCAATTTTACGAATACAAGTGACAATGCCTTTGGTTATGTCTGGACATTTGGTGACCCTGCTAACCCAGCAGCGACTTCATTCGATGCTAATCCTAGCTATAATTATCCAGAATCAGGTACTTATACCGCTACTCTGGATATTATTTATGATGTTGATTGTGTGATTCCTGTTTCCTACGATGTGGTCATTCCTGATGTATTATTATTTGCTGATTTTACTTATGAGTATGTAAATTGTGAAGAAAATGAGATTGAAATTTCATTTTCTGATCAATCACAAAATTTCCAAAACAACACGACAGGATGGATATGGACATTCAGTAACGGCGAAACATCTAGTGCCCAAAACCCAACTATTACGCTCTCTCCAGATGATGCAGGCGATTTGACCGTTAACTTATTAATCATGACAGCTAATGGTTGTGATGCAGCAGATGAAGAAGTCTTAAATATTGAATTTATAAACGTAACTTCTACTATACATGCAGGTGAAACTATCCGTTGTCATAATGATAGCATTGTCTTAAATCCAAATGGCAATACCAATTATCAATATCAATGGTCGCCAGCAAATGGTTTATCAGATGTAAATGCGCCTAGTCCTTTTGCATTTCCTGATATGACGACTAACTATTCAGTAACGATTACAAACAGCAATGGCGCAGACGAATGTCAAGTGATACGTGAAATAGAAGTAGTTGTGCCAACTGAAATTGATTTAATGGTTCCTGTAGCTACACCAATTGCTTGTGATGGACCAGTGACATTAAATGTCAATACAGCAGTCGCCACCTTAATTACTTGGGTGGATTCTAATGGCACAGACTATAATGGAACTTCTATTTCTGTTTTGCCAGAAAGTGAATTAATATACTATGTGACGGCAACGGATGCTTTCGGTTGTATGGAAATGGATAGCCTTACTGTAACCAACGGCATTCTAGAACTAGAAGTTGAAAATGATGGAGAGTTTTTTACTTGCCCAACTTCTGAATATCAATTAGCTGCAACAGCAACTGATTCAACTGATATAGTGACTTGGGAATGGACAGTAGGTTTAGGCGGCACAATTGATGGCGGTGGAGATACACCTACTCCATCAGTGTTTAGTAATTTTGGTGAAGAAGTAACATTTACTGTTAATGCAATTAATCAATACGGCTGTACTGCAACCGAAACGATTGATGCTTTCGTGCCTTTACCTGTTAATTTACAGCTAGATGCAGGTGCAAATCAACTGACAGCTTGTGATGGGCAAGTCATTTTGAGTGTTTCCACAATAGCAAATGTAGATATTGTCTGGACAGATGAAAATGGAACGGTTTACAATGAAGAAGCTATTAGCGTTTTACCAGATAGTGTTTTAACTTATTACGTAACGGCAACCGACGAATATGGTTGTATGGAAAATGATAGTATCACCGTAACAAATGGCGTAGTCGAATTAGACGTCGAAGGTGATGGGACATTTTTTAGTTGTCCAACTGAAGAGTATCAATTATCTGCGACAGCAACTGATTTAACAGATGTAGTGACTTGGGAATGGACGACAACAGGCGGCGGCACGATTGTTTCTGGTGAAAATACGAACATGCCAACAGTAAGTAGTAATACAGGAGAAGAAACCATTTTTAATGTGACAGCTACTAATCAATTCGGTTGTAGTACTACAGAAAGTATTACTGCTTTTGTACCAACACCTCCGAATATTGACATTGATTTGGAAGACATTGATGATGAATTCATTACTTGTGGCGAAGATGTCAATCTCAGTATTACCGCAGATGTACTTGATTTAACCATTGAATGGACAGACGAAGAGGGCAATAGCATTGCTGGTGATGATATCACCGTTTTACCAAACACCTCTGCAACTTACTACGTCACTGCTATGGATGAATATGGCTGTTCGGAAAATGATAGCATCACTATTGCCAATGGTAATGTCGATTTGATGATAATGGCAGAAAGTAATACCTTAGTCACTTGCCCCGTTGACAATATTACCTTCGGAATGTCCACCAATGACCCAACAGTAACTTGGGAATGGACGACTGATGCAAACGGAACGATTTTAAGTGGTGATGAGACTTCTACTATTACTGTAACGACCCCCTTAGGCGTGACTACTGAATTTTATGTGCTTGCTAGCAATGAATTAGGTTGTTCGGATACCGATACGGTAACTGTTATTATGGATGATTTCGTACCTGCTTTTGAGGCAGAAGTAGAAATTTGTCCAGGTATTGCTACGCCAATTAACCCGGCAGGTGACACGACTATTTACGATTATTTGTGGTTACCAGCTACTGGTCTAGATGACAACACCTTGCCAAATCCAATAGCAACATTGACCGAAAACCAAAGCTATATGCTTGTCGTTTCTTTTGAGAGTATGCTCGCCAATTGCGTAGATACCATAACGGTGGATGTATTGGTCAATGAGCCAATTGAATTAACTACAACGGATGATACTGTGCATTGTGAGCCAATGAACGAAACATTGACAGCTACTGCAAATGTGCCTGTTGATTTTATCTGGGCAACTGATATTGATTTCAATGACATCATTAGCGAAAATGCCAGTGTAGATGTATCGCCTATGGGAGATGTAACTTATTATGTACAAGCAACGGATGCGCTAGGTTGTACGGCTATTGAAGCGATTAATATTCAAAGCTTCCCATTAGATTATAATCTGGAAGACGAACAAATCTTGTGTTTTGGAGAAACAGGTATCTTGAATTTAGCTAATGCCGACCCACTACAAACATTGACTTATGATTGGTCACCATTAGAAAATATCGTGGCAGGTGCAACGACTAGTTCGCCAGAAATCAACCCAACTGAAAGTACAATGTTCTACGTGACCGTCGAAAATCAGATAGGTTGTGTAGCTATGGATAGTATTTGGGTGAATGTTGAAAATGTAGAAACTAGCTTATTTGCAACAGCAAACTCGGATACAATTACTTTAGGTAGCGGAGAGGCTTCGCAGCTATTGACCATAAATGACCCGGATTATAACTATTTATGGACACCTTCAGAAACATTGGATAATGAGCAGATATTTAATCCAATAGCATTACCAGAAGAAACAACAGAGTACACGGTATTCGTCACTGGACCAAATGGTTGTGACGCCGAAAGAAGCGTGACCGTGGTTGTCATTGATTTCAGTTGCGATGAGCCATTCATTTTCTTACCATCTGCATTTACACCAAATGGCGATGGCGAAAATGATCAGCTATTTGTACGTGGTAACAATATCGAAGAAGTATATCTGGGTATTTATAATCGTTGGGGACAAAAAGTTTTTGAAACAGACGACCTAAGTGTCGGTTGGGATGGGATGTTCAAAAGCAAACCATTATCACCAGATGTATATGGCTTTTATTTACAAGTAAAATGCTTCAATGGGCAAGACTATTTCAAAAAAGGAAATATTACGCTCTTGAGATAAGAAATATAAGATAAGCACTTTTTTACAGGAAAGGCATTTTAGACTTCGGTTTGAAATGTCTTTTTTTCTTTATGAAAATCACTAGCTTTGCATAAATATACTAATCGGAATATTAAATGGTGACCCAATATTCAATCATTTAAAATTCATTCATTCAATCATTATAATGTATAAAGGTAAAATAGTAATCGTTGTGTTGCCCGCTTATAATGCAGCATTAACTTTAGAAAAAACTTATCGCGAAATTCCAATGGATTTGGTAGATGAAGTTATTCTTTGCGACGATGCAAGTGGAGATAATACAACGGAAGTTGGACGTTCAATTGGTATTAAGCACATCCTTATACATGACAAAAATAAAGGCTACGGTGGTAATCAAAAATCGCTCTACAATAAAGCTTTGCAGTTGGGCGGTGACATTATTATCATGCTGCATCCTGACTATCAATATACACCAAAACTGATACCAGCCATGGTTAATATCATTGGTGATGAGCTATATCCGGTTGTATTAGGTTCACGTATATTGGGAGTGGGCGCGCTACGTGGTGGAATGCCCGTTTATAAATATATTGCCAATCGTTTTTTGACTTTTACGCAAAATTTGCTCGTCAATTATAAGCTTTCAGAATACCATACAGGCTACCGTTCCTTCAGTCGAGAAGTATTAGAAGGCATTAATTTTAATGAAAATTCAGACGATTTTGTCTTTGATAATGAGATGCTGTCGCAAATCATTTATGCAGGATTTGATATAGGAGAAGTAACTTGCCCTACGAAATATTTCGAAGAGGCATCCAGTATTAATTTTAAAAGAAGTACCCAATACGGACTTGGCGTGTTGCGGGTATCGTTCGCCCATTTCCTGCAAAGAATAGGCGTCGCTAAATTCAAAATGTATAAAAAGCCATAATTACTTATTACAACTATATTTCATTTTCTATAGAAGTGATGACTTTTCTTCCAAAATAAATTGCTGCGAGTACAAGCGTGTATGTAAGTGTTGCGGTCATAATTTTCGGTAGCGAAAGTAATTTTTTTGTTCGTTTTTCGTCATATATAAACGTTAACTTTCTCTTAACTAATATTGATTAATCTCCTCATATTTGTTGTATGGACGACTTAAAAGCACTTTTAGACGACTTAGTAGAGCAATATAATCGACCAGATTTCATTGCAGACGACCCTATTCAAATTCCGCATCAATTCTCCAAGTTGCAAGACATTGAAGTGATGGGCTTTTGGTCGTCAATGTTAGCTTGGGGACAACGCAAAACGATTATCAATAAATCGAATGAATTGATTAGCTTGATGGATGGCGCGCCACACGATTTTATCGTCAATCATACCGAAAAAGATAGAGAGGCATTTTTATCGTTCAAACATCGAACGTTTCAAGCAACAGATACGCTGTGGTTCTTAGAATTTTTACAACAACATTATCAAAATAATAAGTCCCTCGAAACGGCTTTTTCTAAGCATTTATCAAAAGGAGATGAGCATATTGGTAAAGCATTAATAGGCTTTCACGATTATTTTTTTGCTGCGCCAAATGCGCCACATCGAACTAAAAAACACATCGCCACGCCCGCCCGAAAATCTTCTTGCAAACGCCTCAACATGTTTCTCCGTTGGATGGTGCGTCAAGACAAAAAAGGCGTAGATTTTGGTCTTTGGAAAACAATAAAACCATCGCAATTACTCATGCCTTTGGATGTGCACGTAGAGCGAATTGGGCGACGATTTGGTTTATTGACCAGAAAACAAAGAGATTGGAAAGCCGTATTAGAATTGACAGAAAACCTGCGAAAATTCGATGCAAAAGACCCCGTAAAATATGATTTTGCTTTGTTCGGAATGGGCGTTTTGGAGAAAAAAGATAAAATGCCTTAGGGATTAAATGTAAAATATAGCGGTTTTTACTCAAATCAACAATGAACTTATTACCTTCGCGACGCATTTTCGTAAAACATGGAACAAAATTTTCATGTAAAACGTAATAGGGAATGAATAAAGTAGAGTAGAAAAGAGGTAACGTTATTCATTCAAAATTATTCATTATTCATTAATCAGAAGATGAGCCAAAAGAGAACAGAAATAGCAGCGATTTTGAAAGCGCCAGTTATCGGTAAAAAAGTAATCGTAAAAGGTTGGGTACGTGCCTTTCGTGCCAATCGATTTATTGCCCTCAATGATGGAACAAGTTTCGATAGCATTCAATGTGTCCTTGACTTTGAGCGTTTTCCAGAAGACTTGATTAAGCAAATTGGTTTTCATGCTTGTATTGCAGTGACAGGCGAGGTTGTAGAGTCGCAAGGGGCTGGACAAGCCATTGAAATCGTAGTCGAAGCCGTCGAAATTTTAGGTGCAAATGATTTAGGGGTTTACCCAATTCAGCCTAAGAAAATGAGCAACGAATTTTTGCGCGAAAAAGCACACTTCCGTATGCGGACGCAGACTTTTAGTTCCGTGTTTCGTATTCGTCATGGAGTCGCCTTTGCAGTTAATAAGTTTTTCAACGACCGTGGCTTTTACTATATGCATACGCCTATTAT